>JAOXNO010000063.1:40971299-40995191 GCA_028565335.1 Limnodromus scolopaceus
AGCCACCCCTCCTAGTTTTGTGTCATCAGCAAACTTGCTGAGGGTACATTCCATCCCTTCGTCCAGGTCATTGATGAGTATATTGAAGAGGACTGGACCCAGTACTGACCCCTGGGCAACACCACTTGTTACAGACTTCCAGCTGGATTCTGTGCCCCTAATCACAACCCTCTGGGTTCTGTCAAAAGACAGAACTGGCTAAAAAGCCAGTTTTCAATCCACTTAACTGTCCAGACACTTTCCATTGCTTCAGCTTATTACCTGTAAAATGGGGACAGTACTCACACATCTCTCAGACTGTTTTGGAAAACCCTGATAATTACAGGACAAACACATTATACAAGAAAGTCTCTGAAGGAATCAGTCTTCTTGTCTGCATGGTTGAGTACGAATGTTGTGCGCAAGGCACTTGAAAAATCAGAAAAGAACAAAAAATAACAAGCTGCCGACCATTTTAATGTACAGGGACTTCACTCACAAATTTCACTGTTGAAATTGCCACCTTTCCAGCAAATCTGACAATGTGCTTTCAGCAATTTGCATAAAACATTTATGGAAGGGATACCGTGTACAATATTAAACTCAGCTGACATAAAAACCTACAATAAACTGGAAACCAGCAATCAAAGTTTCAGCTTATTGATGGAGGCATGTGCATGCTGAAATTCACTTATCTTCTGAGCATGGCAAAGCAGGCTGCAGAGTATTTTACATCGCAGAACTTCCTCAATGACAACATTTTTCTTAACAGAGTCTATTTTACTATTCCTCTCCCTTCGCTACATGTGGGGTAAAAACTACAGATTAATTCGTGCTGATACAGAGAAGAGATTAACTGTGAAGCAACACTGAAAACTCCAAAAATAACTTGCTCTTTTTGAACTCTGACTGTAACCACTTTAGAAAACACACACACTACCAGATGAGTGTGTATTTATTACTGAAAGCCCCTGCTTCCTTCTACAGTCTTTGTACATGGGCATTACCAGCGTCTGCAAGAACAGTTTTCACTACTGCTGAAAGGAGGAGGAAGCAGCACAATGTAGAACAGAAAAACCACGTGCATTGCTTATATACATTAAAAACCAGCTTGGTTTTTTTTTTTTTTTTGGCCTCCTTAGTCCTCATGTAATAGAAGATTTTTACTTTCTCTTTCTGACATGCCCAAAAGCTTCCTGTATTGCGATCTGGTCTTTTCGGCAGTACTTAGAATGAACCCAAAGCTTCTTGTTACAGGCAGTTGTACTTCATTAGATCTGCTAGGAGGTACCAATATTCAAACTAATATACTGAAGAATCTGAGCTGTTTGTAGCATTTACAAGATCACACATGCAGCTCAGTTTACATACTTCAGTTATTTCATTCTTTACTTTTTACTTCAGAATTTGAGAGGTGGGGTAGATGAGAATGACATTACAGAAGACAGTTTATTTGAGAGTAAGTACAGCACTTTGTCATAACATTTTTATACAACAAAAGCCAAAGCACATCATATAAAAAAAAAAAATTGCTAACCCCATTTCTCGTTTCTTACTGATCCATAAGAAACAATACTAGATTTTTACCAGTCTGTATCATCTGCCAGAACCGACACTAATCTATCCAAGCACATTGACACTCAATATCCTCTTACAGGTGTGAGGGAACACAGCAGGAAGCCGAGATCACATCAATTTCTCAAACTAGGTTTCTCAGTTTCAAAACCAATACATGAATCCAGCTAAGACTTTTGACATTTCCACGGCATGAACAAAGCATGAAGCTCAAACACAATACTTGGATTGGCCATTTCTCCTCTCACAATCTGCTCAAATAACATTTTTCTAGTTGAAAGGTCTTTTTTGATGTAGGTACTTGCAAGTTGTTTAGTTTATCATGGCTGCAAGAAAGATAGACATAAATAATCAAGGCATAAAATAATGTAAGGAATATTATTCAGAACAAGATCCCCAAGTTGTACATTATATACTATGATCTACTAAAATCAATGGGGCTGCAGTAATTTACATCCATGGAGAATCTTGCTAATTATATACTTGTACTGAAATTTTTTTTCCCTTGGTCATGATACAAATATCAAATCTAGGATGTTTTCATTTTGAAGGTTCTCTAGTGTGCACTACACTGCAGAAGGTACTGAACCCTAAGAAAGACAAAGCAGTCAGATGAAATAGCGCTGCTAATTTCAGAACATGCAGCTGATTTCTATCACATTTCAATAACGCTTCTAATCTCCCATCATAAAATATAAACCAGCTCTCTGAAAGGCTAAATAACCAACTTCAGCTGTTATGATCTGCACAAAAGGCTCTGCTTTAGTAAAAGATACTTCCATAGTTTTTAATACATCAGTTTCTGCTGTACTAGATAATCATTTGTTCAAGCTTGGTGCTGCTAACATTTTACAGTATTTTCTGAAAAAGAAAGAAAGAAAATCAAGAGCTAAATAATGACAACAAAAAAGATGATGAAGACCTCAGAAAATCTTTCTGACAATTTTTTTACCTGCCTTAAGCATGTTTTATGTTGTGTATACTGAACTCTTGCAATGACAGTTTCTATAATAAGAATTTTCATAACAGATTGGCTTGTGGTTTGCTTTCTAATAGGATCAAGAATTCAAAGTTTAAGAAGTCCATGCTATACACCCACAGGCCAAGCCATACAAAAGAACATGCTTCATTTATTGCTGTTTAAGGACATTGCTCCCAATCTTTAAAAATGGAATAGGTTTGCTATGTATGAAAGTGTCCCAGGGCTGACGGGGATACCCAGGCAGGTGTCCAACAACTGCCACTCCAGAGCGGAGCCAAGGGGTAGCTTCACTCAGCTTCTGATTGAATGGTATGACTTAGCACTCATTCATATCCAGGTTTCCTTGAAACCTTGGGTGGCAGGACTGGAGAAAAGAAATAAGAGCTCACGCTTTGTTATAATTTGAATTAATCTTCCCTGTTAAAACAATGCCATGGGTTCTAATCAATGCTTGATTAACAATTAAGGACACTGGATTCGCAATATCACACAACTTCTGCAACCAGCTCTTCTCAGCTTTATCTAATGCAGATCCTCAGTGGCCTTGATCAAGAGATGGGAAGAGAAGAAAGATGGGGTTGTTAATTCCTGAAGAAGTCAGTCGTTCAACTAATGGTAAAAAAGAAAATAAAGAGCAATATATTCTCAAAATTTTCTTGCAACTATGAAGTAAGATCTCTGCCAGTCCTTTAACTGACAGTATGTTCAAGCATATTTTCATGAGACATGTCAGAGCAAAACCTCCTTGTGCTCTGTACTCCAATAAACTAAAATACTGCACCTGCCAAATAGGAACAGATAAGAAATAAGGAGAGAATAAGAAATTAACCAGCACCAAATGGATATCTAAGGGGTTTGCATGCAGCCATCTATTTTACCAGATTCTTAGTTTAGCTCTTCTAAGAGAAGAAATTAAGGGTGTGGACAAATACCCACCTTGCAAATAGCTGTGCTGGTGGAAAAGGTTTATCCCCAGATCTTCACCACCAGTTCAGCTGCAGACGTTACCATACCTTCAGAGTAAGCCCCAGCTGTTCACTTTAACTGGTACCAAAACCACTTCAGCCCAAACAAACTAGATTAGCACAGACCTGTTTCTTAATAATGTTAGAAAAAATTAGACCAATGAAAGCTGGCAATGCATGCCCTGTCCTTCCCCCTCCAATCCACTCATCCTCTCCCTCATGCGAACAATAGCACTTAACTGACCCCTTTAGGCATCACAGGATGCTAAACAGACAAATAATGATTTTTTATTGAACAGGGAAAAAAATGAGGGAAGGGGGGAAGCAGGAAGGCCATCTTCAGCTGGTATCTTGGTATATCCTGGGTTAAAGTAACCAGGAAGCTATGGCTTTAACTTCAGTATATAAATGAGAGAGAGAGAAGGAAGGTTTATTTCTTTCACCTGAAGAGAAATATTATGTTTCGTCTTCAACAGAAAAATACAGAAGTGGCCCAGAAAAGAGTAAACTAAGTCTATTGCAAGACAGTTTTAAAACATCCCAGATCTTCCTCTCCTTTAGGACCAAGATTTTCTATCCTTCTCATGACAAGAAAGTCTTTTACTGTGCAACCATTTAGAAAGACTATTCAGATTGTTTTACTTTACATTTTCCAAACCTGAAACACCAGAATGAATAATTACAAGAGTGTTCACCCTTGCTATTAGTTTTAGAGCCCTCTAGGGCAAGCTATTTAATTCTTGTCTTCAAGTTTAAAAGGTATTTTTCCTTCTCAAGAAGCAGTTCAGAGAATGACATGGGTTTGATCAAGGAAGACTTGAAATACGGAATAAAAATAATCCTTCATTATGGGCAGATGGGCTAGGAATCTCTTTCCTCCACCTTTTTTGTCTGTCTTTGAGGAAGACAAATTGCTAAAAGTTTAGACATATAAAAAATAACAGTAGCATCAATTTTGAGGCAATGTGTATTTCAGCAGACAGCACATCAGTCAGTTTGGTTTATAGAACCTGAGAAATGATGTTTTAACTTTTACTATTGCTTCTGTCAGTGTAGAAAAGATGTAGTTTCTCTGCTTTGGAGTACAACAGATAATACTGTCATGTTCAAAAATTATACTTATTGCTTATGCGTATGATAACTACAACATTTGTCCTGCATTTAATTTTATGTCTGTGTTGCAGTGTTTGCTTGGGTAAAAAAAAAAAAAAGAAAAAAAGAAAAAAAAGAAAAGAAAAGAAGAAACAGTGTAAGAATGCATGTGTGTTTGTATATGTAAGAACATTTTTTAATGTGCAGTGTCTAATTTGTGGAAACAAAACAACAACAAAAAAGGATAGAACTGCTGTGTATTTTGTGGAAGGTAATTCAAAAGCACTATAATTTTAACCTAAAAGCTAATTACACCTTAGCTATGGCAATTGCGTTTCTGCAACACAATGGCAACAAGCTCAGACCAAAACTTTCAGAGCTCTTCAATTTCCTCCTGCTCACTGCACAGATAACAATCTCACCAAGCAGTGCTGGTCTTTTTGCACAAAACTAACAAGTTTTAATGCATTCTGGGCAAATCTTGCAATGACAAATTTAATCTACTCACTAAAACTGCTCTGCACAGAACACTCCAAGATTATATTCTCTTACAGAACCTTAGCAATTTTTTTGTAACAGTCCACAATGGCAAAAGCATCAGGTGGGACATAAGTCATACTGATGTGAACCAAGAAGGGATGGCTGAGCACTTCCACACTGAGACGGTACGTGGAGGCGAGTGCTCCACACAGCCCATCCTTGTTGGCCCCCCATATAGCTGTCATGATTCAGACCAGCAAATAAAGCATTGTATAGGGTCTGTAAGTGGTTTATGTACATTGCAAGACAGTCCTTTCTCTCCCTCCACACCTGGTGTTCAAGGTCTTCTCATTCCAGCACGAACATTAATCTTTTCCTTTGGGACCACATACCCAGAGTGGCTTAACTCAGTGTCCTAACTCCTAGGATACCATTCCAGAAACATTATTTCATTCCCACTCTTTGAAAGCTGCCTGGCTAATAAAATGCTGTGCCAAAATATTACTATTAAGCCAGAAATATGTTATTCAGCCATTCAAACAATACCTTGAAAGAACACGTACAAGTAGCACCACAGCAGGATCAATAACATCCAGAAGACAAGAGGAGAACAGACCCCTGGGGGTTACTCTGCTTGAGCTAAGTGACAATCAACAAAGACTAGATAGGGCATGTATCCCTGGCAGTCTAGGGACTGCACAAATATAGTGCCCTGGAACAACATACTCTGTGACCTTGACGGAAGTAACCGCTTTAAACAACATTCACTCCCCCTAAAAATCCCTATTGTAGACGGTCTCACAAATTATTGATCCTATTCCATCCCTTTGAAGAATCATAATAAATACTCATTGTTTGAAATGCTTCCTTATTCCTCTGCTTTGTCTACTTTATTGTAAGCTCTTCAGGGCAGAAGCCAGCTTTTTTTATGTGGCAATGAAAAGTACTAAACCAAATATGGCTTTGAGCATTACTTTTATTTTCAAAACAATAAAGGTCTACTTCATCCAAGCATTGCTTGCTTGGTCAAGAAAAAATGTGCTGTCTAGAATCTCCTCCTTTTCTGCTTCTTTGCAGTTCATCACTAAATCATTTATTTGATGAAAGGAGGACCCCTAATAAGACTTCCTCAAGACTTCCTCCACTTCTGTCACTTTCTGCTGCTGACTCTTCCTTGCTTTGCTGACTCCTCCCAATTTCCTCCTGTGTGTGTGCGTGCTTACGTGTGCATGTGCGCATTTCCTCCTCTACTCCTGACTTCTTCAAAGCCCCTGGTGTTTACACCAGAGCAAGTCCAGTGCTCACGATCAATGCACAAAAGCAAGAAGGGAAACAAGACAGACAATGTGACTTAGCCTGGCTGTGAAATGATACCAGCTCAGTGGTTCAAATCAGCATCAGCCATTCTTGGTTGCTGGTCCCTGTCAGCAGCCAGAGTCGTGCTGTGGTTCTACAGAAGGAATCGGTCCCTTCCCCCACTGCCAGAAATCCCTCCCTGGCCTCCCGCTGCCAGATGGAAGCGACAGCCAAGGGTCAGATCTTCCTTTGTTACCAACATGCACTTATTGATCTGTGTCCCCCCCAAAGCACGTAACTGCAGCTCAACCTCAGCTCTCAGACCACAAGCTGTTTTAGGTCCTGAGGCAAACAAAACATTGAAGCCTCATAACTGAGACCACACTGCACAACTTTGCCTTTCTCTTTTCTCCCCCAGCTGGTTTCTTACAGTTACCAATGGATAACTCTTTCCAGGAGCCTTTAGACCATAGCTGGGAGAGGCAGAGCAAGTAGAGGGGAAGGAAGATGTGAGATGATAAGGTGGCAAGTAATTTCTTCAGGTCCTCTAGGTCCCTTATTATTGCTGGGACATAACATTATCTCTCTTCACATCCTGGTTGCTCCTGAACTTATATTTTAACACCCAAACTCTTAAATTCTGTTCCACTGTTGCAAAGAATAGGCAACCACAAAGAACAGCACAGAAGCCAAAGAGCCTGGACTAAATGGTACAATGGAGAAAAATCACTGAAAGCACCTGTATCCTCATTCTGATCTGCTTTTCCATGCTTACGGACTACATTTTTTGTTGGTGTGAACCAATACAGGCTACATCCACTTACACATCACAAACCTTGTAAACATCTATCTCCGCAGAAGGAACTCGCACTCCCCAAGACGCTGCCATTGCCCCCATCTCCTCAGACGTGCTGTGTGAGCACTGCCCCAAATGTTTCAGCCAAATCTGACGGGCTACGAGAAACAGCTGTAGACGAGTTCTCTTATTTGACAGAAGTAGGTTGCAAAGCAGCTCCACTGTCAGGGCTGGAAGACGGCCACCTGTCCACAACCTACTGGAAACCACAGACAGACATCTTTGCCAGATTCAGCTGAGATCTGCACCCACCTCTGCCTTCTCATCATTATCCACCAGGTCAGTGCCCTCCAGCACAGGCGGATTAACACCATTAGGCAGAATTGCTTAGGGAGTGCTCACAGCTTCTGTTGCAATACAGAAACCTCTGGCAGAGGCAAGTTTCTGGGGGGACAAGACTCTCCCACCAGTTCGGTGATCTGCAAAATGAGCTTCATTTTATGGCCCAAGAATCTCTGAAGTACAGGAGATGATATAAGAGCAGAAACAGCTGTAGTGTGGATGGAGGAATCAGACACTGTTCTTGCTTATGCGAGCGGGATGCGGGACAGTGCAGCAGGCAATGCAAAGTAGAGGCAGAAGCAAGAAGCAGCCCACTTGGTCCTTCATCCCACCTCAATAAATCTGTCCCTGTGAAAGCAACCTTCTTCATTCAGTGACATTCTACCTGTACTTTGCACAGGTACAAACTGCTGGACAACAAATTAATGAAGGCCTTTAACTGCAGCCTGAGCTGCTGGTGCCATGACTCAGCGCCATTCCCTGCTTTTTTGTGGAACTGCCTGGTCACAAAAGCAGTCCCTGTATTCCAAAACCAGCCTGAGGTACCTCAATCAGCAGTTATTCTTCTCATTGGATGAGACATAATGAGAAAGGGTATTTTCAGAACAGTTTTAGGTAGGGATATGTGCTAACCACTGGCAGTAAGAAAAATCATAAAAACCTTGAGGAATGGTGCAGAATTTCCAGGCATATAATATCCAGTTGTCTTTAAGAGGCAACAACAGCTACAGCAGTGAACGCTGAGAAGCCTCTGCTGGCATTTCAAATATTGTCTTATTTTAATACAATCTTGCTTTTATTTTCACATAGCATCCAAGCTCTTTCCTGCACCGGTAATTTTATGCCTTCTAGAATGCAGTACTTTTGAGTGTAAGAAACACTCAAAATTGTGATGAGCACAAGCCCTGTTCCAAAGAACTGGTGATGACATGATATTGTCAGCACCAGTTCTAATATCCCTTCAGCTCGGATGCTGAACAGAGCGGGGGAACTTCCCCACAGACGTTCAGAAATACAAGGCCTCTGTTCGCTCCAGTAACATCACCAACATACGTATTAAAGGAGATTCAAAGAAAAAGTAAGCTGTGTTTCAGAAAAGTCTATGCAAAGGGAAAACCAGGTACATTGTTATAAGTATCAAGCAGCTTTTTATGTGGTATGACAGAAGATGCTGGTGCATCAAAGCCCCTCCGACTCCCATCTTTTATACGTTCCATACAGGCAAACCGCTGCCTTCCAGTCCCACTCACTTCCACATGAATTCACAGAAATCTGATGACACAGAGAAGTTCGCACCTGGTTTTGGTGGCAAATTCCCTCCCTGAACATCCACATACGACACTCCGTGCATGTGCTCCTCAAGGCCATGCACAGCAAGCCCCCCCAAGGAGCATTCAATCCAAAAGCTGCAGAGCAGAAGGGTAATATAGAGTGAGGTGAGACAGAAAATGTGATTCCTGCCAGCATTCGGTAAGGCACCAAGTGAATCATGTGCTTCAGCAGCATATAGGCTCAACCTTGTTAAATTCATAATATTTAATTACACAATTCTCTCTCCTTTTTCCTTTTTAAGACTAGAAAATGAGGTTATTGTGGACAGCTCAGGTATCTTGTGTCTGCAGATGAAGGGGATGCTTCTGTGGGGTTTGCACTACCAATTAACTTTCCCAAGTAATGAGGTATAATCCCCCCTGAGAAAGCTTGCTTCATCTGTGATACACTCCCTGCAGAAATGTGGAAATCTACAGTTGATTCATGAGATTTTTAAATTTTTTTAATATTTTTGAGAAGCTACAGGAATAAAAATTTGCCATGGGAGTCCTTCTACTGTTTGCCTTTCTGGGACAAATATATAATCAGTGAAGAGTGCTTTAACACAAAGAAAAGTAACAATATTTTATAATCAGTGCCCATATAAAGTTATGTGTATTAAAAATGTTCAGCCAATCTCTGTAGAAAACAACGAAGATAAATGACTGTTGGGAATTAATTTAAGGCTGCTACTATAAGACGTCTCAGTTTCTCACATATTACAGGTAGTGAAATTTATGATTTACTCTGGCTTTTATTCACTGCCACTGTAATAAAAAACTCCAACAATTTGGCAGCAATATAAATGGTTTCCCATCAACATGAATAGTGTCAGTCCATGGACCTGTATCTGTTTTCACTTGAGCTCAAGTAAATCAGAGGTTAACCACTTAAACATGAATTATACTGATACAAGTTTAAGAATGAAGGAATCGGACCTAGACATCGATTCTGCGTGCCCTTTGCTAATGAAACCAGCCTTGCTATTGTTTATACCCTAACTGAATGCTATCACAATCATTTGGATACAATAAACAGCTCTTACAGATGGCTGACTGCTAAAGAGGAGAAAAAAAAAGAGGTGTATAATGGTCACACTAAAAGGCCACGCTAAAGGATAACAACACATCAACTTCATAAACTTCTGTCCTGCAGTAATACAAGAGAACATTCAGCAGACCACAAGCAACAAAAGAAAATGTGGATGACTTCACCAGCCATTAAGTCCGCTGTGCCCTGATCTAACAGCATGATTCAAAATGATAATCAAGGAAATTTGTCAACAAGCATTTCCTCAGCTCAGAAGAATCCTCAATTGTTGTGGCTTTTACTCTGCACCCATTTGGGAGCATCAAACAGATCATGAACGGGGAGGATACCGAGCAGACTGTTGCTGTACTTTAACAATTCCAAATCAATAAAAATGGTCCTTTGAGGCAAAGACTTAGTCTCTATCAGTTTTACTTTATGCTGGGGACCTGAACTGCTACATGCCATGACACTCTAGGGTGGAAAGGAAAATAAACAGTTTTATCTCTTCCACCTGCATTGAGACCTTCCAGGCTTGTTCAAAACACAGCAGAGCAAACCCCTGCGAATCTAAGTCACAGTGGTCCTCAGAAGTGAAATTCAGAGTGCCTTTCTGTGGCTGTGGAAAGATGTTCTTCAGTGCTGGGAATTACATGGAGAACCAAGAACAGATTAGATGAATATTCATTATTCAAAAGTAGGATTAAGAAGTAAATGACGGTTTGAGGATGTAATTTATAAGACAGAATGACACAATCCTATACCATTTAAAGAGCGGCTTCTCAGATTGCCCCCGTACTTTCACACCCACAGTTTTTCCCTTCCCTTAAATGTTAAGGAGCTGGGGAAGAGGCCTAGTGCACAGAAATTGCATATGGATAAACACCCATTTTTTCATGTATTTGTGAAAAAAATCTGAGCTCTGGAATATGCAGAAAACAATTGCACACAGAAAAAAATTGAAATTTTGAGGCATATTTTACTCCTCTAGCCAGTAAGTATTTCTAAGTCATACACAGAGCAACATTTGACTTTTCTGATCTGGAATCTTCTCATATAAATACAGAGCTAGTTTGTGATACCAATAAGGGCACTTCATACACATCTTTACTGACTTCACATTTTGCTTTATCAAAAATGAATTCAATAATTTTTCAGTAATTGATGTGTTGAAATGTTATGTTTTAAAAACTTCTGATTTTAATCTTTTGAACTCAACAAACCCAAAGATCTTTATTCTAGTTCCATCCTTTCAAAATTTACTTTTTGGCAGGTGTTCAAGGCAGCAAACGTTTCTATAAACTGCAAGTGCAAATATGTCTCATAAAATGCATTGCAAACAGAGAATTAAGGAGACATTTAAGAAAACACAACTGAATGAAGCAGTGACATGGATTATAGGGGAAATTTGTTTTACTCATCAGAATTTAAAAACAGTTTCTTTCTGGGCAAAACACTACATTTTCAGACCACTCTGCTATGTAAGGGAAGTCTCTTTGTACTCCCAATTTTCTGGCTTTTAAGGGTCTTAGTTTAACAGAAAAATTAAAGATTAAAAAAAAAAATTGACAAAGACATGAAGAAAGAAACCAAATTAAAGCATGTGAAGTAACTCAAACCCATGGCTGGTAATCCCCACTTTATAGACAGGGGGAAAGATGCAAAGAAATTGAGTTAGTGGACCTAAACTCACATGCAAAGTCAACAGGACAGTCAGAAACAGAACCCTGTTTTCTACCTCCTAGCCTAAGCACCAAGCTACAGTTCTCAGAAATGGAAAAAAAAAACATTCACAAAAAGCAGTCCTATAAAAGAGAGTCTCATTGAGGTACATACTTGTTTGTGGAGATTACTGCCTGCCTCACCAATACTCTAGTGACCACCCTGTCTGCACCCATAATTAGGGCAAGCCCCTCTGTAACTGCATGAGGTCATGGTTTTCTTTCAAGCAGCAGTAAATTATCATGCTTGTTATCACTTCTCTACACAGATTCCCTCAAAAATTAGATTATCTCCAGGGCATCCTTTGCTATTTTGTCATTTTCAGTATCACTCTCACTATAGCAGGAAAAAAGAAAAAGAAAAAGAAATCAGCATTTAGGGTTTGAGAAACAAAGATATTAATGTATTATAGGGGGGAATGAGTGAAAGAAGCAGATCATCCTGGAACTGCCAATTTTCTGTATCCTTTGAGGATTAGATCCAAGCTTATAATTTCAGTGAGCAATTATCTAAATAGAAATGCTCTAATTGCACTAGGATTGTGTTTTCTCTGGAGTGTTATTTCTTTCAAGTATCCTGCTGTTTATTTATATTCAGCTAAATAAAAGGTACGCTGAGCTACCCAGCGATTTACACTGCAGTAGTGATGTTACCACTGGTACACTGGAGATTGCTGGTATAGCACAGAAAACCCTCTAGGCTGTTCTAACTTACTAGAACTAAACCCATTCCAGTATCTGTCTTATAAATTCACAGTTTAATAAAGAAAATAAAGCAATTCTTCCTGGATGATTGTCAATGAACTGCTTTGTTGCCTCTGGAATCACTGCCAGCTCAGGGAGAAACAGGGAAAAAATTAGGCACGATGCACAACTACCCAAGGAAAACAGCTTACCCAGTTTGGTACCCCACGAGTCTGGAAGTAGCAAACGTGTGAGGGGAGGGACCGTCATGGAGGCAAAACACAGCCACACACGTGTTTCCATCAGCAGTTACAGTAGTTTACACTCATCATTTCAACATGCCTCAATAGGTGCTGTAATCAATATTACAGATACACCGGGAAAGAGAACAGCACTAAGACAAACAGCCAAGACATGACCGACCTAACGCTTGCTTATTAAAGTTCTGTACCTAGTAAGAGCAGAAAGGTTAAAAGGGTTCGCCTCTATTGTTATGCACCTTACACACCACTGCCCGAGAGAAGCTCTGTCTATCCTAAAGGTTAATAAGCCTGCAAGATGTGCACGACTTTGAGGGGAAAGCAAAAACTCTCCTTCACAGGAAGTTGTGGTGATCATCTAAATAGGGCTCCCATTCCTCCTTCTCCTGAATTATAGCAAAATGTCAGAAGGAAAAGCAGCAAGGGGAAACTCAAAGATTGTTGCATTCTGCTTGAAAAACAAAATGGATCCCATTAATCTTGAAAGTCTTAGTGGCAACATCATGATGTGATATATAATTCTTAAAGGGTCAGACAACAGAAGAAGTTTCCTATTGCACGCATTCCCATCAAAAGCTACTTAATATCTCAATTTGTATTTATTTATGTTTATACACAGTAATAGAGATAAAGAAAAAGGGGAAAGGGCTAAAACTGAGAGAGTTTAGAAAAGGATAAAATTCAGGAGAATGCATGAAAGTTATCCAGTTTCAGGAGCACTAAGTATCAAGTCATGAATAATTCCCTAGAAATATCACTGCTTTTTCCAAATTCCAATCAAGAGTAACTGCTTTACGTTAACAGCAAAGAAACAATAGCATGTTCCTCCTCTTCTTAATGTGCCATCATTAATAGAGAACTTGACAGGAGCAGTAAGTGAAGAGGATCTTTATGTGCTTTAATTTTATTTCTGCATAGAATAAATTGTACAACTCTGTTTAACCATTTTCAAACAGGACACCAACTTTCAGAATCATGGCTCAGTTCTCATTTCAAACCAAAAAAGCATGACAAATAGGAGTCTGTGTACAAGCCTAATTTTTGTATCAAATTTTACCATGCAAAATGTGCACAGAACACCTGTTGATGAGCCACAGGCATCTGTGACACAGGTCCCAAGAATAAAACACAAAAATATGTTAACTAGCAACTAAAACCGTAACAGCCAACAGATTCTAATCCCTGACAGGGACTTAAAAACATACATTTCAGAAATACACCTACTTAAAGCTAATTTTCTATGCTGCCGTGAACATTACCATCAGAGAAACAGTATCTACTCACCTGTCCTTTAACAATGAGGAAGATGACTGGGAGGAAAATAAACATGACAATTTCTTGTCCAAAGCTGTCACTCAAATTGATGGAGCATCTGGATTTTTTCACAGCTGAAGTAAAGGAGATACATACCTGTTAATTTTATTGCTTTTTTCTATGTATCCAACTGAAGTGAGAACCTTTGGAGACTGGGACATCCAACACCAGAACAGAGAAGTTCTACTTATGCATACGCAAAACATGAATTAGTGGCAAAAAAAAAAGAGCCAGCAGAAACAGACCAGATTCAGAACTACTCTTGAGGGAAAAATCCTACTTAACCAACTGGAAGTTCTTCTGGAGAAGTTTTTTTTTTTTTTACCATTTAAGTCCATGCTTCACTTCAGTCACTTAAGAAAAATTATTGCCTCACAATATTACAAAATTTTCACACATAAAATCTTCTAAGGGTGGTGCATTTTAATGACTAAGCATTTGGGACAAGAGGGACAAATAAGTCTTTGCTGCCCTCTCATTCAAGTTTACTCCCTTCAAGCCATGAATTCAAGGATGCAAAATCTCCATGTGAAAGCAGGTATCTACAATATGATTCAGAATTTTGTTCTCCCCAGAAGGTTTTAAAGATAGGAAAAAGGGCAAGGGAATGTCACGTAGATTATAAAGGGTACTGGGCAGCAGAGCACTCCAAAATCCCAGACCAGTCTTCAGCTCTTCCATGCCCCATTTCAGCTGAAAGGGCAAAAATGGGCCAGCGAAGAACTTGGTATTTAGAACATCACACACAGATTTTGGGGTCTACCTTTTGCGAGTCCTGCCCATTCACCAGTGTTTTCCTTCTTGCTCCAGAGGAGCTCCAAAACAGTATTAAAAATCAAAGCTTTCATGGCATTTTAATGACCTGGGGATCCTCAGTCCTTTAAAGAAAACCAGGTTCTGTATATGTGCTCAGAGGTTCATGCATGTCTTTCTTCATTCATGTAGTTCTGATGCACTATTACTTTTATACAGATGTCATCATATTCAGTGGTGGAAAGAAAGCTTTGCTAAAACGTAAATATATTCCTTGTTCGGTCTTCCACAAAACGAGATTTTACCACCTAGTTTGCAAAATGCTACTACACAATTGCTCTTGCAAAGTACATCAGTCATTCAGATTTCCAGAACCCAAGTCTATTCAGGAAAACCAGACTTCGAATTGAAAACCTGAAGAATACACAATAAAGCAGTACTTCAAATTCTAAACACTGTGTTTTGGTAGCAAACCATAAAATTCTAGCATTTATTCTCTGCATATAGCAAAGACAAAGGACTACTTATACTTGACCATAAAGGCCTCAGTATTTATTACTTATTCCCTATTAAATTCAACTATGTTGCTATCACTGGTCTTTCTCTGGTAGATTAATTCATTCAGCCACGCTGTATTTCAGCAGAGTAAGGATTTTAGGATTGCGTTATCTGTTAACTGAATCTGTGAATTTAATATGTTCTGGCATCATCTTACAGTTGGCTGCTAACCTGTTTGTTAATCTACTATTGAAATGATTGGGAAAATAGTAACATATCATAGACATAATACTGCCAAGTTACCTAACTGCAAGATAAGCTTATGCTTCTTGACCTACTAGTTTCATTGAGTAAAAATCAGAAATTTTCTGGCTAGGATGGGAAATAATTTTTGAGATTCCTAATTTTAAGACAGGATATGAAGAATAGTTTTCTCTGCAATTAATTTTGTATTTTAATTTGTACAAAACCATTCAAGGAAGAGGCAGTATCTCAAAGGCTCTCAGTTTCCAAGATACTTAATGAACAACCTCTGGATTCTGAAATCACAGTTAGTATCTCAAATTCTACTTCACCTCCGCTTCATTATCTCCATCTCGTTGGAAGACAGTTACATACTGTTTTCTGTGTCACTATTGGTTGCAGTAGCATTCTATTTCTATTTATTATTAGCATAGTATTCTCTCACCACACATTCTTTTCTAGCTGCTTCAATGCCTCTGACTTTCTTAAATATATTCTCTGAACTGTGCTCCCAATTTCCTGTGAATAAGACTCTCATATTTGCAGCTGGCTCCTAAGATCGTCTTCTCTTTCTCATACATATTCAAATACCAAATGAAATTTGTCTTTCTCCTGTATCTGTCTAACTTTTTGGATACAAATAAAATATCAAGACTCTTATAGCAAAAACCAAAGCAGTGTTCCAGTCATATTTCTCAAATATACCAGAGACAACGGACCAGCTGTCTTCCCGGTAGAATTTCACCTAGAGTTTAATTTGATAACGCTGATTAATGTAGCCCAACAGACAGGCACTGACCCCTTTTCACAAGGAACAAAACCAATGTATTCTGTTAGCGTCCAAGAAACAGACATGCTTGAACAGTTATACCACCATAGGAAATTATTCATCATCTGTGTTTGTAAACATTCCCTCTGCTTATGGACAAATATTTTCAATCCCATTCAGTGCACTAGCACCTTAATGAATCAAAGATACAAGGATGCAAACTGTTTTTAAACAGTGTTTTCATTATCTGTCATGACCTTTCATCCACAGGCAGGCAGAATGCATGTGTGCAAAAGCAACCAGCGTGTTCCCACTTTATTGCTGCATTTTATGCTCTAGAGCAATAACAGTTTTTCATTTAATTCAAAGAAAATATTTGAAGCCACCACTGTCTCCAGGAACTGTTCTTCTTTAACATAAATGAAGGGAATCATCATGCTGTCTCTGAATTCCATGTCAGTATTACTTTTCTCCTTGTCTCTAAGTGAAGATGTTTAATAGCAAATGCAGATGTAGCTATACTAAGTTGGCACTTAAGGCTCTAGAAACAAGTAAAGCACCAGGTTTGAAAACTTCACCAGTTTGGAACTGTTTGCAAAGCTTATGAAATGCAAGCCAAAAAGAGAAACTTAAATTAAATACACAGAAAAAATTGAAAGGCTATACTGAACGTATGCGCCATGTTCCACAAAGCCAAGAAGACAGTATCAAACGGGTTTGCATTAAACAAGTGGGGTGGGGGTGGAAAAAACCTTCAAGAAAAACAGAACAATGGCATAATTTAGCATATTTGCACTTGGGTCAGATCCAGCTGATTGCTTTGGAAAGGATTCTGCTCAAAGTGAAAGGTGAATGGAGGAAGGGAGATCAGGAAGGAGGTGGGAGTTTTTTATTAAAAAAAAAATTGAGAGAATGCAATGAGTAGCAAATGTAGTATGTTGCAGTAAACACTCCAAATATTTGAAAAAATACTATGCAACATCTTCATTCTCTTGATTGTTGTTAAGTAGAAGCTTCTTTGCAGAAACAGAGTTTGGAGCTCTGCCAGGAATGGTCACATCTAACACACATTATTTATGACTGTATAAAGTGCAAGAAAATTAGTCATTTTATGAATAGCTGGAGGATGTCTGTTACAAGACATGAAATGATCATAACTTGTTAAAGGTAAAGAAGGTTAAAAATGGGAATTTCTTCACTTAGGAAGCTGTTCTGAGCACAGAACAATCTCCACCTCAGACTTACAGAAATGCATTTTCTAGCTTCTGCTAAAACAGCCGTCACAGACATCACTGACAGCCCTTCTAAATTCAAGACCTAAAACTATCTTCTCCTTACCATCTCTTGCAACCCCCCATTGATACCTCTGACATCACAGACTACCTGTCTCTCACTAGAACTTCAGTTTGGTGCACAGTTGTACAGTCAGTGGGCTTCCTTCCTGCCTTTCTTCTCAGAGCTCCATTCACTGGGCTCCTCTTCCTCCTCCTCCCTTCACACAATCTGGACATTCTCCAAGGGGCTCTTCTCACTCTACTGCTTTTTCACATTTTCTATTTTCACCCTTGTGTTGACTTCATTCACTCATGTGGTCTCTCCTCAAGCAGGGACTGACAATCCTCAAATATTCCTCTTTTGCAGATCTCTACCCTGCCACACTTCTCTCCTCTCACAGATACTGCAATACCAAATATAACAATAGAATTTCATGTTTATCCTACCCAACCTCATCCCACCATTGCCCTTCTCTTCAAAAGGAATCTTTTACTCAACTATAGATGGAAGTTTCGAGACAGAGAAGCCATAAGATATATATTTTTTCTCAATTTTAATTTTTTATCATTTATTCTGATATTAAAAAATGCATAGTAGAGAAGGGAAAAAAGAGCTCTCTGAAAAGGAGAAATTCTCTTTGGATCTGTATTCAAATAAGGAGATGAAACAAAACACAAAGAAACAATAGCTTTTTTGTTGTTCAGAAGGTACCTGAAATGTCATGAAATACAGAGCTATTTATATATGGAATCTAATTACATAAAGTGTTCTGTACCTCTGCCACTGAATTTTGTAAAGCAGCATAGGTTACGTGGTTTGTTGCTTGGTTTTTTTAAATTGTGGTTTTACATTATTTTTGCCTATTTTAAAGCAGCTTCCCATTTTCTTAAAGAATAACAATCAGACTTTGCTACTGCTGTTATGACAAACCGGCCATGCTTAGCTAACTACTTGCTCAAGCTATTTACTCAGTTTCCAACACAGCCCAGCCCAGCACAGTATATCTGGCATCACATATCATACATATCCTGCAAAAATTTCTCTCAAGCATTATCACGGCTCTTAAAACTCAAACTCTGCCACACAATGACAAGGTCTCCACATTACCAGAATTACATTCCCTCCTCCTCCACCCCCATCCAACTCCTCATCAGTCTCTAGCATGACTCAACCCAGCTGAAAAGCAGTAGGTTTACAAGTCATTTCATTTCTTTCAAGCAAGATACATCATATGGAGGAAATAAATAAAATGTTTAACAAAAGTTATTTTGAGTGCCTGGTCCCTGGTGTATAATAGGGTCTATCTGGTTTCATAAGCTGCTTCCAACTGGGAATTTTTCTACATTAGTTTTGGCTTAACCGGAGTGATATTACCATTTTGCAGCACTCTTTGATGGTGGCAGAACCATGCCCAGGAGCACATCAACATTTCTGTCTAAGTCTTTAAGCTGACAAATGAATTTTGGACAACCATATTGTTGTTACAAGTACTGCCTTATCTCCAAGGTTGCGGGCAGGGTAACAACTGCCTTTGTACAAATGCCTTTTCCCTAAGGTCCTGTGCCGAGGACGATCTTTTATTTGCCAAAACCCCAGACTTCAGTTGAACTCTGAAGATTTCAATACATTTTTAACAATTTCACTTTCAAACAGTAGGCGGCTTATTGGAAAGCCATGAGATGTTTATGTATACGCCCTTCTTTGTCTCCTTCTCCCTGGTATATTGTTAGTGTGGTGAGCTGTGTTAAAATTTATACAAAACAAAAGGAGGAAAAAAAAGAAAATGACTGTCATGTATCATCCTGAGGAAAACGAAGTTAAAGTATCTTATTTTCAGTAGTCATGAGGGATTGAAACCAGTAGCAAACATTTATCTGGATGTTGCAGAAACTGATTCATCATTACAATTGCAGATTCTTTTTTCGTTTTTTTTTCCCAAGAGCTCCATGGTTTTAAAATTTTGAGGATGAATTACGCCAAGTTTTGAGTATCCCCTGCTAGCTGCTACTTGCCCTCACTTTCCCACTTGAATTGATAGCGGTCACCACTGTGCAAAATTAAGAGCCCTCTTGGAAAAGCATCCCCAAACCTACAAAAATAACAGCAAAAGAATCAAATGGGGCAGTTGTGAAAAAAGAGCAATGAGAGCTCACAGAGGATAGATGGTTCATTGAACTGAAAGAGGCCAGGTAGTAGCTGAAATTTCAGTATTATAAATAGGACATTATGTAGCTGAACTAAAAATAGGAGTTTTATTTTTACTTAATGTTCCTCACTGCTGGCTGCTGACCTAGAGAAAGAGGACTCAGAAAGGAGAATTGAACAATTCCCCACAACCACGCAAAACAAAACCACTAGCCTGGCTCCGGCGTCTATTTGTAAACTAAGATGAATATTGTTTTTTAAACCAATTTCAAAAGAAGTCCAATTGAAAGAACTCCCTAATGTTGCTGTGAAAAGAATGTAATAGAATACAACAATTTTACGCAGAAAACCAACTGCAATTACAAATTCCCCGTCTACATAGTTGCTTATAACAGAAAATTGCTAGTGTATCTAATCTGATTCCTTCACACACTTTGTATGTATGCAACTGTCATCCTACGCTGTAACCAGTCTCTGCTCAACAGCAATAATATATTATCATTCCAGTACTCGGTTTCAAGTCAAGACTGAGGGGCCCAGCATAGGTCTGGAGGAAAATGCTATGTCAACCTGCCACCTGCCAACTGTCTCAGGGCAGCATCCTGTGTTCTTCTCTTTCCTAAGCACCAATTTTACACTTAAACTGAGAATCCTAATTTAGCTATGGTAAAACGGCAGCTTATGTGGCCAGCTGCTATGGTGGCACTCATACTTGGTTTCATTTTAATAAAATAAAATAAAAAAAAAAATATGAACTAGCACAGGCCTAAAACACCAAATTTGGATTTAGTTTCAAGCAAACACATCTAATCCTCAGGACACAAGAGACTTGAAACCATGGTTTTGGTTCTGCTTACGAAGATAAGAGGAAGCTGTAAAATAAAAACAGATCTGAATCTGAACTTAAGTTCACAGATGTCTGAGTCCATGGCTTTTCTTTTGGGCCCATCACTAGCTAAAATCTAAGCATCTTGATAGATTTGAGGTTTCCCAAGGCTATTTTTGGCTGATTCTGCTAAATACTGGGTCTTTGTAACGTACCATAGACCCCAAGCGGCTCTGTTGAAGCATTTACTCATCACCACTTTCGCAGGAAGCTGGAATGAAGATAAGAATATGGTGATTTAACTTTGAAGAGTAAGCCATAATTACTTAAAAGAGTTTATGGCAACAACAAAAATAACTTGCATTACTTGTCATTGCTGGTCAAGTTGAACTAAAAGTATTTAGTGTAAAAAATTATTATAATTATTTGAGGAAAAGTACTTAACATCTGTGTAGTCCGTATGCAAATCCACTAGCCAGTCATGCTTTCTCTTGGGCTGAAAAATGGCAAATTACTTACTTGCTATATTTGTACACCATTCACATCCTTCATCAGTATTAGCAATCTGATTTGTTTGGGAATGGCAAGACTCAGAAGATAATTCTGCATTTAGCTTAAATAATTCTACGGTGCAGATTAGCACAGAGACAGACGATAATTCAAAACTTCTTGCTGCTGCTATTTCAGCTTCTCTCACTGTCAAAGCCAAGTTAAACACACCTAAATTAAAATGCCTATTTGCAGTAATGTCTCAAAAGACAACAGAAAGATTAATGTATTTTGTTTTCTCTCTTGATTTTAGGTAACACTTTTTGACTTTTCATATGCTGAATCAAAACCCAAAATAAAAGTAAACACCATCACTGAGGTTGCACTGTGGTATTATTCCGTTTCAATACAGCAGGCAGTTTCAGAGGAAAACAAGAACCATACACCTTCCAGATTTGAAATGTTGGCTAAATTTGCCATTCCTTTTTTTTTCACTGTTATACTAATTTTTATACATTTATACATGCACATATATATATATCCACACACAACACCACTTCAAATACAGCTTTGGATGTTACTAATAATTTCAACAAACCTACACTGTTGCCTTTACTTTTTCCTCTTCCCCTTCCCTAGTAACTCCCTCACACATGAGAATTGCTGTGTGATCTCTGGAACCTTCTTGGCTGCAAATGGAAGGCAATATAAGAACTAAGGAAAGGACACACACAGACCAAGATTCACACAACCTGGACTTGCCAGGCATGACCTACATCATTCCTACGTGAGGAAACTTCAACCCAGCAGCACCACGATACACTAAAACTGGCCTGTTGATCTATAACCACAAACAATTCAAGCCCCATCAAGCCATCAAAAAAATGACCCACGTTCTTCCTCTGATATTCAACCTATTAAAGCAAGGATATTTTCTCAGAGACAAGGTCCCCTGCCTGCCATTCTGCTCAAAGGGAGAATTCTCACTTCGCTTGCAAGTATGGCACTTCTGCTTCTCCAGTATAAGGTATGGTACACAACTTCTGTACACAGTATCTTCTCATATATGCTAAGACCTAATAAACAAATAGAGATAACATTACAACATCTCCAGTGAGTATTGGCCACTGGAACTGGCTTCCACTTGATGCACCACTCCCTGCAACAACACGCAACTTCCCAATTAGGAGATTTAGTTCAACTACGCCATTTTCCCCCTCACCTTGAACACAGCCCCGAGCATAGAAACAGAAGCCCTTGAACACAAGCCCAGTGCAGAAAAATTCAAGGGAGAATGTTTTGTTCTTGTAATAACTAGAAGATGATTTAAGGGTTTCCATTTTGAATACCAACAAGCTCCAGACAAAAGATTTGAGTTTCCTTGTTGCTACCCCTCATAAGCCTTCATGCTTTCTGTTCTTGGCCATCCTATGGAACAGAACCACCAGCAGCACAGCTGCATCAGAAATTGGCTTTCTGAAGAAACTTCTAGTATTTAAATTTTTTCCTCACAGCGAATACTGTAACTCCAACCAGCCCTTTCTGTCTCCCTAGTTAAAATAAACAAACTCTTATCACAAAAAAAAAAGTCTTGTATCTCAAAACCCATTCTCCATGGCTGCCATCTGCCAGCTGTATGACAGTGAACAGTGACCAGGTTTTGGATTGTTTGCTGTTGCATATCACACACTTGTGTATCCACTTAAATGAAGCCACTGAGGACCAATTATGAGAGATCTGTTATTCCATTTGGAATTACTCATTTGGGGATTTGATTTTTGATTTGTTTTCCTCTGAGGTTTTTGGAAGCACTAGTGGGATGAAGCTTAAATTAAATTGGGACCATCAACATCCCAAAGACAACTATTCAGTAGCACACATTTAATATTGATTGAATATGATTATGTGGGCTGCTTGTAACCACAGATGTCTAACTAACACCACTTACACACAAAGTACTTTATATATTCATTACCAGTAATGTTAGAATATGAAGCAAACCAAAATACGGCAAAATAAGCCACACAAATATTTAGCTCTGAAAGCTACAGGAAAGTGTAAGAATTAAAAGCTGGAATTTTCAACTCACAAAGACTGCTCAGATGGATTGTTTCATGAATCACATAAAAGTCTAAGGTGCCACTGGATAAATAATTACAACATTATAGAATGCACAAAGCAAGTGACAAACCAGCAACTATGCTACCCAAAATTAATTGCTAATAAAATAAACTGCAACACCACCAGTTGTCTTTGAGGATGACCTTATATTCCTGGCCGCTTTCAGTGCCAGGCTCATCAGCCAGTTCAAATATCCTGATGAACTTTGGAAAAGAGGAATGTCTGTATTAGGGCACATCATTGCTCTTTCTAAAATACCCGTTATAGCTATAATGGCAAATCCAGCAGGTGGAGGGGGCGGGAGTGAAGTGTGGTCTTCTACTATTCTGACCATACAATATAGAGAGTTATTTACAAAATCTGTATCATTCCCACATGCAAAATCTATATTGCTGCGATTTGTGAACACACGTGGGGCCTTGTGCTAAGGCCCTGCTCCAAGCCGAGCACAGCAAAGTCCAACCAAGTTTGCTTATTTCAACAGTGCTGTTCTGGGCACAACATCAACTCGATTTACCCAAAAAAAAAAACAAAAAAAGTGGGTGATAAATAAAATAGGATTGTGCAAGAGAATTTGGCACCAACAGGTGACCGATAAGATCCCTGGAGTATTTCAGGACACGGGGGATGTCTGTGAGAACTTTTGGCTCAAAGGAGCCACTGAGGGAAGAGCGTGGGCGCCATTTTACCTGAGGCAGAGACCATGGGGCGATGGCAGCCAAGCCAGCACCAAGCCCTTCTGAGGGCAGCAGCCATTCCTCGGCACAGCCCCCAGCACCTGGGCACAGCCCCCAGCACCTGGGCACAGCCAGGCCGCCACGGTGGCCACGGGCCTGCCAAGGCGGCAGCTGGCAGCGCCCACCCTGGGCCCCTCCAAGATGGCGGCCGTCCCACAGGGAGCCCCTCCTGGCGGGACGGCGCGGCCGCTGGGCAGCGATGGCGGCTGC
>JAOXNO010000063.1:40995291-41050627 GCA_028565335.1 Limnodromus scolopaceus
GATGGCGGCTGCCGCGGCGGGGGGGAGCGGGCGGCCGCCGCCGCAGGAAGCCGGGCCGCGGAACCCGGCGGCGTTCCCCGGCTGCCAGTCGGCGACGGGAGCCGTACGAGGCGGTGAGCGAGCAGCGCCCAGGGCTGGCGGCCGGCCCCGCAGCGGCCCATGGAGGTCGGTCCCGGCTGGGGCGGGGAGAGGCGTCCAGGGGCTGTCGGTGCGATCGCGGCGGCGCTGCGAGGGATCGGGGAAAACAGCTGGAAATTCCCGGTGTTCCTCCTCGCAGGATGTAAAGGAAGGAATTCCGATGTAAAGGAAGGCATTCCAATGTAAATGAAGGGTTTTACATGTCAAGGAAGGATCTCCGAGCGGCAGCGCTGTGTGGAGCCCAGGGCCGGGAGGGAAGAGCAGTCATCACCTGGGTTGGTTAAAAACCACCACTTTGGAAATAGCTTTTAAAAAAACAAAACAAAACAACACAGTGATCCAAACGTGGGGAATAACCATTTTAACCTTCTGCTGGAGGAGAAATTAGCTTAGGGTATCACATATTTACAGTCAAAACAGTCTGGCGTTAGGCTGCTGGCAGCGAAGGTCAAGAACAGATTTTAAATCAAAGGTTTTGGAAATACTGGATGTACTGTGTGATTCATGAAGCAATACTGCCATGAGACCACCGATTTCACGCTAACAAAACACATATTTTGTAACCTGTTCTTTCAGCACCTTAACGTTGGGGACAAGATGGCCATGTCTGGGTTCCAGTAATACAACTTTGTTACACGTCTCTATTCTTTACAACATCAGACTTTTTTTTCCCAAGCCAAAGCAAATCACTGGATTCTGGACGGCTAATGCCTGCACTGGGAACCAGTTTTGTCAAGCCATCAGTAATATCTTTTCCAGGTAATGAATGCCCCAAAAGATCTTTCTGTAGAGTTTCCTTTTTGAAATCCAGCTTGTTTTATCTTCAGGGTCTCCATTAAATAAAAAACAAAGTCTCACTGGTTACAGTGATGGCTCCATATCAAAGTTCCCAGCCTTTAAAATGTCACCAAATAGTTCAAAAGAATAATTTTGAAGTGTGACAGTTCACAAGAACCTTTTTTAGGCTAAATATATATTTTGTTCTCATCAATATTTTATTTTTTTTTTGGTACACAGCAATTGAAATATGATTGGGGAACCTGATGTGAATTTAGTATTCACTTAAAACTTTTTCTTAGTAGACCTTCATTTAGCTGGAAGCAGGTTGTGTTGATTAGCGGCACGGTTACGGCTCAGCCTCAGTCACACCAAACCCATTTACCTTGAGTGATGCAAACACCTCTAAGAATGAGGACAGACTATTAACTTCATGAGGTTCCTCCTCCTATGCCAAGCAGAATAAGTATTAGCTAATTACAAGCGAAAGGCTTTGTAAAACAAACAAACAATCTAATGGGACCACTAAGATTTGCTATAATACTCCATTTTAGTGAACGTTAATAAAATTGGATGTGTAACTTAAGTCTACAGCCCTAAAATCCATTATGCTCTCCAGGTAGAGAATCCCCTTTGCTTAAGCACAAGTGTTAATAGTTCATTTTTAATTAAACTTTCAGATTCTGGTATCACAGTTTTCCTGTTGTTCACGTGATTTTAGGTATTCCACAGAAATGTGTTTTCATTTATATCAGAAAGATTTTGTATTAGACATCAGACATTCTTTTGAAGCACGGGCAGTGCCAACGTTAAGGAATGTTGAAGTCTCTTTACTCCTGTGGTGAAGAGCTTTAGCAAAGTATGTAGCACACTGGAAATATTCATTACAATGATTCACAATTACAGTTGGCATAACTAACTTCTCAGTAATAGTTATTCATATTAATCCTTCCTGTGGAGTGTGTACCAAGGCTACATTTCTTACAGGAGCTTTTTTGAGTGGGCACTGACGTTCAGGAAGTTCAGGAAGATCGCCTGTAAAATTCCCAATCAGCTCATCCCTGTGTTTGTGAGCCATTCCCCCAGCTGTTTGAATAACCAGGGGATCAGCTGGAAATCTGATGGGAAAAAATCAAGTGGCTAGAACACTCACAGGACTACAGCCCTCACCCAAATTGAACAAAGCATCAGCTCAACCGAATGGAGGTCTAGAAACTGCACGTAGACTTTATCTGCCACAAACACTTCTGCCATAATTCCTTCAGGGTGTTACCAACTGGAGTGGAACAGGGAGAGACAAACAGTATATTCATATTACATTAACACTCAGCGCTGGAGTTTAACAGTAATACCGGATTCAAATCCTGCTGTATAAAGAGCCCATGTGGATACAGCACATTTTGGCCCTTTGATGCCAAGAAGTCCAAAAACAAGGCAAAAGAGATGCAGGCCGTACATGAGATGAAGTATACAAGGAATAGTACATGAAAGCCAGTATTATAGCTCTTTATCAAGTTAATTATTAAATTACCTGCAAGAAAGCCCAGAGGAAGGTTAAATTGGATAAAGACTAGATGGGGATATAGTGAATTCTCATCTCCCCATCATTGTGGAGCTCACAATCACGCAGGCAGTAGGTGCTGTCTCTGCTCAGGTGTTGTGCTGGTGCGGCAAAGCTACGCTGCGCCAGGGCACTCGCTGCAGGTTAAGCGTGTCCCAAGTTAATTTATGGCAAGCTGGCCACCGAGCACTCGCTGGAATATCTCTCACATTAATTTCCCCTGACAGACAACTAATGTTTCAACTATTCCTAGTAGAATTGAGCACCAACTGAGTAGAGTGATCTTTGCAGGCAGAGCTTAACACCAGAACATTAAAGCTGCCATTTCCCCTTTCCATTTATATTTCCCCCTTCTTCACTTTCCCATGTGAAGTGCCCAAGAACTTCTCACACATGATGCAATACAAAATTCCATCAAATTTCTTTTTTTTCTTTTCCCTCAAACTTGCTCCTTCAGAAAGAACAAGGGGGAAAATGCTTCTATACACAAACGACATTACAATAAAGTGTCTTC
This sequence comes from Limnodromus scolopaceus, assembly GCA_028565335.1. NCBI lineage: Eukaryota > Metazoa > Chordata > Aves > Charadriiformes > Scolopacidae > Limnodromus > Limnodromus scolopaceus. The sequence goes on from JAOXNO010000063.1 coordinate 40,998,282, forward strand.
AAGGTCCTTATAGGTAAGGTTTATTTCACCCAGCATGTCCCCTACTCACCACTCAGCTCACTTCAGGAAACCAAAAAAACCACATTTAATATTTTCTGCTTACCATCCTTCTCCATCAGATAAATCCTAAGTATTATTACACTAGTGTTTCTCAGCTTCAAGATCAAATTAGCAACGCAACCCCCTCAAAAAAGGAACAAACCCAAAGGAATCAATGGGTGATCTCGTATTGCACCTCTAGTGGGCAATTAGCAGAGAGAAACAGGATGAATGTGATCATACTTTCACTAGGTAAACAAAGTTTATCTGTAAAATAGATTTATTGCTAAATGTAGTTCAAAGTATCAATAGAAATTGTGCATGCCATTTGTTCTTTCATTCATTAAGGACACTGATCTTTGAAAATACGATTCTGACGAACGAGCTGTGTTAAGTGGCTCTTGGATTCATGTTTTGTTGCTATTCTAGTGAAAGAGCCAGACTCAGAAGGTGATGAAAGAAAAGCTTCAGTGCTTTTGCACTTAGATATCAGTTTCTCAAGATAATCTCTAGGACAATTCTCAATTTATTTATTTATTTACTTAAAAGATTTCAAGCTTTTTAAGAGCCCGCCTGAAGTAGATTTTGTCATCACAAATGGATGAAGGATCAGGATCAAGGATGCAGAGCTCCCAGTTAGGGAACTTCACTATAAAGTACTCTTCAAAAGTATTCTGAAGTGCACTGATAAAAAGACTGCACCACTTCGAACCACTCAGTATTTAATTCAAGTAACGCATCATTTACTTGCTCTAATAAAGCAAAGAGCATGTCAAAATGTGCAGAAACAATTGATTCAGTTTTTCTTGGAACTTTCACTTGAAAACCTTCTGGCTAAGTTTTACCAATTTAACCAGGTCCATCCAGCTAGTGAAAAAATAAGTGAAATTATTCTAATAAGTCTTTCAAAATAGATCACAAAATACAACTTTCTTCCAAAAACAGGTTCATGTACCAATTTCAAGATTGAGTGTCAACAACGGTTCTTACAACAAACCATAGAATTCATTGTAGAACAGGCACCCTTTCTTCAAAAGGTTTCAAGGCTATATTTCTTTTCAAAGTAGTCTGTTTTTTGCTAGGCAGAACAGGAAAGTCATTTAAAAATAAGGCAAATCCAGCAGACATCCAGAGAAACAGCTCCATCACTGCACAAACCAACGTATGTTTTAGTACCAAATCTTCTGAATTCAGAGCCTTGTTCAGGACTTTCTGCAGTTTGATAGCAAATTAACAGCTTTTGTAGGCTAACGAGGCAACTTGATTAACAAAATACTAGTTGATTTGCCCAACTGAAAGACAACTTACACCTTCTTTCACTTCAATGTGGGTTTTCCTTCAACAGCAATAGTCATAACTTGGCTTCATCTTTGTACCAGAGTATGTGGAAGAACTATTTAGCTTGTATTTTTGGCAGAACTCCTCTTCAAAAAAATCACTCAGCACACATTGATTGTACTCAACAAAAATCAAAGCAATGCTTTGTAAATCCCTGGAAATGTTCTGTTCTAAATTTCTAAGGCTGTGCTTGCTTTGGGTATGATGAACAAATTGTCTTACAACAGTCCACACTGTACATAGAGTTGGCAGGGAGGATTTTTAATATTCTTGGTGGAAGATTTTATTCTTCTAAATTCATTTATTCTTCTAAAATTCATCATTTTAGCTCCAAGAAAATACTAGAGCTCCAATTATTACTTTATAGGTAATTTCCAATTTCAAGCCACATGTGTTTAAAATTTCTTTTTGCTAATTCATTTAAGCAGTGTTATCACAACACTACATAGAGTGATGGAAAAGTCATTCAGTGTTTTGAAAGAATAAAAAAAATACAAGATGAACAAAAAACTCCTAAACACAAAACAATAAATGCAGCTCAGTACAAAGTAGGGAATAGAGCAGCCTTGAATACATAATACGCCACACACAGTTTCCTCATTACTTAACAATCATAATAAAACTATGCCAGAACAAAGATTTGCCACAATAGTTGGCTTTTTTAGAGGTCAAAAATAAAGTTAAGTTGTGAGTGATCATTTATTATTTATTTTTTTCCACATTGTTTGCCTTCTTGGGAATGAATATGTTTTAGGTGTGTTTATTTTTTCACCGTTTCACAAACCACAGGCTGAGTTTTGGTGATGGGAAAGGAGTATTCTGTCAACTGTCACCCGAGCGTCCCTGTTGAGATGCAGCTCCCCAAGTACAGCACAGTTCACTTCTCTGCATTTTTGTGAGCGTTAATTATCTGCCGCCGTATCGCCTGGTTCCTGGCCCTGTTTTCTTCATACTGGAAAAGAGATAAGGAAATTAAAAAAATCAGCTGTCATCATTGAACAGATAAGTCACATTTAAAAATGTAGAGAGCGTTTATTACTCAGGAACAGAAACAGTATCTTTGACTGATGCATTAGAAATGCAGTTCTTGTTAATATCTAGATATTGGTTCATTTTTACTGTGAAATTAACATATATTTGATAAAACACATGCTTTTAAGTTTGAAGGTATTAAGCTAAAGAGTATAAGAACATACTAATAAAGAAGATTCAGTTAATCTCATGGAGGAACATAATTATTTAATACAGCCTGTTATGTATGACAGCTACACTTCACACATGAACGAGGAAAAAGTTGGATGGGTGCTAGTCTGGAGCACAGGTCAGGCCCTTTTCCTTTCAAAAGATCCTGATTAATCTAAGTGTGTCTGCCTTCTGAAAATGAATTTGTCATCACAGACTTGGTCTGGTTTTGATCCTGGTCATTAATTATATGCATAGATAAAGTAGCATACCAAGATGAAAGGAACAAAGGCAAATTTTGGTTGAAGGAGCGTGAGGCGTTTTGGGGGTGTTTTTCTATGGTTTGAAAAAAACATGCAACAGAGACAGGACTCCAGTGTAAAAGGGAATCACAAAAACCTTCACAGTTTAGACACATGCATAAGATGACCATGCTTTCAAGTATGCCCCTGGGCTACCAAAAGCCTGAAGAGTGAGGAACCTAACCTTCTTTCATTGCAGCCAAAAAGGAAACCTTTTCATGGGTTAAAGAAATGAAAAATTAAAAATCAATGTATGATTTGGTATATATTTCACGAGAAGCAAATTATTCTTGGCCTTAAGTTAGAGCATATCCTTGTACAATTTTTTAGTAATTGGTATCAAGAATAAAAACCAAGTAACCCACCAATACTCATTTCTGTATGTAATGTAATTAAGTACTAAGCAGATTGATTTTAGAAAGGATTTGCAGTTTTTCACTCATTATGCTGATTGGTTTATAATGGAAATAATGGCCAAAAACATTACTTAACATTTACAGAATGCTTAGCTTTTCCCCATACCAATATTTAAATTTTCAATAAGTCATCGGTGGTTTTACACAGGATTAGAACAACGGATTTTTTAAAACTGTATCTGTACCTATTCTATACTTGTGAACAGCCTTTCAGGGGTTTCCCAGTAATGGCACGTCAACGTAGCCATATTTTAAGAAGGCAGACAAATATACCCATCAAGAACTCCATTTAATGTAAAGGCTTCAATGGAACAAAAAAACCCAAGATGACATGGAGAGAAACTTTACTTCGTTATTTTCCAGATCTGTGCAACAGGTTTTACAAGGGGAAAAAATGGTATTTGACATGAGGAGATGAAATTAATGCCCAGAGACTGACAGAGGGAAAAGAGGGGGCCCAAATGGTCCTGGCTGCCACGCACTTGAAGTTTCCCTTTTTAGACACGATTGTGAAATTTATGTCAAAATTATTAAGTACAATTTCAAGTTAAAAGGTGTGTGAAATGTTCATTTATGCGTTCTCTCTTGTAGGCATGACAACCGCAAATACAGAGACCAGTTGATACTCTGCTGAAAATGTGCCCGTTAACTAGTTAATGTGCTTGAACTCCTGGGAGTCTTCCACTCCTTCTATCTGCAGATGTAGTACCACAATCAGCAGGTCCTAAGCAGCAGTATTTTCATTTAGGGCCTAGCTCAGTAACTCATCCAGTAGTTTCAGTCACCACAACTGACTTCAGTAATAAGTGTTACTCATGCAAAAGTGACCCTTACCGCTTTATATGCTATTCTGTGGGAATACCACTATTAAAAAATATTTAAGAAAAAAACCAGAAGCAACTTGTGAAGTGTCAGTTCCTATTTGCAATATTTGTTGGGTTAAAATGTGTTTGCTTGTTTTTCTATACCCAAAAATAGACCATGCCATTTGTTAAAGCCACATTTTACCTGACAAATTTATTGAAATAATTTAAATTTGGTCTCAAATGCCCACTCCAGAATGTGCTTAGATTTCAAGGCCTGCTTATTGATTTGTACTACTTACTAAAAGCAACTCTACTTCTATTCAATGGACTTTTTTTTTTTATTAAGCATTTAACTCATAATAAATTTGTTTCTTACCTCTTTCTTTAAGCACTTCCGCATCTCACGGTCAATATCATTGCAATGGCCAAAAAACTTCAAAATGTTGTGCTGATAAGTTAGGGAAAGAAAAAAAGATTTACAATTCAAATGTTTCTTCCTCTGAAGCTCTAAATTTCTTAGAAGTCACTTGCATTTTGCAACATATCCTGGTCTTCTTTTCCTTTTCTCTTTTTGCGAAAAACGATGCTTTCTAACTTTTTAACTGAGTAGCTACAAGTTAGAGCTCATTTCAACCTCATTTGAACCACTTCTGCCTTGCTGAAAGTTGAAGGTACTCACCATGTTGTGTAATCGGACTAAAATAGGATACCTAGGCAGAAGCTATGAAGTCCACATGTAGAACATATACTTTATTGACCTAGGAATCAGTCTTCCCACTTTATCTCACACTAGCTTGAATAACGTACGAAAAATAAATATTGTGAACTCCAGTTTGTGATATAGAAAGATGCAGGGAGATCTACAGGCATCCTGGAGGCAGTGTCCTCTATTGCTTTAGTTTTCATTACTTCTTCATGACCTAGAGAGGCAAAGGACTTGATGCTACATCATCCCAACCATGTGAAGAATGTGTCGGTCCAAAAGATGCAGGCACAAAGCTTAAATGAATGAAATGTTAAAACTAGTATTAAAAAAAAAATGGGAGATTAAGTTTCTCTGGATCTTGAGGTTAATAAATTAGATGCATTTACCATCTTTATGACACAGCTGAGCTGTGGGCCTTATCCATACTAAAGTGTTACTTAGTTCCAGAAAACTGCAGGCATTCCCCAGGTAATCTGATGATATTCACCACAGAAATCTGTCCCCTTAGCCAGTTTCCTGAAGTGATTTCAAATTATGAGCCATCAAATCATGCTCAGAATGCATCCTTCTAAAAGTACTGTTTTTTTTCAAAGTGATGCCTGCCAACATGCCACAGAATCTGGTAGCACAATCTGGTAGCAGAGCATCCAAGCAATTCAGAAAACCTGAAGGAGTTTAGTAGATATTTACAGCTGTACAATCAACAGAGACAAGTTGACCAATCTTTTAGAGAACTAATGATTTTTTAAAAAAAACCAACTATGAGTAACAAAACAGACAAGAATGAAGTAATTTACATATTTCAGAGGGAAACCTATGTGCATTTCTGTAGCTGTTGAGCAGCTAGATGGATTTATACTTGTAATACAGGAACGCTATTGAGAATTCAAACATTGGACAAGATTTCAGCCAATAGAACATCACTGAAAGTAACAGTGGGTTAATAAATATTATGACAAACACTTGACTATAGCAGTGCTATACTTAGCTTGTTTATACCTCTCTGCTTTAGAAAGGGCATCACATGACACTCTGAAGCAGTTGCACGTGATAAATGGTCACTTTAATACAAGCTGATCTTGCTTTTACAACATTCTCATTTTAGGTAATCCAGATTTAATTTTGTGTTCTGTTCCCATACCTGTGTATTACATTTCAAGGTGAGTGCTCACATTTCAAGCTAACTCCACTCTTATGAGTACATTCAGTGAGTTGAATCTATGTTTATTTAGCCAGATTCCTAAGGTGTCAACTTTTTGGTTCAGATTACAAGGAAAAAAGAATCTGTTTCTCAAAAATAGTTATTACGCCTCTTAACAGTGATACAACTGCAAGACAACATGCATTTCTTTCAGCTGCTACCTATAAAAATAAGTCTCTTTAAAGCACACACTTGGCACCAGTGGCATTGTTAAAAAAAAAATGAAAATAATGACATCAAATAGGAAACCCAGTGACCTCTCCTCACTAGATGCAAAACTTGATACAATGGGCAGGTTCTAGATTAGGAATAAAGTAAATCAAACTGGCTTTTGTGAAAATGCACACACAGGACACCCAATTGAAAAAAAAATGATACTTTTCTTCATATTATTTTAAATTGTACATTGAGGTTCTTAGGCCATTTTGGCATTATAACAAAAAAGTAGATCCTCACTGATAACTGATTAAGATCACTAATTTTTCAGACTTCCATGACATCAATTTTAAAAGAATATTTCAGTGCATTCCCCTTGAATTTTAAATGGAACAGTATTGCCTCCTTTCAACTGAGTGTGAAAGAAGCCATCTTTACCCTTTCTGCTCTGAAATCACCAGCATAATAGTTGAGCACAAGACAGACAAAAGTAATTCCTCTTCATGTAAAGATAAACTTCAAACAAAACCAAGAGAATATAATCTGTGCATGACTGTATTAGTGCTGCTCCTGGTCACTTCCTAACTCAAACTGGCAACAGATTCCTTTGAATCACTCGCTGCCAAGGAATTCAAGTACACCTTTTAGTTCCAGTTGCCTCTTCAACTCAAAGTAGTCTAATAAGCTACATTATACAAAAATCTTATGATGCTTATACATTAACATTCATTTTTATAAAACAAAACAGTCAACCATTACTTTAAAGAGTAAATGGGTATTTCTGGATTCTCTGGTCAAAGCACAGAAAGCCCAACTATGTATATACCAATAAGCAGGACAAATCTGAGCGTATTTTCTTTTCTGATTGACCCTGTTTTCACAATTATGAAAAATTAATGACAACATTTTAATTTTATATCGCCTACAGAAGTTTTATTCTCCTCCTAACTGACAGTCATTTTATTTGGCAATCCTTTTTGATACCTACAGAAGTTTTATTCTCCTCCTAACTGACAGTCATTTTATTTGGCAATCCTTTTGATACCATAATATTTAAAGCACAAGGAAAGTCTTCTCACTTAATTCTAGCTACTGAACACTTGTAGCTACATTATAACATAAAAGTTTCCAAAATAGAAAAACAACTAATAAAAGGGAAAAAAGATGAAAAGAAAGTCTTTACAGTCTTTCAGATTACCTAAAGCATTTTTAGGCAAATTGAAATTTTGGAACGCAAAAGGAAAACGTAACTCTTACACTTAATACAACCTTCAGTTTTAAAGCCTGGGGATGTTCTGTACAAGAACTTTGTACCTTAGGTTTAAAAAATACAGACAGTGCATAGAAACAGACAGGCAACAGTATGGGAAGCACCATATATGAGATGGCACCAACAGATTCCAGCACACTTACATTTCAAGATACTGCACTACAAGTGCCAACAAAATACAATTAAACATTGCTGAACAAACCCAGTACAGTATACTCACTGCAAGTGAATTTTAGTATTAAAACTTTGCTCCCTTCATTGCTGTAATTTAGAAATCATAAGAAAGTGTGGTACTAAAAAAGTTTTTTTGATATGTTAGTTAAGCTACTTTAAAATCTGCGATGTTTCATGCAAAACATCTCTCTCATTTCACGTATTATCAGCCTTGTTTTTCTTTCTGTAACAACTTTTGCAAACAAAAATGCACAGTTCTGCTTAAAACAGTAAAGCTACTGTATGTATTGTCTTAGAATTTATGGGTAACTGCATTATTTAAAAAATTATAAACATCACATCTGAACATAAAGGTGAAAATACTGTAGATTGCATGTAACTGTAAACCATTGTTTTCACATACATATTTAACATTTAAATATATATTTGTCTCAGTGGAAACTATGAAATTGACCTTTTATGCACTAATACAGAAATATATCTGTACAGAACATCTATTCAGAGTATACGAGAGAACTGGAAAAATAATTAACAATATTGCAACAGTGCTGCAGGTATCTGAGGTTCCATTGCAGACACTGACTCTTCTACAACTAAAGGTTTACTACAGAGCAAATTAAAAAAAAAAAAAAAAAAGACTTTTAAACAAGTGACATGAAGAATATATCTTCTTGAAGCAATGAAGAGCCTTGAGAAGCCTGAAGTCTGTTTGGCCTTTTGTACCTTTGGGCAGGTGCCTATTAAGAAGATGGAAGTCAAACAGTAATTGGCACTTAGCTCTCCAAGCACTGAATGTAAGGCATCCTGCACATCTGGATCCCCCTCACCACATCTGCTTATAAACAAACTGAAGCATCTGCCCAGTGGGCAGCTGGAATATGGAAACGCTGCGAGCGTACAAAAAGAATGCCATTGAAGTTGCTTTAATTATTGTTTTTTTGAGGCGCATGCAGTACTAAAAGGTGCAGAAATTATTTCAATTCTTAAAATAGGTCCGTACTTGTCAAAGTGTAGCACAGGAAATTTTAAGGCATGTTTTATTTCCTAATGAAATCACTTGCAAAATTTTACACACAGTTGTCAGATACCTCTTCAGCGAAAACGTACTAGCTACGTTTCATGGCTGTTCTGCATAGAGGAGGCTTTTCTCTCTATGATCATATAATATTTTCACTAATTTATCTGACAATCATTTCCCCAACCCACCCACTCTTTTCTCTGCTCAAAACTCCTTACCTCCTTGTGACACTTCTTGAGCAGACTGATAATTAGGTTACATTCTTCAGTGTGCAGATGAGGAGACAGGTCTGGATGCATCTTTAGTTAGGGATAATTTTAGTAGTACAAGGACAAGAATCTGAGAAAACTTCCACCTGCCAACATTAAAATACAAAAGTATAACTAAAAGGTTTTGAGTTAACCACTTAAGATATTATCACATAGTGATATTTTAGATCAAAATGCAGCTTAATAGATATAATTTATATTACACAGTTAAAGTAATTAAAACCAGCACGTCTCTTCTTCTACATAGCCCAAATGTTAAAAGTTAAATACAAGTTTATATCCCTTGCTGCAATGAACATAAGCACGCATTTGGGATTTTAATTTTCAGGGACTCCCTAGTAGCATTAATCTTTCTTGAATTGCAGATTATCTTTTCACTTTCCTATAGCAGTTTTTTTTTTCTCTCTAGCTTTAAAAAAGCTAAGTATATGTAATTTTCACTCTACCTTCTACAAAGATGGATCAGAACAGGAAGCACAATGATATTTCATTACAGCACTCTGAGAACTGACATCTTTTTTTAGTTATCTACATGCTTTTTAAAAAATCCTGATCGAAAGCACTGATGAGGCTTTAAAAACCAGCACTTAATCAAAACAGTAATTTTGGTTTTTTAATTGTACCCAATTGGAATGTCCCATCCTACAACTTCACACTGGTGTCTCTTGCCCTTTCACTGTGCTACTCTGAAAAGCATCTGGATCTTTCTTCTACATGACTCCCTCACTCCTTCAGAGAGTGGAAGATAGCATTTAGGTCTCCCTTGACTCTTTTGAATGCTAAAGCAGCCCAACTCCTTTAACCTCACCGCCCGCGCCAGCTCTTCCACCTTCCTGACCCTCTGTTTCCCCTTTGCTGGGCTCAGTTTTGTTATCACCTCTGTTGGCCTGTGGGACCCAGAGATGAACACAGTATTTCAGATGTGGCCTCAGGACTGCAAAGGAGAGGGGAATAATAATCATTTCCCTTGACCTGCCAGCTACACTTCTAACGCAACCCAGTATGCCATGAGCCTCTCTTGCCGCAAGGGTGCACTGCTAAATCATGTTTTAACTTCATGTCAACCAAGACCCCCAGGTCCTTCTCTGAGGAGTTCTGTGGGACAGCAGCAAACTTCATTCTAGAAATAAATTTTTGTATTACCCCCCATTTAAAAAAAACAAACAAACATATATGTCCCCAGAAGTAATTTTCAAAATCTTTTGTTGAAAGGGATGAAAGCGTCATATGATAGTGGCTGAAATAAGATGACATCTTTGTGGTAGAAGATCACTTTACCAGAGAGGAAAGAAGAAAAGTCCAGTTCATACGAGGGCAAATGGGCTCACCTTGACAAAATTCTACTTGTATGACCCATACTGCTACTGAATTAGAAAGATGCCTTTTTTGGTTGTTTACTTAGTATTTCATGTTCCCTCTCCTCCCAAAGAGATCACCTTTGTAGCTGCACTACATCAGGCAAACACTGCTACGACTTGTACTAAACAGCCATCACTGTTTTAACACTCCAGCTAAATAGACAAGCTAAATAATAGTAGGCAGTGGTCAGATTTTACAATTGCAAAATCCCAATATTCAGGTGCACTGCTGGCAGCTATAATCTACTGCTATTCCTAGAACACTCAAGTAATATATTTGGCTTGAAGAGGTATGTACACTAATTTACCCAATACTTCCCGTCATGTGTTCAGTTTAACAAGAGTTACATTCCCATAAGCAAACAAAATTTTAAAAATCCAAACAGATTTAAAAGCCTCTTGAGACCCACGAGAATATGTTCCACATTGTGTTGTAAACACATGTAGTAATTTCTTTCAAAAATCTCCCCCATACTATCTGGAAGTCTAATATTACACTACATATACTCTTAGCACACAAGAAGTTGGAAAACGTACAAGTTGCTTAAGCATTCCATTCAACAAATTAACAAATGAACCTTTAGAAATATGACAGCAGGAGCACGACTGTAACAGCAAAGTGATTAAGAACCCTGCTGTGTTATTGCCACCAGCTTTTGATTGCATGCCACACAAAGTCAATATGTTTTAAATTTATCAGTAGATTTTTTTTGATAGCACTAGAGTTAGCATTCCCTTGAGAGGGTGACCTGCTCAGTGACTGCGCATTACTTTAACATGTGTGAACCCAGCTGATTATTAAATCTCTCCATCATTCAGCCTCCGACTGCTCTTCCTAAAACTGTCATCAGAGCTGGCTGTCTCAGAAGGAGAAAGCAAGGCTAATGCTCTAGTGAAACACGCAGCGTGCACATCAGCACAGGCCAGGAAGTCAAGGGAAGCATTTCAAGGAAAAATTTGTTCTTTCTAAAAATTAGTAATCACTGCCATTGTTTACAAAATTCTTCACAGAAAAAATGGATAAAAACGGATAGGTGACAGTATATTCCATCAATTAAAAGCCTTCCAACAAGACAAATGAATTTTCCAATGGCACCTCTTGCAGGACACATGACTACAAATCAGAGTGCCTGATTATCACACCAGTTCATAGATCAGTACTCCTGAAATTAATTTGCAAATAACACTGAATAGTAAAATCTTTCAAGTTCCATTACCAGATATGGTACTTAGCTCACATAGGCTATGATGGATTAAAGTAACAAACGTCTTACAGTGGTCACAGAAGACTTAACTGGAGCCTTTAAGTACTTTTGAAGTTCATGACTGAACAGTGTTATCAGTGCTCAACCTTATAGTTGTGTTTAGGAGTGTCAGATTAGACCATGATCTATAAACAATCAAAGAAAGCTAAAATATTTTTGCTCGAGGGGATTGTAACAGACAACAGAGTAAAAAAAACATGTATGAAAAAAGGACAGGATGAGCTATTGGTTTCCTTAGTTTCTTTTAAATAATATTCTAACCTAAAATAAAGATAGCAAGTTGCCATCTTACCAGAATTTAAGTCCACATTGACAGAATTTTGTATAGGTGGTAGCTCATACGGAATCTGAGTATGAAAAAATACTAGGGGAAAAAAATCACAGAAAAAAACTGGGCATAAGCAACGTAAATTGGTCTGAGAAAACTACAAACAGAAATGCTGGATAAAGAATGTCAAGGTAAATACACAATTGTTGTAGAAGAAATACTGTTTACTGTTGTAAAGTAGAACAATATTAAGCAAATACAGGAATTGCTTTAGGAGGAAAATGGACTGCAAAATGCTACGCAAACATTAATATATGAAGTGAGTATTTGGAGAGAAGTATTTAGATGAACTCTTTACATTAAGGCACTGACATATTTCACTGGGTTGCACAAAAATGGTCTGCCCTTTAATGTTTTTTTATATGAGACTTTGAATTCTGCACAGTTTTTCCTTCCTTGTTAAAAATTACACTACATACGTATCTAAATGCTTTGGTTGAAATGCCTTAAGAACTCAACTTCAAATTTCTATAAACTATTAGCCTCTGAAGGTAGGAGACATGGGTAAAGATGATTGATATTTCAACTTCCTTAACCAGTTTCTAAATCTACACTATCCTTCAGGGAAAAAAATAATTAAGAAATTGTAAAATTTGCTCCAGTATCATGTTCTGTGTAGTTTATCTTAAAGTGGGGTAAGCAGGGGATGTTCTAGCTTTATGGTTTCCACCATAAACCAGATTAAAAAAAAAAAAAAGCCTAAACTTAGAAAGTCTTTGACAATGATACTGAATTTCCAACGCACGTATTTTTGTTTAGAAAAATAATACTTACAAGATAATTCTGTGCATAACATTCCTGGACACTTAGCATATCAAATTGCTAAAGATTTCCTAACAGGAATGCACAGGTAAGTTAATAAGAAAAGATACTTAGTCCTAATCTAAAAGCTGATCTATACAAATGTTCAATACGTTAAATATTTAATAGTAATGTGCAAAACACACGCATTTGCTGCAAGCACTCAACACCCACAAGGCGGCAGCATGACCATGCAAATGAGAACACGTACTAACAGCGGAGGGACAAGTGAACAAATCTGCAAATTCCTATAAAGCCACTCTATCACTCACCATGTGCAACATTTACTTTTGCACTTCATTTCACTATCTAATTTGAGTAAGACCAGACAGTTTGGGTTTCTCAGTTATATAGTATTGTTCTGTTTGGCTTTGGAGAAAAATATTTGCAAACCCACCAGCTCGTTGCTTGCTCAAGTCCCAGCTGTTTTCTGTAAGATTATACAAAGTTTTAGCATAAAAAAGGATTCAGCTCCACACCTAACTGGTTGGTGTTACCTGAAGGTATCACTCACATCACTTCAGCAGAACTTTTGCATTCCTAGTATTATCTTTAACACACAATTTATAAATATTTTTGATGATAACAGCTTAGAATACTTAGAAGATTGGTCATTCAGTGAAATGAGAAATCAGTTGACGAATAGCATTTCAAAACCCTAGGCAACTCCGAACTAAGGACTCTGTTTCTAGCTTTCAGTAACACGGCTAGCATCTTCCCGATCAGGATATAACAGTATCATTTGATGCTGCTGTCCTTAAGGTTGTCATTAGACACACTGAGAATGAACCCTAACTTTCATGTTTCCAAGAACTTTAGCCAGACACCTTCAGTTTATAATAAACCAAGTTTAGCTAAATCTGATAAAAATTGGTCACAACCTCTTAAATTTCAGTCTTCAAAACTATGCACTAGTTTTTCAATATTACATATTAAAATGGCGCGGGGGGGGGGGGAGATAATTTAGATATATATCCATAAAGACTTGTAAATAGTAAGGAAACGTAAAAGCAGGGGAAGATTATGCCTACTTTTACAATGTTTTTATAGTATTTAGATTGCATTTACTTTCCCTAAACCTAAATTATAATAAACCTTTGATAAATAAGATTCATACTGATTTTAACTCTCTTTTCATGACCACTTTCTGCCAACAATTCAACATCCCTCACATCAGCAGAATGAGTACTCACAGGCTAGTTTTAGGAATAAGTATCTTATAAAACGATATCATACCTGATTTCATTCTTAGTAAAGCAAGTTAAAAAGGTATTAGTCCTACTAAATACAGCAAGTTGAACACCAACTTGAATATCAAGTAATTTCTCATTTTATTTCTGGCTAAAATAAATGATTGAGTAAAGCACAACTGGGTATTTTCACCATCTGGCAATTATTTAAGGTTGTATTCATACAACAAACATCAGTAGTTACAGGACAATTAGTGGAATATTTTTATTATAATACGCAAGTGACACTGCACAATATAGCATTATATTACAAAAGATTACTGAAGCAATCTCTTTCTATCCCTGCTGTATCTATAAAGATGAGGGATATACAGTCAAGAATGACAAGACCCAGCCAGTATAAGAAATAAACCATGCTGAAGATGAGGTGCTGTCACCAAATTCCTGCTTTGCAAGCTGCTCTTGTACTTCACCTGCATCCACCAGACCAGGCTTCATTTCATTACTATTGCATTTATTTCCTGATCTAGCAGATAAGAACACTATAAATTTAGTACTGCTAGCACAATTTTCTTGCTTGCTGTAGAACTGCTTTTCCCCTTCTGAGAGAAGGGGATCAAGAGGATCACACTCCCCTCACGGGAGATGCCAGGACCTCATCCCTTTGAGCAGCAAGACCCCTCATGGAAGGGACAGAGCACTTCGCAGAAGTAAATATTGTTAGCATAACACAACTTTGTTGTCAAGTGAAAGGGGCTGCTACCCTGTTATCAATAGTTATAGCAGGAGAAGAGGCCCACTGAACTAACCCACACTGTTTCCACTCTGTAGTTCCTCAGTGCTCCCAGGAGTCCTTAAAACAGCGATGGGAGACACAAGAAAAGCAAGCTTACGGCGCTGCAACGGAGAACCCCAGGTTCCCACTCATAACAGCTCTTTTAAAAGCCTTTCTTGAGCCCTGAAGGAGAAGGCGAGGCGAGGCGAGCAGAGGGTCCCAGAAGCCGGCCCCGAGCTCGGGCAGGGCAGGGCACGGCTCCCCCAAAGCCAGGCAGTGGGGCCGGGAGGGAGAGAGGTGGGGAAGGCACCTCCCCACAGGCCCCTCTTTTCCTTTGGGGCTAGAGAGGAACGACGCGGCCCACTCGAGACTGGCCAAAGCCTCCCCTCGCAGCCATCCTCACACTTACTCCAATCCCCAGAGGACGAGCTCAGCCAGGCACGACCGATACTGATCGATCCACCGGCCGCGCCGGGCAGGGAAGAGATGGGGTTGACCAGGGCAGGCCCCACCGGAAGCCGCCTCAGCGCAGCCGGCAGCGGCGGGAAGCGCCCTCACGGCGCCGGCGCGCGGCGGGGCGGAGCGGGAGGCGGAGACGCCTTGTGATTGGGCGGCTGGGGCACCGTCTGCAGTCTGATTGGGCGCTTCGAAAGGCGGGCGGTGGTTGGCGAGGCGCGCGGCGGGCGGGCAGGGAGGAGAAAGGCAGCGGCGGCTGGAGAGCGGGGCGGGCAGGTAGGGTTACGGCGCGGCGCTCCGTTGCGTTCTGCTACGCCGTTCTCTTCGCCTCCGTACCCGCTGCCTCAAGTTCTGCCCTCCCGGACACCCGTCGGACCAAGAGAGGCAGTGGCAGGCCTGGGTGAGGCTTGTGCCCCGTCTCTCTCCAGAAGCTCGCACCAGGCCTCGGTCAGTGAGGGGAAACTGGGGAAAAAAATATTGTAGGAAGCGTTTTAACTTGCTCCCTGGAATCGGTGGTGGTGCTACGCTTCGGACTGACGCCAACGTACTGCTAGTGGTGCCTAAGTGCTGCTTTGTAGGCCTTTCAAAAGGGAGCGACTCGTCTGAGCCTGCCTGTGCCTCCGCGTCTTTAACGTTTCAACTCTTCAGGTGGCTCCGTCATGGACGAAACTGTTGCTGAGTATATCCGACGGACTGTACTAAAAATCCCACGAGATGAAATCAAGACGATGCTACAGAAATGGGGCTTTCTCTCCGAGGCACAGCTGAAAACCGTAAACTTCCACCAGATAAAGGATAACATTTCTCAGGATGTGGTTCATCTTTGTGAGGTAACCCTTCCCCTCGGGAACTGTGCCTGTCAGTGACATTTAGGATGCACGTTGAAGCACCATCAAAAAAACATTCCTCTGAAGAAACGAATTTTTGTTTGTCTGTAACACAGCATCAACTAGCAGTTTGTAGTCTGAAAAATGTAAAGCTGAGCTGGTCATAGCATCAATTATGTCTGATTGATAGGAGTGCAGGATTGACCTTTACTGAATATGAAAATACATGTTTTGAGATCTTAAGTTGCATAAGGTAGATAAAAGTTTAGTGTGTTAAGCCTTTAAGAAACGTGTGTTTTCTAAGCTGTAGAATAAAGGCAATGTCTACTCATTACATAGTGCTAATTTAGATCCATTTAATATGGATGATGATAGCACTAGTTTATATCTTTTAGACTTTTTTTCAAAATTTCTTTGGCTAGAATTGCTTCATTCTGCATACTGTAAGCAAAGAAAGTTTTCTAATTGCCTCCTTAGATACTCTGATTTTTGTGCACCTGGCATCTTTGTATGTACTAGGAGTCTTATATAGAGTATTATAACCCAGATTGCTACAGTTTTTACTGATATCTCTTACATTCTATAGCTTTTTTGTATCATTCCCTTTGAATTTTGTACTCAGATTAGTTATATGGGGTGTAGATCAAACTGCAGTCAAAAAACTATGAAGTTATTCTTGTAAGATAGCAAAAGTTATATTTTAAAATTGTTTGTTTCTGAAACATCTGTAACAAGTAGTATCATAGCATGAAAAGATTTTAAAGAAACTGTAAAGGTTAAATAAGGAGTAACCAACCAAGTTAAAATTCCTGACAGTGAAATACTAGTCAGTGTTACATAATGTCATGAATGCCCATTAATTTTACCTTCTAATGCTTGTACATCATACTATAAGGACAATGTTCTTGCTGCCTCTGCAAGAACACTTAAGCCTTGTTGAAATAGCTTTTGTTATTGATTTCTCAAACCTGTATTGTGTGCACATTGGGACCAGGTGGGGTGTCTCTGAGGGGAGTGTACCTGCTGTGGGCTTCAGTACAATGTAATTTAAACTACCAGTACTGAGTTTTTTCACTTACTCAACATGATAAAGCATTCTGGATTTGCAGTTCACCATGCACTGTTATTCTTCTTTCCAGGAAAATTCTGCAGACATAAAGCAAGCAGCTGTCCTAGACATAATTTGTAAGTAAAAAATGAGTAAAAAGAAACATCTTTATATTTTTTCTGAGTAACTTGATAATGCCCTTAATTATATAGGAATTGTCCTTGTGAGATACAGCTGCATTTGGTGTAAAAAGATTACATTTTAGATGATGAATCTTATTGGATCTGACCTTTCTAAAAAAAGTTTCAAAAGCTCAAAATCAACAAAAGCATGTTTGCTTCTTCTCAGGGCTAAATAGACGTAAACTGTGGTAAACCACATCCAGCACACAGTTATAAACACAGAGAGATATGTTTGTCTCCAGTACACGCTGAACCCTAAAATCAGTAATGTCATGCTCCGGTAAGGGGTGACATAGGGAAAATTATCAGCAAATGCTCCAAGTGGAACTCTAACTCCAATATTAATTCACAACTTGATTATACAATAGTTTAAATCTCAAGGGTTTTTTTTCAACAGTCTACACTTCTTAGTTTGACTTTAGACTGAGTTTCAGTCATTTTAAGTAAAATCCTTCTTTAAACATTGAACATCTGAGATACCCATTGCTTAACTGAATTAAAAAAGATCTTCCTATCTCTTTTAATAAAAAAACCTATTTTGCTTTAAGGTTTACAATAAGTGGTAGTTTAAGAATGCTGAATAAATTGTATTGTGTTACTAGAAGAAATCATTTTGAAATAACCTGGTTGTAAAAGTATTGTAAAATTATTTGTCCCTTTAATTACCGTTTGATAATACATTGTGTTGTTGAGCAGTTCTTCTTTTTCTTAGACAACCACATCTACCCAAACAAAAGAATATGGAGTGTTTACCAGATGAACAAAAGAGGTAAAATGTCTTTCCTTGCTGTAATCTCACGGTTCTTGGCAACTTACTGCAGTGCTGCCTCATATTGTATATTTTAAACACAAATGTAGTCTAGCATGGATTTTTTCAGTAGAGATCTTTAATGTTTAATTGTAGTCTAGTATGGATTTTTCAACAGAGATATCTTTAATATTTTTAGAATACTTTTTAATAACTTCTCAAGCAATTATTAGAAATTAGAGCTTCTAATTAAATATTAACTTTTTCTCTATATAGCAATAATGAGGCTCACGTTTAGTATACAACTTCTCATATAAGGCTGTGGATCTTCAGCTTTTGCTGCTTATTTTTGTTTCAGCAAAACTGTAAAAACATCTCTGAACTGGTTCTTGTAAACACAATTCTTATTTTTTTTTTTTTTCTTATGTAACAGGGGAAGAAACGGAAATTTTTGACCTAACAGATTTCAAAAAAAAATTTAAAAGACGACTTCGGTCAGCCTTGAAAAATGTAAGAATAAATCCATTCTAAATTTGTTATGCAGCTCTGGTGTCAATAGATTGTTTTCATCACTTTAGCAAGGTGTTTTTCTTTCTTACAGTCTGCATCAAAAATCAAATGGAATTATTCATTTGGGAATGGTAGGAACTGCATGTGAAATAGGAGAAATGTATTGCCATACCTGTTCTAGCAACTTTACAATTATGCTGGAGTGAAATAAAATGTAAGCTTGCCCTAAAATATGACAGTCTTCAACAAAGGCAGTATGTTTATGTTTTCTATCAAATCTTTGCCCTGTTCGAGTGTACCTGTTGCTGGGTAAGTTGATATTGCTTTGTCCTGTTGCACAAACAGCAGATCAGAAGGAGTACAGAGGGAATTTGAAGTAGCCAGTAAGGCAGACAAGGAAGTTCAGTTGCTACCGCTTGGATGAGTAGCAAAATTGTATCCATTTCCTTTAGGTTCAGGTTTTGAAATGGTATTTTGTGATGGCTGTTGGAACTTGACC
The DNA here is from genome assembly GCA_028565335.1 of Limnodromus scolopaceus. Classification (NCBI taxonomy): domain Eukaryota; kingdom Metazoa; phylum Chordata; class Aves; order Charadriiformes; family Scolopacidae; genus Limnodromus; species Limnodromus scolopaceus. Next base: position 41,017,146 of record JAOXNO010000063.1, read on the forward strand.
CTGGTATATTATTACATTATGATGACTGAAAGACCGCTGTCAGTAGCAAGAAGCGGTTTCTGAACTACAGAAATGAGCACAGTAAGAAAAATAAATGGAAGGGAGGCACTATCATCTCTTTGCCGAAGCGATTTGCAGAAGCCTTTCCTTGCTTTAGCTTGCCAGCTTCATGTAAACAAGGTAACAGGAGATGCTTCTGCCTAGTTAGCAGGTTCATTTCTTGTGCACAAAGGATTCCCCCTGACAACAGCAGAGGGCAACAAACACAAATCAGACTAATGGATAATCACCTGCCGTTCATGTAAACCTATTATATAAAGTTTTGCGGAATTTTCATTTAAAAAAAAAATTCCACAAAAGCTTTGAGAATTGATATTGGTCCAGCAATCTAAATAGTTTCTCTCCTAGTTGGACTAAAAACTTGACTACATGTGCCTCAGTTAAAGGGAGGATTGTTTCTTTTTTCCTTTTTTTTTTTTTTAAGGAAGTTTTCCCATTCTTAAGTCACCCAGATTGAGTCAAGGTAAGAAGTAACTGAGGAGAGAAAATCCACAAGAACAGGAAAACAAATCTTCAAATTTCTGATTGTATATTCTTGAGCGGTGATAAATATTATAGTCAGGTGAAAAGTCACAAGTTGATCAAAAGTTTAGTTTCTCAAAAATTGGACATATTGGAAATACTGCCATTTTTTTAATCTAAACAGACACTTTTTTGTTGTTATTATTTTCCAAAAGAGAGAATCAAGACTTTTGTAATAAGCTATTTTTATTTTCACTCTTCAGAAGAAAATGTACATCAACAGGAACAAAAGTCATATTAGAGTTAGAAAATTACTTTTAAAAATTCTTTTTAATAATTATTTTTAATAATTTTTTTCAGTTTGTGAGGAAATTTGATTTAAATACAGTCCGTACCACACTAGTGGGATTTGTTTCTTGTTCGAGCAGTAGTGGACTAAATTATGTTTGGGTGTTGTGAACACAGGATTAAGAGAGAACAAAATCTTTATGGGTATTTGAATGTGCTGGTAAATCAAAGCTTTTCTTTTTCTGTTTAGGTCACCATCAACTTTAGAGAATATGAGGATAATGCAATCTGGATTAGAATTGCCTGGGGAACACCGTATACAAAACCAAACCAGTACAAAACCAGTTATGTTGTGTACCATTCACAGACTCCCTATGTCTTCATTTCTGCCTCAGTGCTTAAGAGCAATTTGCCTCTGCTGTGTCAGGTATGGAATAAAACTGTGTAGCCCCTGATTTCACCATAGTCATGTAGAGCTATATTTGTGTTAAGAGTACGGGTAAAGATTCGTCACTTAAAGTAGTTTAGTAATTTACATAGTAATTATTTTCCCTTAGCTTGTGATAAAAATGGGGCAAACCCCAATCTTTGAGACCTTTGAAACGGTGCATCATGAATAAATTCAGTTTATTGGGATTTTTGCTAACCTTGAATTGTTCTAATTTCTTAACCAAGCATTAGGTAATATTTAGTTAAATTGTCTCATAGAAGTTGAAGAATATTACATCAACACAGTTAACTTCCAGAACTAAATGTATAAGCTCATCAGAGAATGCTATTAATTAGTTTTAAAAAGTATTCTCTGTCAACTCGTAGTGATCAGCATTGGAAGTCTTTAATTTTTTTTTCTGTTTAACAGACTTCTATAGTAGTAATTCAATTATTTTATTAATCTGTTTATTTATTTATTCAGCTGATAAGGCTATAGGCTTATCTGGTTATCCTGTGAATGCTTTTAAGTATTAACTTAAGCTTAATAACAGTCTATTCAATGTTTTGGCAGATACAAGAATCCTGCTATTCAAAGGGCAGTTGCTGACCTTGAAACAAAAACATCGCAATATCTAGAAATGCTGTATTTTTTTTATATATTATAAACACAGTGATGATTAAGGCTGATGTTAAAACAATTTCAATTTTTATTTAAAGGCCCTGGTTGTTGCTTCCAATTACCATGACATTCGTGAAATGGAGCTTCGAAGTCATTCCTTAAACTCCCTTAAAGATATTGTGTTTAAGAGATATAGCCAGGTGAGCTACTTCACACCTTCATCTGAAGATAAGCGTTGCTTTTTGTTTCAGGCCTAGTTCTCACCCCCTACCAGGTGGGGAAATTCACTTCTCCCAAGATGCCATCAGGTTAAAATAATATTGAACTATTGAGGTGGACAACCTTTTGTTCAGGTAACATTTCAAGGGGGAGGTAATTACTTGCTATCCCACCTACCTGTTGTTATTGTTATGGTTAAACTCAGTCTAAAAATTGTACGAACAGTTCAGTCCTAGGATTTTCTAGCATCATTTCACTAGGTATCCTAGAGCAGTGAGTTGGAGACTACTAGAATTGGGCAGTTACTCTGCTCATCCGTGTAAAACTTGTAAATAGGGAAATGTTCACAAATATTATTGGATGGGCATTCTTTTCTCGAAATAAAGCTGGGCTTTCTGACTTCTAGTAATTGTCAAAAACTGGAAGAATACTCACTTCCAGACTGAGAAGTAAAAAGAAATCTGGAAAGTTCTTTTCAGCTACAGTCTCTAAAAGTGGAAGTGAAGTAAAACTTTTTTTCCCTCATCTCTCCATTTAGAACTTCCAAAGTTATTATCCCAGACCTCTGCAAGAAAGGAATGTAGCACTAGAAACTGGTATGTATATTTTAAATTAAACTGCAGTTTGAATGTCACTACTGTTAGCTGATGAAATGAGATTCATTTTAGGAAATGTAGGTATGTTACACTCGCCTTACGTTATCCATCCCTTGTGAGGTGCCGTAGCACTGGCTGTCACTACGAGAGGTAATTATTTCCCTGTGACTGTCATTGGACACAGTTGTGAAACCAAAATACTCAATGCCCAGTATCTCCTTTTATATTTGCTTGGATTTTTTGCTTGGTAAGAACTGAAAACATAGACGGAGACAAGTAGCTTATGAATAAAAGATCCTGGTGAATTTCTTATAATTATTATTTTCAGAATTTCACTGGACTAATCACCCGATTAGGAAAACAGTATTATGTCAGCTGACAAAGTTGTCTTTCTGTATTTTCTATTCTTTTCACTTTTTCACCTGCAGCAGATTTAAGGATAATTCAAGAAAACAAAAGTGAGAAAGAAAGAATACAGAGACTGAATCGGGAAGCTTTTGGTGATGGTCCCCAACCAAAACTTGAATTTGCACAATATAAGGTAGTAAAAGCAATGAATTTTGGGTTGGTTGTTTTTTTATATATATAATTTTAACATAGTGGTAGCTACATTAAATTGCAAATTGAAGGTATGCTAGATTTCTAATTTTTTTAAAATTTAGGGAGGACATCTTAAAATGAATTAGGTAAAAGAATCTTTAAGAAAAAGATTTGCATTGAGATTTGGTCAGACTACTAGATCGTGCTTCAGTCTTTCAGCCTTGTGAACTAAGCCTTTTGGCTTGCTGTTGTAATAAAGGTAGACTTAGACCAGCAGGGTATTGAATCATGAGAAATTAGGGTTATTTAAAGTACGTACAAAGCTCACACTACAGATAACGCCATCATTTAACTTCTTGGATGATGCATGGATTTTTTGCTGATGAATAGATACATATAGGGAATTCTAAGAGATACTTAATGTTTTATATTATTACTGAACTGGCCGCTTCTTTCAGCAGAAAACTGTTTACCACATGGTGGCACCCTCTGATTTTATTAAATATTCTTCCAGCTGGAGTCATGTTAACATTACACATTATAGACAAATGAGATACAGTCTGATCACATACTGCATTTTTAATGTTTAAATAATAACCTATAAATAAAATATATTCATTGCTTATACTCCCTTGTTAAATTTTGTGTTAACAGCTTGAGACGATGTTTAAAAGTGATCCTAAACTGGATGTTTTGGATAAAAAAGAACCCTTCAGATGTCTGGTCAAGTTTTCTAGTCCACATCTTCTAGAATCGTTGAAATCCTTGGCACCAGCAGGTAAGTGTTCCAACTCTCTAAAATAGAGAAAAAAATCCACAGTAAAATATTTTTGTCATTTCACATTCTGCTTGTATCTTGTGTAAGGGAGAACCTTCATAGTTTGTTTAGAAATACATAGAAATTTAGTAGAATTAAGAAGTTGACACTATAAAAACTTATGTCTAAATACATACGATTTGTTCTTAGAATTACTAGTTGTACATGGATACTCAAGCTGTGGTTTTAGTTTTATAACAGTTATGAAAGGTAAATATTGGTTGAGTTAAGCTATAATTATCTCTCTCTCCCTCCAGGTATGGCTGATGCACCGCTTTCACCACTACTTACATGTATACCACAAAAAGCTAGGAATTATTTTAAAATTAGAGAGAAAAAAGGCTTATTACCGGAAAGTTTTGTAAGCCCATAATTTAAAATTGATTCATACAGAAATACAGAATTCATTTATTAATACTATTAATCTAAATCATCATAAACTTTTTAAAACACATCTTTAAAAAAATAACTTATTTCTTTATAATCCCTTAAAGTTTTTTCCAAACAATGGCTGCTTTGAATTATTTTTCCACATTTACCTTTAACAGAGAAGTTAGCCCTTTACTTGAATAATAAAAAAACAACATTTATTGCAAAGTTTAAAGAGAGATCGTGGTTATTTTAAATGTGGTGATTGCTCTTAACTGTATTTTAAATAGTATTTGCCAAGTTAAAGCTTAATAAAGATACAACATGACAGCTGTAGCTGTTCAGTTTTCTGTCACAGCTGTAGATGGTGAAGATATTCTTGGTGGCTGCCTCACTTGAGCTCCAGTCCAGCCCAGTGACAGACACCTGCCCCTTTCCCATGTGTGAATAGTCCCCTTCAGATAAGTGGAACTGCTCGTCTGCAGGTCAGGTGTGTTTTTACTCTAGCGGGTGAAGATTTTATTCAAAGACTGTTACAGGGCAGTAAGGGAGAAGGGACTCTTGGAATATAGATGTCAGCAAGAAGTTCCCATCCAGCTTTAGTGGGTATTAATTGAGATCCATAGGTTTTACTCGCCAAGGGCAACAGCCAATAACAAATCCTTAAATTATAAAAAAAGAAAAATCTTTCTGTTGGTATAAATGTCTTGCGAAATTTTATCTTGGAGGGATGCAATGAAAGAGGCAATAATTTTCTTTTGAGGAAGTCCGTGTTTTAGAACATTTCGATTCAGATTTGATCCTTGCGCGTTCCCGCTTTTTTGTGCTCGAGGACATAGAGATTGCAGCATCGAAATGGCGACATTCACTAATGCAAACGACAGCTCTGGAGCTCTTTGGAGTTGGTAAAGTGTAATTGGTAATTATATAGGTATTCTTATGTAGCTTGCTTAATCATTTTTAATTTGAGATGGATTTGATCTGAAGATCCAGTTACAGTGCATGAGTGTTTCTCTTTTAATTCTGTTACCTGGAAACTTGGTGTGTATGGAATTTCTGATTCACTTTAGATGTGTCAATGTCCAGAGACAGTCTGTGTAACTTCATGGCATGGTGTAAATATTTAGAGAGGTTGTATAGGAGTGCTTTTGTTTTCAAACTGTAAATAAATGTGTAAATTACATCTTATCATAAAAGTTTGTTTGGCCTGACTTAGGAACATGGTGTAACATACACTGACTTTTGGGTTGTTTTGGTTTTCAGTATCTTGGTGTAACTTGCAAGTAAAAAGAAGTTAGTTTAGGACTATCTGAATAGTGATATGTTTTTAGGACTTACACCTATGTCATTTAAATGTTAGTTTGACAAAATGCTTCATGTAATATTAGGATTCTGAAACAACTATGGGTTTTGTGTTGGTAACAAAATGAGTGATAAACTTTTAAGAGTTGCCTCCTAAGGTCTCGTGCTTGTACCCTCCCAGAGCCTGCCAGGAGTCAGACCCATTACTGCTCCAGTACGCCTTCTGCTCTCTGCAACTTCTTCTTAATGCTCTCTCCCAAATAACTTAAATGCCTGAGATGGTGGTGATTTACCATAGAGTTTCATAACACTCTAAACCATTGTGAGTACCTGCCAGTAGGCCTGTTTCTGGTAAAGCCACTCTCCATCCCTCTTTTAACAACTGAGGAGTTTGTTTCTGATTCTCACGTACACAGTTCAAGGCTCTTACAGGAACTGTGCAGCAGTTCCAGGCCAGAAGGTACCTTTTTATTAATCACCAGCAGCAGAATGCGTGTAGGTGGGATGCTGGGGGCAGTATAAGGAACACGAGGGAGCCATACACATCCCCTAACGCTCCCCACTGAATGGTATTGACAATTATTTCCTTTAACTGCCCAAACTAGAGGGGAAAAACCTCCTTTGTGTTGTGTCTTTGGCTCTAAGAGGTGAGTCCAGAGCAACCACTGCAGAACAGCCGCTGTGTGGAGGGGAGGCTGCAGCCCCCTCTCCCCCGGAGGGGCGCGGGGGAAGGTCCCCTCTGCCAGCGCTCCCGGTGCTCTAGCTCCGTTATGCACCGTTATTCCCATTTTTACGGTGAAAACGCTCCCGCCCGCTGCCTGCCACCGGGGGGCGGGGCCTTGCCACGCCCCTGCTGAATATTCATCACCGGCCGTGACTATTGGCCACCGCCCCCGGAAGTAGAGGGGGGGTGCCCTGGAGCAGCTGACAGCAACATGGCGGCGGCGGCGGCCGGGCGGCGTGGCGGGGGTTTGGGGCGGCCCCCGGCGCCGGCGCCCGTCCCGGTGGGTGATTTGCCGCCCGCCGGCGAGCTGGTGCGTCCCTCGGTGACAGAGCTGTCCCAAGTGAGGACCAACATCCTCTGCACCGTGCCCGGCTGCGGCAAGGTGCTGCCCAACAGCCCGGCCCTCAACATGCACCTCAGCAAGGCCCACCCGCTCCAGGTACCGCCCTCCCCGCTCGGGCCGGGGGGGGGATATGGAATGGCGCGGCTCCTCCTTCCGCGAAGCCCCCCGGGGCCGGCGTTTGGGCCCGGCGAGGGGAGGGGGCCTCGTCCCGCCGGGTCCGGCCCTGCCCCCGCTGCCCGCCGGCCTCCCCCCTGAGGCGGGAAGGCTGAGGGGCCTCGGCGGGGGGGCGGCCCGGTTGGGTCCTGGGGGGCTGCGGCCTTTGAGTTTGGTGGGGTTTGCTCTGTGGAGGGTAGGAAGGTCTGGGGAGGGGGGAGGGATTCCAAAATGGGAATAACGAAGCGTGTCTGTGTGTTTGAACCCCCCCCGGGTGAGAAGCGTGTGCGGGTATCTGTGTAAATACACCAGCGCCTGCCCAGTCGTATGGAGAGCTCCACCAAAATTACTGACAGAAAATCACCAGTTAACCGATGTTAAATGTACCAAAAGCGGTTAAAAGTTCTTCGGGAGCCGGTTTCTGTTATTTGATGTGCTTATTGCTTCTCTCCCTGCAGCAAGGCCTTATGGCCCCGCCTGTGAGGTGCGATGCAAACAGGCTGCCTCTCCTACCCGTAGCAGTTGGCGAGCCCCCGTGAGCCAAACGCTGAGCGATGTTATGCTGGGCTTTCTGTTTGTTTTTTAAAAATGTCTGTGAGCCAAAAAAACCTGTAGATGGATGCCATTTTGGAAACAAGCCCTCATTACCATAGTACTCCTGAGAAAACACAGCCTGTGCTGGGGGGGGGTGCGGGGAGGAAAGCCGCCGTTCAGCTGGCATATCTTGGAGTGTGGGCCTTTCAGAAAGATGTCCTTGCTTTTCTCAAAATTGGAATGCCAAGCGTGCGAGGAAAAATCCTACTCCCGGAAAACTTCATCACAGCCCCAGCGGGCAAACAATAAACATACTTGTTTTGTGAGATGGCTAATTACAGAATCAAGTGTGTGTTACACGTGATCGTTTCTCATGAACAAAAGGAAATAATCTCAAACAAACCTGCAGTCTCCTTTCTCTGATCGCTTTATTTCAATTCCTAACACGTGCTACATACACTTTGGTGTGTGTTATGTGTTATATCTCGCTCATTCGTACGAGTGGAGGTACAACAGAAGTTGAGAATGTTTGTTCACTTTGGCAGACAGTTGTTTTGGTTGGGAGCTTGTGCCCGGAGCGTGTGCAGCAGCTGGTGGGAAACAGAAGTCCTCTTTGGGATGAGGAGATGCTGCTTTCTCAGCAGTTGCCTGGGCGGCTGTTAACTGTTGGTGCCTTGTGGAATTAGAAAGTATTTCATACACCTAATTACTACAACTAGTGATAGCTTGGGCAAATGCTGAAACATGGATGGATGCAGATTTTCAGGAACATCTGACTTAGTCCGAGGGCATTGTAAAATGTTATTGAGGCTAATTTTTCTGTGCTATGTCTTACATAAAATATCTTCAGTATTATGCACGGCTGGAGAATGCATCTTGAATGACAGGCTAAAGATATAAAGGTAAAAAGATGTAAATCTAGGTGTGTGTTACTCTATTTCTCTAGAAAGAGATGGACTCGGACTAATACTTTAGTATTAGTATTTCCTTTAAAGAGATGATGAATTCCCCAGACAAAAAGAATTTAGTGGATTGCATTTGTTACTGAAACATGAGGAATTAATAAAGAGGCAACTTAGCAAATGGGACGGTAAGCAGAAGGTAGTAGTGCTGAAGAGAAGGGAGGTTGACTTGGTTAATTTTCATTAATAAAAGTAGCACCAGTAGAATCTTTTGATATCAAAACCTATGAAGTATTGCCATAGAATCATGGAATAGTTTGGGTTGGAAGAGGCCTTTAAGATCATCAAGTCCAACCATTAACCTAACACTGCCGAGTTACCACTAAACCATGTCCCTCAGCACCATCTACCCATCTTTTAAATACTTCTGGGGATGGCGACTCAACCCCTTCCCTGGCAGCCTGTTCCAATGCTTGGCAACCCTTTCAGTGAAGAAGTGTTCCCTGCTATCCAATCTAAACCTCCCTTGGCACAACTTGGGGCCATTTCCTCTTGTCCTCTCACTTGTGACTTGGGAGAAGAGACTGATCCCCACCTCCCTACTACTTTCAGGTAGTTGTAGAGAGCAATAAGGTCTCCCCTCAGCCTTCTTTTTCTCCAGGCTGAACACCCCCAGCTCCCTCAGCCGCTTCTCACAAGACTTGTGCTCCAGACCCCTCACCAGCTTTGTTGCGCTTCTCTGGACCTGCTCCAGCACCTCAATGTCCCTCCCTCAGTGAGTGGCCCAAAACTGAAGTATTTGATATGGTGCCTCACCAGTGCCAAGTAGAGGAGGACGATCACTGTCCCAGTCCTGCTGGCCACACTATTTCTAATACAAGCCAGGAGGCTCCTGGCCTTCTTGGCCATCTCTGCTGGCTCGTATTCAGCTGGCTGTCAAGCAGCACCCCCAGGACCTTTTCCATGGGCAGCTCCGGTCACTTTTCCCCTAGCCTGAAGTGCATGGGGTTGGTGTGACCCAAGTGCAGGACCCAGCACTTGGTCTTGTTGAAACTCACCCCATTGGTCTTGGCCCATTGATCCAGCCTGTCCAGATCCCTCTGTAGAGCCTTCCTACCCTCAAGCAGATCAACACTCCCACCCAGCTTGGTGTCCTCTGCAGGCTCACGGAGGGTGCTCTCGATCCCCTCGTTGCTGCATAGGAAGGGCATTTCCATAGGAAAGCAAGGTTACCCTCCAAAAACAGTGTCAAGTGCAGTAGTACAAGGTTATGGTCTTGTGAACTGAGAACAAAACATTTGATGAGGCCTGGTTTCTAACAGAAATAACTGAAATAGGAAACTTGCAAAATCTGTTTGGCTGTGTGAGTGTTTTAGGGTAACGCTGCGGCGAGAAGGGCAATCCTGAAATAGGTCAGAAAGATATTCTCTGTCGCTGCTGTAGGGTTGAAATCTGATTCAAATAACCTAAATTGAACCCAGAAGAGGTGTAGAAAAGGGCTACTAAGGATGATGAATGGCAAGTGTGTCTGACAAAGGGAAATTAGAAGAATTTGGCTTGTTTGGCCTAACAAAAGAAGATATGATGAGGTGTTGATATATAAATGTTTGTTTTCTGGCTCTTTAGCTTAACTAAGCCAATAAAAAATGAGAACAGTGGATATGAACTGGCACTTAATAGATTAGGCTTGAAACTTTTTATAATTCTTTGGTCTTTTGTCTGTACTTTTTTATGGAGAGAAGGGGAAGGCGTCTGAGTTAAAAATGAAGCTAGAGGAGTCTGAGTAAGAGAGAGGATCCTGTGGATTCCTGTGACAGCAGGAAGGCTGTGGTGAGTGGTGGGCTGAGTGATGAAGGGTGGCTCACCCTTGGGGTGGGTTACCAAGTGCAAATATTACACTGCCACAATAGTTTTTATAATGAGAATAAATGCACTTCTCTCTGTGCTATTTAATAATGAAATCCACGATCTTCTGCTGCAAAAAAGGTTTTAAATAGTTGGCTACAGTCTACTGTAACTTACTGTTTTAAAGTAGTCCTTTGGAGTAAGACTTTCTGTTGCAGGAAAGCAAGAACTAAGTTCACCAGGACTAAATCAGTAGCAAGGATTGTTACTTTGCATTCTCTTGGCACAGGCCCTGTCTGAATGTCAGCATTCCTCGCAAAACAAGTGTTTGCCTTCTGAGAAGTTAATTGAACAAACCTCTACCATTAACTGGGGTGGGTGGCTATTGTAGAAGCATGGGAAGTAAAATCAGACATAGAAGGAAAGAGCTTGTGAGGGTGTCTGAAATATGACTGGCCAGACAGGTTTCTGAGAAGATGTGAGGTTAACCATTTAGAGGCAGGACTTTGAAGATGGTCAAAACAAGAGTGCTGTCTGGATAGGGTTACTTATATGTGTATTTCAACTTGTCACAACAAGTTTGGTGTGATCTGTGCTTCCAACATCTGTGTTGCAGCTGATGAAAAAGCATCTTACACATGTTTGTATAGCTTTTAAACACTTGGTGTTATTCTGTGCCTTAGTACTTACGTAGTTTTAAATAACCTGACCGTGGTTTACCTGTTCAGTGCCTGAACATATTTCCCATATTACTCCATTATTTGTTGGGTTGTGACATTAAATATAACTCACTTTGAATAACTTTCTACTTAGGAATAAGCAACTCCATTTGCCCCTCACTAAGCGTATTGATTTCATCTGCGGTGGGAGAGACCAAATATAGTTTTGACTTAAAGGCAAATCTTTTTTTCTCCTGAAGACTTTGAGACTGGCATCTGCTCGGAGTGTTTCCGGGTAAACTCAGGGTTAAAAAATGTAACTGGGGGTAGTGGTGCCGGAACAACTAGATTTCTTTGAATCATGTTCCTGCTTTGGGCAGTGGCTCTAGGAGGTGCAAAAATAATCACAGTAATTATTCAGCAGAGATGAAACAGGCCTGTTTATGAATGGGGAATGTCCACGGGGAAAACTGCTGTATGTAAAGTTGCTTAGAAGGTTAAACCTTACATGAAAACTCCTTTGTAGAGAATTACTCCAGGTTTTCTTGATGAAATGGGCAGTGATCATTTTGGTCAAGAGGCTCTAAACTTTGCTTCTTTTGAGTGTGGTATGTCATTAAGAAAAATGAACTTGCAGCAATATCAGCAAGAAGCAGTGTTGAGTGTGTGGAAATATAACTGAAATATTGCTTGAAGGGATTACATTTTGCACGGAGTATTTTAGATTGAGACATGATTTGAGGAAAAAACCAAATCATTGGAAGTGTCCCACTGATCTGCTTCATGGTATTCCTGAAATAAAAACAAAATGCTTAACACAAGGCCCGAGCAACCCAGCCCAGAGTTGTTGGGTCGTGACTCGCTGTAGCTGAGTAAGAAGGGGGGGGTGAGCTGTGAACCCCTCTGTGTTCTGGCAGCTGCAGTACATACTTTGTGTTTGCTTCACATGGAGTGATTATTGCGCTTGATGGATTCTTTATGTTTGGTTTAACCTGTGTAAACACGAAGCAGCTGGAGATGTGCCCAAAGAAGGTAGTTAGGGAGTGACTGGTATAAAATCAACGTTTCGCCACTTGCTGTGTGCCACTGTCACTGTCGTCATGCTCAGGAAGATCAGGTGCAGAGTTCGAACAGGGCGTGCTCCAGTAATTCTTCCCTGAATAATCATCTTGGAGATGCCATCCTGAACTACTCTGGGGACTTGGTTGGCCTCCTTCTCAGCCTCAGGATGTAAGGACATCCATAGCTACTCTGAGCATCAGATTTGTAATAGTTCACTTTTTAATTTTATGCTCAGACACAGATGCTTGATGTTTCCACTGAGACTATTTCAGATAGGATATGTCTGTAGGGATACCTCTTGTCTGGTTTCCATGGCTCTGTCCTCAGTAGGAATAGGTTCTGTGTGGTTGAACAATCCAGACGATCCCGTTAGTGTGTCATTTTTACATGTATTTTTGAGGTCCTCTTTGAGTATGTTATGCTACTTTCTTCTGTTGCATGCATGTGATGGTCAGTGAGACAGATGGCATGGAAAGCACAGGTACACCAGTCACTTAATGTTTGGAGCTTCAGAATTAACATACCAGTTGTTAGTTTTGTAGACTTAAGTGAGATTTGGTTTATGATCTGAATTAAGTGGCAGAGCGTACTTAACATTTTTCATTTGATTACAAGTAAGCTCTAAATAGCGCCAACAGAATTCCAACATCAGGGAAGTGTTGTGTTACACAGTTATGTGACTAATTTTAATAGTAGACTGTGCTACTAACAAGGAAAACCACGCTGAATTGGCGGTGTAGTGTAGCTTCTGTAGGGAAAGCCTTTTGGCTCAAGTAACATAGAAGGTGGTTATAATTGCCTTGGGGCAGCGAGTATCTTGGTAGAAGTAAATAGTCCAGTACCACTGCTCCGTAGAGCTTGTCGTGATTTCACTTGGTAAATGTTGATGGTACGTTTGCAAAGTAGCGTCCACGTAGGTTGAAAAACTCCATTTGAACTTTCAAATCACTTAGGAAAGTGCCTTCAACTCATTGAGGTGTGTAAACTCAGTGAGCCAACGTGGATGTTCTGAATATTGTCGCAAACCTGTAGAATTGTCAACTTCTCAACTGGTTCTTTTTCAGGGTGGAAAACTTAATGCACCAATAAGGAAGGGTTTGAAAACTTCACAGAAATTCTACTGCTGTCCTATTGAAGGCTGCCCTAGAGGACCAAACAGACCATTTTCCCAATTTTCTCTTGTAAAACAGGTATTCCTATTTCCTAAAGTATTGCTTTTTATGACTAATTTGGTCCTGACTGTCTCTCCTCCCGAGAGTGTACACTTCTGCATTCTGGTATGAGCAAAGCCTCTCTACCATATATCCAGAAGCTGGAGAATTGTGTGCAGAAACTCCACGTGGACATATGGTTAATGAATTGGCATCTTTGCATGTTGATATTAGAGGACTTGAACCTTTTGATCAGACAGATGCTCGTGTGTTCTGCTAAACTAGAAGACAGTCCCCTGCACAAACTAAAAAGATGAAGAACAAAGAGGGGGGGGGAAAAATCACGGTAGCAACCAATAAGGGTTTACAATGTGGCTGATGCTTTTAAACTGCTTTTTCAAGTGGTCAAGAATTAAGAATTTTTCTCTGCTTCAGTATCAAATTGCATTTGTTTACTAATTACCTGTTTAGGAAACAAGTAAGGCTTGTTTCTGCAAGAGTGAGTGACAAAAGCACTCTTCTGCTATTGTTTCCTGTGATAAGCTGGGGAGAGCATAGGAGAGGAGTGGCTGGCACGTGGTACCATAAATGAAAAGGAAAAATTCTGGTGTTTGCTGTGAAGTTGTCCTGTTGACTTGAGACTATTTGCTCAGTTGTGGATCTTCAGGAGCATGCGTGTGTTGCAAGATACAGTTACTACGCTCTTTGGCAAGTTTCAGCTATAGATTTATTAATGTCCATAGGAACCCTCCAGTAGCATTAGGACACATAAATGTTTATCTGTGGTTTAAGATGCGCATAGCACAGATTTGCAAAGTTTGAATTCTTTCTGTTGATTTCTTTAAGCTTGTAACTTTTTCGTAATGAGACTTTAAAAAAAAATTAATTACACTCTTCAATGATATTTAACAACAAAAAAAATCTGCAAATATTAGTTAATGTCTCCCCTAAACATTATTTTCTTTTTTTTTTTTTTTTTAGCTGAAGGCTAATGTTTACTTTTCCTTGTGTATTTTAGCACTTTATGAAAATGCATGCTGAAAAGAAGCACAAATGTGATAAATGTAGTAACTCCTATGGTACAGAGTGGTATTTGAAGCGGCATATAGAGGTCTGTGGCAAGACGTTCCAGTGTACTTGTGGGTGCCCTTATGCCAGCAGAACAGCGTTACTCTCTCATATTTACAGAACTGGCCATGAAATTCCTGCAGAACACAGGTAAAAGTAAAGTAATTAAGTAATGATACTTTTATTCATCACCAAGTCCTCTGTCTGCCATGTACTGGCTGTTTGTTTCCTTTCTGTTGATTAAATTGGAAATAGGCTCACATTGTTGTAGCTGTAAAGCAGTTTGCAGTTTCTTTGTTCCATTGCTTTTAGTAGTTTCTATTTGGTTGAAGGCAATGATGACTGATTAGGCAATAAGATTGAGTTTCCCCACGTATAAAACAAGAAGTAGTGATGACACCGCACTGCACAGCATAAATGCTAGTGGTTCTTGTTGCCTCTGCTTTTACGGTTCTGTGAGAGTAGAGAGGATTTGGAAATGTTTACAGCTTGTAACTGTGGTGTGGAATGCAGTTCGGTTTATTTTCTTTTACAGTCTGGTTGTCTTTGCAAGTATTAGTGGATTTTTTTAATTTTTATTTTTTCAAAGCCTATACGTGCATATTTAGGTTTATAGTTGTCTCAAGATGTACATACATTTCATAAAAGGTAGTCTGTTTCCTGAGGCCTAGCCTGTCTGTCTTGGAAATTCAACTGCTGCAAAATTAAGTTTTGTGTGAAAGAGCGCTAATTGTGTCTTCAGTTTCCATGACAGACCTTTACTTGTACAGGAATTTTAAGAGCACTGTCCCTTTGATGCTCAGTCTGAGTTAGCATCAAACTAACAAATTAAATATGTCTTCAAATCGGAGTGCTTAATATACAAGGGGGAAGAAGCCATCTAAACTTCCACCTCCATTTAGAAACAGGTCTCCATAAAAGATGTAACCTTTTTTTCTTTTTTAAATGTGAGAGTGAGGAATTAAATTTTACAAAGCTGGAGTTCATGGAGTCTTCTTATGTTTTAATCAGGATTAGTTGTCTTCTCATACCCAGCCTCATCTGTTACTTCCATTTATATTTTTAATGCAATGACTCAAAAGAATGGAAGGCAGATGTTTTGTGCTTGAATGGAGTATAAATTATTGATCTCATGTTCACAGGGATCCTCCTAGTAAGAAAAGGAAAATGGAAACCTCGGTACATAATCAGCAGCTGGCAGAGAAAGCAAATGAAGCGTTCATCAGTACACCCAATACTAACCCTGGCACTCAGGAACTGGAATCCTCCGAAGTGAAACTAGCGGCCTCACTTGAAGGCTCCTGCAGTTCTAACTTCACAAACCAAATGCAGCCAAAATGTACACCGAAGATGCTTTTACCAAAGCCCAAGGTGGCTTTGGTTAAACTCCCCGTGATGCAGGTTGCTCACTTGCCTATATATGTATCTGCAACAGACTCTGCTGTCAAACCTGCTGTAGTGGCTGTTGATAATCAAGGTTCAGTTGTAAGTACTGTTCATTTATTGCCTCAATCTATAGGAATTCTGATTCCAGCACTGGAGGCAGAAACACTTGTGTTTAAAGATAGTATGCCTGTTTCAAAAGTGACAAATTCTGCTGACCGTGAACCAGTAAGTACTGGTGTACAAGTTGACTTGGATAAGGTTACATCAAATAACACGGGACAAGAGCTGGGGAATGTTTGTCACAAGAATAAAATTTCTTCAATAAATATACAGACTGACTTATCTTATATTTCACAGAACTTTGTACCGGGGACAGCCTGGACTCCCAATTCTTCTGTCTCCTCTTGCTCTCAGACAGATCTGTCGTTCAGTTCACAGGTTTCCTTACCCATCAGTGTGCAAACGCAGACGCTGCTGCCTGCTTCCAAACTGACTTCATCCATAGCTGCTCAGACCGATGCTTTCAGTCAGGTTTGTTTTCCAACCTGTGGCATTTCTAGAGAGACTCAAACCAGTAGGACGCAGGACTCTATCGATGGAAGAGTGCAGATGGACCAGGCTGTAATGTGCAGTGACATCTTTGACAATGTTCATTCATCATATAATGTCTCTACTGACATTGAGCTTCCAGAAAACAATTTAATGCCTGCAAATATAGATCAAACTTTGCTGCAAAGGAGTAATAGCAAGAGCCCGAGTCAAGATACGGTGAAGTCTGAATCCCTTATCAGCTTCAATACACAGACTAATATACTTCCACCTCAGAACACGATGGATAATCAAACCCAGACAATGGACCTCCTAAGTGATCTGGAGAACATCTTTTCAGGAAACATGTCTGGCCAGACGCTGGATAATCGGGGCCTTTTGTCTGAGACGAGTTCTAACGCTGACACGCATCTGCCATCTGGTCCATCACAGAGCACAGGAATAGACTTTGACATTGAAGAGTTCTTCTCAGCATCCAATATCCAAACTCAGACTGAAGAGAGCGAGCTTGGTACCCTAAACTCTGAGCCAGTTCTGGAGTCGCTGGACATTGAAACTCAGACTGATTTCTTATTTTCAGATAGTGCCACGCAATCGTACAGCTGCCGAGGAAATTCTAACTTCTTAGGTTTGGAGATGTTTGATACTCAGACACAGACAGACTTGAATTTCTTTTTGGACAGTAATACCCATCTGCCTTTAGGGAGTATTCTGAAGCAGTCTAGTTTCTCCATGAGTACTGACTCATCTGACACAGAAACCCAGACAGAAGTATATCCAGCTACTAAAAACATACCTACTCAGAATATTGAAAGTAAAGTCCAGCTGAGTAGCGCTGAAACACAGACTATGGATAGCTGCTTTGAGAATCTGGGGAGTTTATTCCTTACCAGCAACGAGACGCAGACAGCAATGGATGACTTTCTCCTGGCTGACTTAGCCTGGAATACAATGGAGTCCCAGTTCAGCTCGGTGGAAACACAGACCTGTGAAGAGCTGTGCTCCTTGTTTCAGAGCTCTGACAAGCCCAACCATTGAGCACTACGTCATAAAACGGTTTCCTGTGGTTTGAAATTAAGTTATTGGGGTGGGAGAGATGGCTTGACCAAGTTATCCACTTTGCATTATTGAATGTAGCTATCATGAGCAGTCGGCCCAAGAGACTTTTCATGCTGAAGGTACTTTATTGAATATGTAACTTTACATAAGCTATGTGTGTATAAATGAGAGGGAAGGGGGGGGGCTGTAACATGTTAATGTACATTTGAACCTTAAAAAAAATTATGTGGTGCCTATGTTTTTTTCCTCAGACTTCTTTACAAAGCTGATAACTGCTTTCATTTAAACAGAAGAACTTTTAAAGTTGTTCTACATATATATCTCTACCTATTCCTGGCTTTCATATAGGGTTCCAATGTGTGGGACCAAAACCCTGACCTGTCCAATTCAGTTGCTTCCCTGAACTTATGGGAGAGGATTCTATTAGTGTAAGCTACTTCTGTTTACTTTTTTTAGTAGCTTGTATTTTAAATCCGGCATGAACATAATAAGCTGTATTGTCTTCATTTACTTTATGCCTTCACAGCTCTTTCTCCTGCATAAGTTGGTATTTTTCAAATACCTGTCCCAACACACTAGACCCCCATAGACTCCTGAGTTGTTGAATATATTTATTGTTTAAAAAATGTAGGTTTTTTAAATTTTTTTTTCCCCCGAGTGGCTCTGATGCCCTTTGAAAGGTAGGAAAAGAACTTGGAATACATAATTGTAGGAAGAATTAGTATGTTGTCCTTTTAGCTAGTATAATAAATGGGACTAACATATTTAGAGTCTTCAGGAGGGATTTGCTTAAATTATTTCTGTCTGTAAGATGCAAATGTTACAATGTGTGTGCCTCAAAGACTGGAATAATTTGTTTTCACTGAAATTCTCCTAGCTTTATTAAGATACAAGTTGAGAAATGTTACAGTGGATTATACCTCTATTACGTTAACAGAAATCTTTAGAAGTGGGAAATTAAATTCTCTAGAATACTCACTCACCTACACTCCTGGCTTTGGACTTCCCACTTCCAAAACCAACTGGAACACAGAGCTATAGCAGAGCTGGGAGATCAGGTCACAGAAGCCCTTTCAGAACAGCCGTATCTTGCTTTTGCACATTGATCTATAGCCTTTAGAGAGCTTTTCTGAGTATAGTCAAATTCATACTAACTGATTTTTCAGAGGAGAAATGCATGACCTCTTGGAATTTTTTTTACTGTTCATCTTGCCCCTCACACCGTTGTTTGCAGTATTTTTTTATTTGCATGAAAAAAAGAAAAAAGCCAGTTGTGAATGTATGTTGGAATTTGGCCTTAACTAATTTTTCTCTCTTATTATAATACCTGCAAAATGTAGGCCTCTGGCTTTGTGCTGGCCAGATTTTTGTTTCTGTTACCTTAAATGAAAAGAGAAACCTTTGTGTCAAGTTCCTGGGCCTGTAACAGACTTTACTCCTCCATTGTGAGAGGAGATGTATTGGCTGCATATTTACTGGGCAGCCCATCAGTACATGTATGTCCAAGCCTTAGTTTCTGAAGACTCGCTACGCTTTGTGCTTCATGTCCTCAACTCAAAGATGTGGGAGTTGTTACTCATCCTTTGCAGCTGGCGTGTTTTGTTGGAAATGAGCAATACCTTTTGTTTCTTCTGTCTCTTCTTACCCCTCTTTAAATTGCCATAGTCAACACGCTAATATGGCAAGTGTGAAATATGAATATGAAAATCTTATTTTCCTCCTGAAAAACTCTTGAAGCCACAGCTCTGTTGCCTGTTTAATTTTTCAGCCTTTCTTGGTGCAAGTTCATTCACTTCCAGTCTTTGGCTGAAGAAACTGCAGAGAGGAATCTTGCAGTTTCCCCCAGGACTACAGTAATTTTGCTTTGGGGAAAGCCCCCCCAGGTTTCACAGTGTCTTGAGTTCTGATATTAAAGGTGGGATATATTGAAAAAAGGAAGGCATTGCTTGTATTTCTACTTCTGCTGAAGATATAACTGAATCATATTTACCTACCTACTTTGTAACTGAGAAATAAGATAAATGACAAAACCAGGTTAATTTATTTTACTGTACTATTTTTCTAGTAGTGTTGCATTGTCAGGTTTTTAAGTGTTTCTTATTCTCCTTTCTTCTCCCTGGCTGAAATACCAGAGAACATTTCTTCATACATAGGCTTCTGTGTTTTCCATGAGCAAGCTGTCCATTGGGGGTTGGACTCCAGAGGTCCCTTCCAACCCCATATGATTCTGTGATTCTGTATTGATACATGAAAGAGAAGCAGTTGCTACAGATCTGGTTCCTAGAGGAATACTTTAAAGGACTCTGACTGTTTGGGGAAAAACTGCATTTTCCACAGCTGCAGAAAGCAGAAATGAGAAACTGTTCATTACCTCTGAATTTAGAAAGTCAGTCCTTTTTCTGCAAGGAAGGAATCTTAGGTGATGAGGAGCAGAATTGCAGAAGGCTTTGAATTGTAGCCATCCAGGAGACCAGGGGGCATTTCAAGAACTTGGGAAACTAATTTACAAATTAGAATGAGAATTGCCATGCTGTTGTGGTGCAAGCCAAAGCTCATAACATCAGAGACTATCAGAAAAAGCCTAAGGTTTGTGTGGACACAATCTTACAATGCAATCGTTAGTCATTCCTTGTACTTTGTAATTAGAAGTATTTATGAGCTTTGTGTGTTTTATTAGAACATGCAAATACCATTCCCTTCCCTCATCCCATAGGTTTAAAATAGTTTGAACTTTAATTAGGTGAACCCAGTACTACAACATGAAGTTATTTATTGAAAGTGCAGTGTTAAGAAATCATTAAATGCATCTGCATTGTCTTAGGGAAGTGGCTCATTCTCACCAAAATTAGCTTCTTTCTTCACAAATTTGGTTCTCTGTAAATTATTCCTAAAAGTCAGAAACCGGTTTGGGTCCTTTGTCACTCTGTTTGGATTTATTAAGTATTTTTGTGAAAATGTGAAGACTGCGACCAGACCTCACAGTTTGCCAAATCTGGCAGGAAACCTAATGAAACCTGATCTGAAATATTGCTGCTGAATACTACTCGTTCTTCAACTTGAACAAGTTCTTTAAAATAAACTTCAATCAGAACTATTTCTTGGTAGTACTAAAATGATACTTATTTCCCTTTCTCTGCAGTTTATCTCTGATTTTCAAGGCAGTGTCTCTATTGTAAGTATTGGTCAGCAGTGACTTCTTACTTTGCTTATTCTCTTTTGTACCCTCTACTGTCATTGGAACTACCATACAAAATTAACGGCAGATTCCTCATAGTCTCTTAGCACAAATTTTTCTCTGGAAGTGATACTAACGTTACTTGTACTTACTCTTTATGTTTCCTGCTTAATTCTGTTACGCTGCAATTGCTGGATCTTGATCTGGGTGCCTGTGTAATGCTAATCTAAAACTGAATGAGTAGTTTTGTAGTTTCACTGGAGCTTTTTCTTACAGTATATAAAAAAATCAAACAAATGAAACAACCAATCTGGGACACGTGTTCTATGAGAACATAAGCACAAACCGGCTGAAAAATGAGAGATCTGTCTTGTTGCCTTCCATGTTTGTCACAGTGTTAACAGTTTGTGTGACAGTAGATGTGGGTTTCTTCTACTTTTAGCTTCATTTGCATCTGTTTCCACTAATATGCTTGTAAATACTCCTTTCTGCTCTGGGTAGGGAGGGAATCCTCCCCCAACTCTTCATGTCAGCCTGGAGAAATGGGTGGTTTAAAGTCAGAGCTCGCTCACGCTATGTATTCTTAGCTGTGCAAAGCTGATTGTGTCAAAAACCATTTCACTTCCCAAAGGATATGATATCTTAAAGAAAAAAAAAAAAAAAATACTTGCAGCTGTAAATGAAACAGCTGTAAAACAAGCCTTGTGAGACCTCGTCTAGTTTTGAACAGTTCAGCGTCTGTAACTTCACGTCTGTAACTAACGCTCCTTACAAATTTTTATTCTAAGTCACGCAGTCATTTTTTTATGTTGAAAACAAAAGGCTGAATTTCCCTGTTAGTCATATGTACCTCGGTTGTGTAGAGGCAACAGAACAAAGAAAGATGACTGTTTGAAATCCTTGTCCTGCCAGCACAGGCTCACGTGCTTAGATCTGAATTGATTTTTCTGTGAGGCTGGGTAGAGATGTGTTGGCAGCGTTGAGATCTTGGGTTTTTTAGCAGGCTTTCAAATACAAGTCAACAGGACTAATACAATACATACTGAATCAACATGGGGTGCTCAGCTTGCAAAAGAATATGTTACTGAAATGACAGCTCAGAGATGAACCAAATGTACTTGCCTTTATTGTTAAGGTTGTACAGCTTCCTTTGCTTTAATCTATTTCTGATGGGTTGTTTTTTTAAACATGATCTTAATGTACAATTTACTGTTCCAAATACGTTCACACCAAAATGTTGTTAACGTTCTGGGCCTTGCAAGCTTGTTCATTCATGTTTGGTTTAAGGTGCTGCTGTGCTTGCGTTCCTAGTGGCATAGGCCTCTTGTAAACAGACTTCCATTAATAACTTTATATGAACACTATGAGGACAGGGTTGGTCGGTGGTAGCAAGCTTCAACGCATGGTGAAAACGTCCATCTTCTGTTTCTTTTGTTGGTTTGTGGGGGTTTTTTTATATCAGCTGATGTGAATTTAAACTTGTGCTGGAAGGATTTGCTGCTCAGAGCGTGAGTGACTTTTGTTGTTTAAAATGCCATTGCTATGCAATGAACCAGAACCAAGGATCTACGTCGTTCAGCTCTGCATTGCCTTGCAGTCGGGCTGAGGGTACGTTTATTCGTGCGCGTGACTCTTCCGCTTCACTGAAAATGCAGTCGACAGCCTGAAACAGTGGAAACTCCTGGAGGAACTGCTGAGTTAAGTAACAGAAGCCCTTTACTTCTGATCCTTTTTCATACAGTGGCTTGACAGCAGTATCGTCGAAGTAACAGGCAATGGAATATAATAGATGGCTTGTGATGATATGAACCTGCATTTCACAACAACTAAGGCTTTACGTGCACGCTTCAGGCACCTGCATGCAGGGCTCCATTGACAGTACTTCTGTCTACAGGTATTTGCAAGTGCATCTATGAGAAAGCCAGCTATGAAAGATAGCCATATATTTTTTCAGCTTACAGAATTCAGCACCTGATTATGATCTAATTTAAACTTGTAATTATTTGGAATGTATGAGTAATAAATCTCATGGGTGAGTCTTTCCCAAAGAATGTGTGAGTTAATCTCAATAAGGCTAAGAAATGTCCTTAAAATATTTTTCTTCTCATCACTGGTGGGATTTTGATCTAGTGGACAAATTTAGTTTTCAAAGGATATCTGTGTTTAATTCTTGCTATTTAAGCCAGTAAGCTTGCAAGGAGCAGAGAAAAGCAAGCGTTCGTTTCTTAGACCTATTTTACAAGTGACAATCCCAAAGAAGGAATGTTGTCCTAGTCATTGTGAAACTTTTAAGTATATTAGTGCATGCAGAGAAATCCTTGTGCCAAAATACTGTCTCATATTTCCCTCTGTTGGAAACTGGTATGTTACATAAAGCTACTAGTAAGTTATTCTCAAGTATTGAAATGTTTTGTTCACAAATGAAGCACTTCGTCCTGTAAATTGTACATATTTTGGAATAAAGTTACCTTCAATCCATTTTTGCCTTCTCTTTTAATGGCTGTGATCTCCTGTCTACAGGAGCACGGGTGGGGTATTCAGTGCCTATTGGTGAGTACCACCCATTGCTCCTTAACCTTTTGAAAGCTCGGTATCTTTTGAGTTGGTAGAGATTTTGTAAATTAAAACTGCCTTACAATGTCAGTCCTTGATCTCCAGAGGCTGCAGAAGTTTTCCCGTGTAGTCCTGCTTCTCAGTGAATCCTAGGAAGTTTAAACTTGCAACACAAATGTAATCAGAATGTCAAAACGCTACATTTCGTAAACCTGAAACAAATCCATCCGAGAGGTTCTCTGCTGTAAGTTAACCTGTGCGTAGGTGCAAACTGGTGTGGAATTGGGTGCATCGTGGCAGGGCTGGAGTCTTCTGACCTGCAGCACGCAGACTGGCTGCACCGGTGCTGCTCCATCTCAACCCTCTCAGCACTGCGTGCAACATTTAATCTTTAATTACCGTGTGTGCCCAATGGAACACCTCTGTGGCTTCAGCTCACTGACCTCAGATGTCTCTCTTCTCCAACAGACTCTCATGACAGAAGGATTACTTTGGGTTCTTACTCTCCCTTTCCATCCACCCCTCCTGTAACTGTCAAGATCTCTAGTTATAAGTAGCATCAAGTAGAAATTCAACTAGAAATCCTACTAGAAAACTAACAGTTCTTTCTAACAGCTTATATTATTTTGCAATATATATTATGTGAGAAAATATTTTTTGCCACTATGAATATTTTTAAAAACCAAAGCTGGGGTAGGTTGATTTGGAGTATGGATCACACGTTGTCTCTTTCCTTCTGTGCAGTTCCCAGGCTGAGTAGCGATCCCACCGCGCTGTGTTAGTTGGAGGACATCAGATGCCAATTTCTACTGTTACCTGTGTATCTTATATGTATAATTCAGAGTAAGTGAGCAAGAAGATGCTCATTGCCTGGAAGTTCCTCTGTGCTATTACACACACAGAGAAGACACTCTGTGGGACACAGCAGGCTGCTCTTCTCAGTCCCCTCATACCCAGAGGTGAGTATTTGCACGGGGCAGCGTTCAGCCCCAGAGGTGCCAAAATATGGAAGGGATTTCCAGGGGGGAGTATCTCATAAGCATCTAGAAACTAAATTCCTGTTCGAAGCATGTAAAATTATGAAAGAGCCAAATGTGTGAGATGCTGACTGTCCTTTCAGCAGTAACAGCCCTATTCCTATCGCAGGGATGATTCTGCTTCGTTCAGGCTGGGTTATTTCAGGCTTTTCATTATTCAGAACAGATTTGGCCTGTGGACAAAAGCAAGAGGCTTTGACAGACTGATCTTCATGAAACTTTCATGAATGGTAGAGAGTCTAAAAGGCAGGACAAACTTCAACTCTTCATTGAGAACGGATTGAGAAGATAATGGCTGTTCAGAAGGGAAGCCTCATGTATTTTTTAACTGCTTTCTTGTTTGCTGTTGCTGAGAAGGCACTTACTACTTCTGCTGGCAGTGAAAGCATCCCTGGCTGGTTTGCGTTTAGTTCCTGAATTTCCTTCACTTAAAGAAACTGCATGCTGGCAAGCTGATTGTTTGCAGTCAAAACAATGGAATTAAAGAGAGAGGCAGATTTTCTGGCTCCAGGATTTGACAGTGAGTTCTCTGGAATCAGTCCTTTGGAAGTTTGAACTTAAAACAAAAGGGGAGAAAATGTTGATTAAACTTTCAGGTGTTCCATCATTGTATTTTCACATTGTTCCCTTGTTTTGTTTTGGCACCTTGACTGCAGGAAGCACTTCTAGCTGATCTAGCCCTGAAGTTTATTTCCTTTCCTTGAACGGGAATGGCTTTATTCTTGAGAGAATTTACACGTAAACAAGAAGCTGCTGTTTCCTGCGGCAGAAGAACCCAGTGTATTCAAGGGCACAAAACTTGATTAACCTTACGATGGTTTAATTGTTTTATATTTGTTTCTTTATGTTCTAGGCCTTTAGTTGGCAGCTTTTCTGGTCTTCTGCTACAGGTCTCTTAGCAATAATCTGCGAGCATGGTTCGCAATACAATCTTGTATCAGGTTGTAGTAAAACTTCTGTCTAATCTGTCTGATTTCAGAGTTTCAAAAACCTCAGCAAAAATCTCACCTGGCATGAAACAGTGGAAAACCTGGAAATAAAGTTTCTCGTTTTCCCTGCAACTTTAAACATTTTTTTTTCCTGTAGTCCTAAAGAATTTACTACCTGTCTGCAATGGCTGCAACTTATCATTACTGTAACAAACAAATTTGGCTTTACTTACTGTTAATTGGCAATGCAGTTAATTTTTCAGTTGTTTTGCAGTGTTTTCAGTTGTCTGAATGGGAGAGAGAATCTTCTTCTAGACTATGAAACATGTTACTATTTTCACAGATACATGTATGTTTTAATTTTTCTATTTAGTGGAAAATGAGACTGAAACAAGTATATATGGATTTACTTATGCTGGGACTATTTGTGAAGGATGCTTCTTTTGTAGAGCTTGTATTTTATACCTAAATATGGAAGACAGGATTAGAAAATTTGTTACCATAGGGGGAAGGGTACAAAGAAGGGAAGAAAAGGGTATGTTAGGGGGTGTCTCTGGTCTGTCAGAATGATAGTGCCCCTGCGTAAGCGTAGCACCAGAACTGAATAGCAGTTGGGACAAGTTACTACAACAAAAAAACTGTGTTTCCTGGAAACCAAGGACAGAGCTTGACTCCAGAGAGTCATCAGCTGAGATTTTCAGATATCCTCAGTAGTGAAAGAGGTAAAAGATGCATATAGATCATAAGATCAACTATAATAACCCATTTCTAATAGATCCTTATAAATTTTTTAATAGGTTCTTTATAAATCTCTCCCTTGACTTGCAACAAAATACCAACAGGTACAAAAAATTACTCTCATTTCAGATGGAAATGTTTAGCTTTTGCTCTCCAGGAAGAGTGAGGGAATGCAGAAGACAGTAATTCTCACCTTGTGCCGTTTCCTATTTTGTTGGCTGCTCAGCAGGTGGCACTCCTCTCTCCAGCACTGAGGAACCCTCGCTTGGAAAAACACATTTCCTGCCAGAAAAATGGTGTCCCTGTTGTAACCTCCAGTGCCACAACTCCCATACTCTGCACCTCCAGCTGACGTGCCACCCTGCTTAATGATACACTTCTTAAAGAATCGTAACATACTTTCTATACCAATTAGGGTTCTAAAAGATTTCCAGTTTTCCCTAGGCAATTCCCAGGAGAATTTGTATTGGGAGACAAAGCCAACTGCTTGGAGCTGTTGTTTAGCACTCAGCCCCTGTGTTCTTCTCTAGAGCTTGTTTCACGTGAGTGTTGGGTGAAGAGATGAAGCCATGTCATCCTTCTGTTTTTTTAAGGGAATAAACACATAATTATTTAGATACATAGAATATATATCAGCTATTTTACCTAAACTGTGCCTCTAGAAGGTGATTATTCTTTAGCTCTAATGTTGAGACGCCTGAAGTCAAACACAATTAACAAATTGATGCCAGGAAACTACTAAAAACTACATTTATGCACCTGTTTATTAGTAAAGTAACAAATCTGAAAAGACATTGAATTCCTCCATCTGTTTTAAAGTATACAGGAAACTGTATGCTACTGGGAGCCTTGCACTGGTATTATTTTTCCCTATTTCAAACTTTTATCAAAGCATCAAAAGAGGGGAAGGGTAAGTTGCAGTGAATCTCTGTCCTGAATGCTGAATTAGAGTTACCAGTGTGTCTGTGGAAAAGCTGCTATTTTACTTGCTTTTGTGTTAAAGAAAAAGCAAAAAGAGCACTTCATCTGTAAGCCTCTCATTAGTATGAGATAAAAGATGAATAAGTGAATTTCAGAAAGCAGAGAATACATATTAAACAGAAAGAAGCAAAAAGCACATTAACAGGATTAAAGAAATGAATCTACTTAAAACGAGTAAGAAAAAATAATTGTAAATAACTGTCAGTCCCACCACTTTCTGCTTTCCAGGTCATTTCCATTTCTTTTAGGTGCCAAATTAGCAAGGAACATATGCAAATGTTTGTCTGTGAAGTTCAATAGGATTTAGCACTGTTGAAGTTGAGATATTATTAAATGTCTTGTGGAGTAGGCATGGATTTTAGAATGTTCCTAAAGTTAGGCGTTGCTTCAGTGCTCAGCATCATCACATACCTAATTACCGTGCGAGGCTACTGTAGTCATTCAGAGAGAATCTAAATGAAGAGGTTGCACTTCATCCCCAGAATAAGCTATTTAAAGCTCTAATGGATCTATCTTATGGTCAGGAAGAAACTAAACCTACCTGAAAGTAATTGGCATTCAGCAGCTTATGATGCTATTAATAGCATCTACAAAAACTACAAATATCCACATTGCTTACAGGGAAATTTTATTGTTTTCTCACGGTCTAACAAGCTTTAAAAGAAGCATGAAATTACAACATAGAAATGTTAGGTCAGTCTAGATGGCAGGGCAGCCCCTGGACCGTGGCTGACTGCTATGGGAGATAGCCCAGAAAGCAGGAGAACCTCCTGCATTTTTGGATTCATTTCCTTCCTTGACCTCAGCTTATCTCTTCCTGACGTTACAGGGTAAAGAGCCCTGGATGTCATCACATTTTGTGTGTTGGTTTTGGTTCGTATGCGGAATCTGCGTACAGACACGGCGACAGTTCTTTTCAAAAGCAATAGGATTAGAAGCAGTCGCAGTACCTTTGTCTGATGGAAGAGCACGGTGCCAGCGTAACTGCCCAGGGCCTTCTTGCAGGAGTGAGACCTTTGTCTGGCTTGAGATTAAGCCACGATTCATGAATTTCTACTTTTTATGTCCCCTGACTTCATCATTCACGACGTCAGCTCCTTTTTCACCCTTCTGCTCTGTTGCTCTAGCATCGTGCCTACGGGAAGCAATCTCAGCTGAAGCACCATTAAGCATCTTCTGAGAGATAACGGCTTTTGTAATTCTACCAAGAAGGGTGTGAAGTGTCCTTGGGAGTGGCATCTTTCACAGGAGGAAGTACTTGTGAAGACCTAAAGTCAAAGATTCAGAGCCATTCGGATCTTTTTATGCCTTACAGCTGCTGGATTTTTCGTATCTTCTATGTTCCCCAAACAGTGTTCTTTTTTTATTGGCAGTTTCTTCATTTCACCTTGGAATGTATGTACCGTGTTACCTGTTATGTATTTCCATATTAATGCCACATGTTGTAGGACAGCAGTCAGACCAACTGGAACGGGTTGAAATCTCTTCCTTTTCTGAAGCTGCATCAGCTGTGGCATCTGTTCTTAACTCACCTTCTGATTTTGATTGATTTCTTGTGGTCTTGGCTTCTTGACCTGTGCTGTTGTCAAGAGATGGCAACATGGCTAAGCAAAAACTGGCGATTCTTGGAAGTTTCATCTTGGAAGATTCATTCAATCCTTTTAAAAACAGCAGAACTATTTATATAAGAAAAAATAAGAAAAAATACCATCAATCTTTATCATCTTCTCCACAAAATGAGATATATCAGTTTGCACTTTTTTTTTTTCTTTTCCACTGTAGTCTTAACTGGGGCTTTTTTTAGCTTATGCTGTCTCCATAAGTCTTAAGCCAATCACTTAGAGTCAACAGAGGTAGTTAATGCTTAACTAATAAAATTGTGTGTGAGCTTGATCATTCACAAGCTCATGAACTGAGGTAAACTCTTAGAATTCTATTTTCTTATTAATATTGTGTCTTCATTTGGATCCTGATATTTAAAAAACCAAAACAAAACCAACCCAAAAATCCCACAAACCAAAAGCCAACCACAAAGCACCTTTTCCAAGTGTCACATTTCTCTGTTCAGCAGAAGGTGCAGCTCTTAGGAAGTTATTCACTGATCTTTGTTTGACGTCAAATGTCCTTGTTACAACCCTGCGAATGACACAAGTTGCATCTTAATAGATAAAGACTGCACGTCCTGGTTAGGTGAAGGGTATATTTGGTACAGAAGATCAATACCATTGTTCTTTAACAGAATACTTATTTTTTTATATATATACACCTCAGGCATATTACCTAATTCTAATCTGGCACTTCTCTGAGATGTGACTAAGATATTTTCTTGGGGAAATAGATAAAGTCTGAGTTAATTGTTCATGTGAAGCGGCGTGGGAAGGTATTTTTAAAGTATAAGCATGAAGAACAAGTGTATCATGCAAGGCTTACAAACTGTCAGATTAAATACCATTTTTGGATTCACATAGTCATATATGATTATTGAACTCTGGAGGTGATATTCTAGTGTAACACCTACACAGTTCATCAGCTTCAGAAGAGCTGCACAGAGACAAATGAGAGTAGAAGCTGACCTTTCCGACGCACGTACCGAGTCACAACTTCATCCCCAAAGCTGATGTAATCATAATGCACTTCGCCTTTACATCCATTTTATCTTCCTACAATTCTCGTGACTAAAAATAAACCTGTTCTGGAAAGTTAAAGTGGACATGTGACAGTGGCCACTTTGGATAAGCCCCAGCACTCAGACGCTCCTCCCTATTAATGGTTCCATTGTCGCTCTGCCTAATGCTCCCAGCGCCGGCATCGCTCTCTCCTAGATTACCTGCAGTCAGGACAATTGATAAATGGCAGCAGAAGAAAAGCTCCCAGTTCATTTGCCCTGTTTTTTTTTTTTTTATTTTGGTGAATCATTTCAATCTTAACAAAAAAGGGGACCAAAGGTCTCTGCCTGGTGTGTTGGAAATTCTCAGGCATCCGAGGGATATTTAAATGCGGTTTGGCACGGCAGAAATGTCAGGGTCACCCGGTGCTACCTCAGCTGTCTTGAAAATTTTTTGATGTCAGCTGGAAGACGCAGAGACGGGTCGACAAAAAGTTATTAGGACAACGTTATTAGGATAAACTTTTGCCCTGTGAGCATGCAATTTAAATCTGAACCGGGAAAGGAATCCGTAGGAATTAAAACAATGCCCGAGGGCCATTTCCTAAGTCAGTCGACACCAGTTGTAATGTAAGACCTTCTGCTTCCCCTGCCCTGTGCTACAGCAACACCTGACAGCTCTGGAGTTTACAGTGTGACTGCTCTGTTCCTGCTGGCACCTTCAAAATTATCTTGTCATAAAAATATTATTTTCCAGTGAAAAGATAATAGGTATTTCTTTAAAGGGACTAGGTAGGTCGGTACTAATGATTTCTTTATCAGCTTTGTTATTGGCAGTATTATTTTTAAAAAAGCCTTGGATAACGTCCTTAATATAGCACTATAAACAAACAGATCAGACTTTTAAACTTACACGTTTGAAATTTTGTGAACTAAATTAAGACAGAGAGGGGGTGGTGTATGGGTGCCTACCACTGCATATATTAAGCCATCGTTTCTGTACGTGTGGCGGTGCTTGCTCGCTTCTAAGGATTTAAGGGTTTGCTGTGTACAAATATTTACAGTAGGCAAAACCAAAAGCACTTCCTTTTAAAAATGGGGCCTGATGCTTCCCATTTTCAGCTCTTACCACAGTTTCCACATCACAGAAGGATGCACAAGGCTGCAGGCTATTTGAGGGAATGTCTCTGTGCATGTTTGTTAAATTTCTGGGCTTAAAACTTTCATTTACTGTTTCTGTCTGAAATTCCTAAGACAAGGAAGACCAGCTTCAGAAGTGAAAGATGTGGGTAAGAATTCCCACAGCCTCACCCTTGGCAAGTGAGCAGGAGAGTAAAAAGAAAGCAGCATCATACTTCCTGTGGGAGATTCAGCAAGACACGTTGGGAATGTTCAAGGGAAAAAAAAAAAGTGAAAAATACCTTTGGTGGGGAGGCTGGTGGAGTTACATGGTGACAGCGCTCAGCAGAGACGAGGCTGAGGTGTCCCCGAGTGTGCCAGAACTTGAGGTGTCTGCAGGAAATTGCAGGTGAAAACATGAGCACCTCTAGGATTAGCTGGTGAGTTGATGTTTTGATGATTTAAATACCATTTAATTCTGATTTTTTAAAAGCCTGTAAATTACTTTCTGCCACTCTACTCCACAAGGAAATGATTTACAGTGGGCATGCATTTATATCAAGTCTCTTTCCACCCTTTTCTCCTCTATCCACATGCCCATACAGTTTGCTCATTCCCTTGCAAGACTGAAGAACCATCAGGTTTTACCTGATGATGACCAGAGCTGAACTCAGCTGAAATTTCTGAACTGTGTTCTCATGTCAATCAGTTTAGATGGGTGTTCATCTGCATCTCATCTTGCCTTGACCTGGCTAGCCCAAAGCTTATTGTGGTGGTTTGTGTTTGTTTTTCTTTCTTATCACAGGATTTTCTCATTTTTTATGCCAGTCTTTGGTTTACTAACTTTGGGGAATCTGTATTTTCAACTCAGTTCCACGAACCATGTTGCCTACAGTCACCAGTGAAGTAAGGCTGGTTTGGGGGTTTTTTTGTTCTGTGGAATTTTATGAAGGTTATGGGAGAAGAGGCCTCAAAAAGCCAAAATGCAAGAGTATTACACAAGTTTATGTTAAGAAGAAGTTAGGCAACTAAAATTACCAGAAGAGAGGAAGTCGAACTCTACCAAGGCATCCCTACTGTGTAAAGTACAGCAGAAGCTAAATTACTCCAAAGTTGTGTTCTCTATGTCTATGCGTCTATCACAAAGACGCATCCAAAACTGACTGAATGTGTAATCAGGTTTAAACCAATTTAGTTTATTAGTTCTGATAGTTTCACAATAGTTTAAAAATGCAAAAATTTTGCATATCATTGTAAAAGAAAAAAAGTTCTTACTGTTTACTGGTTTTAATTAACATCAGCAAAACCAATCAGTGTTGGTTCCTCAGAAAATTTTCATTATGACAGAGAAAAATTACTAAAAAATAATTCTGAAGGATGTAGCCTTAAAGTCTGTTTGAACAGTTCCGTGGGTCTCTTCTTTTTCTCCCGTGTTAGTATGAGTAAATGAAAACCAAATGTGACTTCATGTTATTTTCCTGAAATACTGATTTTTGGGAGGGAGGCATGGGAAAGAGGCCTAACAAATCTTTCCCATAGTCTGTGTTAAAGGACAAGTGAGACAGTTTTAAGATCCTGGGATAATGAAATTAGGTATAATCCTTTATGTTACTACTATTTAATTTTTTGAAACCTACGATCATCCTGCTAATGTAAGACAATGACACAACAAATCACTGGGAAGCATAATGGTGTCAAATTTAACACTGCTGGGCATATTTTTTCATTCCCTACTTATGAACCATCTGTCATTAAAAAGATTTGGAACCCAGGGGCAATAAGCTAGGAATTATTTTCATACTTATTAATAAAGGAATTAAAGCTGATAGTTCTAATATGAGACAGTGGGGAGCTTTTCCCCGTGTTCTGGTGGGTTGGGTTTTTTTTAACTCTTGGTTGTTCTTATCGGGTTTACTTGTCCCATTAATCTCATCAGCCGCATTTCCACCGCCTAGACTTTCAAAGGAACACCAAGTGCTGCAGATAAAACGATGGAGGTGTAAAACCTCCTGCTCAGAAGCTAAATCAGAATCACATGTCAACACAGTTCAGGCTCAGTCCCTGGCAGGGTGGCAGGATCATTGTTTTTAATGCAATTTACTAATTAAAAATGAGTACCAGATTACGGAAAGTCTGGAATGAAGCGGCTTGCTAAAATAGAGTTTTAGCTCCTTGAACTGGCTGCACCAGAGTCTGCTTTTCATTAAACTGCAATTCATTTGAATATTGCTTGGCAATTATCAAACGCTCTTCCGAAATGAAGGAAGGCGGTTTATGTTTCGTAATCAGCCCCTCCGTGGCGAGAGCGGAGCTGCTTTTACTACAGAGGGCGAGGCGTAGCAGAGCTGCGGCAGGTGTATTTTATTCAGCAGATGTACTGTAAACGCATTACAGCAGATTAGCTGGATTTCTTCCTTTAAATGTACACTGCGAGATCCAACTTGCAAGCCAGCTGTTTCTTATCGGCCCCTTTAATCTCCCAGAGCCCGGCTTTGCCTCTTCCTTTTAGCAGCTATTTCTGTAAGGGATCGGACGAGGCAGAGCGCCGCTATGAATCCTAATGCTTCCAGCGGGGAATCCCTCCCGCCTCCTCTTTTTGGATGAGATCCTCGAGGAAAGACCCAGAACGCAGCGAGGAGGAGGAGGAAGAGGAGAGGGCCGGCGTAGCGGCGGTAGCGGGGGAGGCGGGCCGGGGGAGCCGCCGGCAGCGGGAGTGTCGCCGGGGAAGGTGGCGGGGACGAGCCGGCGGAGCCATGGGGGAGGAAGGATGAGAGGGGCCGCCTCTCGCCGCCCGACCCCGGCACCTCCGCAGCGCCGCGGCCACATGCACCCGCCGGCATCCCCCGGGGCCGGCCGCGACGGGGACAACGCCGAGGCCATCCCGCCGCCGGGTCCGGGCGAGAGGCAGAGCGGGCGCTAGACCCGTCCGGAGAGGAGCAGCCCCGGTCGCCCCCCGCCCTCCTCCATGGATAAGGGGGGCTCTCTGCACACCTCGGTGCCCACGCCGCCCCCCCGCCTCTACCTGCCCCGCAACTTCAGCTGCAGCGCCTGCCTCTATGGCAGCCTGGCCGAACAGTGCAAGGGGGGGTGCAGCCCCGACGACGGCGGCAGTGGAGACGCCGCGCCCCCCCTTAATCTTTGGCGGGGCTGGCTGAGGAGCGGGACCTCGCCCCGAGCATCCCCTGCGCGCAGGTTCCGCGGCCCGG
>JAOXNO010000063.1:41058461-41068633 GCA_028565335.1 Limnodromus scolopaceus
AGCCAGCTTTCAAGAAGACAGGATGAGATTATCGGTGGGCGTAAATGTATGTAGCTGTCTTTAGTCTTGTGCTGTTGACTCAGCTTCAGATGTAGTTTAGCAGCCTGTAGTTCAGAAAGGGATGTCTGTACTTAAGCTGTTTGTGTCTTCACTCCTTCCCGGCTTTGCATCGTTATGGTCACTAGGACATTGAAACATTCTCAAGTGCAGCTCAACATTTAGCTGCCAAAAGCCCATGCTGGAAAGAACAGAAACGCCAGTCTTTCAGGAGAGGAAAGAGGGGCTTTCATAGAGGGAAGACATGAGATTTGTGAAAAGAACTGTGATTTATTTTTTTTTTTAATATTTTAAAAAATAAGAGTTTAAATTTTTGCAGCGCTGAAGGACTGGGAGGAAGGTTTCTAAGCCCCGTGTGCGTTCAGCAGTAGCTGCAGTCAAGCCATTTCTTTAGCCAGCACATGCCTTTTCCTCCAGCCATGATGCAGAATTGAAGCTCTCTAGGTACTGGCGAAATGAATCGTAAGGACTATTCCAAATATTCTTTCTCTATTAACTGCTTAGTTCAAAATATTTGTTTCTTGAATTGTTATAATGTGCTGGTTTTCACAGTCTTTCACTGTAGGCAGCATCTTCTCTTACAATGCTGAGAACAGTTTTTGGCTTTTCTTTAACTGATGCTTTTTAAGCCTTCTTTATAATACAGATAAAAGCCATATAGCCATAAGGAGAAAAAATGTTACATGTTTGTTCTTGTGTAATTAGTACAACTCATTTTTCTATATTCTTTCAGAAACATCGGCTTAGCTGTCTCATTATTATTAATAATAATATTTTCATGTGTTTCTTTGGAAGAGCAAAGTAATTAAAACGTACCCCCAGACTTCATTTTTTTTTTCCAGAGGGAATGTTTTTCTGATTTAACGTCTATCTAATCTTTTTGTTCAAGTAAAAATGAACTTGTAGTTCACACAAATTACAGAATCCAGAACTGCTTTCTTAAGATGCCATTACATAATTATTAGACTGTAATAGTTAGAATAACAGAGTGTGATTTCCCCTTTTCTTTTTGGTAAGACATATGCTTTGAATTTAAAACTGCTGTTATACTTGAGTGATGCTGAAATAATGAGATTACAGTTCTGGGTGAAGATTATGATGAAGTCATGGTACTCTAAATTTAAAAAAAAAGATAAAAAGATTAGTTTTATATTGCGCTTTAGTCTTGGATTTATTTTTCACTTTTTTTATGCTCATATGGGACAAAATATGACTACAGGAATTCATCTGACTATTAATGAGAGTTACATAGAGTAGATGGAGTCTTACTAATAACAAATGTTAAAATGTATGAAGTATTCATATAGTAGTACTATTAATAATCATAGTAACAATTCCTACTTCTTAACATCCCTCTCTGGGCGCTTCTTGGAATCTACTTTTCTTCCATGTGCTTAGAGACGACATCCAGGATGAGCTGTTCCATCACCTTTCCAGGGGTAGAGGTGAGGCTGACCCAGGTCCTCCTCCTTGCCCCTTTTGAAGACTGGGGTGACACTGGCTTTCCTCCAGTCCTCAGGCACCTCTCCTGTTCTCCACAACCTTTCAGAGCCATCAGAGGATGACTGCTGCTTCTTCCTTGTGACACTCCATGTACACAAGGGAAGGTGGAAAGGAGAAGCAGGGGTTGTCTGCCCTACTTCTGAAGGGTGGCCCTTTGCGAGGCTGTTAGATGTCCCATTAGAAATACTACTTTAGATCCCGGAGAAGCAGCGGCACACATTGAAGGAGAGTGTTGTCCTTCAGTTACTCTTTAAATCTCTGGAAGATATGGGGAAGTAGACAAAAAAATTCCTTTTGAGGTATTGAATGGCTGCATTTTCTTCGTTGTCTAACACGTTTAACCATCCCAGCTGATGTAAGAAATGCCCCTTAGTCTAGTAGAAAGCTGCAAAAGTGTTTCTTTTGTAGATGAGGATGATACAGTGCAGAAAAAAAGAGCTGGGCAGTGGTGATATTACACCAATTTTAGTACTGTCTTTGCCTTACCAATTGTGGCACAAGTGAGGGGCTGTCAGAACAGGCCGGAGTTGCCAAGAACACTTAATTCTGTGCCATTTTCTCTTGATCCAGACCCATGCAACAAAGAAGGGAGAGGCGCAATGGCTGAAAAGCAGAAATACTCTTCAGTCCTAAGAAGTGCAGGCTCATCCTCCTGCCTTGCGGATTGATTTTCGTGGTTGGAGAAAGGTACAAGTGCTGTTATCTCCATTAAAATACAGCTCTAAGCAAAACACATTCAATAGCATAAATAATTAAACACTATAAACAACTGACAGCTGAAACAGCCTAATAGCGGAGGATGTAGGGCACTTGTACTGCATTAAAATAGATCAGGTCTGAAGTGGCTGAATTATGCTTTGTCAGGGAGAGAGGGATATCAATATTGTGAGGCAAACTCTAATCCTCATACCACGGACTAAACTCTCCTGCCGAGGACTGTTCTGCTAAGGCTGTGTCTCGAGGACTGTGGGGAAAGTGGAGAAAATTACATTGAGGACACTCCGAAGCTGCTCTCAAAATTTGTCTGTGCCACCTGCAGCATGTCTTGCTGGTAATTTACACTGATGGACGTCGACTTGATGGCTGGCATCATGTGTGGAACTCATTTTTATTTTCTGATCTTGAAGTTGACCCAGGAAATTAAATTACATAGAGGCTGAGGTGTCCCTGCAGTGGCTTTTGGTGACCAAGCAGCTGAGCTAGAAAACCAGGTGGATCTCACTTCCTTACCTTGTCCCTCTGTTACCATCTTTAATGTTTTGAGTGCCACCCTGTGGAGAAATTATGCAATAATTTATTTTGTAACTTGAAATTATTTAAAGCTGCACCATTTGACAACCTGAAGCATTCCACCCGCTGGTGAACTTGTGTTAATTAATTAATTATGCACTGTTCTTAGGTTTTCTTTTGCTTCTCCAAAGTAGGCAGCGTGGGTGGTGCCGTTTCCTGTGGGTCTGGCTGTTTGATGGCTCCCACCGTCAGGAGAGGAAAGCCTTCAGCTCCATTGAGGAGCTGAGGATCCTTCTGGATTGATTTATGATGGGTCAAGATGGGAGGGACAGCACTTCATTGGTTGAAAACAAGACAAAATTTAAGGTACGCAGTCTTTTCAGGACTGATGTTGATAGAAAACTGATGAAGAAAAATTGATGAAGAAAAATTTTCAAAATTAACCATGGATTAAAAAAAATGAGTTGCAAGTTTAGCTGATATTATTCAGTTAGATAATTTGAGAGATAAAGGGCTTGGTACTTGTGGAGCAGAAAGGAAGTGTTGGCAAGAGGAAAGGTGATGATACAGTTAACCCCTAGGAGATACAGAGACATAATTATTGGTTGCAGGAGAAGTATAGAAATCATAATTTGCTAGAAAAAACAATCTCTCTAGTGAGCCTATAATCTTTATTATCCAGTGATTATGAGTGTTAAATTCTCAAGCTCAGGATCAAACTTAAGAGAGGTCACAGGTAAAGTGGTTATTTTGTAAAAAATCATCTCCTTTATTAATTTTCCGTAAGAGCACACACTGGTGAGCAAGTTTGACGTTTTCCCTTACAATTTACACAAAAACATTTAAAATTGTGTCATAGACCAAGGTTAGCACACATTCACTCCACCTTTTTATTTTGATGAAAGGAGTTCATCATGGATCACGTTGGCAGGTTTTACATTCATGCTCTTGCAGTGTCTGGTTCCAACCAGGGCACGGGGTCAGCCTGGGGCTTCCTCCTGCTGGTGGAGTTTTAGTTATGGGAATACTTGGAAGGATGAGCTCTGCTTGGGCAGCATCCATCAAACAAGGAAGCATATATTCTTTTGGCAGCATAACTTGGGTAGTTGAGTGGATTGTAGAAAGATATAAAAATATCTGCTCCCGTAGACATTTTTTGGCTTAAGTAACTGCCGAACACCAGAGCTCTCGGCATAAACCACACAAGACATGCCTAGGTTTTATTGTTCCCATTTTAAGAGGAATTGGGAAAATTATTAAGTCACTTTAAGGTTATATAAAACCCTAAAAGAACTAGGGATAGAGAGGTTCCTGGTCCTCTTTAAGCAAAAGAGCATCCATTCTCCAACTCGTACACCATGAAAGAAGACTTGAATTCTGTTTCAGGTGGTTACTTCAGAAAGTTGTCCTTTATCCATATTCATGTGTAACTTTATAAACACTGCTCACACACAGATGAGGGCAATGCTTGAGGAAGAGATCAGATTTGCCAGTTTTTACTATTCCCTGGGTTTCTTACAGGATTACAGAAAATAATATTTCATATTTTGTTCATCAAAAGGAAAGAATACAAACGTTTTAAGGGAAAAATTGTATTAAAAATGCATTACAATTGTGTAGACTGATCTTTAAAGGGAGATCCACAAAGGTCATATGTTACATGGCACGGAATGAAGGGCCTTTTACTCTCTAGTAAGCTGGAAAAAATAGGGTGAAAGAAACAGTATCAAACTGAAACCTTTTCATGCATTCCTGTCTCTATTTGCCTGCTCTTCGAAACAAACTTTCTTTTTCCCTTTGGAAAGTGCACAGGAAGGTCAAAGATCCACAGGGACAGAGTGAGCTTGTGAAGTTCCAGGATCAAGCTCCCAGCTCTCTGGGCCCTGAAGGATGTCACAATAAATACTGTATGACACTGAATAATGGATAAGTGCTGGCAGGTTTTAAAGCATTTCCACTGGGCTTACTGGAGCCTTGTGTTTATCAACATGGACCAGGCAAAGCCACTCTCCCCTCTTGGTTACCCTGCAGTTTAACTCCTATGGAGAAGATAGTTTTATCTTAAATACACAGTGGAGTCTCTCTTGGCAGGGCTTTTATCTGCAACTTGTGTAGGGAAAATTAGCTCCTAGGATTTAAAAACCCCACCGATTACTTTGACATCCCTTCAGCTTGTAAAAGAAAGCCCTACTTGTTTATGCATCAGAAGGGTTTCTGTATAACTCACAGTGCATTTCTGCCCTTCTGAAGGGCTGTGCTTTTGAAAGGAACATGAATTTTGCCTTTGTCGTATAGATCAAACGTTCCCCTACTTCCTCTTAGAGCAACTTACAGATACTTGGTTTTCATTCCTGTTTTGTGCTTGGCTTCTAATCACTATTTTAAAATTGTGGAAAAAAAAGTTTCAGACCAAAACTCTGCTGTACTATTACGTTTTCCTGAAGCGCAGCTCTGTACAGCGCAACCTTACCCTTAGACGTCACATCAACTTTGGGTGCAGATTTGTGGATTCATTAAATATTAAGTCAAATGGAATCAGTTGCTTTAGTTCACTGGTTTGCAAAGGGGAAGTTCTAGTTTCATTCCTGTGATCTCATTACAGCAGTTTGCTTACGTGATCTTAAAGATAGACACCCTGAGATACAGATGTCAAACTATTACTGATCACACAATTTTCACAAGTATCTGCTCTTCTGAATTCACTGCAATTGCTACACACAGGATGGAGAATTCCTTAATTACTTGTGACACAGGTAGCATTTACTAATCAAAAAATACAGCCTGAACAACCTACTCTAGAACCTTGATAAACTATTATTGCCTGAGTTTTGCGTACTAAGAAAGCATATAAATCAAAATAAATGTCAAAGGCAGAACTATTTGATTACATAGTAAAATGAAGCAGGAAAACAAAGGATTAGTAAAATCTGTAAAGAAGTAAAAAATCATGCAAAGAGGTAGTTGATATGGCTTCTCCTTTTTTGGTATCATCTTTGCAACTGTAATTAGGAAAAATATTAGGAGGTTAGGGAGACATTGCTGTTCAATGTCTTGGGAGCAATACAAAAGTATTTGAGGGAAAGCTGTTGTCCAGGTTATGAGAACAGTCGTGTGCCTACTACAGAATTACCTATTAAGGCTGTTATAACTGAAGTTGATTGTCAAATGAATCTTGGGAAGTACATATTTTAGCAAATAAATTTTGCTTCCCAAAATATTCTAGATAACATCCTGAAGTTACATAAATCAGACAATAGAGTAAAAAACCCTTGCAGGTATGCAGATGTTAAACATTTTTATCACTGCAATTATTTATGGCCTTGTAAATGTGAAAAGTGGTATTTTTCAGGTTGCCAAAACTGGATATTCTGTGCTTCACTGATTGATGACAAACTACACTGAAATATTTTATATGGATTTATTTCATTATTCCAGCTCATTCCTCAATGGATTTTATGTATCTTTCATAGGCATCTTCATTCATCAGTTCATCAAGTTCAGTGGGGTTTTCCACGGTCATCTTGATAAGCCAACCTGTAGTTAGGAAATTAAAAAAGAAAAACAGTTGTAATATCCTACAAGAAAGTCTTATTCATGTTACTGCCTTAGACAAGTACTCCCTGTAGGCAAACAAGCCCCATGACACTGGTAGAGTCAACAGGATTTCTTGTACAGCAAACCAACATTGCTTATTTTTTTAAAGTATTGAAATCTGTCATAAGAAATGGCTTTTTGAGTCAGACACCAGTTGTCTAATTTAGTACTGTCTCTGACGGTGGCATTGAGGAGGCACAGCTTAGAGTACCAGAGCTTGACCTCTCTGTATCATGAGCTGCTACAAGACCAAAAAAGAGAAATGTGATCAAGGGAAATAGATTTAAA
The DNA here is from genome assembly GCA_028565335.1 of Limnodromus scolopaceus. Taxonomy (NCBI): domain Eukaryota; kingdom Metazoa; phylum Chordata; class Aves; order Charadriiformes; family Scolopacidae; genus Limnodromus; species Limnodromus scolopaceus. The sequence goes on from JAOXNO010000063.1 coordinate 41,065,134, forward strand.
TTCAACTACTGTCTATAACTGAAAAGAGCACAGCATAAAGCAGCTGTCAAAGACACAACTACAATAACTCTTTCATATTAAATTTTATTGGGCTTGAACTGTATTCAATATACTCCATTTAAGCCTCCACACCATTGAACTGGAAGAATAAGGGATTGCAGAGCCATTTGTGATAGCAAGAATCCAGGTGTTATTCATAATTGAAAGCTAAAAATGACATCTTACCATCTTGATAACAAGATTTATTGACGAGGCCTGGATTATCTGCAAGAGCAGCATTAACCTCGGTCACTTCTCCCGAGAGAGGAGAGTAGAGTTCACTAGCAGCTTTCACACTTTCCAAAGCTCCAAACTCATCTGAAACACAGAACATGATTGAACGCTTTTAAGAGGAAAATACAAAGTGCTTTATTTTTTTCAGTCAGACATTCTGGTGCTGACCTAGCCACTGAAGAAGTGTCTTGATCTTGAGGAAAGAAAACTGTCAATGAGACTGAAGTCACCAACTTTATGACAGTGATCAGCAGTATTAAATTTTATGTTTATGCTCCTGAATTATTATGGGGAACTTGCATAACACTGGCGAGCTGGGTCCTACAGAAGGGACGGAAATTTCTTACAGTTGGCCAATCCTTTTGGCTAAAGCCCCACAGCGTACGGTATGATATGATACCAGCTTAGAAGGAACCACATTCCACTCTTGCTGCAAGAGACATAAATAGACCTTTTATCTACAATTTAAACCTTTTTATATGTAATTCTGTTGCAAAATACACACAGCCACAATTTCAGGTATCCCAGTTTTTCTTCAGAAACACTATCAAGTATTACATTTGCACTCACTGGAAAACACACATCAGTACTCAGAAGCACCGCACTGGAATCACCCAGCTGCTCTTCCCTTTTTCCTGTTTTGTAGGCAGTTACGGAAACGCTGCCTGGGGCAGCCTCGGTCCAGAACAACTCTAAGCTACAAGCAAAGAAGGCAGAGGCTGGAGGAGCTGTCAGAGGAGCACATAGAGATCAGCACAAGGAATCAGAGAACAACATGTTCTGGGAAAGCCTGGAATTAGACTAAGGCCAGAACGGGTAGAAAAGAGAACTAAATGGAAATGAAATTCCTTCAGATAAAACAAAACTACAAGTTGGTTAATTAAAACCCTAAACAGAAAGAACTTTTGTCTAGCATTCACCATTCAATGCAGTGTAATAGATTTGGCCAAAACAGTTCGATATGGACCTATTCCACAAGAAGGATGCCAAAAGAAAGGCCTGCTACTTTACCTCAGTAAATCTACATTCTTTTTCTGCAATGGCTGAAGCTAATGACAGTCTTTTCTTCATATGCTAGCGAGGCAGCTCTCCACGTAAATACAGGAATAGATAGGCTTTTCCTTTCTACCTGTTAATGCCCACTCTTCTTTAACATGGAAAAATGACATAGCTGAATGATTAAGAATGTAACAATTTGTATGTCACCAATAAGCAAAAACCTATCATTATAGTAGATACCCCAAAATTACTGGGTCTGTATATTCATAGAAAAAAAATCAGAGCTTGATATCAATTAGATGTCTTGCATCATGCAACTCATGAAATGCATAACTGCAGAAATACATGTTAGCCAGCCTAAACACTAGCAAGTCCAGGTCAAAGCATAATTGTTTTAAAAACAGCATAGATAAAATTATTACAAAATATATTTCAAATATTTGGTTTTAAATAAATGTCTTCACAGTTTAACGAGCAGGTACTTTCTGCAACTTTCTGCATGGTCTGACAATGAGAATTTGAAATACCTGAAGAAATACCTGAATTTGTTTTGCATCCAGAATATTTATAATGGTATTAATGAACATAAAGATTAATTAATAAATTTCATCTTTGCAAAGGGAAAGTGGGATGAGTAGAATAATTACTTCATTAGAAATTACAGCTGAAACTTACCATGTTTACTCAATTTTGTCCCAACTTCTGGAAGACTACAGTAAACAACGTCTCCTAATGCTTCCTTAAAAGAAAAACAAAAGCATCAAAACTTACATTAAAGAAACTATACATAGGAGAGATCTGATACAGTAACTCTAGTATCTGTATATGAGAAATGTCTGTCTGGAAATCTAGTTCTCATTCTTTAAAAAAACTGCATGTTTTTCACTTTTTCTTTTTAAACATTTAACTTACAAAGCTGTCTTGTTATCATGTCCCAAATGCTGTATTATTGTTTATCTATGACAGTGTTAATAACCCTCAGGCTGAATTACAAGGTTTATATACAGATTTCTTCAGGCAGAATGAGAAATAACATCTGCTGATCTTCTAAGCATCAGCTGGAGCAACAACTGTTTTAAAGGACAACGTTCCCAATGATTTGAGGGAATTCTTTTTGTCACCAAACACAGAGGATTTACTTCCAGTGCAATCTGAAAGAAAACGCAATGATTCCTCCCCAGAGACACGGACAACTGGAGAGCTGTTGGCATAGAGTTTGCCCTTACTGACTTAATAAGGAGTCTCACCACCCTATGAATTGGCTCAAGCAGAACAGGCTTCTGCCTCTTCACTGACCAATGTACTCCCTCTCACAGAAGACCTGGGTTCTTACAGAGCATTAGTATTATTTACAGAAAACTGAGATTACAGGAAATGCTAATTCCGTTTCATTGATAGCTTCTCACATTAGATTTTCTTATGTTTCACATACAGTGAATCTCTATCCTGAATTTGTCTGTGACACTCCAAATCAAATACTTGGACGAGAACAAAACAAAAGAAAAAATCCAAAGGAATTCCTATCCTAGAGTAAGAAATATCTGCCATGTTGTACTTCTATTCACAATTGTTCTTTAGCCAGAGGGATTGCACTGTGTTCATTGTCAAGGGAAATTTGGCCTAAAAAGTGCAAGATACCCTCCTCACATAGCCACAAACTCCTCAGGCCTGTAACAACTGAAGTGATAAAGGGGGTTTCAAATTCTGCTGAACGATTTAAGTTCAGCTCCCCATAGGCTCAATCTGAAGCGATTAAGAATTTATCAGCATGCTGAAACAGCATTCTCTTCACAAATAATGCAACAGATCCAAGTCCAAAAATCACACTCAGTGTATAGCATATGCAATTAAGAACGATAAAAAACAGCAACTGTCCAAAGAGCAAGGACAAGAGCAGGTATGCATAAATAAACATTGCAGACTTGGGTAAGGGGGGAGATCGATACCTGTGCAAAATTGCTGATTCCTACTGTTCCAATGCCATTTTCAACTGTTATCCATTCATGCTTGTCTGTGAATTTGCGGGCTAAAAGGAAACAAACTTGATATTTCAGAAATAAGTGACACGTTGCTCGCTTGAATACAGTGACATTTGTAGGCTTAAAACTGTTTAACTGAGGTTAGGTATGTTTGTTTTTTCTTGGAAAACATTTTAAACACCACACGCAGTTTACAGAAGCATTTTATTCTGCTCATGACATGCTTAGTGACACAGTAGAAGCTCACTA
>JAOXNO010000063.1:41072526-41143289 GCA_028565335.1 Limnodromus scolopaceus
ACCCACCCCAGCTGGTGGTGGGGTGGGCAGAGCTGTACTGGAGCTGGTGGGGTCCCCAAATTCATCCTTCGGCGGGGGGGGAGAAGGGGGGCGGCGCCGCGCGGAGCTCCCGCCCGGCGGGGGCGGCCGTCACCGGCGGCCGTTAGAGCGCGCGGGGCGGGGCCAGGCAGCCACCGCCCCGTCCCCTCAGCGGCGACGCAGCCCCTGGAGGGGAGTCGCGGCTTCGGAGGCGGCAGCCCCGGGGTGAAGTGGCTTTGTACCCGCCGCCAGGACAACCCCCGGGCCCAGGGCGGGAGCAGGCCGGCGGGAGAAAGGCGATCTGAGGTGGTCGACATCTTTCCATGGCGCTGGCATGGAGGAAAGCGAGTGGGTTTTAGCCAAGCGGCACAGCAAAGCTCAGTTTTTATTAAATACAGATGCTAAGTCTACAGGAAGTACGCGTGGGACACTTTTTTTGCCTTAGGTTTAGCGTTATTTCTTAGCTAATACTTGAAAATAACATGTCGGCAGCAGCTGGTTGGTTGAACGCCACAGCTCTTCAGTCGGGATAACCTAAGTCTAGCTGCTGCAACTGAGAGTTGGAAAGCAAAGCTTTCACCCACAAACAAAGCAACTTTTCATTGTGGTTATCATCTAATTGTCTTCAAGTTATTCCAGTTGGTCATTAGTGACTGGCTTCTCTTCCTTCTTGCACTTGATCCCGAAGAAACTGAAAAGTTTCATTAGCATCAGATCAACAATCTCCTCTTCTTCAGAAGCCTAAAATAATGACAAAAAAGTTACTCGGATGCAGAGGCCAGAAGCAGGTACAGTTTCTGCTGAATCCAGAGAGAGTCACAAGAGGAAATCTTTACTTGAGGTGAAACAAGCCAACTTTCAGTCAATGGAGCAACACCACTTCCAACAACAGAGCATAAGTAACCACCAAAGCAAAACATCACACAAATATATTTATCAAAAGTCCCAACTGGGCATGGGTGAGCATGAACATAACAGAAGAAGTTTTGGCTCTGTCAAATGCCCATGGAAATCTTGCTACAGGAGCCTGGAGTTCACTTGCCAACTGCTGTAACAGCTGGTGGTACATAGAGTGAGCTGCCCACCATTTCTAGATTAAGTAAATGAGAAAAACTAAATATATCTTGCTTTCTATTGACCATATTCTTTGTTTTCATCTCCCTTGACTTTGTTTAGAACAGAGGAATTTTGGACAGTACTGGAGTACGAAGCTGGAATTTACACCATACTATCAATAGGTTGAATGGGTCAAGCACTCAGGGACATTTTTGAAAGGAGTGTGAAGTCCTCAAGGACTTTAGTAGCAGTTTTGGCCCTGATTTCAACAGCACTGGGGCACAAGTCTAAGGCTTTGGCTGGATTTAATACATGAACAGAAGGCTATAAATCAAATCTCAACAGGGACTCGTCTGAACAGGAATGGACAGCGTAAATCTGGAAAATCTGAAGTGTGCTTTATGAGTAAATCTTGACTTCTTAGAAGTTGGACTGAGTTTATATGGATTTCATCCGATGGTAGAATACCTAAATCATGAGTAAGCACAGCACAATAAATGTTAAAAATGGCAGGAGAGCTTAGATGAACACACCTGGTAGTGCTTCTGCTCCTCCCCAAAAGCAACCAGAATCACCGAAATGAACAGATTCAGTACCACAAATGTCATGAAAATTATACAGGATCCAATTATGAAGGAGCCTAAAATTGGATTGTAGTCCAAGACCTGTAATATTCATAAGGTAAGACATCATATTTTGATTGTTAAAAAAAAAAAAAGAAAACCAACCAAAAAAAACATATGTACAAGTGGTTAAGACACAATAAGGAATTTGTCTCTGAAAATGCCTATGGCTAACAAATTATGCTACCTATATAATACATCTATATATATACTTTATTCACTTTCCTATGTTGATATGATATAATACAGAGATGATGGAGTATTTTATATATATGATATGTGAATATGAGAAATCTCTGGGGTTTTTTAAGTGTTTGCATTTGGTTGTAAGGGTATGAAAGTTTCATGTGAAAGTTGACAAGCCTGGAGAACTGTTTATCTACAGAACAGCTGAAGCTCCATCATGCATCAGCTTTCAAAGTATGGATGAAATCTCTGTGTGTTTTTGTTTAGTAGTGTCTTTACAAAGAAGCTCAGTCAGACTGTCATGGGCACATATCAACAAAGGGTTGTGTAAAAATCCAAAAACCTAATTTTCATGTAAACTATAATGTAGGAATGTATTTTCATGATTAACAACATGAGTGGGATGTAGAGGTGAAAAACTTCGTGCCCAATTACTGATCTTCAAAGATACCCATACCCTGTTGGATCCATGGTCTGAAAACATCCACCAAGGAGGACTTCACAGTCAGAGATGTCTGAGAACTAGCTTAATCCACAACAAGCTGTTCAAAGGATATTGTAATATTTGAACAAACTTAACGAAAGTCAAGAAAAATAAAAACAAATGTAACAAAGTTCCCCTGTGGAAGGCCTTGCCTTTCTTGGGAAGCTGATGGGTGTGTGTTCAGAACAAATGCAGCGCATTGCTCGCATTTCCGTCTGTAGCTTTCTAAGGAAATCGCTCAAAACTTTCTGTAATCAGTAAGTAACATATCGAGTTAAAACATGGGCACCTTTCTCAATGAAGCCTTCATTATGAATCTACTGATGGCCAAAATGGGATGTGAGATATATTTCACTTGGTGCCTTTTTCTTGATGAGAAAAGGTGGCTGCTTTAGGAAGCTATGGAGCTTGCAAAATTAGATTAATGTCTAGCACTAACTGAAAGCCTTTCTATTTGCTGGGTAAAAGCATATCTGATAGCTGAGGTGCTATTTATACAGTGATAAACTTTTCAAAATTATGGGTGGTACCTCCTCATAGTTGAAGATTCCCAGCTGAAGACTGACCATGGTCTCTGCTGAGTCAAAGAGAGTTTTGTAAGAGCAGAGCTTCCAGCCAAATATCAAGTTTGTCTGCAGAGAAAAGAAGACACATCTTGTGTCACAATCACAGTCCTTGCTGCAAAATCCACTAATGACTGCCGTATTCAGAGAAAGCCCTCTTAGCTTGTCAGCAGAGCCATGAAGCTTTTTTTCTGGTGTTCTGGATGTTTTTTGGTTTACAAGCAGGGGAAACACCAGACAAGGTCACAGAAGAAGACTAACCTAGAGATAAGAACTGGATTCACACTTTCTGAATGTGTTTAGCTGTAAGACCTTTTACCATGGATATGAGAACGTCTTATATTGCTCAGCTTGGCACTAGATATGTAAAAAATCTGCAAATACATGACAAAATCATGAAAGTAATTTAACTCACCTCCAAGGAGCAGATTTATCCCTGCATAATTGACCAAATTAATCATGGTCACAAACAATAGCCTTTTGGTGCACAGATCCTTCCAAATAGGCAACCTCCTTGTTTGCACTCAGTAACTAAGGTGCTGTTTTCTTCATTTATATCTTGTGGGCCTCCTGCGTCTGATTTCAGTAGGAGCTGCTGCGGTCTCACCTCTTTCTCTATCCCTCTGCCTCTTTCTTTCACAGCTCCATTACTGGCATGAGGTGACAACAGGCTGATTAGAAGTGATCTAATCACTTATTTTACCTGTTCAGTTTGTGGCCACACCAGTGCCTAAAGCTACTCAGTTACTAGTGCCAGTGCTGGAGGGAGAGATGAGAAGCCTGAAATCAGGCAGTGTGAGACTGCAGCAGGTCCCATTTGTCACAGAACTGTCCCTTACAGGACAGTTTGCATTTGGCTCAGATGGTTTCCACTTCTTCAGTGATTTTGCAATTGAGATGTGCTGAATTTCCCACATCACACTGCCAGAAGATTTACAGGAAATATTTCAGCTAAAGTATACGTAAGTAAGTATACATAAATGGTTGTAGTCCAATAATTCTTTAATCTCATCAGAATTAAAATATAATTTTATTTGTGTAATAAGTATTCCTGTGATAGACAGAAAAATAATTATTTCCCACTTAAAAACTGGAAACTGGCCAAACAGAAAATGGCACTTGCTGCGCTCTCTCTAATTTAAGCTTTAGCCAGAAAATTATTTTTCCTGTACTTTGTTCTTTGTCACACCTATTACATGCAGAGAATCCTTTTTTTTTTTCATCTCAGTGTTTGATTTTTGCAGTAAATTTCAGTTTGCAAAGAATAGACAAGTGGATATTTTAACTTCTCGTTCACTTATACTGAAGAATTAGGCTCCAAGCTTCTAACCTAAGATCTAGGCAGCTTTATTCAGTTTTGTATTTCAAAGCTGCGTTGCTTTCAGCGTTCAGAGATAATTCATTTAGCCTGACAGTACCCGGATGCAAACTGCAGACAACAGGAACCACAGTGGTACTCACAGCGATGGAATAAGCCAGGAACATGATTGCAATAACAGTGATGAATCCAGAGATATCTCCCCATGCCCTCCTTAGGGTTGAAGTGATCATGTTTAGTTTAGGGTTGAGCCTCAGGAGATGCCACAGTTTCACTGTGGAGAGAAGCACTAGGAACGCAATCAGGTAGCCAAGAACCGCATCAGCTCTTGCTGTTTCATTAAAGCTTACACAGCTGTTAGAAAAAAAGAAAAGTTGTAATAGACCATGAGGTCTATTAAGATAGAATCTCTCTAGTTTGAGATCCAAGAGGAAAAATAGATTTGCTTCTGCATAAGTAGCACCAACAAAGGTGCAAAGGATGCACTAACTAGCATCAGTACTTACTCCTCTTTGTGTTCCTGGTAGTAGCTGATGTCCCGGGTCCCAAGGATTGTCCGCTTCACAAACACCGACAGGGCACTCCAGCTAATCAATATAATGGCTATCTCCAGGAGATTCCACTTGCTGTGGAAGTATCTCCATCTCAGAGTCTTCATCAGTTTTCCCTGTGAAAAGAGGACTTTTACAGTTTCAGGATCATGACTCTGTATCATACAGTACACCTCTAAAGATTAGGGCTATCCTCTCCTCAATAAAGCAGACTACTGCACATCAATAAAACTACATCTTGCACTGATGTCTCATTATCTTTCTCAAAAGCAACATTCCAGCCAAATAAAATGTTGCCTTCCTATTATTTAACACAGATACAGTATCTGATTCAATCTTCCATTGGTGCAAGTCAGCAGCAGTGTTACTGAAATATAACGTACAGTCATAGAAACATCGAATCGTCTAAGTTGGAAGGGACCTTTAAGGATATTTAGTCCAACCATTAACCTAACACTGCTAAAACCACCACTAAACCATGTCCCTCGGCACCATGTCTACTCATCTTTTAAATACCTCCAGGGACGGCAACTCAACCACTTCCCTGGGCAGCCTGAAGTTTTTTAAGTGAAATGAAAACCAGACACAAGGAGGTGCTGTCAGCTGAATTTTCCGTTGGGTCTTACCTGTACTATCATGTAGTACATGATGAAGAGGAAATAAATTACTTCTGCTGCAACCACAAAGATGTGGAGACTGCTGGTGTATGTGTAAAGCCGGACACTTTGCAGTTCTGCACTTGTGAAGAAGGCCCCTAAAAAACAAATTTCACCTCAGTGCATTAATGATTACATCATCCTGTTTTCATTCAAACAATTTAGTTCACCAGTAAGACTTCTGTACTCGCATTCCTATCAATGTGGGACTGAACACAACTATCAAACTAATATTTAGACTTGATTATGTGTGTAGCCTTATAACTGATCTTTCAAATTTTCCTCCAGTAGGAGTTTCAGGCGCTTTTAGAGAGCTGTTGCTCTCTTGTATGATAGTATGATATTAATCCCAGCAGGACTGAGTTTGGATTGGTCTACAAATGCAGAAATGTAGCAGGAGGACCTGGAGATGTAAATCTGAATCTCATTCTAAAAAGAAAATGACGTCAGGTTTGTGGACTGGTTTGGGCATTTTCCAGTACTGGAACAGACCTGAGGGATGCTACTGCTCAGATTAAGTATTTTTGTGTGGCCTTCAAACCAGAATCTAGTTTCACTATTTTCTTTGCTGTATCTGGATTACGTATTGTAGGATTACATGGTGATATATTAGAAGTCTTCTGGAACAAAGACAGACTGTTATTTGTACTTTTGTCTTAATGCTGTATTGATTAGCTGAAATGAATAAGAAACGTAACTTCTCTTGTTCCTGTTGTGTAAATTCTGGAGATTAAGTTTCAGTTCCGTGTTTTCTTCATCAGCAGATAGCCACAGCATAAGCAAACATAAGATATTCCATTATGGTCTGTATTACTGTGATGCTACATTTTCCCTAAATGGTTTATAAATTTTGCATTGATTCTGTTATTAGATTTATTAAAACACTTCTATTTACTGAATAAAGAACTAGGTAAACATTGACAGCATGTAAATCTGTGCTCTGTGGGTGCATTGCTTGCTGTCCTCAGAAATGTGTAACTTAAAAAAGGTTCTCACCTAAAGCATTGGTTTCAAACATCAGGCTTATAATGCAGAACAGGTTCACATTGGCATTGTAGACTGTAAATTCGACAAACACTGCTCTTGTGAAGGTGTCTAGCCAGACATTGTTGAAAAGGTACTGGAGAATTCTGCCAAAAAACGCATAGCCAGTGATCTAACTCATACAGGAAAGAGACAGTATTGTATAGGAGATAGGACTGTTTGGGTATTATCATAGAGAAGGAGTAAACCAGAAGATGTTCAAGAGGACATCTGGTCTGTTAAGTCTGGGTATAGGGGCTATTTGTACTATTAGTCTAGCTGGTAAGCTTCTTTTTGGCTCCTCTGGAGAAGCAGGTTCCAGATATTGGCCAGTGCTACACCTGAGATGCCTCAGGATCTGATCATTTACCTCATATAGCTTAGGAGAAGAAGATTCTAATTTTGGATCCTGGTTGATACCTAGCATGGAGCAAGATGACAGGAACATAAACTACAACGGTGGCCCCACAGTAATACCCACAATATTCAGCACAATGCACAGAAGGAAAACTTGTGATGCAATCTGAAATTAATCTTAAATAGGGTAAAGAGCATCATTGATGCTACAGCAGATACACTAGTAATTTACAAGAATACAAGTGGTACCTGGAGGCATTCTTAGGATCAGTTCCCAGGTGAATCGTGTATCCCCCTCCCCTGTAGATGGCCAGTTTGCCCCAGATGGGGTGCCCTCTCAGTTTGGACTGACTCTGATAGTGCCATGCTGAGCTCAGGTCGGAGGAGTTATCAAAGACTGAAGCATTCCAGTGTTCCCCATAATCTGATGTATCTTCTGTTTGTAGGGAATATGGAGCATGGCATTCCTGAATCACATGCTGGAGTTTGGGAGAAATAGGGCAAGTGTCTCCTTTCACTCTTACTTGGCGAATTCGAGCACTACCCACCAGCTTGGAATTGCCATCTGTGATGAATCCTAAACAGGACATGCAAAAGAGCAGCACTAGTAATATGACAGAACTACTAATAATATTTCTTCATTCCTTGTATGATTCACTGATGCATTAATATATTGCTATAGATTCTTTTCTAAAAAACACTGTAAGCAAACCAGTGATGAAAATTAAGCCCTCGTGTTGATTTGAACTGAGTTCTTAGATAACACCCATAGATAACAGAGTTCAGTATCACTGCCTATCTGTACTTTACACAGAAGGAAACTGAGGCCTGGAGGAGAAAAGTGACTTGCTTTGAGTCACCCAGCAGAGTAGCTGTATGCAGTGTCCGTTTGGCCACAGTTGGTCAGTGTCTCTCATGTTCAATGAACAGCTCTGCTAATGTATTTCAATATTTACTTTTAAATGTGAGCTGGAAAATGGGTCATATTTATTATTGGATATGGCTAGATAGAAACATGGTGATATTGCTTAATTAGCCTTCACATTGACCTAAGTCATGATGCAAACAGAGCTCTCCTGAGGAAAGCTTTGTGGTGCCACCCATCTGCCATTCTTTTTTTAAATTATGGAAAGAAACTTGTAAGAAACTGATACCCAAAAATCTAACATTGCAGTGCAGAACTTTTGTGTTATATTAAATATAATGAAAATATCAGGGCACGTTAAACTTGGGGTCAAGCTGTAGGTTTTTTGTTATCCACTATTATTCATATTATAAGAATCCATACTAGCCTTATACACTCACAGTCTCTTTTTCCAGTCAACTATGCATGTGCAAGTTAGGGGCATGTATAAAAGATAATGTTTCAGAATCTGGCAAGCTGAAGCGAAACAATGGGACTCTGCACCTTTATATGATCCATAAAGATTTTTGACTAAGGTGGTGTTTGCCCATGTGAAAAAATCCTGATAACTGTAGACATCATGGAATCCATCTGTAAAGCTGTTCTCAATGTGCTTGTTTAAGTAGTAGGAATTGGGATCTCTCTGCCCATAGGCAACCAGTAACAGCATCCATAAAAATCCCAGATAGGCTGGAAAAAAACAAGAAAAGACAGCATATGTGAGCTCAGAATAACACTGCTGCTTGAAATAGATTGCATGAATGATTACTGCTGTCGTCATTTATTAGTGATGCTTTGGTAGATTCTAACCGACCAGTGCTAATGAATTTGCATGAGCTACTTCAAGGTGCTGCAGTTTAAATATATCACATTTGGAATATGAGTAGCAGTCAAGAAAATAAGTGGGAAGCCTGGCTAAACACCAATAGTCATGACAACTTGAAATAAAATGACTAGTCTAACTTTGTTCCATGTGAAGTTAAAGTATTTTTTTCCATTGTCTTAAGAGGAAATAAAACTGGGGTATAAATCATTGTCTAAGATACTATCTGCTTTTAGAAAGATGGCCTCCATATGCTCTTTTGATTTCCACTTCATTTACCTGTTGACCTCCTCCTTCTACTTTTCTTTAGCCTCTCATGTGTCTGTAATGTGTTTCTTTACCATAAAATCAAGCCTTAGCATCAATTCCATCTCCAGCGAATGTTCCCACCTCCTTTCAGCTGCAGCTGCCACTGAACAGCCTCTCTCTACACCATAATGACTGGTAAAAGGGTAAAGATATGCCAAAACCTCTTCACCCAAGAGAACAATATTTTCACTGATATAAAAATACTGAGGAGTATTATTGAACAAAAGGAGATAATCTACATATGGATAATACCTAAGATTTCTCTGATGAGGGCAAATGCTTTCTGCTCCTTCATACAGCTGATTTTCATTTTCTCCACATCAGCTGCAGGAGGTGGCTGGTAAATATTGCTTCTACTGTCCCTTCGGGCTCCAAAGAGAGGATTTGAATCACCTGTGAGTGAGAGCAGTAAACCCTGGAATTAGTTAACAGATCATCTCTGTCCTACTTTTTGTTTCTTTGGATATTATAAGGAAGCAGTTCTACTTAATGCTTTCCCTTAGGAAGACAGGAGATGTGATTTATACAATTAGCATAGTAAGGAAAACAATGGGGAGGGAAGGAGCTGACAAGCACAGTGTGTTAGGTTAATGCCCAGGTGTCTCTCTCTAGGCTGAGCATCTCAGAAGGTGATGTATTCAGAGCGTGAGGCTGATCAGGGAGGAAATTGTAAATCAGGATCCTTTGCTGTGCCCTAGGACTCCTGTCTGCTGGTGTCAGCTTTTTTGTAGACATGATAGTGATTGTAGAAGCCAGTGTTTGGTTTACAGGAGTAATACAGGTAATTGTGGTTGTGGAAAAGTATGTAAACTGAGAAATTCCTTAGAAGATTTAAAGGGAAATTTCATTGAAAGAGAGTTTTAGATATGCTTGTCAGATAAAGATCTACCAATCTAGATGAAGAGTGCATTTTGCACTGGGTGTTTATTTTCACCAGCTTGTGGAATAGTTACAGGTATTGTTGTAAGCCATGCCATGAATACTGAGATGTCTGCACAGAGCTGAAACAAGTTTCCTTATATATCTGATTTTTCTTATGTCTGATGTGAGACCTAAAATATTTAAGCATGGTTACTGCATACTAATAGCGCTGATACATTGATTTTTATTATAATGGCTTTAGTCAGTTTGCCACATTTTATTATTTCCTTTTCTAGATGCTCCTTGAATGTTGACAGACTGAAAAGTTATTGACTATCCATATGTTCTTGATCTAATGTGAATCGATACAGGAGAATACTTCTTTTTTCCTGACGTAGGTAAGCCAGGGATGGAGGGAAGGAAGGAGACAAATACCAGTATCCTGCCAGCAAGTAGGTGCTCCAGTAACAGGGGCAATCTTATAACAATCTTATTGTGCATGTATATGTATTCGCAGTGGTAAAAAGATAAACAAGGAAGTATTATTTTCTTGATCCAAAACTTGTTCTCTTCTCTCATTTTGACCTTGTGGTCTCTTTCACTAAGTGTTCTGCAAGATTATCCAACCTAGACATACAGTGGTCTTTATATATTCTCCAGCTGGCACAAAACCAGTTATTTAGGTTTGTTTCCACTTCTGCCTTGATTTTAGGAGTGCTCATGGGTAGGCACATAGTCACAGCACCTGTGGATTTAGTGATTTCTGCTAACCTTGTCAGCTAAGATTCAGGTATATAAAGATAACCAGTGAAGTTCTCAGTTGAGCTGAATCATGTATTTGTGCGTAAAGCCCTCCAAAAACTTGGAGAACACTTCACTTTCTTTAAGAATTTCTCACTTTACAGGCAGTTACCTGGTGCAGATAAAGGCCCATTGATAGTTGTGTTTTCTTCATCCTCATGTTCTACCTTCTTCAGAACCAGAGCAAAAAAAGCAGCAAATCCCAGCACCTGGAAAGAATTAGCTATAGACTCACCATACGCTCATTTCATACAAAGCAGCTCAGACTTTGACCTGGATCCCTTTGGATCCAGGCATGGGAGGAAAACAACTGTGCTTTGGCTTTGTTGAATTCATGCAGCTGAAGCTCATGGACAAGAGAAGAGTGGACAGTACTGGGGTCTATCCAGCTAAACTGATTTTGCCATATGACACGTCTTCCCTGGTCAGAAACCTCATCACCTATTAAACTCTGACAAAACATGGGAGATGAAACTAATGGAGTTAACGTCAGCCAAAGACAACAGAACTCTGCTGGCTTGTGTTTTAAGACTTCTTTTTTTACATGTTAAATCCTGTGGTTCTTTAGAATACATTACATTGTCTTTGTGAAATAATTGTAGAATGAGTTCATATTGGCCAGGGGTTGTATTTCTGAGGATCTCACCTTTAAGGGCTGTGTGATGAAAAGACTTTCCAAGAAGGAGATGGCCATGGATATCAGCCACTTGATGGAGTTCTCCTTGCCATAATGCAGCCCATAGAGCATGGTAAAGAACCCAGATACACAACTGGTGGCTGCAACAAGGAACCAAGCAAAGAACACAAACCACCAGGGCAGCCCTTTGGAAGAAGAGCTTTTCTTGCCATCACCAGAGAAGCTTGGAGTAAGGGACCACCTTGAGAGTCAACCAGAAGAGAAAAAAATCAGTCTGCAGTAGAACAGAAGCCAAAATGACAGTTGATGGTTTCAGTAGGGATAGGCAGAATCTTATGATTTAAAATCTCAGTCCTTTAACTAATTCATTTAACTAATGCAGTTATATAGAATATATGGATAGCAAAAAGTGCAGTGAGCAAAAATACGAGTGAGTGTGCAGAGATCAACTAAAATCAAACCACATATGATGGCCTTATTTACTTCTCAGTTTATGCACAATTGAACCTCCAGTAGAAATACTGACAAATAAAACCATGAATGCATTTTAGCTGCTGGATACATCTCTTGTGATCCCCATAAAGGGCAGAGAGATAATCAGCAGTATTGTTTTCAATACTTGCAACTTAATTACCAGATTTCACTGAAATACTTTCGTCTGCTTATTAATTTTTCTTTATCCATACATATGAAGAGACGCCTCTGAGACTTTGGAGCTCAGTGATTATCCCAGCCCTTTGTTATCGTGTGGCATTATACTGTAACATTCAATTTTGGAGGCAAAAATGACAAAGAGCGGTGATCAGTCATTATTACTTTTGTGTGCAGTTCGCAGTTTGTTGAAATTTCTTTGTTGCTCCTACAATAGTATAATAGTAAAGCGTGTTTCTACAGCTATAGTAATGGTTATCTAGCACATGTTAAGCAGTAATTATTTGGGCTCCGTCATCCTGACCAGTTTTGAATTCACGACCTGAATTTACTTATGCTGAGAACGAGATGAGAACTAGGTTACCTCTCACTGATGGACGCTGATGAGCAGATCCGGTTCTCCAAGAGGTTCTTCATGTGCTGAACCTGACGAACAGCTTGTGTGTAACTCTGAGGCATCTGAAATTTGTGGGGCCCCAGTAATTCCAACTCCATCTCCACATGCTGGAGTTGCATGTACAAGCAGCGATTGTAATCACTGTATTTCAGTCGCTCACACATTCCCTTCTCTGGAGTTGGGCTTCTTGTTTTTTCTGCAGGTAAAGAATTTTTTTTTTTTTTTTTTAAAGAAAATGAGCATAGCTTTCCCTAGATTAAAATACTGTTCAGTACAAAGGTTAGCAGAACTGGAGCTCAAGCTTATGAATATGACAAAGTGAAGAGCAGCATTGGAAGGGACATGCAAAAACATCTCTATTACATACTATAGAGCTTTAATGCTTTTCTGCTGGAATGGGCTCCTTCTGTTGCCGGGAGGCAACTTAGTAAGACAGAGGTCCTAAAACCTTAATAGAGATGTCAGATAAGATCAAGTGCTAATTTGTTCATAGTTTACCTGTGCAATTAGTAGCTTGATACACTCATTGGAAAAGCCAAATGCAAATCTTAATGAAATCAGTGGGGTTGTTTACTCATATATTATTGTTTAATTGAAAATAAACAAATGCCTAAGTTAAGAGTCAGACTGAAAGTAACAAGAGCACGAGGCTAAGAATTAAAAAAGGACAGGACAAAAAAACTGTGAAACAACTGATAGTTGTTAGTCTTTACACTGTTTAGACTAGTCTTTATGCTTTATACTGATCCTGCTCCCAAGCCAGGCTGGTAGCTAACATTTATTTCTACAGCTTAAGAAATAGAAAGTTTACAGTGTCTTTGCTCAGTGGTGTGCTGTGAAAGGCCAAGAGGCAATGGGTGCAAATTAAAACATGGGAAATTCTGTATGAACTTAAGGAAAAACGTCTGTATTGTGAGGGTGGCTGGACGCTGGAACAGGTTGCTCAGAAAATTTGAGGAGACTCCATACTTGGAAATATTAAAAATCCAACTGGATGTGATCCTGGGCAACCTGCTCCAGCTTACCCTGCTCTGAGCAGGATGGTGGACTAGACAACCTCCAGAGATCCTTTCCAACCTCAACTATTCTGTGATTCTGTAATTGCCTTTGAGTCAGAACATGAGAAGAGCTTGGGTCATCACATCAGCGTTGCCATCATTTTCACTACAAAGGTTTCAGTAGGCATGTCACATTGTGTTGTTTACCTTGTATACCCATAGCACCTAATGTGACAATTATAGGGTCCTCCTTCTTTTTGTTCTCATCATAAAAGTCTTGCCCAGCTCTGTTCCGCTGGCAGATGATGTCCTCAACCAGTGCCAATAGTGTGTTGATGTTAGCTGATTTTCCAAGATCTGATACTGAAGTGAGAGGTGAAGTCTTCAGAGCTTTAAAGAGTGAGTTGGCAATTCTTCTTATATCCTAGAAAAGACAGCAGTGACACAGCAGTGACTGGCTGCAGTGACTTAAGCTGATGTGATCTGAAGGCACCGCTGGCTGGGAGCTGCAGCAGTTGCTAAGATCTCAAGAATGGATAAGGATAGCGTATCCTATGGTGCTGGATGTGACAGGCAGATTTCAGTGAGTTCAGCGAGACAGCTTGCAGGATTCAAAAATACAACTTACTGCCCAAAGACCTTAGCTGAGAAAGATGGGGTCTATGATACCTTTTATCCTCACTGTCTTCCTTAATGTGTGCTTTATTTCCTGAACACAGTGATTTTGGTTGCACATAATTGTGCAAGGGCTGGGATGTAAATAGGCAGATCTTAATGAAGTGGAGGATTCCATGTAGATGGGTAAATGAGTGCTTTGCACCAGTGCGTAATTGGCTTTTCGCTTCAGACAAGCTGAAGGACATCTGACGGGGAAGATTTCTGCTGTGAAACCGGGGATGTCGGGTTGTGCATGGCAGCAGAGGGCAGTGCAGGACTCACTGGGGAGCACCCACAGGGACTTGCCTTTGTCACAGCCTCTGGAGTGAGTGAGACAGCCTGGATGACCTGTGGAGTGGGGGGTAGGCTTGGGGACACGCGACCATTCTTTGTCGGCTTCTTCTCTCTCCCCTCCGTGGCTGGCCGGGACCGTATGTTCCTGAAGATCTGCACAATGAGCAGGTTGATGGGGAACATGAGGAGGGAGCTCTCAAAGCCGATCATCACTTCCTGCCATGTGAACTCAATCTTACCTGTTAAGGTCAAACAGAGAGGAGGAGTAAAAATAACCCCAGGAAGCATCAGATCTCTCGCTTGTTGAAAAGCCCATTTGTCCAACTGTCCTGCTTCTAGATTCTGCTGTCTATATATTTCCCTACCCAAGCAATGGTGAGGAATGTTACCCAAATCCATTTTCTGCTCGGCTGGGTCCTTTGGCACTCCCCAGAACATGATACTGGTCAGCATGGTGCAGAGAAGCAGTGAGAAGCAACACGACACACGCTGGGCTCGTGTGAAGGAGCTTCGTGGGGAGCGGCTGAAAACTGAGTACCAGATGTGCCCATCCTGGAAACCCTTAGAGGTCTTCATGAAAAACAGATTGCTGGGAAGGAGGAGAGGGAAATCAAATGAATACTTAGAAAGGAGAGGGGAAAAATAAAGCTGTAGTTAAAGTTCCTGACCTGTTCATGCTTCTAGGCACTGTCAGAAGAAATAATAACTAAGAAAAATTGCCAAATATTATGGCTTGATTTGCATGAATGGTCATAGCTACTTATGTCCTTTCCTTCTGGTCACACCATGGAGGGAAAGCTAATCATGAGCAGTTTCTATAAAATTGTTAGGGAAATTACATGTAAGAGAAGACAAGATGCTTGGGTTTCTGTAGGACTTGTCAGACTATCTTCCTTTAACACCAATATTTCCAGTATTACTGTTAGAGTAATGATAAGACTAATTAACCAGCCTTCCTTCCTTGTTCAGAGTACTTTGAGGGCTATGGAAAGACCTCCCTTGTTTTTATTTTTCTCTAGGGGCTTGATCTTTTTTGCATACTTGCTTTTCTAAACTGGTTGCTACCAAAAGTAAAAAGAAGTCCATAAAACAGAAGGTACCTGAACTGCTTCATGTCCTGTTCTGTAGCTACTGGGAACACTTTATCCAGAACACATTCTCCAATATCAACAGCTAGCCAAGAGTTACAGAGGAAGTACCATTTTTGATCCCATGCCAGATCATGGACCAGTACTCGATTCACATACCTGTCAGAAAAACAGACAGGGCACATTCACATGTAACTGAGTGGTATGAAATTCAGGACTTGACAGGACTATGAATGACAAACTCTGGCCTTTGGCTTCTTGGGTTGTGTCTAAACTAAGGCACAGAACACGTCCCATCCTGTACTGAACACAGGATACGGAAAGCACTCATGGTCCTGCAGTTTAGTTTATGATTTGATCTATTCATCTGCAAAAATGAGAAACTAACATTTCTTTCCTTTCTAGAACTGTAGAAAGGATAATTTTCAAGTGCTAGAAAAGGAAAAAAATATTTGTGGATCTTTACTTCCCAGGATCTCCAGATCTCCACTTACCAGGATGGACTGTCCCCCGAATTATCATGCCACAATCTAATACTCTGCAGTTCCCCAAGAGGGAAGAAGGTACAGAGTAGGAAAACATCCACTCCTCCACGTTCAAAGACAGGTGTATCAGGATCAGTCAGATGGTGTGGCTCACTCTCTCCTTCCAGTCCATAGAGGGTGAGAGTCACCTGGAGAATAAGATGGAAAAATGAAAACTCACACATCTCAATCCTGTGTATGATTATTCCTCTGACATACTCTTCCAGCTTTCATCAAATCAAAGGACTTTCTGGCTTAGATGTTGCATTTGAGCCATCCTGTTTAATAGCCTCAGGTGCTCCATTATTCACCCAGTTCTCTAGACGTAAACTGCCTTACCACACGGTGCCACTGATACCTTGGAGGTTGTGGCTGCTCCACGGCGGTGTCCTGTAAAAACTGTCACAAGATAACGGTACTGAGCAAAGGGGTCATTGTCTTCCAGTACGGTGATTTTCACCTGCAGAGCGACACAATACAAACAGCGTGTTAGCTGTTCTGTAAGCACACATTTCTTAAAGCTGTGGATAGGAGTTTGTCATCTTGTGAACAATCCATGTGCTTCCCAGTAAACAGAGTTACAGGGAAGGGAGTAGGACTGGTTGAAGATTTCGTATTAAAACAGGCTGGGCGAAGTGGGTATTGGTCTAAATACAGTCTTTATTAGCTGAAGACTTACTTTGGCATCATCCTGGATGTCTTTCCTTCGAGCCCAAATGACTACAAGTACATATATCAAAAAGATGCATCCTACAGTTGTCACCACCACGGGGTTGTCCACAAATGTACCAAATAGCTGTGCAGTCTTGCTGACGTCTATGGCATTGGGTACGATGAAGAAGGAGCTCCCGAAGAAGGTCAGATGGTTGCAGAGGCACTGCGTGCTTGTAGGATTTGTTTTTGGTCCTACCTGAAAACCAGAAAAATTTCCTGATAAAACATTTGACTTCTTAGTATTAGATAACTTACCAAGCAAATGAAAAGACAGTGCTGAGATTGGTAAGTTAGTGTGGAGAGCTGCTATACAGAAAATAACTCTTCGAGTTCCAATAAGGAGTATTAATTCTAATGTCTAGCCAGAAACAGGCACTGTAATGTAACACAGCCTTGCCAGAATGGTTCCATTTCTTTTTATACAGAAGCCCATCCCAAGAAATCGAAATGGAAATGTCATTTGAAGCTTAGTCTGGTATGACTAAACTTCTTCAGTGTATTAAAACATCTCAGAATGATCTTATTTTATGGTGTGATTTCAATGCAGCTATTTTACTACAAGATGGTGGTTATAAGGGCTAGCTTTGAAATAGATAATATAAACATTGATTTGTTTCTCTCTACTTACATGACATCCATAGCTGTTCCAGTTCCCTTGGTGCTCATCCCAAAATACACAGCGGGATGCAAAGCAAGTGACAGCTATAGTTAGCCTGTCATAGACTGTGGAATCCATTCCCATGTCTTGTAAAACCATGAAATAGTAGGTTCCCTCTCCAAAAATGAGTTCTTCTGGACTAAGAACCCAGGTGTTTGTCTCACCTTGAACATAAATATTTCAGTTTCAATGTACGTATAGAAATGCTAATTCAGAAGTATGCAGCTGTAATGCATATAATCAAATAAATAAACTGAAGAAACAGGTATGAAATAATTCTTAGTGACTCATTGTTCAAGGCAGCCCACTCTTTGCTCCTGTTAGTCAACACTCTATATACTAGAGAAGTGAACCATGAAGCATGATGGATTGAAACTGCTTTGAGAGGTTTCTTTCCAGTTAGAGTCTGAACTCATGGTCAAGACTCATTCTGCAAGTATGTGCATGTGCTGTAGTTGTGGCTGAGCTGTCCCCATACGGAGTGCCCTTAACTGGCTGCGGGAGGTGAAACCCTTTTGGTTACAGAAGCCCAGAATGCACAAGTTCACGAGTCGCTAACAAGTTCTCTTACCTCCAGCAGTTTTCTTACAGAACAGATGGTTTTTCATATCATAGTTGGTTTCATTTGGATGATAACCGTACCCTAAGTAAAGTATTAGTGGAATGTCATGTTCAGGTTCCAGGTGGATCACTATAGATGTGTTTTCTGAGGTAACATTCACTTGAAAAGTGCTAAAATTGCCCAGATTCAACAGAATCCTGTCTTCCTGAGCTGCTGAAGGCCTTGGTAATATTACCTGTTTTTAAACAGAAAGACATAGCTTTAAATACCACAAAACATCTTGCTTCTATGAGCACAATGCATCTATAAGCACAATACAGCTATATCGTAAATAAGCTTTTTTTCATAGCATGGGGAAAGCATGGCTAGCAAAAAACACCGGCTGCATAGTAATTTTCTTGATATTATCAGCTAACCTCTGAAAAGTTCATTTGAAACCTGGGTAGACTCATCACAAAGTCTATGACCCTTGGTGCAATTATGAACAAAGAGCTGAGATTATAAGCTAAACACTGGCTGCGTGAAGTGATATATGAATGATTTAGACTTCAGCTAATCGTGGGCTAGGAAGCCCAAGCAGTAGCAATATGAACCTACGGCTGTTGCATGATGAAATCAGACATTGTACTGTGTTTCGAGATGACTGTAATCTGGAGTAATTTTCCACAACCGTTAGCATTCTCAATTCCATTTAAATGAAGAATAAGGTATTTCTTTTTAAAGAAAAGACATAAATATTTGGTGTTTCATTCTTCAAATCACACAAATCCCTCCATCACAAATGCAGACACTGTGATCCCGTTATACGCTGTAATGAACACTGTCATCATTTGCAGTCACTTCACAGAAGATAACAAAAATGATGGTTTGCAAACAGAGAAAGGATGAAAAGGAAAAGAGGGAGAGGGATAGAAAATAGTGGGTTTACCTCAATGTTTTCTTTGAGATTGCTGACCGGTATGATCAAGCCATCCAGACCAGTAAGACTTAGACCTCCCACTGTTCCACTGATGTCAAAACTGGTGTCAGTGGAGAAAAAGGGATTCACAGCAAAGCTCACCATCTATTAGCAAGACATTAACAAACAGCTTTGAGCTATTGGTAGTATTTCATTATGTTCACACTCTAAATGGCTGAATAGATAAAGCTTGAACTCAGACCCAAACAGTACCCAAAGAAACCTGCATCCAGATTTAAATAAGAAGCTGCCTTATCTCTATGGCAGGCCAAAATCAACCCTTAAAAGTTATTTTGATTCTGAAATGTGATTTATGTACAGCAATGTATATTGCTTCCCATTAATTGTAACCCTTTTGCCTTGTAGGCACTGGATACCAAAATGCAATTGCCTAAGCCTCTTTCAAAGTGACTCTACCAACAACTAGGCTGTGGCACCCTTCTTGGAATTAGGAACAGAAGTCTATTTCTGCTATGATAGCAAGGCACAGAAGAGTATGTCAGACTCGTCAGTCCAATGAGAGGATTCAGGAGCCTTTCCTAATGCTCAGATGAGAAAATGGATGTGTTTCGACTGGTTTCAGTGGGCTGTGGACATTTTTTAGCAGAGCTAGGAAAGACACAATATAAAAAACCACTGATTTGACAGGTATTATAGGGGGTTCCTGAGAGGGTCAAATCAACTAGAGAAGCCTTTAGAAAATTTACTATAAAAATAAGGCAATAACATGCAATCTATTGATCTGAGAGAAAAACCACCATATCCTAATTCAGATGTGGGATGTGTTATCATCAGTTATTCCCAGGCCTTTTGTCTCCTGCAGGATCTGGGTGCCTCATACTCATTTATTTCTAGCTGGGATGAAACATGACTGCTGCTTTTAATGGTGATATGGACTCTAAGCTGTTGCATCCTCCTCAGAGCATTAGATATAAACAAACAGCAAATAGATTTATAGGTATTGATTCATTCCATTGCCTTCTCTAGCCATGCAAGTATGAATCAGGAGTGTAAGTGAGGGGCTGATGGGATGGGGAATTTAAACTTTCAGTCCTCCTTAGCTTGCTGAAGCAACATCATGCAATTTTTATATCTGAAGGGTTCTTTGACCAAAAATATTTCGAATTTTTTTCTTGGCATGACAGGAGGGATGACTTGTGTGCTCATGTATTCATTGTAAAAGGAGAAAGGATTCTAAAACAACTAAGAATGTAAATTTCATATTAGACTGAGTCAGATAAAAGCTGTTTACTTGCCCGTATATCCACTGTTTCATCATCAGCTCCTGAAACACTGAGAGAGGAAGCAGGTGGGAGAGTAAAGCTGGCAGAACTGGAATTGGAGATATTAATGGATGTGCCATCCATGTTTTCTGTTTGTAATCTATCCAGTTAGGGTTGGACACATGCAAAACAGAATAAAAGAGAGAAAAAGAAAAAAAAGAAAAGCAAGAAAAAAAATCAATAGCATGGACTTCATATCTAGAGAAAAAGCTTTCTCACTTCATGAATAGAACTCAGCTGGAAAACTATTTCTAACTCCACCAGTAAATATTTCGTACATTGTACTTCCCTGCCGTTGTACTCCACATAACACTGCCACAGAATCATCAAAAAAGGGTGGAATTGGTGTATCTGGATAGAAAGTTGTACCCAACTAGGGGTACTTATGTGAAAGACATACCTGTTTTCTGTGTGAATATGCTCTTGATTTGAATGCATAGTTAAATGTGGATGAAAACCAGGCTCTCAGGGAACAATTTAGGAATTATTATAGGGAAGGAGAATGCTCGTCAGGTTCCTCATGCTTATATTTGCTTCTGCCAAGCTGGTTACTATTCTGTATAACATGTTGGAAACTTGGCAACTTGGAAAAGGAAAAAAAAACCCTTAACTGGCATGACCTGAGTTTTCAAAGGTAAGCAGCTACTGCCTCATCCAGGAAATAGTAGTAAATTCTCCATTGGTCAAAAAAGACACAGCATGAGAATTTCTAAGGTGGCTTCATTGAAGCTAATTGCAGTCCAAGCTGTTCCTACTACAGTTAGTAATGACACCCTCTTTGCACTGTTGAACTTGTCCTTATGCTGCAACATTTAGTTGGGTGTTACCATTTAAGGACAAAGTAATGAATATTTGGGGCACATGTGATTAACGCTGAGGAGGCTGGATGGGAGATGCTGTTCCTGTTACCTGTGTATGTACATTGTGGCAGAAGGAGCTGTAAGGACAGTTGGTTCATCATCCGGTTCTTTCCCCAACAGAAGGGCACTCTGTAGATTTTCAACTGTATTCAGGAGCTGGTGTGATACTGAACTCTGGAAAAGGGTTAGAGAAGGAAACTTGCAACAAAGCTTTTCAGAATCATTAAGTTGCACATTATTTGCCTTTATTTCCTTTTAGGAACAAATACTAATTTTCAGTGTCTTAGAAAGCTGGCAAACTTGGTGATGTGCTGCTTAATCTCAGAGAAAGTTATTCTAATCAACAATTCAATTTCTGTAATTCTCATTAAAACACTGCAGACAGCAACTAAATATATCTTACAGCTTTAACTTTTATATTCTATTACTTATAACTTCTACACATTGACATTTGAAGCACTACAGACATGACATCAATTTAATGCAATATATTCCTTCACTTCTGTACATTAATGCCCCTTAGTTGCATACTTCAGAGTTTAGTTACTTGCAAAAGCAAGACTTATTACATATTAATTGTGTGTTATTAGTGTGTTATCCTGGGGAAGTTTGAACAGTTCATAACCTTTTCTCTCAGGTTAGATATATTTCATGCTCTACTCCCTTGCAGTGATGACAGTTAAAATATGTTCAGCCCAAGAAGCACACTGTGGACACTGTGACAGTTCATGGATAGATAAGAAAGGATAGAACAAAATAAACACCTTGCATAATTTTGAATAAAAAATCAGAGTGGGCTTTCTGAAAAAGTGTGAGCAACAACCAGAGCTGATTCCGGCTTTGAAGTAGTGGAGCCAATCATGAATATTGAATACCCGTGGCTTCCTTGAATTATGAAGCAAAAGGAGGGGATAAAATCAAACCTGAAAAAATCTCTGTGTGCTTGTCATCCATTAGAGGTTGCACACTGATGCTCTGTTGTCTAGTGCTCTGTCCTGTTCAGCTTTAAATGTCATAAATCTTAAGAGGCTTCTATCATCTTCATTAGCATACTGTGCCATCTAACAGGTCTAACTGGGGAGAAGTTTCCTTTGATATTCAAGTCCATCACGGTGTTACAATGAAGCCAATTCAAAAATATGAGGGGCAGCAGAACTGTTAAAAACCTTCCAAAGTGAGCAAATGTTCACACACGATCCACTACAAACTGGACAAAACCAAAATTACCTGTTCTGCCTCTGGCACTGAAGTGTTCGTAGCTCTGATTTCTACGGAAGCCTTAAGGACGTTGCTCATTGCATTAAATAGGTAGTTGGCTGCATCTTTTAACTTCTGATCATCTCTGCTGTCCTCTGTGTTTACAGTGAGCAAGGAAGCACTGACATCTTTTAGAGTGTTGCTAGCTTCCACCTGCATGGGAAACAAGAGGAAAAATTGATATGCCTTGCTACTACAAATGACAAAAGTGAACCTTGTGTCATTTACTGAATATCACAACATAAGCAATCTCGTGGGACTATTTGTGGCTAACGCTGGTTTTACTATAATTATTTGTGCTGGGGTAATACTTCAAACACCAATAGAGATAATATACTACATGGTATACTAACATGTACTTCAGACCTGCAAAATGCAGCCCACTTCTACAGAATTAATTCATAAAAAAGATTAATAACATCTGAAGGAAGCTTGTTTGTCAAACACTGGGCAAGAATACAAGTTTAGATGTACAGTAATGTAGTAAATTAGGTTATACTTCGGGTAGCGTGTCCAAAAAATACCACCATATTGTCAAGTGCATGTGCATTTCAGTCTTAGTTTCCACAAACCCCATTGGATTAACAGCAAGTAATACCTTTGGACTTGTGCTGTGCTAAATGCCAAAAGAGAATTAATTTTACAATTTTTATTTCGTGCCCAAATGCCGGTTGCTCTGTGATTGTGAAAGCATTGGCCAGCTTTTAGCCCAGGGTGGTGAGGGAGCCAAGAATATTCATTGCAAGCTTGGACACATTCATTCCCACCGTCTGCAAACACTTAGCAGCCTTACTGTTGGGTGAGTGCTGAATCTCAGCTATGTTCTTGTCTTGCCAACGTTAACCACATACTGCTGAAATGCTCCCAAGCCATTGTCTGCCTCCAACTGTTTAATACATCAGAAATCAGGACAGCTCTTTTTATTGCCAGCGTATTTGGGAGACTTCCCCGGTGACAGTTTGTGCTCTCCTCCCATGTGCTCACTCCCTATGTGTAAATAGCATAATCTACTAATAATGTCATATTGCCAGATAAAATTCAAGAAATACTTTTGTGAGACCCATCTGAACATTTGTGCCCAGTTCCTCTGGGTGCTGTCATGCTCCTGCCTCACTGACATCTTACCTATGTGCATTTTGTGACAGTGCATGGATCAAGGACTAATGGATCTGGGCAATTCTAGAAAAACCTTCCTGGGCTCTTTTTCTTAACGATTCTAAGAGTGCTTTACAAGATAATATACACACCCTAACATGCCTCTGACTAAAAGTTAAGGTTTCCATCTTAAAGATGTATCATAAAATGTAACTGGCCAGACAGTCACAGCCTGGGTTGTAGTGGTTGCTGAGATAATGTCTGAGAGTCCAAATTTGCTTACTCTAAACAGCAAAATGTATTCCCTTCTGGTCAAAATACATATGCTGGTACAGTTGAAAAAATGGGTAAAGAGCAGATAACTAAGGCACTGAAACTCTTCCAAGGTCAGTGGGGTGCAACAGAGTCTATACTGTTTGTGTAGGAGATACAAGATGAATTGCTTCTTACCTGTGCGGAGACAGACAGCTCTTCACTCCTGTAAGTGATTTCTTTCAATACTTCTGACATCTTAAGAGCAGTCTGCACTGATGTTACATTAACAGCAGAGAGAGTTGTCAGCATCAGCCCTCGGAGCTTGGGATGAAAAGAGATAATTAGGCAAAGCAATAAGATGCTAATTGGGACTGTGCAAGTAGTACTGTATATTGACAGCCAGGCTTGCTGTAAATTATGTGGTAAAGTAGGACTCCACAACAAGGATCATTTGAACTGATATTAGGTCTACTGACAAGATGCCACTTGGCTTAGCAACTATATAATCACAAGTTTTGTGTTACCTCCCAACACAAAGAATTTGCACACTTAACATCCGTTAATAGCAAGGAGAGTTACTTGTGAGAATTTGTACCAATGTATGTGAATTACTGTATAAACGCCACTTCCAGAGAAAGCAGAGCCATGTATGATTGATGTTATGCAAATAATGACTCGTAATTGAAGGATACATTGCATTTCTCTAGCTCTTTTCATCTGAGGCACTCAAAGCACTGTACGAATATAAGCTTATAACTGAAATATAGGCTGGTAGCTGAAAGGAACAAACCGCAATTACTGCTATCGAGTACTTTTTGGGAAAACTAGGATATTTCTCCCGCAGGAGAGGCCATTTTATTAATATTTAAATTGTTTATGGAAAATCAGGTTGATTTTAGGTTTAAAAAAATCATTCAAATTATTTTAAGTTAATGCAATAACAATTGAGAATAAATTCTTTTACTGATGCGTGATAAAACAAATTATTTATGTGGGTAAATAGTGAAAAATAGCTGAAACCTGTGCCAAATACTGAGACAGATAGCAGAAACTTGAAACCTCCATTGATTTCAAGTGGTGATATATGAGCTTTTTATTACTTAAGAGCTGTCAAAGAGTATGAAGAGTCCATTATATTGCATTGTTCTGCAAGATCAGGAGTGTCTGGCTGACCTCTTTTCGTGTGTCCGTCTGTAAAGATATGTTAAAGCTCTCCTCTTGGGTCTCCTGATTAAGGACTGATGTAACTGACTTATACAGCTGGAAAAGGCTCATGCTGCTGTTCCCGTCTTTTAGGATGGTGTTTGCCTTCTCAAATACAATTGCCTGCAGGGTCAGGTTCCCATCGATCATATCTGCGTGTCCGACCTGATGAAGAAATCAGATACGTTCTTAGCTTTCCTAGTGCTGTTATAATTATCTTTGAACAGCTTCCACGATCATCTTGTTGACAGCCTCGCTGGAGTGGGACACAAAACTTGGTGTTACCCATTTTTGAAGTTTTATTTTTAGTGGCCTGATAAGAATCTCCTTCCTGGGGCACTGGGGCAGAAGCAGGAGGTTTTGGGGCCTACATAGAGTAACGCCAGAATCACTAAATACAGCTTATGCTGCCCAATGGCCAAATCTTTTATACCTCTATCCTAGAGAAAGGACAATGGAAGATTCTTTTAACTACTTTGAGTCCACTGAGAATAGTCTCTGTTAGACAGGAAAATGGTGATTATTGCACATTCAGAGGGAAGTAAAAAGCATAAAATGGGGAGAAGCTCCAAAGTGAATCGCAGGTCAGGTATCAAGTTAATCTTGAAATAACATAATTTTGTGTACCTTCACTGAAGCATTCGTTTGAACTGTATCACCATAGTTGTTGCTGACGGTGATTGTCATATGTAAAATGAAATTATTTTCCTTTTCTCCAAGTGGAAGATAAACTGGGAAGAGCTCGGGATCTGGGCCACAGTGCAGGAGAGAATCTGAAAGAGGAAAAAGGGGGTCATCTACCAGATACCACACAGGCACCACCTGTCATCCAGGAACAGGGACTCTGGGCTTGCTCTCTGTAGGCTTGATTGTCTCTCTGGGGAGCAGAAGCAGGCTGTGCCTTTGCTCTTGTTAGCGACAGTAACAAGTGCCTGCTAGAAATACAGAGGAGCATTTAGTCAAACAGCTCACCTCGGGACTTACTTGATTTCAGGTAGAAGCAGTATGTGAGCTGCCTGTTACGACTGGCTTGGCATGAATCCACCAAGCAAGGAGCGCTGCAGGAGACTCTGAACGTGGTGAGCGCTGATCCCTGCTTGGGAGACACGGCACACGCGGGGATGTCGGGCGGAGGCACGGTGCTGACGAGGTATGTTTCCTCCCCGTAGCCACGCTGAGTCATTGCTGGGAGCGGAGGGAGCAGAACGTCAGCAATAATCACGCCCCGGGCGCCACTGATCTTCAGACACTCATCTTGCCTAGTCTAGCAAAGATGCCATTTGTTCAGGCACCAGAAACATGGGTGGGCCTAATCACAAATGAAATCCTGCTACTGAGTAACTCATAAGAGGAAAATAACTTATAAAAACATAGTAGTGTTTGCAGTATAAAGCAAAGCTGTGCTATTTGGTCAAGTGTTTAGCATAACTTCTATTCCAGATGAGCCTTAACAAAGTTATTAACAGCTTAGAGTAAGATAACTGAATTTGTCCAGCTGTGGAATAGCCCAGAACAAACTTAGCTCTTAATTATTTTCAAGAACCCACATACAAAGTAACAGCTCTCAACTTGTGGAATGATTTAACTTATTTGTCAGCGAGGCTATGTGTGTGTAACGTCAGTGTGATGTCATGATGGCAGAAACTATCTCAAAGGAGTCTGCTTGCCCCTACCTGTTACTTTAATCTGAAAAGCTTCTCCCTGTGTCTGCAAGAAGGAGCTGTTCATTTTCAGCATGGATGTGTTGCTTTGAAGCAAATTCAAAGAGTTCTGCCGGAAACCAGTCAGGCCACAGGCTAAAGGGAGGGGTGTAGACTGGAAAAATCAGACAGAAGAGAAAACATGACAGTAGAGGCTCTTTGCCGTGTTTTCTCTTGTGATTTATCAGGAGCAGGGTGGTAGTTTGATGCCCTTCATTATAACCCCTCCCAAACCTGGCACCCCCTTGTCTTGATCTTCACTATTATTTCCAAAACATCCATTTGACAAAGTATCACTCTGCAGCCACGTGGCATTCCCTCAGGATGGATGTTTATTTTTGTGCATGCAGTGTTTCTGACAAAGCTGATGCTCTCACCTTGGTTTGGAAAGTGTTATCTAAATACCAGTTATAATATATGGCCTGGGAGTCCTTCTGTCCAGTGACACTCAAAACAACATCATCACTAGCATTCACTGGATTGCAGTTTGCCTCACACCTGTAAGGAATTAAGATGGTAGTTACAAGTAGTAACTGGATGAGATGTTATAGTCCTTGATGTTGCTTGTTTTACTCTCATTTGATGAAAATCTGCAAAAGCTCTGCAGCATGAGACAGGTGGCAAATGACTCACAAATAACTAAATACTTGATTTTAAAGCAAGAGATTTAGGAACCTTCATCTCCATTTTCAATGTGACTGAGGCCCAGAACCCACAAACTATTTATGTTGCAAAACTGATTCAGTCTCTCAAATGAAGCCTGTCTCTACTTAAGCTCCTGAAAATATTATATTAGCAGATCATTGAAATGCCACTGCTTTTCAGTGAGGCACTAGACACTTGAAGAACAGATTTTTTAAAGCAGTTGTGTGTATCTGGGTGTCTAGTTAAGAATTTCAGACGTATCTTATGGCTTTTATTCCCATTGTTTCAATGAGGTTTGCATATGGAAATCTCCAACATTGAAAGGATGTAGCAGGGACAAGAACTAAATGGTTTTGAGAAGAGTGTTATTCAGTTTATGGAAGGATTATGTTCAGAAATGTGGTTGCAGCAAGACCCATTTTGTCTGTAATTCCTATGACGGTAAAGTATAAATAGATTTACAACAAGAAGTACTTTATCACTTTATTATAATTATTATTGAAAACTGTAGCCTTGCACTATGTTTGTGTAATAATAATATTAACCAGTGAATACTCGGGTTTAAAAACAGACCTGATTTCTAGTTGCAGTTCTTGTTTTGCTGTCACATAGAGACATTGCTCATCCTGCCTCTCCTCACCGTCATGGTTTTGAACTGTAACTCTGACAGTCACTGCTGATTTTGGAGGAGGAAGACAGGAAGGTGGGATTTGCACCTCAGTTTGGTTGGTTAGGATTATCTGTTGCTGCACACATTTGTTCCATTCAGGCCAGCAAGCTCCTGCAAAACATTTCCTTTATAATTAGAATAGTCATAACATTAGAATAGCCTCTTATAAAGGATTTTTCTGCAATAGGTTTCAAAGAGCTTCTTAGAGGAAACAGGTTTCCTGAACCCTATTTAAAAAGTGGGTCATCAGAGTTCAGATTATACAGACTCTTCAGGGTAACGTACGAGGCCAGGGATAAATATGGGGACAGAGCACAGATGTCCTGAATCTCAATCCAGTTTTCAGCCATAAATGTTTTTGCATTAGATTTGATGCTAATTATTGCTGTTTTATTAAGACACATGTACCTTGCAAATGCCTAACTATGGAAGTCACCTGGGATTAGTTCTTGGCTATGAGGGTGAGGGCTTAGGATGGGCAGATCTTGAAAAACTGAAATCTAGGAGTAGCTACCCTTGTAAAAAGACAAAAACTGAGTACTATTATATACCGTAATTAGTTGAGTGTTAAAACCAGGGTAAGGTAGAAGGACATTCTTCATGTACAGTGAGTGGCAAACTTTAAAGCCAGAGAGTAAACCATCCTTTAGTCAGATTTTCATCGCTTGATCTGACATGACAGCGAGTTCGTTACTCGACAAATAGAAGTTGGTGGAAAAGTTCAAGAAATGCACATACCACAGGACCAGAGAAAACTGGAATTATTGTTGTCATCTGGCCAGCCAAACGTAACAGTTGTGAAAGGATCCACATGGCGACTTGGTTTAATATATATTTTGTTTTTTCTTTTGTGATCCTAAACAATAAGTAAATGTATCAGTTAGGAGCATGTATAAACACATACGTCTCTTGCTTCTTTATAATGAAAAAGATCTGAAAGACTAGACTCCAAATCACTGCAGGCAGATCTGTAGTTAAATGATCTTTCCCTGATCGGTGGTAGTGTGGCAGTAGAAGCTATGGGAACAGAAGCAGATGGCACAGAGAAATTGTGTGGCAAAATAATACTCCCAAACTCCTAAGTGGCTTAGGACCCCAGATCCCATTTTCAAAACTAATGCAGGTACTTAGGAAACTAATTCCCAATAATTTGCCACTTCTGGACTGAGACTTTTAACCCTTGGACAATCATTTGGCTTCTAGTACATCTTCTAGTGCATTCCTGTTTTTTGTCTGAATTGGATACAATACAGCTATAGATAAAGAGAAGAAGGAGGTAGCTGAATTAGTCTTTCTGTGCAATGAACTGTGATAAATTTAGTTTTGAATTGGATTTATTTTCCTCTGATGCACTTTATTCTTACAGGCAATCTGTAAAGCATGAAGACTTCCCGTGAAGCAGCACGTCTCCTGTAGCAGACATCTGTCTGCTAGCATTCTGGTTAAAAACTAGACCTTTAAAATGACAACAAAATATTGTATCTGGCAATTTTATTATTTAAATTTGTGCAGCTGCTACCAATTGATGTATCATTAGTTTCTCAGTTTGCCATAAACTGGAAATTTCTTCTTTGCAAACTTAAACGTTCCAATACAGAAGCAGGAAGCACTTAGAAACAATATAAAAATATATTAAACTCTGCTTGAAGGATAATCCCCCAAAGAGATGTTTCCATTAGTCAAGTAGATAATGCAAAAATTCATCTAAACACATTTCAACTTTCAAAACTAAATCATTGTGAAAAGTTCTTTTTTTTTTCTAATTTTGTAATTGTTACTTGCAGGCTTTTACGAATTGTAGATTGAATGCCTGCAAACACATTTGTCTCAGAGACTTTTGGTCATTTTATGTTAAACCATGTGGGGCACAGCAAATCTAGTCCATAATCTAGTATGCTACTAATAGTTCTTTTCAAAATCTTATGCAGCATTTTTACTGGTAAGAAAATTTTCTAAGCATTTCAATTTTCAAGAAAGATCCTTAAGTAATACTTACATTTGTCTTTGGGGTACTTGTTTTGGAGTTGCCTTGTTCTGTAGCAGAATCTGTTTAATAAAAAAAAGAAGAGCCGAATATTTTAGTGCTCTCTGTAAAGCTTTCAGACATCCTCAGAGAATATGACTTAAATACACAGAATTTGACTACCGACAGTCTGAAAGGTAGGGCTATAAGAATCAAACTCTAGAACTGTGATAAACAGTCTAGTTACATTAGGTAAAATCGTAACAACAAGCTAGTCACAGACTATAAAGAAGGTGATCCCGATTCTCCAAACATAATGGTGTAAATCAAAATAAATTCACAGAAGCTGATGGAGTTTCATCGATGTATGGAAAAAATTCACAGAAAGCACTGGAAAAGTCTCAATAGGGTTAGTACTAAAGTCAGTTTATTCCGGGTATAATCTGCTTTTGTAAATGTAAGGATGAGCCATCTAGAAGCATTTACTGACAGCAACTTATGAGACTTTGCTGTGATGCAAATATTTCCTGGTTTCAGAGCTGTGTCCCAAGCCATAGACTGCACTAATTATTTCTAGAACCAATAGCAAATGTGCAATATGTGACATACACAGTGATGCTAATTTATGACTACTTCAAAGCCAGGGAATCTGCCTTCATCAGGAAGAAGCCTCCACAAAAGTGTGTAGCACTGTTGCTGGAAGGAAAGCAATTACTAGATGCAAACAATAAACACTCCATGAAATGCTCTGATTGCAAAAAGACACTTATGTGGTCAAAACCAGCACTGTCAGATTAATGCAGTTACCTTCTTTATGCGAATTATTTGCCAACACAGTGATGAACCCAAGATCCAGACTCATGTTTGAGAAGACATTCATGGCCACCACTTTCACTAGGAAAGTACCTAGAGAAGACAAATGGCCAGTGAATAGCAGTGGGACCTGTCCGTCATGTTTGGGATATAAAATCCAATTCATAAAGAAAATTATTTTCTTTTCTGTTCAGAGCTTCAGGGTTTTTCTGATGAGTTTCCACTACTGAAAGGCTTTCCAAGGAATGTTCTTCCCCTTTATCTCAGCTTTTTAATAACTCAGCTGCCTTTGTCCTAGCACTTGCAATGCTATTCTTTGTCAGCTGGTTATGATGTTACCACCCAGGAAACTAGAGGTGTGCTAATGCTGGAGTCCAAATGAGTTTAGGCATCTTGAAAGACCAGCTGTCTTGTTTGAAAGTTTCTGCCTGAAGGGAAGGGATGTTCAAATGGATATAGGGAGACCCAATAAACTTTTAATATTGAATAATTTTAAAACATAAAATGAAATCATAATTAGCTTCTACCACTCCAGTTTTGGCATGGAATTTGAATAGTTCATTAGAGGAGGAAATATTTTTATCTTCTGCCACTGAATTAACTCTTAAAGACAATCTCACTAATCCCACATTTTAAAATGTTGATTTTTTAATAATGGAAAGAAAACATTACTAAAAAGCTTATGCAAAAGTAAGTCCAACAAAAACTACGTATTGGATACTGCCACACAGAAAAGGTCCCCTATTCTTCGTCATCTCTACTGAGAACTCCTCAGATTATTAATTACTGCAGTGTAAAATGCAGAGGAGTGTAAACTTGAAAAGTTATACATATGATCAAAAAGGAGGAAAACACTTTATGATTCATGAAAATGTCATCATTTGTACTTGAATCAGGTCATGTAATGAAAAAATAAACCCTGGTTCACTATGTCTTTTTTATTGCAAAAATCTGGTGAAGCTTTGCTTTCACTCTCCATGTGGAGAACCCATTTGCCAGTTCAATTTTTTTAGCTCACTTACAAGTCAATAAGACTGTGCTGGTCATACTGTTCTGCAGACCAAGTCTGAGCAGCTAGAAAAACAACCAAATTCAGCTGTATGTTATTGTCCCCTACCCCAGGGTGCTGTGACTGTTTATGTGAACTCCTCTACTCAGTTGTGTCTTAGAAATACAGAAGATGTCAGCATGATGTACCTTTGGAAAGGATGGGAATGATGTACGTTCGAGGCTCCCCATGAGGGCCATCTTCATTGTGAGAGTGAGTTTCATTAGATCCAATCACCTCAAACTTCAGCTTATCTGGGGCGCCGTGAGACACAGAGACATTTATCTCCAAATTCTCCCCCAGCTGCAGAACATGAGAAGCTAATGCAGCCTGAAGACCAGATACTGGCTCAATGAAGTGAACAGCAAAGCTCTCAGAGATCTTTGATGCGGTTGTGTTGCTGGATGCTCGGATTTCCAGCTGATGTATCCCTGGGCCTAGCAGCCCTTGAGAGGCACTGTCCAGTGTCAGATTGTGAGGGACAATTCCTTCCTTTGCGCTGGATTCAGCGAGTGTCATGTTATCTGCTAATATAATGTAGGTCACTCCATTGCCTGCAAAAAGACAGTTCAAAATTTCTCACAGCTTGTGTAATAGGCCATCCAATTCTAGCTGCTGTGTGCAGCGTTCAGGTATTTATAAAAGAGTCATAAGAACACTGTAGCAATACAGGGTTTTGTGCCCCTCCAGGTTGCTTATGGAAGTCTATCACATGTGTTTTCTGCTGGGAGTGTTAGGGCACTCGAGAGAATTCAAAATATGCTACTGAATTTTATTTTTTAAGCATATATGTGGCTGCCAGGAACTTGAAGTGAGAACAAAATATATATCAGCAAATGTGACCAGCTCAGCATGGAATCTTCTTACCCTCAATCAGAGAAGCATTTCTGTAGATTCCTAATTTCAAATATGGATATATTCCTACTGGCCTCATGTGGATTCATGTGACTAAAGTTATGCTCATGCTTTGTCAGCCTTTTGTGGAGGGAAAAAGGGTTCATACTTACATTTGAGGTCGTGTAATACCTCTGAGAAAGAACCCCTCCAATGGAGCTGAGAGCATTCAGTTGCAGGAATGCAACAATTAGAGGGAAAGCATTCACTAAAAAGAGGTATTGTTTTGCATAATGAAAATCCCGCTTCTATCCCATAGGCAGCATAATATTTAGCCTGCTGTTTAAATCGTACAGAGTAATTAGCCTCACCTCCATTGAGTTCAACCTGAATCCACAACAACTCCCCATACAGCGTACGGCAGAGCGAGCTGTTCCCAGTCTCATACTGGCTATAGCACCCAGTAATGCTTAGTTGATCCATCTTATCTTGAACAGTCACCCGCTTCTGTGCCATCACATGCCATTCGCTGGTGGTGCATTCCACGGAAAGAGTAAATTCTCCAGGAGATGAATATCTATATGTGACATTGCTGACCAGTCTAGAATAGAAAGAGAACAGCTGCTTATTGTGGAAGACTGTCCTGGGAAGTCCTTAGCCTTATGTGATGACAGTGGTCACAGTTTCCAAATTTCTGACCTGACTGAGCTCTCCTGCAATCACTGTAATCCCTCGTTTATTTACATAGAATTTTTGGGGTTGAAGATTGTTCCTTTGTTCCAGCTATGGTGTCATTAAGGGTGAATATCAGGGGTGGTCACTCTCAAAGCATAACTATTAGGATAGATACATTTTGCTATGAAGTAGGTACATTAAAGTTCTATAACATGTGGCATTAGATCTGGTCTGTGTGTTGTTGGCTTTGAGCACAGACATATGACTACGCACATTAGAACGGGTAACGGTACTCTTAATTTCTCTATTCTTGATTTTATTCCCAATTGACCATCTCTTAGATGTGTCCATGAAAGCTGAGGCTGCTCAGTATTTTTTTTGAGCAATCTTTTGCTCTTTTTGTATTTTTATGTGCAGCTGCTTATGTACTTACTCATGCTGGCAAAAATCTCTTTACTTCTGGATCTCGTGTAGTTCTGGTCTTGGTAGCAATAGGAGATGAATGGATATGAAGAAGTCTGTGGTAGCTGCTATTATTACTAACAAGCACAGGGAGATGGTAAAAAGAACCGAAGGATATCCTTCTTGAACGACATACACTATGGAGGGCAAATAAGTAATATTCCTGACACTAT
Organism: Limnodromus scolopaceus; assembly: GCA_028565335.1. NCBI lineage: Eukaryota > Metazoa > Chordata > Aves > Charadriiformes > Scolopacidae > Limnodromus > Limnodromus scolopaceus. Next base: position 41,106,134 of record JAOXNO010000063.1, read on the forward strand.
TCTCTCTGAACTATTTATATTCTTACCATGGTATCACCTAGTAAATACAAACAAAGATCAGGACATATTATTCTTGATATTGTTCATTAGCTGTTGTATTGAAGAAAAAGGTTTCATTCTAACTGGACTTCAGAAAAATGGCAATGACAAGACCAGACCAGAAAAGGCAATCCCTGTAAGAATGGGTATCAAACTGGACACAGAAAATACATGAGTGTAACTGCCAGCCATTTAGTAGGTGAAGCAAAAGGGGTTCCCATAAAAACAGCCAGCCTGTCCTTACAGCTAGCAAATAGATTTCACTTAAAGGTTCACTATCAAAGATTTTTTTTCCAGTTTCTTAACTGCTGCAGGCCTGTGTCTGTAGCTCTGAAAGAATGTTTACTATTTCTAGTATGTTACTACTTTTTGGGTTTTGTTCTTCTACTCTTATTTTTCTAGTTGACTCAAGTAGGGTTCCATAAGTAGACAAATAAATTTCTTGAGCCATTCTCTGTCATTCATAGCACTAGGCCAAAAGCTGTTTTTAAATCCAGCAGAAAAATGTTTGATTCTTCAAAGACACAATTTTTATGCAATTACAATAAAGGAAAAACTCAAAAATGCCATTGTATTATTTTAAATGTTATAAAAAAATACTCTCTAGGCTTAAGAAAACAATGCTTGCCTGTTTCTTTGGCAATTACTGATATGTTTTCAGTAATTTTGTCTGCTTAGGATCTGGAATAAATTCCTTCAGTAAGAAATGCGAATCATATTAAGCAGAAGAAAGATTGTGGTTGGCAGCTTGACATAAAATTTTGTATTAATTTCAGAACAAGTTTCTGCAGAATCCAAGTGTCTTGTATGTAGGGTCTATTATTAATCTAGTTAATATTTAACATCTCATTTAAGATACTTGAGGCATTCAATAAAATGCAAGCAGTGAAATTCACTGGTTGTCTGATGATACAGGAAAGATATATCTTACGTTAGAGGGTAGTAAGGATCAATAGTGTGGCCGTCTCCAGTGCTAATGATGCAGGAGAGGTTGCCAGAGTATGGAGAGAGCAGCCAGTTCAAACTGATCGTGATATTTTCAAAGACAAAGCATGTATCTGTTACAAGCAGCTGCAGACCTGTAAAACATAATGACAGAATTCAATGCCATTGCTTGTCTCCATTTTTTACATAATTCAATTAATTTTCATGTACTGAGAGCAGGCCTTCTCCAAAACTGACTTGATACTGATGCTAATTTGAATGCATTAGTGGTGTGAGAGGGAGCTGATTCTTTTCCATACCTACTGGTCAAGATTCTTGTTGGGACATAATTTCATTTAAGTGTGTTTTTTTGTTTTAATTTCCTGGCTTTGTATCCTATTAAAAACCCTCATGAAGGACAGGGAAGCTACATTTTTGTGCCTGTTTTTAGTGGTCACCACTCTTTCAGGTTCTTCCCTGATGATGGAGCAGTGATTTTTAGGATAAATATCAATGGTCACAGTTTTACAGCAAAGAGCAGAACAAGCTTTTGGTGTTGACAGCCCCCTCCCACTTACCTTCCTTGCAGTGGTACTGAATAGACAAATAGCTTCCAGACACTGGACAAGGATCTCCATAGAAAATGCCATCCGCTGCCACCTGGCAGGCCTGAAGACCGTGACACTGGGCTGGAAAGAAGGACCATTTTATATGAACTAGTGGGTTTTGTCTTTGACTGTCACAACAGCTCAGATGAGAGATAATTACAGAAATGAAAAGGGGAGGGGGAAGAATATCACATCACTGATTTCTAGACAACCTCCCACATCACTTTGAATTTAGTGTGTTGCTTATTGCCTGGCACAAAGCTGAATTAGAGGGGGTAAAAAAAGAAGTTATGTATTTAGTTTAATTTTGGCTGGAAGCCCAAAGAATCACCATAGGGACAGGCTGTAGTCACTGTTTAGTCTGGCAAGCCATGGAGCACTGTAGCTCCAGCAGGTACTGCAGGCAGCAGCAGATCCCTCCTGCCCTCCTGTCCCCATGGCTGCCAGCCCGTTCACCCCTCCTGGTTTGGAGGTAGGTTTGTATGGGTGTATTCTCTTCCATCTCTGTCAAATCTAGCATCTCACATTGAGTTCATCAGGGAGTCGGTGTGCCCACATATTTTCTTTACATAGTGAGAGAAACCCTTGTTCTCCATTTGCTCCCCTTCCCCTTCTCTGAATCTTTGCTCCTTGCAAAATCCTTCCTTTCCATCCAGCCTCCCCTGGGAACCCCCTCCATGTTAGTAGTTCTCTGTGAATCCCTTCATTTTAGGAATAATCCACTTATTCACTAACTCTAATAAAATACAAGATAAACTATTTTAGGGACCAGGGATTTTGGCACATACTCTATGCTTCTGCCGAGCAGTGCCGTATGATACTACCTGCTACTTCATCTTTGACACTGATCCAGCTACAGTCTTCATCTGTCTCATACTGGAGGGGAGTCTCCGATACACAGTAGTGAGGGGTCTTCCGTCCGTAGAAGCTCTCTCCAATTTGAATAACTTCTCCTGATCCACACTGTACAGTGGCATTGTAATTATCACAAGCAATGCTCTTGCCAGATTCTAATAGGAGTAAAAAGAGTCAGAACTAACTTTTTGAATTTCTGATAAATCCTGCTACAATGCCTCTGCATGTCCCGCTTTTTTTTCTCTTTCTTTCACTTTCTCCCTTTTAAGCAATTAAGGAAATGAAAAGAAAAAAAAAAGAACAAAGAGTAAAATGTTTTTCCTTTTGTAAAACCCAAAGGAATAGATTTATGGCTTTTACTGCCTTTAAAAAAAAAAAAGAGAACATTTTCAGTAAACCAAAGTATTTTAATTCAAAAAAACCCCATATTTTTGTAGAAAAAACTTAGCATTTGTTTGACTTGCAGTACTGGAAGGTTTAAACTTACTCCTTACTTCCAAAAGAGCCTTTTGGCAGTGTGTGATTTGCATGATATTCAGGTAATTGCTCTGGAGAATAGTTTGCATATTAAATATGGGACCTGATCCCATTTCTGCTACAGAGACACCTTTGTTCCTGGGTGATATTTGACTGACTTCATTCGGCAGAACTGCTCAAATGAGTAAGGTCATATCTCTAAATGCCTACATCTCATTCTTTGATTAATCTGGGACAGTTAATTATTTCTCAGAATTCTTAGCATCCTGTAGTAATCAGGATACTTAATATCCCGAAGAGGAGGATGCGAAAGACTGCTCTCATATGGGAATGTTGCAAAAGAATGTTTTTGTTTCAGCTGTCTCAGGTTTAAATACATTGTCCTCCAGTTTCTGGTTTGATCATTGCCCTTAAGTACCTTGACTAACAGTGCCAATGTGTGCACACTGCAGTAATTGTGTGCTATTGTTATTTAAAGGCTAAATCTAAGCCTGGCTGTAACTATAGCAACATGATCAGTTTACAGATTAGAGCTCTCTAAATAAGCTTGATAAAAAAATTTGCTGTTAAATTCTAATGCGGACTATCATCTCGTGCATTTCTTTGTTCTTTACTTTGTATAGAGAGTTCCCATAGTATTTGCTGTCTCAGCAGCTTTTACTTGGAAAAATGTGCAGAACCTGGTTTGTGTTCCTGTGTAAAAACCGTGGTTCAATAAGTATATTTTTCCTACGACAAATTGCTAACTTACAGACCACCAAATGGCAGAATAGAAAAAATAAGAATTGATAAGAAGGAAAGTTCTTACTTTTGTTGAGGAACACTAATGCTAAAGGAAGGGTGAAGGCAGAATGCAGTCTGGTTAGTTTTTGTACATACATACCTATCTCAGATGATCAAGTAGATGAGTTATCAGTATTCAGAGATATTAAATTCCAACAGTGGTACCGTTTGGAGCTACCTCTTCATTTCATTTGAAGTTTCAAACTCAATGTTAATGTGAACGAAGCCTCAGAGTAGCTGGGCGTGAAGGTGTTAAGTATCGCTATGCCTGTTTTGCAGAGACAAACTGAAGCACCGACAAGTTTCAGGAACTTCCAAGCATCCTACGCCCAGAGAAACTAATGAAAATATTGTCCTTGTTTCTTTGGGATATCGGATCTAATTCCTTGCATGTAAAGAGGAGTCTACTCTGTTATTGAAATATATATGCGTATTAAAGGACATGGGCTGTGGATACTGAAAACAAGGCTGTAATTGCCTCAATCTGTTCTCAGTTTCTTGGGTAATGGAATGATGGATGTAGCGTAGGACATTGTTGCTCAATAATGCAAACACTCTTTGAATTTAATGGGCTTTAAGTTAGATCCTATGGTAACAGATGATAGCTCCCTTACAAACAGACAGTTGTCTACTGTGGTTGTAATGGAAAAATAATTTTAGTCTGTTTTTGCAAGGAAAATAAGCTTAAGGGATTGTGCTGTCTGCCAATTTCATGTCCCCCAATCATTGTTAATGTTAGTCATCTTCAGCCAAATTTGATGTATAGATATAAACCTCAAAACACCCTAAAATTTCATGAAAATTAACAGCTAGGTAAAAGAGAAAGAGCTACATCAGAGCCTCTATTAGGAGTAGGGATTATAACCCAATGTTTATTTGTTCCACGATGTGGGATTCAACTGTCCAGCACCTACAGCTGGAGCTCTGGAGCAGCTGCAGAACTGCAGGGGAGAGAGCTGGGAGAGGGAAAAGGATTTGCAGAGGACGTGCTGGAGATGTGGGAGTGGACTGGGAGCACTGAGGAGGAGGATGTGGAACAGAAAATTAGGACAGGAAACAAAACTTTATTAGTTTTGCTGATTGTGGAAGGACTTGTTAATTATGTCAGAAGTAGTACAGTACTGGACCAGAACAGCAGCAATTCTAGGGCTTGTGGTAACCTGTGCTCACAGACTGGATTGGAAGACTTTTTATATTAGTGAGCCTAAGCCAGACTGTCCTTCCAGCACTTACGACCTTAGTTCTAGTTACAGTTTAAAATGCTTGGCTTATGTGCAAAGTGCGAGGAACACAAATTCCCCTCATATCTATATGTTGAATGGGACAATACTGTCAGCATTCCTTTCCAGGACTGTTTGTTCCAGGTCACAATTTAAGGGACACAACGTCTGTAAATTTTCTGTCTGAGCACTAAAATGCCATCAGGAAGTACAAGTTCCTGTCTGCTGCCTTATCCCAGGGAAGCCCTCAAACTTCACCTGATGGAAGGGTCTGAGAAGAAACAAGAAAAACTTGCTCTCACTTTTGCTTACTCTAGGCTGCTAGGAGTGGTGTCTCTGGAAGCCTGGCTGTATTTTTGCTTCAGTTACAAATGGAAATTATTTTGGCACATATTTATGATTAAGAGTATGTTTACAGGGTCCCACCTGGCTCAGGTACTATGGTGTTGTGGGAGTTTATTCTTGCAAACGTGCTCTCATGCTCTACTCAAATTGGCTTTAAAATAGCTATCTTATGTCTGCTGTAGGCATGGACTGCTACACATTTAGATTCACTTTTGAATCCATTTCTATTTTACTAGCCCTCTATTGGAAACCTGGACCTTAATGGCTAGTTACTGAGCCCCTACATCTCCCAGTGATTCCAGGGTTCTTCTTTCTTTGGATCAGATCTTACATCAGCACACTGGAAAAAAGAGCACCTGCTGGGGTTATATGGCTTCTTGCTTGTTCACTTTTAATAAGCTCTGTTAAGTTATTGCACAGCCACTTTGAAAGTCACAAGGCAATTAATGCACAGTTGTGAACGTGGCATGCTCACTTCTCACTTCCAGCTGTTATATATCTTACCAAACTCGCAAATGAAGTCAAATTCCTGGCTGCAATTGTCAGTCACACCCCACTGATACTTGGCATTCTCCAGGATGTACCCGCATGTGGATGAGAAGAGAGATGGCTGATCCTTGTACCAGTTACTGTAGCTTATGTTTGAGGTGTCCAGCCAAATCATTGAACCTGTGAACAAAATAATCATGTCCCAAATGTTTATTTTCCACAGTAGCACCATTACAGAGTCAGAGCCTGCAGAGCAGGACTGTATCCCTATTCCTGCCGAAGCAGAGGTGGTTTTGTCCACGTAGGGATCTTCAATTACATTTTATATTTAACCTGATATAACCACTAAAAGAGACACCACCTCTTCCCCCTGCACTCCCAGACTCAAGATTCCACCATTTCCCTTGCATCAGATCTTGAAGCACTTCCTAATGCGGAGAATTGGCTCAGCTGGCTCTTCCACTGGAGACCTAACCTAGCACATTTTTTTTTTCACTGGGTCAGCAAGCTGATCTAATTCACCGTGTGCTCACACAACCGCAAGATCTGATGGAAAGGGTGACAACATGCAACTGGGAAGTGAAGCAGGCAATTAAAACATCTTAATAGAACTCTGAAGTTACAGCAACAAAAGACAGTGGCTATTCAGCAGAAGTCTACAGAGGGACTAATTGCATTTGTTATCATGTTAAGTGAGCATCATGGACTGATATATTTTTAAAGAAGACATGATTACAAAACCACCTACCGTCAGTAGTTTCATTCAGCACGGAGTTTGAGATCAGTCCTATCCACCATTCCTGATCTTCTGCAATATGTTTTTGCAAGAACTCTTGAGTTTCCTCATTTTCAATAAAGACAAGGTGCCCTCCTCCTCTCTCGCACCAGCTCTGGGCACTTGTGAAGGAACGCTGGAGTCTAACAAACTCATAGCATGAATGGTTGAAAGCTACCTGGTACTTTGAGCAAGGGATTCCTTCATCAATGGTTGCTTCCTCCACAGCCAAACATACAGCAAGAGAAATTAGAACTGCAATCCCAAGCCACATTCTCAGCTCAGTGCCCTGGGTGGCACTCATCTTGCTTAGCACATCACCACTCTTTTTGCTGCCTTCTTCAAAAGCTTGGGATGTCATCCTTGTCGTGTCATCAGCGTTTCTCTTTCCTCTTTGCTGCTTGCAACAACAGCAGCGATAGAACATGGAACAGATCGCTTCTAATATATAATGGTGATTGTGTCTGAGGATACACATAAGAAGTGTTGATGCAAAGTCACTGCAATGGCTGTTGTGGGGCCTATTGTATAAATGTCTCATTCCATGTGAAGTCAGGTTGAAGAGAAGACATTAGAGTATTGCTTTCCTCATGAGCAGAGGAGATAAAGTTGATATATGCTGCTATTGAACACATGGGAAAGCAAGATAAAGCTCCTACATCGTATGAACATAAAAGCTGGAGCCAAGAGATACAATGTAAGAATGGCAGGAGAATAAGGAAAATGAGAAATACAAGGAGTTATGAGATAGGAAAACACACAGTGCTCTTGTAGATACATTTCATTGTTTTGGATTTCTTTATTTTTAGTAGTTATTATTTGAGGTGCTTCTTTTGGATGCTAATTTTTTGAGGTGCTTCTTTCAGATGCTAATGCAATGTCTATAACTACTGTATCATATTAATCCTGTCCACCTGTTTACACACAGACAGGTTAATCTCAGCTGACCCAAGTAGGCTTCATTTTGAAGTGCTGTGTCTATTTAGAATTCCACACCCCGAGAGAAATGCTCCCATCATCCCTTAAAAGCTAAGCTGCTTAGCTATATAGATCTACAGTATTCATACCTGCTAGGAAGCAAAAGAGAAGGCCAAAAGTTAAAACAGTGATTTAGAAAAGATGAAAGTATTGCCTTAATCATCAGAACTACTTGGGAGGCCTGTTTGCACATTCCAAAGGCTGCTGATGGACTTTGGGAAGGCAGCCCAGCAACATTTAGGAGCTGAAATCCCTAAGTGCTTCTGAAATTCCTTACAAAAGATACCCATCAGGTTTGTAAGGCCACTGGATTAACAGAAATACAGTACAAGTAGGGATCTTTAGCTATTGCAATCTTCCTGTTCTTGGCATTAACTCCATTGAATTTGATGCAATTATTATTAATTTATACCACAATAGCCTGACACTGAAAGGGCACGCACTTATATTTAGACGTGGATCAGTGAGCCAGCTACTGCATCACAGAGATGCGGGGAACAGGGATGTTTGGTTGAATTCCTGCATTGCAGAAATGCCACCTGCGTCGCACCATTGAGCTGCAGGTAATGCGCACATCGCCCAGTACACCAGTTCCGCTCTGCCTCTAAAGCTTTCTTACAAAGTATACTATGTGTACTGCATCCAGCAAACATTTAAGAATAATCTTCAATCTAAAGACCTTTCTGGACCTCCAGTTCATAGTCACCTTGCTCAGCTGGATAAAGGAGGACTATGATCAGGGTTTTCAAGATAAAGTTCATGGTGAAGTGTTTAATGGGTAGGATAATTATGGGGGAGGAGAGGAAAGGGGGAGCAAATGCACTGTGATGAAAGGATAGACACTATGCTGGATGTCCCCTCTCCTACTGCATTTGAAAAGCAAGACTTATCTCAGCTATAGAACCCTTGGAGCAGATCCCACAATTATTTCTGATGGATTGATAGGGAGCAGCTGAGATGTGAATATTCGGACTGGGTTTCCTATCACTGGGGAAGGCTAAGCCATACTGTAATTAGCTGATGGATCTGGCCCAGTCAGTGCCCAGTCATCCATCCCCTTCCTGGAAGAGACCATATAACTATGATTATCAGCTCGTTCTGTTGGGGATGCCTGCAAATTAGGAGTCCCTTTTGGGCTGCATACAAAACTTCATGGTCTTCAGCCTGGGAACCCCCAACCCAACTGATATTCAAGCTATTGCAAAAGTCAGAGCTGAGGGCAGCTGCTGTTCAGCTAGTTGGTCACTGTGTATTTTCATGACATTTCCTTCAGAGTCCTTCTTCTTGGGCTGTGCTGACTTGCCAGGCTTTGCAGAAGCTGGCAGCCAGCCCTCTCCTTTTGTCCTTTTAGATATGAGAAACACAGCCTGTCTCTGAAAACATGGGTATGATGAAGGAGACTGTACTTAAATGTATCTGAGTCAGTGATACAGACTATGCATTTCCAGTAGGTGCCATTGATTCTCATCTGTGATGAATGGATTCTATAGCATCATCCAGTTCTTTCTCTGCAACTGGAAGTTTGACTACATGCACATAGTGCTAAAAATGCCAGAGCTGGAGGTGCCACAGGCTATCCTTTGTGAATCTGCTCCAAAGCCATTGAAATTAATGGAAGTCTTGTCTCTGGCTTTGACAGATATTGAAACAGGCCCTAAAAAAGAACAAATAATGTTTGGAAATGTCTACAAATAAAGCCAAGCTCTACAAGTGAGTCTACTGTTGGCAACTTCTACAGCAGTGTGAATTTTTTTCCTCATCTATGGTTGCTATAAGTAACTCTTCAATTGCCTGCAGCAGATGGGGAATGGAAGAAAGACAGTTTCCCTCTTTTGCAGTTTGTTGACTTCATATATTTTGGTGCCAGTTGAGCAGTCTGTCAGTTTATTCTGTTTACCACAAGAGAAAGAAAAGCATTTACAGAAAAGAAAATAACGCTTTAAAAGCATCAAAATTAGCAACTAGGGTCCTCAGGAAGAGACAAAATTCCTCAAAGCCCTTTTCACTCATAACTGAAAAATGGCTTGATTTCAAATAAACAGTGCTCCTTGAATTTTGTAGGAAACATGGTTTTTATGTTTTTCCTCAACAGAAAGACATTTTTTTAAAATAGTTCTCTTATGCCAGAAGTCCGCACGGACGCTTCACAGTATAATGGTTTATTAATTTTTTTTGCTATTTGCCTTTGTGTAGCTGGCTGAAATGAAATAGTTTATGAAGTTTCTTAAATACTCACAAATGTTAGTGCGGAAGAGACAAAATGGTGCACCTGGCTGTGTAATCTCATCTTGCATGTTTCAATAGGGAGTTGTAGAAAGGCTTAATTAAAGCCTCTCTCTTTGTCTCAAGGGGGTGGCTGGCAATTACAGTAAGTTCTCTGCTGGCTGCCCATGGGAGTGTGACTGACCCCTAACACTTATCGTAAAGCCACGCCAGGATCTGCAGGGAAGTGTCAAGCGTAACATCAGCTGTATAAATTTTGGATACACCAAAAGCATTCACTTGCTGGGTTTTGTTTGCCTTTTGCATAATTCTGAAGAACTGGGGCAGACTCACAAAAGAAGAGGCTGTACATAAGCATTATTTTTAAGGAACTTTGAGCTCTTTGCATATAGCCAAGACTTGTTAATCCTTGTTCAGTTATAGCTGTGTGCTGGAAAGACTGATGTAGCAACCACCCCTACAGCACGTGTTATGGACCAGTAACTTAAACTAAAACATATTCACCAGCTAAAACAAGGCCTGCAAAACAATTGTGTTTTGCAAGTTTTGACTAGAAATTAGTGACAAAACTTTCCCAATATTTTCACACCCTCACCCCAAGCTGCGATAAAGCTATGAATAACTCCTTTGTTTGTGAACTCTCTTGCCTCTGTTGGAATAAGTCTTTCGTTTTTCTTAGAAATGTTTTAGGGGGCTCTGCAGATCACTTACAGAGTCCTAACTTGCCCTTATGAGTTACACCAGATGGTGATCATCAAGAGAAATTTTCTTCGGAAAAGCATTGTGCTATATAAAACATCACAAAAGACAATGATGAATGATTTATTCCTGGTTTTCGAGTGGATCCTTCAAGGTTTATTAATTTGTTGTTGTTGATGTACATAGAAGCTGTTGAGGTGAAAGAAATCTGAAGCATATTTTGTTTATGATGCTGAAAAAGTTAATAGGTGTTTAAAAAAATGATGGCCTACACTGAGATTCTGTAAGGGAACTTCCTAGGTGGTGTTCACCACTCCTAAAAATTGAATCCCTTACAACCAGCTCAGTTTTGGTAGCCAAATCTCAAAGTACTGATAATTACTAATTAATTTTTTTTGATCCAAGCTTATATATGTAAATTATATGCCATTTGGAAAGTTTAGCTTTATATGCCTCAATTCTCACAGAACAGGCAATGAGCACTCAATGTTTATCTGACATATGTAGGTGTGGTAGCCTTGCCTTGACACCTTTGCAAATTAGCCTTTCATGCCCCAAATTAGGCCTCGAGCACTGGATTGCAATTTTTGAAAAATACAAGCCTGAATTCTTGTTCAACATAATCAATAGCTCAATAGCTCAATAGCTCAGGGCACCCTGAATCCAACTGCAAATTTCTCCATGACCAACTATTAGGAGAACATGCTCATTCACAAGACTCTTTTATTTCTGAACTTTATTGTCCCAGACTTGGGAAAAATCAGTTCCAGAACTTCACTGGGCTACTGGAGAGCTTGGTGCGTAGACAAGGAGGAAAGGTATGGCGCCACCACTGACTTCAGGGTAGTCCTGATTTGTACCCCAGCACAGATTACAACTGCATCATGACAGCCCAAGAACATCCTGTGATTCAAAAGGCCATCGCAGCACAGCAGAATAGCTTGACGATCTTTAGTAAAGGCCAGAAAGGACTAGATTTGAAGAGTTAAGGAAGTGAAGAGCTGCCAGTGGGAAGGAATAAATCACACCCCTGTTCATTTTGGCTGTTGTTCATTTGCCTTGAGGAAGAGCAAATACATTTACTCTATAGGAGGATATTGCCATCTTTACATTGCTGAATATTACTGAATGTAATGTATAGATTTTATCAGGAATAGAAATATATGTCTGTTCTATGAATTGAATAATCATATAAATGGAAAATTGATTTATATTACTTTGGTATTGAGGTAGAAAAAAGATGATTTTGGGGCATCATTAACTTGAGATAAATCATGAGTGGTCTATTTTAGTATGTCACGTGCACTTGCGCTGTGTGCAGAACTGCCTTAAAATGATCTGTTTCATTATTACCCAAATAGGTAGAAAGTACTGAGTCCTGTGCAGACTGTCCAGAAAGGGAAGGAGGAAAGCCCCTAGGTACACCTACACCTTCCATCTCTCCAGCTGGCTTCCATCTCTCCATCTGCCAATTAGTTTAAGAAGGTGGGTCACAATCACATTTCCCTCCTTCCCGCTCTCCTGGGCTGCTTGTCCTGAAGTGAGACTCAGTTATTTGCTGACTCAAACCAGTTTTTATTGTTGCTCTACTGTCTAATTTTCCATGTGGCAACACAGCAAACTTACCAATGCCCAGCCCTGCCAAGTTGCAATTTTGATGGTATCTTATTTAGAAAAACAAGGAAAACAATTCTTATCTTTATAGAGTGCAATAATTAAATTAGACATTCATTCCTGGCATGATGGGGTCAGGATAAAGATAAATAGGACTACATTCAGGAGTTGCTGGGTCGGACATAATTTCTGTTTATAGGATGTGTATGGCTACCTTCTGGCACAAATGTTGCCTGGATAAGTCCCTGAGGATCTTCTCCTAGGAATTGTCCCTTTGGTAGCATCTAGTATTGCCTTTGGGCAGCCATACAGTTGATGCCTCAATACTTCCCTCTTTCCCAGCTATTTCCGATGGCATTTTTGCCTTCCACAGTAGAACTTTGACTGTTGGCTTCCACGACATCTTTGACTACGATGACGATAAGCGTGCCCTGTAAGAACGTTAATCAAGCTAGAGTTATTGATTGCTAAGGTTAGCCTTGAATTCACATAGAAAGTAGCAGAACTATCTGAAGTACCTGCTGACACCTCTTGTGTTCTTATGATCATGACTGACTAAGTGGCACAATTTAGGTGTGCCATTACCTTCATATCTTAATAAGAGAACTGTTCTAAGGATTAAAGGTGCCCTCTTTGGATAAAACATTAACTGGTAGATACAAATGGACTGAACTTTTCCTAGCGCATGCACACACACACAGAGGCAAAAAAAAAAATTGCTTGGATCTGAATCTACAGCCATCACAATTCCACTGGTGTCTCTGCAGTCACTCCAGATTTCCACGAGAGTAAGACTGGCCCGATTTCTAAGGCAGCCCAGCCTCCACCTCATTTGTTTATATTTAATTTCATTACAGATTTTTCTTCTGCTTATTATGAGCTATTTCTGAGCCTATAGGACATGAAAACAGAAAGAAAGAAACTGTATTACAAGTTGTTTTCATTAATAATGTCTCTCATCAGTAGATATCCAATACCTTATGAAAGAGATCAGCTTCACCCTCCCCACAATGAGAAGACTGGAGGTCCAGCAGTCTCTGTGGTCGGGAACATTGCTTTTGTGTTAAGTGCTCTGCACTCAGATGCCACCTGACTAAAACCAGAAAGCAGTTCTTTTAAGCTTTTCTTTTATATTCTCCCAAAGATGTACAGCAGGCTGAAAGGTAGGATAGTGTGTAGCAGCAGTAACTTCTGTCACTGTAAGTGTCTGTAACTCCATTTCTACACCTTCACGCATGGAAGTGGGCGCCAACCTTTATGTTGTCATTCTGCCCACTTGAAAACACATTACTGAACTGTATAACATATTAGATATTAAAACATGTAAATAATCTTGGAAAATAATCTTGGAAAGGGGCAGATAAGGTTATAAAAGTGTTATGGTGAGGAAGTTTATGTGGGTACTGTAGCTGTTTACTTGTTTTAATGTCTAGTGTTTAAATGTTTGGACATTTAAATGCTTGGGCATTCTGACCACTTAGTCTGGCTGGATACTAGTATGGGTGGGCTAGCAGTACTGTGCCTCAGCACTTGAAGAGTTTTAATACTAAGTTACATTATATTTTTATTTAAATGAATAGATCAGTATTTCTAGTGATATCTATTAAAATACAACTGTAATAAAAGAAAACAGTATTTTTGTTTGTCATAAAAATACTGAAATATCACAAAAATTAAAATCTCATCAAGAAAATTAAAATCTCACAAAATTAGTTGCTTTGATCCAAATACTGATCAAAGCAGTATTTGATCAGAACTGTTTTGATCCAAACAAAGCCTTGTCAGAATAATACGTGGAAACTATTGGTATTTAAATTTGAACAAACTGTACTAGTAGTTTGTATTTGCAATTATACTTGGACAGTGCAAGAGAATTATTCCTAGATAAGGCTGATGGTATTTCTTTGAAATGAGATTATGTCAATAAGACAGTATTTAAAAAAGATTAGAGTTTATCTCTATGGCACAGTGAGATAGCAATCAGTGTGATTTCAGCAAGAACAACTTTTAAGTTCATATCAGTTTTACTATTGGAGCCTTTATTTGGTAATAATAGATAACAGTTTATAGATGAAAGTTCTTAGCACAGCTTAAAGTCATATTCAGGTAATTTGACCTTTTTAGTGGGCTTTAATTAGAACTCAAATTTTATAAGAGGGAGGTTGAGATTAAAGTAAATTAAGTAGTTATATATCAATATAGAGATAAGACATAATATTGGTCTTTCTCTCATTTATAAGGCAATGATTTACTTGTGCAAGTGAACCAAAAGTACAAAGGTAGACACATGGCAGTGACATTATTGCTATACTAGAAATTTAGATAACTGGCTCCTCTTTCTTGGGAAATTTTGTTTCCATTGAGCACAGAGATCACACCCTCATCGTCATCCTCTCAGCCTTATACGGCCACAGCCAGATTGGTGCTGGGCAGAGTAATGCTTTGCTCCAAACATGTGTTCATGGTCCTTTTTAAGTGTGTGAGAGAAGCTCAAAGCACTCAGGGATGGGAGGGAAGTGAAAGCAAAAAGAACCCAAGTGGAAACAGCTTGTAGCCTTCACCACAACTGTTTAAAGCAGAAAAAAAGTACAGTGAAGAAAACCTGCCTGAGGTGGGGAGCTGGTAACAACAAAAATGTTGTCATGAGGGGTGAGCAGCGAGGAAACTGGAGGGGCGAGATGCTGGATTTGGTTGGGGAAAGATTTGTAGTTGAAGGATTCTGCAACTGGGTAATGTTTGTAACTAAGGTCAAGCATCAAGAGAGGCTATTCAAGCCACAGGGCTGGCTCATTTGCATTAGGGCTTATGTTTTCAGTATTTCCTACCGGGAAGAGTAAGACAGCACAGTCTCCCTGAATTTATAATGTTTTGGTAAACATGAGTGACAATGTGTCTGGTAAACCTAAGATCAAAGAGGCACAGGTATTCGCTCCAGAGACGTATTTCCTCTGTGTTCTCTAGAACATGGAGTTCTATAACCTTCTCCATTCTCTCCCATCAAATGTGTTTTTACAAAGGGAGAAGAAACATAGTGAAATAATAAAATTTGAAAAGCCACCTCATCCACAGCTACTTCTGCTGATAATTACACATTATAATTATAAATCAATGTGTTGATACTTCTCCCTTTCAATGTAAAATGGGGGAAATCACACAGAAAGAAAAAATCATCTCTCTGTAGCTTACTAAATGCTTATCTGTCATTAGCATGATGAAAACCAAACAAACCAAAAAGTTTTTTACTGCTGAATAAAGTATTTTTCACTGACAAGCAGGAAAAATGACCTTTGGAAGGCCTCCTTATGTAAGTTGTACAAAATATGGGACAAAACTTTCAGGCACAGACACCTGAAATTAGCTAGCAAAACCCATTGGGGTTGATTTCAAAAGTTGCTGGATATCTGTACCTCCTTGTACTTCCATTCAAATAACTTTTAACAAGGTTTCCAATTATCTCATCCTGGCTGAATCGTAAACTAGATGAACAGTCATGATGAGGAAGGGCAAAAGTGGTTCGAATTAATCTTTTTTGTTGCTTGCTTGTTCTATGGAAATCTCCTTAGTGCTGGTACCACTCACAGGTCAGATAATTAACACTGCAGCATTAAGAGCTGTGGCCATGTAAATGGATGAGGGTACGCTGGAGAGAACGTATTAAAGCAAAGCAGAACATCATGGACAGAGAAAATGTCCCCAAGGCTTAGTGGGGATGGAGTGAGATGGCTTTGGTTTTTTGCCAGATCCTTTTCAGTCTTTAACATTGCTGAAAAGTCCCTTACGTGGCTTTACGTATACAAGTAAGTCTACATCTCAAGACACACACACACGAAGACTCTCTCTCACATATATGCATGTATACATACACATGCATATATAGTATTTGCATATATATCTCTGCATATGTGTATGTATGTAGACTTTGATAGTCTTCATCATCTACAGCCTTCTGGCTCAATCCGGCTATTTCTGTATTAATACTGCTGATTCCAACAAAGCCCATATATTTTCTTTTTTAATCTGGCTTCTTATTTTATTTTCACTTGTTTCTGTCAGCACTTTCCAAAACAGAGACAAAGACGTGCTGTCCTGATGATCCCAAAGTGAAGGCAGGCCAGACAACAGACAACAGGTTGGGAAGAGAGGAGCAATGTATGTGTATAACAAGTGTGTCAGAGCAGTCGTGTGTAGCACAAATTGTGTTCTAGATAAAATATAAGAAATAAATATGTATATTTGTAAAAGATCAGTCAGCCTTAAGAAGTGATGTTAAAACATTTTGGGAACAGTGGCGATTTCGCTGAAAAAATCGGATTTTATGGTAACCTCATATGAAATTGCATAATATATAATTGTGCAAAGAATCTTTTTATCCTTCACGTTCAATGGAGCCTATGATTTGCTCTGCAATCACATGCTTTTTATTGAAATAATTCTTTTCCCAGAGGATTTTAAAATTAACAACATTGAACCTAGATAAGTACCTTATCTAGAAACAAAAGCATGAAGTTGAAAATCCATCTTATTTTCAGTGATTCCTGCCATACTTTCACAGAGTGGATTCAGGTCACATATGGGAGGATACGTTATGGTGAGTATTTGTGAAAAGATGTTTAATTCAAAAATGTGCCAGACAGAACAGCTTGTATATAAAGAAATACAGCACGTGACTGTTGATGAAATTTTGTTGATTAATAGAATAGCCCAGTTTAAATTTTACAGAATGGAAAGAAAGGGATGATCCCCTGCTCTGAAATGTTTCTCCCTCCCAGAGAGCCTAATTCAGAACAGTGGGCAGAGATTTCTTTTCCTTTTCTCTCCCTGCCTGACAATGGGGCAAGCACCCTTATGCAGTGCCTAAAATTTTATTGGAAATGCTGCCGGTGGTGTTTCGGATTCATTCCACCTGACTCTCCCGGTGTGCCTGGCCGCTTCCGATAACTTCACATGCCGCAAACAGGGGAGTTAGGTATTCCTTACTTCCCCTTTGAATGAGTGAAGGAGTTAATTTTAGTAAGAATGTGTAAGAATTATAGTGTATGTGCTAGGGATTAAAGATCAGCTATTACAAAGTGTCAGTCTATAAGCCAGGGGCCGTTAGCTCGCATTGCACTTTGACCTTATCTTTATATGTAACAGGAAAGCGCTGTTCTCAGCCCAGAGAGGAGGGGACCACTGCGGCTGCGGGAGCAGCTGGGGAGAGGACACAGAAAGTGTTGATTACAGATAAGCAGAGATGGATACGATATTTGGTAGAAATAAAGAAGAACATCCAGAGCCCATAAAAGCTGAGGTGAAAGGTAAGTGAAAGAAAAATCTGTCCTAATATGTTTGGTGACTTTGGTGTTTTGGAATATGTAATCACTGAAACACTTGTTTACCCAAAACAGCACTGAAAAGGGAAACTGAGAAAGCGAGAAGCATTAAGTGAATTTTGTTTGAAGGACTGAGATCAGATAATATTTGTGCCCCCACTGTGGGGTTTTTCTCACTTTATGGGCATTTCTGTGTACTTTTCCAAAAACGTCAGTTTGAACAGGATTCACTAAAGTCGGGGGTAAGGGACAAAGTCCCGGGATTTAATCTGGTGACACCCCCTCCGCCATGGCTCTCCTCAGGCTTTCGGTTTCTCCTCTCTGTAACCCTTCCCTACCCTCCCTCTGGCTGCTCACTCGCTTCCTTCCCGACTGGAGAGGGTCACTAAAATTGGAACTCTTCAACAATAGTGTTTCTAAATAGAAAAGCAGCAGTGATGGATGCCACCCTGTACTGTTAAAAAGAGGGTTCAGAAGTTAATCCAGTAAAAACTGCGAGTATCTGTCAGAGAGAGAAAGTGGGTCTCTAGGAATGGGCACTTGATAAATCTCTTATTTTTAAAGCTTTTTTTACTTTACAGAAGAGTTTTCTGCTACAGCTACAGGTTTGTTGCTGAGAACCCCTATTTAGTAAATATATGCTGCATTTTTTCTAACATGTAGTCCAAGAAGTGGTAGGCATCTAATGCCGATTTTAAAATCACTTCCCAAGTATGACACTTAAAAAGATGACAACTAAAACTGTCAAGACTTTGTTGTTGTTCAGTTTGGTGGCTGAATTGGAAAATACGTTGTTGCAAGTCAGATAAGGTCCTTTGTTATAATTTGCAGTGGGTTTATGCCTTTCAGTTTTCATTTGCTCAAGATAAAAACTTATTATTGAAACATGTGAAGTTGTTTGCAAACAAACCATTTATCAGATTTGATCTGCATATTTAGGTAAACAAAATTATGTATACAAAATACTCCTTCATTGATAATGATGATTCAGGATTTACCAATTATGAGAACTAAAGAGAACCTCGACCTCTTTAAATATTTTGCTGGCCCTGAGCTCTGCCAGTATTTTGGCTCCCTGTTACTCAATATGTACACTGTAAATATGACGCCATATTTCCAATGTCAGCTGTAATTTAACCCATGCTTTCCTAAATACTGTACAGCCATGTGATTTTACAAGACTCTGTTGCTGTGATAATAAACTTCCAAATATTTGGAGATTTTACTGTGTCACTATTGTGTCCTCACATGGTACAGAAAAGTATCATTATTTCCACTTCAGATAAAAGTCTGAGGCAAAGAAGATGCAAGTTCCAGATTTTTAAAGATATTTAAGCACATTAGGATGCTGATTGGTACCCAGTGTGATTTTCAGAAATTCTTAATTCCCACTGAGATGAATTTTCATCTGAAAGCCTCACCAGATGATCCTTTGCTCCGTGATTTTCATACTGAATTTATGCCAGAAATGACACTGAATTACACCCAAAGTTTCAGAAGCTGCATCAAGTCCACAGTGCCTTAAAAAGAAAATCAACTTTTTCCCCTTTTTATCTCTTCCAGTGAAATTATTTTATTGGCCTGTCCTGTATTTTTAGTTTTTGAAAAATTATTTTTGAGCATCATTAATCTGATACACAGAAATAATTTCTAAACAAAATTTTTAGCCCTAGGAGCCGCAAGATGTTCTCTGAATTGCAGAAATATCTGTTTTTCTTGAATGATGGGCCCCAAAGCAGTTTTACTGGGTCAAAAACCCACAAGACCTTGTATGCAGAAGTATTGCATTTTCACTGCAGGGAAAGAAGGACCGGTTGCAGCAGGACCACACACAGTCAGCCTCAACTCACAGGTAGCAAAAGGTTTATTGGGGCATGACCAGCAGCTCATGCTCATCGCACAGGTTTACAATCGTAAACGGCGTTGGCAGGAGGGAAGGAGCACAAAAGGCTACACTGGCTACGCTGCAGTTGCCCATAGTAGTGGAAAATAGCAGAGCCTACAGTCTCTATTGCCAAATAACAGAAAACTCTGGAAAGGGAAGTGGCAAGAAGAGAAACACTTGTATTTCAGGCACATGAGCAGACTAAACTTGTTCAGCAATTGATATGCAGTAGTCAGCCAAACAAAACTTATGTATTTATTTTTAATATATAGTTTCTTAAGATCACAATCCTATTCTCTCTGAAGGATACTTTTCTTCTTGTTAACTTGCAATTTCCTCACTGTCTTCTCACCAGCTATTTTCAGTTACTCAACTTCTGTGCAACTATCTGTATTAAAGATTAACCCTTGGTCATCTTATACAAAAAAGTACGATAATTATTGCACTGTAACTTCTTGTATTAGAAAGGCAAGTAAGGTTTGGTTTTCAAGGCTCTTCCAAAATATAATAATAATAATAATACCACCAACATCCATTGTGTCATCAATTTTTTATCTTCCTCATATATTCCAGAACTGTAACCCTAATGAAGCTGTGTGAGTATTGTGGCATACAGTGTTATTTGGTTGCCCTGACTGGGAATATGTTTTAGGTAAAGTTGACATTTACCTTTGCATTTGGATGGGTTTTCCTTGTGTCCTTAATGTCATTTGTTTGGAGAAGTAACAAGTGTCCTTGTCTCCCTTACCTAAAAAAGTAAAAATTCAGGAAATAGTCTCTTAGGGGGTGGCCAAAGTCCCTTTAGGATCTCAAAAGGTCTTACAGCAAAACAAATTGTTACCTCTGCAACTGACAAAATGGAATATTTCCATGGAAGGACATTTCTATCTGTTGTAAAGGGGGTATTAATAAGAAAGTGTGTCCACATATTCAAGATGAGGTCACAAACTAAATGATAAGTAGAATTAAAAGTTCTCAAGCGCTTTTTATGCAGAGACAATGTTCAGTGCAGGAATTGTGTAGAAAAGTGGTATGTGATCTTAAATATTCACTCAGGAGGCATACACACACAAAGAAGCAAGTGAAGTTTTTAATTTAGTATCTGATATGCTTGTGTTCAGCTCTTTAACCCTAATGACATTCTTTAATTGTTGTTACTCTGTGTGTCAAATGGCAGGTAATGTATTCCTTGCAGGGATTTGATGGGGAACATTTCATATTCAAACCTCAACAGTATTCATATATTCTTATTATAATATTTGTATTCTATTTGTGTTCAAAATACCAACATTCTGACTAGTGTCACAAAAGCATTCCCGAAATGACTCTACATTATGTTGTGTAATTTAATTAATGAAACTTTTACTGGAATTAATTTAGCCTGAAGTTTAAATTATGTACTCAAGGCCAAGTCATATAACCTATAAAATACGTTTATTTCTGATAAACTCTAGCTTTTCCTGGCATGAGTAAAAGGGTTTAAATGTATCACTTTAAAATCTGAGTGCAGGAAACAAAGGTCCAACTTCATTTAATTCCTGATATTTAGCAAATTACATTCCACCAATCTCATCTTCTTACAGTGGTCTCATCTAGCAACAGTCACGCAGAGTATTACTAGTGCCACATTTTTAAGCAGGTCATATTTTTGTTAACCAAAAGTCCGACATAATTGTATGCTATTACAAACCTTGACATACACCCATAGTCTGTCTGCCTGTATGAAGCTTATGCCCAAAGGAAAATTGTCCTGTAACGTGCCACTCTCCTGAGTGAATGGATCCTGGTATTCCTGGTATCCTCTTTTTGTCCACAGGTCAGTTGCCCACTTGGTTGCAAGGGATACTCCTCCGAAATGGCCCAGGGATGCACACCATAGGGGACACTAAGTACAACCACTGGTTTGATGGCTTGGCTCTGCTGCACAGCTTTACGTTTAAAAATGGTAAGTTATTGCACGTCAGATTTAAAAAAAGCTTAACAACCCAAATCTTGGTTGCTAATTCTGTTTCAAATTTGATTAGCATTAGAACGTTGCAGGTTTTGTCTGCAAATTGGCATGCATGGTGAGGTGGTAACTGCTTTGGGGAAAGTATCTCCAAACATACACTCAACACCCCACTCTCCAGAGCAGCAGCAGGAGGATCTCTGCAGGGCTGTTAGCAGAGATAGATTTTGTTGTCCTTTTTTTTCCTGGAGTGCCAAAGTTCAATATTCTCAGCACTGCAGGACAGCCTGCAACCAGCTCTCAGCAGGTCACTGCAGGACAGCCTTTGCCGTCCACCCAGAGCAAGAAAACCTCTATTGTTTCACACTGGATCAACCAAAAGTACTGCAATATCCAGAGGTTTTTCTGTTGTGGATGAACAACCTAATTTCAGGGAAGACTAACATTCCCCTTTTGGGATTTGGTTGCAGCCGCCAGGAGAGAAAATGGGCCACTGTGCCACTTCATATCTCAACCCTCACTTAGGTATACTTGACACCCCAACAAGCAGCCCTCCTACTTGTCATCCGTATGGAGAGAAAACAGGCAGCTCCTCTATCCAAAACAATTCCATTTTTTGTTTTCAGTTAAAGCGTTTTTTATCAGTTCAGCTGTTTCACAGTGTGAGGCAGGATGTTTTACATCTAAATTCTTGCAGCAATAAGTATCTGTTAAAGAACTGTGTTTTACTCCTGTCATCCTCCATTCCTAGTGTTTACTTTGTAGTTTCCATTTCTGTGATCAGAGGCATTTAATGCAACTGCAGGATCTCTGTGCCTGCCCTGCTCTACATCCTTAACAAAATAAACTATAAAGAAATGCCCAGTGGTTTTTAAGCTGCCAGTATATTTTACTCACCTAAAGCAAACAGAGCTCAGTTAGTTAAGTATAGTGGTCCGTTAAATTGTTTAGGGTAGACATTGATTCCTTCAAGCAATTTTGTTACTCTCTTGTAACTAAATTTTGCCAATAAAGGAGATTTATCACCCACACATTGATGTATAATTGATCATTTTTACACAGCTTGTTTTGCTTTACTGGAGTAATTTATCCAATTCCCTCCTTTCCTCTCCCCAGTTCCTCAGTATTGTCCAAATGTATTGGGAGTCAAGGAAGCTAGATGAGTTGTAACCAATCTCAGCAGCCACAAGAACAGTCCCAGGTTCCTTAGAGAGCTGAAAAACCCTTCAAAAATAGGGATTTAGGGCATTGTGGGTTTCATTGCAAACTTTTCTTAGCTAAAGGACAGCTGCTTGAGAAACTCTTTCTCAGACTTTACCTATTCTAAAGAATTCAGTATGAAATGTGATTGAAACCTGTTTGGCCTTTGTCAGGTGAAGTTTACTACAGGAGTAAGTATCTCCGCAGCGACACGTACAACTACAATATAGAAGCAAACCGAATTGTGGTGTCTGAGTTTGGAACTATGGCTTATCCAGATCCATGCAAAAACATATTTGCCAAGTAAGCAATCCTTTTTCCAGTAAGATTCTTCTATCTCCTTCTCTCTCCAGCACAGGTGTTTTTCCATTTACCCTTGACAGATATTTACAAATAGGAAATTCGTTTTGTAAATTTACAATTTCCGAATACTGACAAGCCCAAGAGATACATCTGGCACCATATACTCTATGGGTTATTTTAAGGCAAATATTTTAAATTAATGTTATTAGCAATATTGGCTGTTTTACTCACTATTGCAAGTAGATTTTGTTATAATTTGGAAAAAAACATTCTTTTTAAAGTGCTTTGCAGAAATTTATAAAAATTGTACTCTCTAATGGGAAAAGCAGCAAGAAAGGAAAAGATTAAGAGATGGGGAATGTCTTTATGAAAAGTTCATTCAATAAAAAGAAGAAAACCATCAATAACTGAAAAAAAAAACCAGAAAAACTTCTGGATTAAAGACAATTTTTACCAAAATCAGAAGGAAGTGATGAAAAATTTCAATTGTTTCTTGAGTCATGTGGAGTGCTTTGAAGGACTGCACCCATAGGCCTGAGCTAATCTTGTGTTCAAAATCAGAACCACTTGGGATCACTGCAATAGCTGCTGTAAGAGAGGATGATAGGCTGTATATGAGAGGCAAGGTGTAAGTCGTCATCTTGTCACCGGTCTTGTAAAATTGGCTGTGGATGTTCCCTGACAAATGCAAGTAGCTTACTCATCTCTTCTTCCTGTCTGGACTACCTCTAAAGACCTTGAATTTGATGTCTGCTAAGAGCGCATGCATGGATAGTTATTGCAAAATAGTTGATATGTTGTAAGTTGTTAGCCTGAGATAAGATGCTTTTCTTCCCTCGTCCAGCAGTAATTGGGTAACGCTGCCATTTTAAGCTCAAAAGGGATATAAGCAACTTTGTCCTGCTTTCCAGTGAATATGATAAAGTCCTGATAAGGAAAACTGTCGAGCTCACATGTGAAGCTGGGTCTTCTTTGAAATCGTAATTGTGATGCAGGATAACACCGGGAACAAATATATTCCATCAAGGAGTATATGAATGTATCTATTTTAAGAAGGCATACCCTGAAAAACCTACCAGCTTTTAGGTAGAAACTGTTAGGCCAAATTCTCACAAGGTATGCACAGGAGAGCGTGTAATTAGCTCCTCCTGATAAAGCAGGACTGGACCCGGATGTCCATTCGTGTATGGAAAAACAGTGGCATCCATGTCCTTAACCCTTGCCCAGGCCAAGGGTGTTGCAGAAGTCCATCTCCTCTGCTCAGGCAGTGTGGGAGCTTCCAGAAGAGGGCACAGCCAGGAAGAGACAGAGCCAGCTCCATGACCCTGCTGCTGGGCACAGCCCGCGCTGCTCGGGTGACTTCTGCTGTGCGTGGGTAAAAGCTGGTACAGCTTCTGCTGCTCTAATTAGCTAATATGAAATTTCCCTCTGTACAGGGCATTCTCATATCTGTCCCACACCATTCCTGAGTTCACAGACAACTGCCTGATCAACATTATGAAAACTGGGGATGACTTTTATGCTACCAGTGAGACTAACTTCATCAGGAAAATTAATCCGCAGACTCTGGAGACATTAGAGAAGGTATAAATGACTGTCTGTCATTCTGGTTCCTCATCTGCTAACGAATAATAAAGTTTCAGGCTGACTCATAAGGATCCTTTAACACAAAACTGGAGAGATACTTTTCTGCTTCTCCTATTCCCTCACTTTTGAAACCATGATAAAGTGAAATTGTGAAGATACCAGGTCTTTAAGAACTCATGAGTTCAAAATTAAATCCCAGGTAGTTTGGGAAAAGTTGGGCTTTGGGCAATTTCAATTGTACATGATCTAGCAAGGTTGCAGCAATAATACCACATATGCTTATGACGTGATTGTTTTGGATGATTTCCATTATTATGCATCTGTAGTTATCGAGTGATTTACATAATTAACAATGCAGTAGGTCAGTTATATGACTACTTTTCAAGTACCTTATGCAAGATATTACTTAATTGTTAAAATGAAATCTTCACATATTGAAATATGCAATGAAGTTTTTCTAGCATGCAGTATAGTTTGAGTACAATTTCCAGGCTTTATATAAAAAATCTTTTTGCCCCAGAAGATTGCTAGACTTGTAGCTCTATTAAATAAACTGCTTTCAGGGTGAAATGGGCATTTGCAGAGTAACTCCTTGAGCCAGTCCTCCCGTTGTGTGATGTGGCTGCAAGGTGAATGTAATACAGATTCTGTAGCTTGTTTTAGCCTTGATTTAGGAAATAATTTGGGAACCTACATAAGTCATTTTGTTTAATTGTTTACATTTCAAGGCCTTTTGAAAATGGGGTACCAATAAAAGGCTGCTCGTGCTAAAGATCTGGTGGATTTTTGGTGTTAGCTGAGATCAATTTTAATTCTCTTACACATCTCTAAAATCTCCTAAGATCTCTAAAATCTCTCCATTTTCCAGGTTGACTACAGCAAATACATAGCTGTAAATCTGGCAACTTCTCACCCACACTATGACAGTGCTGGAAATGTTCTCAACATGGGTACTTCAATAGTTGATAAAGGGAAGACAAAATACATTCTATTTAAGATTCCTCCCTCTGTGCCAGGTAAGATATGTCTTTTATCAGTATTTTCTAGAAACTTGTTAGCAATTTGTTTTCCTCTGAGGTTAAGGAGTGGTGACAAAGCTCTTCTAGAAATCAATTTTGTTCATTTTCCTAATTTTAATTTGCTATGAACTTAATGTTAACTGCTTAGCTTGTCTGGGCATGTGTTATTACAAAAAGTTCATCTTGAATACTGCGTAAACAGGGTGTTCCAGTATGAAGAACATTGCTTTTAGAAGAATTGTACTTTGAATATTACTAGAGTGAACTAACTCTTTTAGAAGAATTTGCATTCCCTGTATTGTGATGTATAGCGGGAGGAAGAACAGAAACAGTTTTATCTATAGGGCAGTATATAAATTTGAAGGTGTAAATTTTAATTTTCTTCATAAATGAAAATGCTCTTAAAATGCTGATACTGTGATTATAGGCATGCATAATACCAAATAATACCTAATATAGAGTTAATTCCTCTCTAAACTGGACTACACTAGGCCTTACTGAGATACCGTCCTTTCTTCACAGAGCAAGTAACTTGCTCTTTTTCCTTCAAGACAATCCTTTTTTTGTGCGTTGTTCTTCAAAATTAGCTTCTAATGTGGTGTCTGTCCTCTTGGTTGAACAATCAAGAGGCCTTCCACAGCTGAGAGATAAGTTTGTAATTTCTAGCTGGGGCTCAGACAAAGTCAGCGTAGCTCAAACAGGAACATCTCAGAAGCTCAAACACGTGGGGGCATTTGAACCCCCTTATAAAGCTGCCAATTTAATTGAACACCTTTCTCCTCTATGCTGGGACTTCTGAAGACAGTAACTGGTGGAATCAAATACTAAGATGAGGGGCTCTGTCTAAATGGATCCAGCATTGTACTATTACTGTGTTGCTTCACTCAGATGCAAACTTCCATGTTAATTCTGCAGGAGGAAACGAACCATTTTCTTAACAGGAAAATGCAAATAAAGCTGAGAGGAACCTGTTCTTTTCTTTATGCATGGGAGAAATCCAAGCACAAGATTGGATTGGAATTTATTATAAATATAATTGTATTTTTTTATAATTTATGTTCAGAAAAAGAGAAGAAGAAATCTTGTTTTAAAAATCCGGAAGTGGTGTGCTCCATCCCTTCTCGCTCCCTGCTCCACCCAAGCTACTACCATAGCTTTGGAATCACAGAAAACTACATTATCTTCATAGAGCAGCCGTTCAAACTGGATATTGTCAAAATGGCAACTGCTTACATCCGAGGTGTGAACTGGGCTTCCTGTCTTGCCTACCATAAGGAAGATAAGGTATTTTTCCTAATGCTGAGTAATGAAGTCAGCCAGGCCAGTAACCTCTTCCACACTGTTCCGGTTTTCATCTGGTTCATGAATTTCAGTAAGCCCTCATTTTCCTTCAACCCCTGATTTTCATGTTGCGCATTTGTTTTAGAAGTTGTATTTATTTGAACACTGTCTCCCATATCTAGAAATTTCACAAAACAAATATTTGATGCTGAAATGCTTGAAAAAGAAGACAGTTTGGCATTGTTAGAAATATTGTGTGCCAGCAGAGAAATTCAAAACTGCAGTAGCATTCCAGATACACAGAGTTGCTCCTGATCCAAACAAAATACTGTATATTGTGGCTGAGATCTGCTCTAGATACATTGCATCAGACAGGAGAGGCAGAGTGGTGGAAAAGCCTGCATCCATCAAAAGGAGAGTCTTTCACTGTGGCAACTGAAGAAAAAAACTTTTCTGAGGACCTTATTTCCATGTGCTCTGGCCATCACTAAATGGGACATGCTGGGGTAGAGGACACCAGCACAGAGCACTACAGAGAGACTTGGACTAAGGCAGATTTATTTAACTTAAAAATAGAGCAGGGGATTTTCAAGGTTTTACCGGAAAACTTCAATCCTCAGCCTAGCCAAAATAGTAATTTGAAACAGTAAAATGAATTTAAAGCACTTCCACACTCGTTTTACTCCTGCATTTTGGTCTTCAGGTTGGAACCTCTTGTCTCCTAGCAGCAAATCTTAATATGCTTCAGTAGAAACAGACAATACATTAGAATGTTGATGGCTACAATTAGAAAACAGTTTCCTAACTAACTATTTGCTGATCATTAACACTTTTAAATAATGTTTCCTATCTTTCAGACTTGGTTTCACTTTGTAGACAAGAAGACTAAAAAAGAAGTATCCACCAAGTTCCACACCGATGCAATGGTGCTTTTTCACCATATAAATGCTTATGAAGAGGATGGCCACATTATTTTTGATATTATTGCTTATACAGACAACAGCTTATATGATATGTTCTATTTAAAAAACCTGACTAAAGACTTTGAAGAGAAAAACAAGCTTACCTCTGTACCAACCAGCAAGCGATTTGTTGTTCCTCTGCAGTATGACAAGGTAGAAAGAAAATGGCCTTTTTGATCTGTTCTTTGATCAGTAATTTAAAATACATCGGTGTGAATAATGAGCGAATTATTAGTTTCCAGCCCTTATGGGCAAATTTCTGATTCTTTAAAAATAACAGATACACAAAGCATGCAGGAGTTTTGCTTTGTATATGTGTTGTGAGAAATAGCAATGAGCATCTGGACATCCAGTTACACGGATCGAGGTTCTGATACCATCCTTTATGGAGAACAGGGCTGTTGAGCATACAGAATTTCTTTACCAGTGAGATTATTTGTAAGATACTGTCAAATGTGAGCAGATACATGAACTTGGCTGTTGACTGGAAAGGTATGCACAAGGTTTTGCACAATCTATTTCTTCCACTTTACTGGAAGCCTATATATAATATACGCATGGTCCCAACTGTTGCAATGGTTTTATTAAAATCGGAATATTTCATTTAAGTGTGAGACTTACCGGGAAGAAGAAAGATTTTATCTTTCAGTTTAATTTAAAACATCATTTTACATCATTGTTTGCAGGGAAGATTTTATACTGCCCAGTAATATAAAAACTTGGGCAAGTTTGTGCCTGATAAATTTGGATTGGGTTATACTTTTTCTTTCTACATCCTAGAATCTTGCTGCTTTGTTCATGTCTCAAAAACAGTTATGCAGCAATGACAAAGGATGTGTTGGTTCACACCAGCTATCCAGACTACCCTGCAATCTTAAGAATTCAGCAATAGTGTATTAAAAACAAGAGTACATTACACCTATTTTTGCACCTGATTTATAGCAGGTGCAAAACCCCTAACCTTGGTGAGTTTTAGTGGGAATTTGATACCTAATTCCTTGAAACCCATCTTTGTTAATTAAATTTGCAAACTATGTAATCCATTTATTGTGCTTCTGGAACACAGCCATGTCCATCTAAACCTTTCTGAAGGCTCGGTGTGATTCAAAATGATTACTCTCTGATATACTAAAATTCTCTGAGTATAACAAGATTTCTAATGAAAAGGTCAGAATCTAATGTTACAAGAAGGATAATAAGAAGGAGTTTCTTCTTGAAGCTGGCTTATTTGTTTAATCCCCAAATTGTCTATATTAATATCAAACCTGATGAAAGATCTAAATTAGAAGCATATTCTTAGAGACACATTACTTTTTCAGCATATGTCTCTTTCAGGACGCCGAAGTAGGTTCTAATTTAGTCACACTTCCATCTACTGCAACTGCTGTAAAAGAGAAAGATGGCAGCATCTATTGCCAGCCTGAAATATTATGTGAAGGTGAGACATATCCGTTACACAAATCTCAAATATGTTCTCTTACACACACAGGTGCATTCTAATAATGCCGAATAGTGTTCATGTATGTAAGATGTTTATAAAGTTAAGAGACTTTTAATTAATATGTTTAGTGTAGATATTGACAAAATTTTTCTCTTCTTTACTGCCCTCCTCTGGGTCTATCCAGTAATATATGACCCTGAATGTCTCAGAGATATATTTATCGAGTGAAATCCTTTAAATGTCTAAAATTTCATCAGTTTTATATTCATATAGGATCCCAAGTCTCATCTTTCAACTACTAATATGGCTTGCAAATCTACTTACAAGAGTAACTTTAATTAAATAGGTCTGTTATGACTTCAGTTATTGCTGTATTTTATAAAGATTGCCTTTGAAAATGGACTTGTAACATTTTTTCAGGTCATAATAACAATAACCTGTAAAGAGTGTATATTTACCTAAGGTGAAAGTAATTTCCTAGAATGGTAGCCTCCAATTTGATCTCAGATGTTCACATCTCATGTACTTATGAAGAAAAAAAAATCAACAAAAAACCCCTAAACCATCATAAATTCCAGTATAATGAATCCCTAAAAATGAAAAATTGTCAACTTTGAATTAACAACGCTGGCTTAATTATATTGTGTTAGTGTCCATCTTTAGCTTTTTAGAAATTAAGACTTACAAAATCTATGCAACACCTGTTTTAAAAGACCATCAAGGCTTTTCACAGAGCAAAGCTTCCTGAAGGCTGGCATGTAAATGTACATTTTGGTTGGTTTTCTTCTCTTGTTCCTAAGTCTTGAACTTTATTTTACCCAGGGATAGAACTGCCTCGCATCAACTACGACTATAATAGCAAAAAATACAAGTACGTCTTTGCAACGCAAGTGCAGTGGAGTCCAGTTCCTACAAAGGTATAATTAACATTTACAGAGTCAGGAACTGCATTTATAGGACACAAATAAAATTTAAGCAGTTGTTATGTAGACCATATTTTTCTAGTTTGGCCCAAAATATAGCCTAATCTGCATTCATACATGGAAATTCAAAGTGTGTGGTCCTGAGCCCAGAAAGTGGATTTTTTTTTTCAACATCAAGTTAAAGCTTCTAAATGACGACACTACAGTTGGGTACTATGTTTGTAAATATCAGCATTTGAAAGTAGGGAGATGAAAAGTTGGACATATATTGTCAGCTTACTTGTATGATTAAAACAGCCTCACTGGGCCAATTATGGAAACAATATACCTTTGTATTTAGATGAAAAATATTAATAGTTGAAGGTAAGAGTACAGAGAAATTCACTCTTTATAATTCTTGTTCTGTGACTGTAAGACAGAGCAAATTGAGTTCACACTGTTGG
Source organism: Limnodromus scolopaceus (assembly GCA_028565335.1). Taxonomy (NCBI): domain Eukaryota; kingdom Metazoa; phylum Chordata; class Aves; order Charadriiformes; family Scolopacidae; genus Limnodromus; species Limnodromus scolopaceus. The sequence continues at coordinate 41,136,467 of JAOXNO010000063.1, forward strand.
TTCTTGTATATAATTACCACGACTGATTACAAAATAAAGCTGGATTTCTGCATGATGCAAGAAAATTTATTGCAGCATATCTGACAGGAACTCAAACAAATCTGCAAGTTTGTGATTTGCAGTGTAGATAATCCCTGCTTGACTTAAATATAATTAAAAATGCTGATAAAAGATTTTTTGTTTCACACCAGTTGCTCTTTAATGAATGTGGGCACAACAACCACCATATATAATCCTTAGGTAAAGTCTGTCAGCAAAATTGCTGTCACCTTAGTTAGAAGGGAGAATTCTTCCAAATTCTTGCTCCAGTAATCTGAATGCTTTCCTTTTTGTGTAAACATATTTTTTAACTAAAAGTCAAAAGGGAAAAGAATATAATTGCGTCTGTATGGGTAGAGAAAAGGCTTTAATAGAATTGAACTGAAAATGCCAGGCATCCCACTGGCGATTGGTTTGGTCAGGCACTGGACCCATTAATGAGAGGAAAATCTATATTCTCTTCCTTCAGTTAACACCAGTATCTGTGGAGCTTGTTACCCATTGGTTTAATCTTTACACATCACTAGTAATAGCCTTTGTTCTGGCATATACACCCCACTTAACAGCAGAAGGCCTTGAGAAATATTGAGGTCACAATAAAAGGAAAATAATTCACAGGATTAGAAAACGGAAGGTTTAACTGCTGTTTCCTGTTTTACAACAGAATCGCCCTGGTTTGGCGCAAGTCACTTAAATGTTCTGGGCCTTGGACCCTTCCTCTATATAGTGAGGGCATTATTTATAGTGAGGGTTCTCTCATGATCTGTATTTGTAAAGTACTTAAAGACCATAAATGAAAGATGCAATTGGTTTCTAATGAAATGAAAGTAGAACATTGCGTGATTATGCAGTCACTAAATGTTACTCCAGAGTTTAAGGTTTTCCAGGTGTATCCTCCTTGTGATGACATGTGACTTGCTGCTCCTTAACTCTTAGCATCTGTCCCCCGTGCCAGCAGCCTGTTCTTCTTGTACCTTTGGAATAAGCCACTGTCTGGGTCACTCACATTTTTCTTTCCTCGTCACAACTTTTTAGGTTGTAAAATTTAACGTCCAGACAAAGGAAATGCTCCACTGGGGAGAGGACCACTGCTGGCCATCTGAGCCCATTTTTGTTCCCAGCCCTGATGCAAGAGAAGAGGATGACGGTAAAATAAAGACAACATTCTGAAATCTGGGGTTACATGAGTTTTGCACTAAATCTTACAAGTTTCACTGTTCTTAGTCGAGAACGCTGGGTTGATGTTTCCACTGTGAGATTAAAATTAGCACCAGCCATTTTACTTCTGCAGACAAAAAACCCAAAGCAATAATAGACCAAAATCAGCTTGTGTAATGTCCCAGTGTAGCCGTAAACAATAAACCTAATGCTTAGGACTTTCCAGAGAGCCCCTCGGAGCTGGATTTATCCATAGTCTGGAGCAGCTGAAGCTGTGGGAAGTCTGTGTTGTTACAGATGAGGAGAGGAAGTAGCACTGCAAGTATCCCTGTAGTCCTGATCCAGCTCTGTTCTCAGGTGACTCCTTGCAAAGGCAAATGGCAAATAGCTGACAGGGTGAGTCCCAAAACTGCCAGGCACACAATGTAGTGCTGGTTTGCTTTTCTCCATCCCAATGAACTGCACGCAGATCAGAAAAAAGCACAGAAGAGTAGCATTTGATAGTTCTTTAGCACTCTCGGTCAAACTTGCGGTTTGTTTCCTGAAATTCTTAGGAAACAATTGTTTCCTGACAGTGTTATCTTTTCTGCTTGATGTAACTAGTGTGTGCTTCTAATTGTTCATTTTATATGTTACAGGCATTGTTTTGACCTGTGTTGTGATGTCTGAGCCAAAGGAAGCACCCTTCCTACTGGTCTTGGATGCTAAAACATTCCAAGAATTGGGGCGAGCCACAGTAGATGTAGAAATGCATCTGGACCTGCATGGAATGTTTATACCAGAGAGAGATTTGAAGACTGAGACTGAGTAAAATGCTATTTCTCCTATTACACAGACTGAGACAACCTTCTGCTGAACGTGGGATAATACCGTTCAGCAACAACCTTATCTTATGACAAGAAATGACTGAATATAATCTCTTCAATAACAATATATAAACTCTTATGAGAGATATCAATAACTTTTATTATAAATAATTACATGGACAACTGGTACATAACTATTCCAGAACAAGAATGATCAATATTAAGCGCGAATGTTGTATACAACTCGTGGGGCAGGGAACAGGAGACAAAGGTAACAAAAAATGTTTTATTTGAGTAGATGATAGCTTTCTAAGCAAATAAAGCACTGTATTTATAGGGTGATGTATGACATGAGTCACATATGTCTGCAGCTCATGTAACTTCCATGGACTGTTTAAGGACTGCAGCTCACAATTAAAATTGTCTCCTGCCAGAAAACCTCATGTTAAACTATTTGCTATGAAAATAATAATTCATGGCAATGCATTCTCTTGGTGCTTGATTCCTTAAACTCCGCTATAACCAAAGTGTTACATTGAGGTGCTACAACTTTCTAATTTAGAACCTAAAAAAGTCCTGCTTTGCTAATAATTTCATGGTGTATTTTTCCCTTTTCTGTTGACAAAACCAAGTAACTTGAAATAGAATATATGGTTTTATGTAGCATTCAATTATACTTCAGCACTATTCAATCTATCTTAAGCACTTTGTATTTAAATCAGTTTTCCTTGAGGAGAATACCTGACACGACATTTCATGTAATTAGATGATTACATTGTGTAGAAGATAAACAGAAAAGTAGTATTTATTAATATTGCTAATAGTCTGTGTCAATAGCAGTATGCATATGAATGAGGGCAGTATGTTTCTAGCAGAGCTCAGATACACACGTTCAACAAATCGTTTAGGTGACAGAGTGAAAGGCCTGATTTAGACCTTATCTGAACGGTAGCTGAAACTACAAGCTATTGTTGCTATAGCTAAGCATTTGCTTTATTGTCTGCTTAGGGGCATCCATGTCCTGACATGGGTTTGTCATTGCCTGTGACAGGTGCTTCCTAGAGAAAGTACACAACTCTTATTTAGAGTCACAATTAAAAAGCATGTTTCAACACAGAGTTCCAATGCCAAGTATACCGTGACTGTTTTTTGTTATAGGAATGGCATTTCTTAATCCTGAGTGTATTTCTGTTTTCTGACTTGGGGCATTGATTCTCCTTTAAATAAGAGCTTTTTTTTTTTCTTTTTTTTAAGTTGTATTTTCCTATTGTACATATCTTTAGTGTTGGAGACATCTTTAGTGATGGGGAAAACTAGGTACACATCCATTTTAGGTGTTTGTCTGGTCTGTATAAACCCCCACACTTCTCAGGTATCTCTCACTCTTATATATGCACTCTCACACTGTCTCTGCTGCTCACGGTGTTTTACAGGTGGGAAACAGAACAAAATAGTTGTCATTTACTACCTCTGCATCACGCGAGAATCTGGGCTTTGGTGGCTTGTTTGTGGTTCCCTAAGATGTTTATGGCAGAGTGGGAGCTGAACCAACAGCATCCTCAGTTCTTGTTTGCTCTGTAGCAACTATACCTCCCTTTCTCTGCTTAAGTCTTTGCAGTTTGTAAGTATTAAGAATATCCAGACTATTTTTAATGTAAAATAAAAGTCACTGTGGTCAGATCTTGAGTTAAAATATACAGATTTGGGCATTCAAATGTTTATATATTCCATAAAATGGAAATAAACACTTTAGTAAGGCGTGTTTGCAGAAATCGTCACCTTTAGTGTTTTCAAGGCCAATTACCACTACTATTTAAGAGAGCTTTATCTTCTAAAGAAGGAACTGAATTCCATTTGTGTAAGTAATATGGGAGCAGAACTGGAATGGAAGACTGACTTCTGATGTTGGCAAAGGACACCAGCTGTGGGATTCTTTCTTTTAATCTGAAAAAGTTTCTACAAATATTTCTCCAATTATAAGGTGGTAACAAATCAAAACTCTAACCATTATTATAGATCTTTTTTTTTTAAGAATTCGTCTCCAGAGTTTCTTCTGTAGAACTCATAGTATTATGTTTTCAGATGATCATGAGTTTAGATCCAGGAGTTACTGGACTTCTGAGGAGCTAATTCTTACTGGCAGAGATGACACAATAGCAGAATATCAATCATAAAAACAGATCAGATTTGTTATCTGCAGTCTAAAAAAGTAAATGTGTTCTTTATGTTTGTGTAGAAATACTACAGAAAATAAATTACAGGAACTGGTACTTGGTATGATTTTTTAAACAAGGTCTGCTGTGCTCACTTGGTCAGTATTAGCATCAAGTTTAATTAGCATCAAGTTTGTAGTCAACCTGAAGAGAAAAACAGCGATATAAATCTGGATTTGCCAATCCCGGTATCCTCCTGTGGCAGAGACAATATGGATAAACCCGTATGGCTCATCACAAATTTGTTCAAGGATGTTTTGAGCAATTGCAATAGTAATCTGATGAAACATTTCCCCTGAACGTGGTAACACACCGTATCATTGCTAGGCTTTGCCAAGTGGCTGCAAGGCTTGTGGGCTTCTTCTGTTGTGGTAACGTGGCACGCGGTAACGAGTCTGTCATTTGCTTCGCTTCTCTGATATCCTTCGCTACGAACGAAATCTTGAGGGAGAGAAAGGTTTGATTCTTCTTTTGCACCAATTTAAGTCATAAATTAATCCAGTAAAACCAGTGGAGTCATTGTAATGGCATAAAAAAGAATCTAGATTTAGTGACTGCAAATAGTAAGGATAGATAGATCCACTACAGGGAAAAAAACATAGTTGAGCAAGAGAATCAAGCCCTGGGTATGCACACATATAATTACCTCAAAGATGTTACAAATGGCCCTCTGGTTGGTAGAGTGGTTTGGTTTGGTGGTGTTTGTTGTTGGTTGTTTTTGTTTTTTTTATCAACAGGTTTCATTAAATGGAACAAATAACACAGCATAATAATTAATTTGTTCTCTGGCAGTGGATATTATCTGTTGTTACGCCTTGTCCCATTGCCCCACATACGCTGGAGGAGGAAGCAGAAACACTGTTTACCAGGACGAGTTAAAAACCAGAAATACAACTATGTTTTCCTGCATAACAATCTATGCGGGAGGCACAGACACAAACCAGTGTTTTTAAATAACCAGGCCACTCAATGACAGCTTTTGCAATAATTTAAACCACTGTTCCCTTGGGTATGCAATTACCAAAGTATTAATAAGAAGCAAAATACATCTTTTGCCAGCAGTGCAAGGTGCAGAGTGCTCTCTGCTTTCATTACCCTCAAAGAGAGCTGGGGATGTGTCCTCTGGATCGCTTCTGCTGTTCCTCATCCTACACTTGACATCCTGGATAATTATACCCACGCCAAAAGTGGCCTTCTAATATTTTTAAATGGGTATGTTATAACAATAAGTGATGCAATGTTGGTGGTGTTTCATGCAGATTAGTATGTTTTTAGGCCTTCCGTCACACCAGGATGTGAAACACATCCTTTGCTGCTTCTAAAAATCTTGTTCAAAGCTGCATCGCAAACGGTGCTCCTCTCTGCAACCCCTCTCCAGCCAGAAAGCTCCTGAGCGAGGGTTCAGCTGTAAATACTGGTTTAAATGGGGCCATTCACACGCTTCACAAGCGGCACTTGGTGCAGTGTTTGGACGCCGGGGTCTGCGTGTACAGATGTCCCAGCTGAAATCTCCATCTGGAGGACAAACCAGCACTGTGTCCAGCTGGGAAAGGACAAGGCTGCCTTTGTAAAGTCATCCATTTCTCTTTCCTATGGGGACATTTCCACGTACCTTTATCTTTTTTCCCCAGTGGTAAAATGTAAAATGACTTGGAGACACCATCAAACTGGATTAGGGTGGATTATAAAATAAAATATTAAGTTGTCCGCATTTCAAAGAGATGTATTTTTGACATCACCGATTAAAAGAAATGCAAATAACAAAAGCCTGTGATCGACCACAGCTTTGCTAGATCAGGCCCTCTGGAAATTTAATTCTCCCAAATGGAGGGGAGCGTGATCTACTTTTGGGTGTTTCACAGCCTCCGAAACCCAAATCTGCTGTTGATGTTGACTCTTGGCGCAGGGATCGTGGGGACCTGCCGTTTGCCCCCTCCTGAAATGACAGTGAAAACAGATGACAGCTTTAGAAACACTTCTGCTCGGTGCAAATAAGTTTCTCTCCTCACATCCTGGATGCTGTTAAAGACAGAGGAATCAACTCATCTCTTAATGTACAATTAAGCACGTTAAATATATGGCCTAAAGCCTTGTGAACAGTCCCGAAGAAAATCTTTTTGTTATTATTTTTGTCTGAAAAAGGGCGCATTTCCAGCTGGCAGCTGTAGAAAACAGCACCATCGAAATGAGTCTCGCTGCATTTAATTCTCGTTTCCTTACTTTTTCCTCATGCTAATGCCTATCATTTTCACCTCTGGGTGAAAGAGAAGGGAAAAAAAATAAATAAAAGGCCGTGAAATTACCTTTTTTTCCCTCCTTCTTGGCTACTGCCACATTTTAAGGCCAAGAAGGAGGGGAAAAAAGGTAATTTCGCACATTTTAAGGCCAAGAAGGAGGGAAAAAGGTAATTTTGCATAATTTCGCACATTTTAAGACCAAGAAGGATGGAAAGAAAGGTAATTCCGCACATTTTAAGGCCAAGAAGGAGGGAAAAAAAGCTAATTTCGCAGGAGATGCTAAGTTTTAGGGTCTCAGACCTCCCCTGCCCCGGCTGGCCGCCGTGCCCGGAGCGGGGGCCGGGGCCGGGGCCGGCTCCGGGTCCGCCCC
>JAOXNO010000063.1:41154609-41164828 GCA_028565335.1 Limnodromus scolopaceus
GGTGAGGCAAGAGGAGCCATGGCTCCTTGCCCTCCGCTTACGTACCTCCTACTTCATTCTCCTCCTTCAGCTTGCTTTCTACATTAGGCTCACAATTTTCTGTCTTCAACTTTTCCAGCCCTAAACCTGGTTATAATATCTCCTTGCATCAGTTTTTTTCCTCCCAACAGCCGCAGCCGTCCTGCGGTACCTGACGTGAATGGCAAGGAGTACCTCCAGCTGCCGTTTGGGAACGGTTCTCCTGTCATGGCTCAGAAATATTTGTACCAAAATAAATACACTGGTAGTTTATTAACTAACAAATTAAAGTTGTGTGACATGTACAAGTACTGCTTCTCAGGACGGATGATAGGAACAAAGCTTACTCTGAACAAGAATGCATTTGCATAAGGTGAATATTTGCCCACATACAAATATTTATAACTTTGAAACCAATCGATTTGTTCTCAAAGTTATTTTTCACTTTGACTGTGTGTTTTGGGATTGTAGCAGTGGTTGGCTTGTTTCTTTTCGGATTAACAACTGTTGATGCCTGAAAAAGCACACACGGTAATTAGAACATCTAGCCTGATAAGGCCCAAAAACTCTGAACAACGCTTTCTTGTTAGCAGAAGGCGTCAGCATGAAGTCCATGCAATGGGGTGATTTAGCTTGGGTGTGTACAGGTGATGCTAAGATGAAAGTTAGTGATAAATAGCACGAGTCCTTTCCCTAATCTCCCCATTAGTGCTGCCTTGCAACATGTTTACTGTATTGCCCTGCATCTGTGTTAAACCCCCCTGTGTGTTGCATTTACCCAGGCTCTCTGTAGATACCATTTGACCATACCAGCTACTCACAGGTACCTGGTATGTGTGAAATACAGGTGCTGTCTGACTGTCTGTCCCTTCTGGTGAAGGAAGCCAGATGTTGCAAACCTTGACACATTTTACGTTAAATTAACAGAAAAGACAGTTTCAGCCTAGAAAACAAGATGCAGCTTTCACTACAAACCAGGAAACCCAAAACTTGAGTGTAGTCGGCGTAATTGAGATGGAGACCGTTTGGATGGGCTCGACAACGTGTGTAAGGAAGCCTTGACACTGGGTGAGGGTTGAAAACGTGTGCCACTGTGTGTATGAGCTCCTTCATTCGTTTGGAGTTGTGGGCACGAAAAATGCGTGTTCCACACGGGTGAGGATGGCGTGAGTTGAGGTGCACGTTGTACAGGATGGCTCGAGCTAAATACTCTGTTGAAAAGATTTCAGCAGACGTTGATTTGCGACTTGCTGGCTATTGCAGCACATGCTTTATTGGACATTACGTAGACTGTTTAGAGAACAGGCTGAATTTTTCTAATCTCCTTCCAAGTGTTAGGAAATAAACAATTTCCTAATCCATATTATATTGTCATTTGGATTATAATTTGTGCGAGGTGCTGCACAAGCCCAGGGTGAAGCAGCTCAGCTTCAGACCTGGTGCAGCTGTGCCTGTGCTCAGAGAAGCGTTGTCTCCCCGAGTGCTCTGCCCCCCGGCGATGGGGCTCTTTCCCCGTAGAAAAGCCATGTGAAAACAAGACCACGAGTTTCGTTAACTTCAGGGCTAAAATTACCATCCTTATTCACGCTTAAAATATAGCTCCTTATAGGCTAGGATTTTCTTCGAAGTGAGTTATATCTTATTTTGTGAGAAACGAATGTATTTTGATATGAGTAAGGGAAATAGAATCTGCCCTTAGCTAAGTCCTATTTATGTATTTACCCAGTGTGAGTGTGAATAGCGGAGGACTGCGACACTTTCAGCTTAGCAAAGCCACAGCTTTTCACATTAAGGAAATAATTCTAGCTAAGAATATATCCAAATGAATATAAAAATTTTTTTTAAAGGCTTTTATTTAAATGTGCTGTGGCATAGATATCTATATATACACACAGAGGGAGGCAGTGAAACAAGTTTTCTGGTCTTTTATATAATTTTTTGTTGGTTGCCTAAAGCATGGAAAAAAAGATCAAAATCCTCTTTTATTAGCCCTTGTGGTTGTTTTCGCTGGACTGGTGGACGCTGCTCCCTTTTGAACGCTTAAAGTTGTCTTTCCTGGTAAAAGTGTTTGTAGTAACAAAGCAAACCTGTCTGCTGTATTACGATTATTTCCTCGTCTTTTTCCCCCCAGCCCCCCTCCATTCTTTTCAAGGCCATATGAACCTGTTCCTGGTATTTTTAAAGAAATTGCTCATAAGTGGAGCATCCACTGGTGCAGATGAGATGAATATTTAAAGCTCTGCTGAGCACCACATGGGCTGTTTCCTACAATTGTGAGCGCACAGTTCCCTTGCAGCCAGGCACAGCATTAGGCTGATAAACATCATAAACTACACAAAATGGTAATGCAATCCAAATATTTGTGCTGCCAGTGTATATTCTGATCACATCTGCTTGCTGTAATTATTTTTTTTCCTTGGTAAAGTTTTTGTTTTGTTTGGTTTTGGGTTTTTTTCCCACCTTTATCAAAGCAAATTGTTATGTTTCATCTGTCAGCAGAGGTGCTGTTCTGTTTGAAGTTCTGAGTGAAGTTTTTGAAGGTTTGTGGGGAATGAGCCGGGCAAAAATTACTTTGGCTCTTTGATGCCGTGGGTATTTTGCAAGGCTAACATATTTCTTCAGTTTGGAAATGTGATGAGCAATATTAGAGACCATACATGTATCCTTTGCATGCTAATTCAAGAGAGAGAATTTTCACGTCGTATTGTAAGGGTTTAACATCTCTGTTATAGCTCAAGTGATCCATAGCCAGCATTTGTTTCTTCAGAAAACCAAGAGCAAGCAATGCCCAGGTTGTGAGCTTTTATTTTCTTCTTCTCTCTTCTAGGACAAAATTGAATTATAATCCTCCAAAGGATGATGGCTCAACGTACAAGATTGAACTTGAAGGGATATCTGTTGATATCATGAAAGAGATACTAGATTACATCTTCAGTGGGCAGGTATGGTATTAAAAAATAAACTAGATGGAAATGGAACTGTTTGGCAAAATAACCTGGGTCTTAACGCTGTCATCCTGAAAGATAAACCTATCAGGGTTTAAAGCTTTGTGATAAAACTTCCGCGAAGTGATGTTTGACACTGGGGCTGCACGTGTGAAGTGGAGGCAGTTGGCTCTGCAGGAGTTGTCTCTGTCTCTGCTCTTCTCGTGCAGCGATGGGGGGACCCTGGGAGAGGCAATCTCAAATGCTCCTATTAAAATTTGTGGCTGCCTTCAGTAACCTGCTTTAAAACGTGGCGTCTGTGACAGCTGTAAAAGTACTGGTTTGATGGCATAGAGGTTGAGACCCCATCATTATTGTGCGTCAGGCACATTCCCCTACCGACCCTCGTGCCCACCTCTCCAGCCTCTTGCTGCTGACAGCGTGGCCCTTCAGACCCTGGGGCCAGCAGCCTGAGCAGGAACTGAAGCTGGTGTCTCCAGTTTATTCGGAAGCAGATTGAGACTGCTGAATGAGTTTAACTTTTAGCAGAAAAAGAAAAGGTGGATACGGCTTGAAATTCTTTTCTGGGCATGCATATTTATTTATTGCAGAAAAATTCATTTTAGGTTCCCAGATTAGATGAGCGATTTTACGGTTACTTCAGGCACAAAATTCTGCTCAACACCTTCTGTCAAGCATATGCCTTTCCATCCCTGTGTTAATTTATAAATGTGTAGTAGTCATATCAATTTCTTGTAGTTTTTACACTGGCATTAATACTCCATTTTTCAGCCACTGAGAATAACTGTAATGAATGCGGACATGTCATAAAACAATTAAATGAGTGATAGTAGCTATAACTTGTAAATTAATTCTTGCAGATCAGGCTAAATGAAGAAACTATCCAAGATGTGGTACAGGCAGCTGATCTCCTGCTGCTTACAGACTTAAAAACTCTCTGCTGTGAGTTTTTAGAAGGTTGCATAGCTGCTGAGAACTGTATTGGTATTCGGGACTTTGCACTGCACTATTGTTTGCATCATGTTCACTACCTTGCCTCAGAGTATCTGGAAACTCACTTTCGAGATGTCAGCAGCACAGAGGAATTCTTGGAACTGACTCCTCAAAAACTGAAAGAAGTGCTGTCCATGGAAAAGCTCAATGTCGGAAACGAACGATACGTCTTTGAAGCGGTGATTAGGTGGATCTCTCATGATTCAGAATCCAGAAAGGTCAGGACATCCAAATGTTTATATTTTGAATGCGGCCCAAATCGGTGTGTTTATTCTAATCGGTGGGAACTTAAAATAGATACATTTCCTTCAGGGCTAATCTTGCACTTACAGAATTAGTAGAATTTTGCCGGAAATGCAGACAGTGGGATTGCGGTAAAAGGGTGAAAGCTGTGTTGATGATGGATCATCTACTCTCTTTATTATTTAATAGACATTAAGAAAAAAAGGACCTTTTTGGCATTCAATGATATAATCTTGTTTTTGTAGAGAGAAAGCAAGTAGCACATTTGTAGTGAAACTTTGAAGGCTTGAAGCATTTTCTTAATAACATTGTGTTGTCATTTGAAAGTAATGACAAATCTACAAAGTCCTTTGGGTTGGAAGGGACCTTAAAGATCATCTCGTTCCAACCCCCCTGCCACGGGCAGGGACATCTCCCACTAGGCCGCGTAGTTCAAAGCCCCATCCAGCCAAAAATAGCCTTTGAAGGTTTTGATAAATATAGAAGCACCTGGATGTACGAGTGCCTTAATGCAGTTCTGTGAAGTTTGGGGGATTTTCTGGCATTTATCTCTTTCTGTAGGTTCACATGAAGGATGTCATGTCCGCAGTGTGGGTTTCGGGCTTAGACGCGGCGTATTTACGTGAGCAGATGATGAGCGAACCGCTGGTCCGGGAGATCGTCAAGGAATGCAACAATATCCCCCTCACGCCCCCCCAGCAGGGAGAGGCCATGCTGGCCTCCTTCAAGCCCCGGGGCTACTCGGAGTGTATTGTGACTGTCGGGGGAGAGGAGCGAGTGTAAGTATGAAGTGGCAGCACGGGCCGGTGAAAATACAAGCGTCTGGCATTCATGGCACGTCTGAAAACACGGTGTGGGTAGAGTATGTGTAGCTAATGGGCTTATTACTCTGTCATTTGGGTTTGTTTTTAAGTTGGTCAGACATACTATAAATGCCTTTGTAAACGATTCAGCAATAAATAGTTATTTTGTGATAGTTTTCTGACATTCAACGTGTACTCTAGACTTACAGTAGGACGTGTTTTTTGTTCAGTAAGTGTTGGCTGTTGTTTTTTAAGCTGAATAGACTTTACTCAAAATAAGCACAGAACATTGGAGAAGCACTTTTCTAATGATCTGAAAAACATCTATAACAAATATTAAAAATAATGAGCGTGTGCTTTAACTGTTTTGTTTATAATAGTTGTGGTTCCAAAAAAAAAAGTCATTATTGGTGCATCTGAGATGCCAGGTGAAAATTCCTGTTCCATCCACACAATCCCTTTCTTTTCTTGAGTACCCCTTGCAGTAGAGGGGAAGGTTTTGTTCTGTTTCAGTAAGTTTAGCACTTAGCGATTTGCTCTTTATAGAAGTGTAATAAAATACTCAAATAACATTTTGCACGTCAGTTTGTGGCTGGCTTTACTCAGGCATTCTTAATACTCTATCAGTTCTTTTTAGTTTGTTCAAAGTTCCTTCATAAAAAATGTTACAGGCAGATCCAGTACAAATGGAGCCCATCCGCTTTTTATGTCTCAAGTCTGTACAAAAACAAATTTACACATATTTGGTTTGGGGGCCTTCTCCTTGTCAAGGAAATGCCACATTTTATGAATATATATTAAATTATGAACAAGCAAGTTTTGGACACAAGGTATTGGTGGTGAACTCGTAAAACTCTTTGTCTTGTCTTTCTGTTTTTGTTTGTTCCTTCCCCACCCTGTGTTCAGATCACGGAAACCAACCTCAGTGATGCGGTGTATGTGTCCTCTTTATGACCCCAATAGACAGCTCTGGATTGAACTTGCTCCTATGAGTATTCCAAGGATCAATCATGGAGTATTGTCAGCAGGTAAAGGGGAACTTTGTATTTGTAAAGTCAATATTATGAAAACTTACCAGTGCCTCAAAATCTGAGATATGGTTTATAATAATTTTTTTTTCTTAAAGATTGACTGCACTGGGGTTATTTCATGCTTCCCCTTTGTCTGCCCAAAACATTACTTTATTCTGTGAAAATCCCTGTCATCTGAGTGTCTTAAAACCACTATTCCTGCAATATTTTGTGGGAATCTGCTGCATCTGTCTCTCCAGGAATATTTCATGTTTTAAGTAACTCTGCTGCATCACTGAATCTGTTGAAGACAGCCTACAGTGGTAGCCTTGAGTCCGGGTATAAATATGTGCTTTACCTACTCCAGTCCCAGAATTTGACCTCTGACTGGTCTGAATCTTTTAATGAGTTCCAGGATACAGCTCCCTGGTCACGTTGTCTTGCTCAGTGTCCAAGTGTGAATCCTCTTTTTAAGATCACGTTACATTTTGTTTTACAGAAGGATTTTTATTTGTGCTTGGTGGTCAGGATGAAAACAAGGGAACGCTAAGCTCTGGAGAGAAATATGATCCAGATACCAATTCATGGAGTTCCTTACCACCAATGAATGAGGCAAGATCACTATCTAACTGTTGGGATTTTTTTTTTTTTTTTTTTTTTACTTTGGCAAAATGTTCCTTCTGTTCTGAATCTCCAGTCACTTGCATCTTACATGTTCAAAATCGTGCTACAGCCTCTCTTCTGTTTATATCCTCTTGTTTTACTTGTGGTCTGATAACGACTTCCGAACCTGGAAAAAAAATTAGTGAAGAGCTAGCTGTAAAGCCAAACTACAAAATTGCAGCAATTCCACATGGAATCGTACAATGTTACTTAATATTTTGAATATACTGGCCTTCTAAAAACGTACACAAGAAAATTCTTGTATGGACAAAGGGCTTGGTCTGTGTGGAAAAGATGGATGGAGAACTTGCCAACATACAGAACTTGGCTTGCAGAGAGATATTTATATTTGTTTGGTTTGAGTTAGTGTTTCCTTCTTCATATTTGCGTTCCATAAAAAAGTAACAGCTTATTATTTGTAAACGTATACCCTTAAAACACCTGTGTTTTTATCTCCTTAAATCAACATAGGGTGTTTATTAAGAAATTGCTGTTTGCCACAGGATTAAAGTCTGTGGTTGGCAAAAGCCTGTAGTTTTGGCCGTGTTTGCAGCTACAATGCATTAAGTTTCTTGCTTACTGTGAGTAAGACTGAGGGGAGCTGTGCTCCTACACACAAAGGAGAAGAGCTGCCTTTTCACAGATCATGGGCCCAAGTTTTGCTGCTGTAGAGACCAGAAAGCCAAAGCTTCATTGAGGAGACCACCGCTGTGCAAACTGACATACGGCCAAGCTCTCTTCTTAGATGGGGTTTAAGATGGGGTTTCTGTGGGGTCTCTTTTGCTTTTGCTGCTCTCTCTTTTTTTGAATACCCTTTGCTTTGTTTAGTTGAAGAAATTAATGATCTTATTCTGGAGTTTAAGACTTTGCCATTCGAAAACAAAACATAAGCCAGACATAATACCAATATCACTTTGCAGACAGTTATGTTGAAAACCAGACTGTATTGATCTGTTCACAATGGCAACTCGTGTTTTACAATGTTGACTTTATTGATATTCCTTAGGCACGACATAATTTTGGTGTGGTAGAGATTGATGGGATTCTGTATATTCTGGGAGGTGAGGACGGTGAGAGGGAGCTAATCTCTATGGAGAGCTACGATATTTATAGCCGGACCTGGACCAAGCAGCCAGACTTGACCATGGTTAGAAAGGTAAGAACTACATCCCATGTTATCTCATTACTTACTGTTTAATACTTAATGCCAGTATATTTATTTTTTCAACCTTTTGCTTCAAGTAGAAGCTGTAACAGTCTTAAAATGGAATGAGAGAGAGCAGCTCTTTATTTATATGCCAAAACAAAACTGTGGTTTGACACAGGCAGCCCAAATGCAGCCGTGTGTGCGTAGTTACCTTTTGAGCTCTTGATATTGTGTGTTTGTGTGTAGTTTTAGATGTGCTTTTTCTTTTTTCCACAAGATTGGCTGCTATGCAGCTATGAAGAAGAAAATCTATGCAATGGGTGGTGGCTCCTATGGAAAACTCTTTGAATCTGTGGAGTGTTACGACCCCAGGACTCAGCAGTGGACGGCAATCTGTCCTCTGAAAGAGAGGAGGTGCGTGAAAACGGACGGGGGGAGCTGGATTGCTGTGTGTGCCCTTTTTTAACTCCCTGATGAGAGGAAGTTTTCCTTTCTCTCTTAGCCACCTTTAGGGATTCATCAGAGGCCCTGTGGATTTCACCATGTCTTTCTGCATCTTGGTGGCCTCTAGTTAACATATGGCTGAGTAAAGATAAGCATCCAAGCAATAAATATTAATTTTGTATAAATAGACTCTTGATGTTACAAGCAATTTTTCTCTGATGCAAAATGTAAACCAGAAATTGTAGTTCAGTTGGAACTTCTGAATTTTTTTGAGATAAATACTTTACTGTTTTGTTCTTTTACATGGTCTGAATTAGGTGCTTACAGTTCGTATTCATGACTTATCTCATCTTGTTGAGCATATAAGAGGGTGTATGTGTATATATGAATTTTAAAAATGAAAAAAAATGGAGACAGTTCAGAAGGATATGTGAAATGGTTTTGATATATTTCGTTTAATTTATTTTTTTTCTCATTTGGATTCTCAGATTTGGGGCAGTGGCCTGCGGCGTTGCCTCTGAGCTTTATGTATTTGGCGGCGTCAGGAGTCGTGATGACAGTCAAGCCAGTGAGATGGTGACGTGCAAATCTGAATTCTATCATGATGAGTTTAAAAGGTAACCAGCTGCAGCTGTAAACATAGGAAATAAGTGCCCTACAGACTCACTTGTCTGTTCCCCCCTCCTTGCTCCAGCACTTCAAAGCATAGTTAGATCTGTGCCGTGCATATCTGTTGCTTGTTTTACCTTTTATGATCCAGTATGGCTGTTCCCAAAGGTCCATCTGCTTCAGTGCCTGTCCCTCTAAGATGCCAAAGCTAAAGCCCTGGCCACCAAGTCAGTCTTGAGTGCCCCTGTGCAGGAGAAACACCTTGGTGACACAGGGAGTTTGCCTGGTTCCTCCCCTGCAATTGCCCCAGGTGCAGGGAACTGCTGCCCCCCACCCCTGCCCACGTCCTCGGCTCCTTGTGGGTGCTCGAGGAGGAGTGTAGGTATGTACAGGGGTACTTCTCCATCATCCAGTCCTGTCTCCAGGATTTGCAGCTTAGGGAATTCCTAAGTTAGAGATAAGAAATTTCATGTGTTTTTGTTCCAAGCATTTGTAGCTGATTGTTTTTTGAACCCCTGTAGGCTTTTGCCACAGGAAGGACATTGTGGATTCTATACGTTCCACAGCCACCTCAGCACGCTGTGTATGGCTAATCTCCTTCAGTTTGTTTTGATCCGATGACTTCATTTGTTATCTCTTGGCTCTGGTATTGGAATCCACCTTACTGCATGTGGTAACTGCTCGAAATGTTACATTAGACAGAATTTTTGTGTATAGTCACCTTATTCTCCAGACAGACATAACTGACAAGCTTTGGTTCCTCTGGTGGTTTTTTTTCTTGCATATAACTATAAATTGGATGAGTGTTTTTTTTTTTTTTTTAATAAAGTAAATTGAAAGAAGTCACTGTGGTCAGATGTTTCAAGGCTTGTTGACAGGGGAAGAGATTAACACATCTGTTTTACAAGATCAGGACTGATTTATGACTGTGACCTGTATTAAAGCACACAAAAATAGAATAATAGGTGGAAGCTCATTATATAATTTTCTTGCAAGATGGGGATGTAAAGAGACTTTAATTTCAGTGTGAAGAGGTCTTCTGTGTTGTTCAAAGTGATGTCTAAATAGCTAGAATCAAATGAAGCTGGAGAAAAAGCATTCTTTAAGGTGGTTATAGGAAGCAGACAGATAGGAAGGGCTGTTGCTGCTGATGCTCCCTAACGTTTTCTAGCCCTGTGGGGGTGTGGAGAAATGCTAAAAGCTCATTAACGTATTTCTCAAGAGGCCTTTGAAAGGGAAAGAATTCTGCAAAGAAGTGCTCCCTGATCTCCTGCTTGCTATTTTTAGTTGATTTACCTGAAATATTTCCGGGCTGATCCTGTTCTTCAAAAGGTGGTATATAGC
>JAOXNO010000063.1:41165748-41178624 GCA_028565335.1 Limnodromus scolopaceus
ATTGGAATGGGCTGCCCAGGGAGGTGGTTGCGGCACCATCCCTGGAGGTATTCAAGAGACGAGTTGACATGGTGCTCGGGGATATGGTTTAGTGTTGAGTAGGTGTTGGGTTGGGTGTGGGGTTTTTTTGGGGTTTTTTTGGGGTGTTTTTTTTTTCATTGGTTGGACTAGATGACCTTAAAAGGTCCCTTCCAACCTAAGGGATCCTGTGATTCTGCTCCCTGGTGTCGGAAGCCCTGGATCCAGTCCCGGGAGGCAGACGGGGTGTTGTGGCCAGAAGAGGGTGCAGTGTCACTGTGTTACGTTCTGGCACTCTGGCCCCTGGGGTCCAACAGTTACCCCTGGTTTCGGAACCCTGGGGGCGCTGTGTGGGATGGGTGCCTTTCGGGGGGGCTGCGGCAGTGACTGTGAGATCTGAGCACTTGTACCTGTGTGGGAAAGGGAGAAAATAGCCATAAAGGGACTTCAAAATGCAGTTAGCAAATATTTCTGCCTGCCAAATACTGAGACAGAATACTTTGTTGTCAGGTACTCACTTTGAAGTGAGATTGAATCTGGAAAATTATCATAATTTCATCATAATATTGTTTTACAAATATCAAATGAATACCAAATGAAGGCGAGTTGACTCTCTGGAAAACCTGAGGGAGTTGTGTCCTGGGCTGGTTCAGAAATTGCAGAAAACGAATCTAAATCACTTTATTTTCACTGAAGGACAAAAGCTTAAACAATATGCTTCTCTTAAGTCTGTGAAAACCTTATTCTAAATACCATTGTGTGTGTGTTTGATTAGTTAAGCAATTCCACTTGCAGTGGGTATCATGCCACTGTGCATCACTACTCAAGAGTAAAGCATCAGTGATGCTAGGGATTTTACCACAGGTGGACAATATCTCACTTTTGGTTCCCTGGTGCATAGTTAACGTGACGTATACAAAGACTGATTCTTCATCTTAAACATTGTGCAGTCGCTACAAGGCGATTCATTTATAATTGATAAGCCCGTTGATTTCCTCAGCAATCGTTTCTGAAACAAATAAAGGTAGTTAGTCCTCTTTAAACCAGCAGCTTCAAAAAGTCATTGTGAAGGATAGGATATAAGCACCTTCAGACTCCACAGCGCATATTCTTTTTGTAGGGACAGTGAAGGAATGGTGCTGGAACTGTCAAAGCTGAAATATCACATTGACAGTGGATGTGTATACTATTGACAGAAGCCCAAAAGTGTTGGGATAAGAGAGGTTTGTAGACAGGGAGGAATAATACGTTTGCGAGATCATTTAGCAGCAGTCGGTCAAAAGCACAGCATATAAATCCTAGCAGTCTCAAACCAAACTTCATAGTGTTTTTTTCAGTGGTTGCATGTTGGTATTGCATAATTCCTACAGACTTCTCCAGCTGTTTTTAAGTACGTGCAGAACTCCATCACGTGCGCTTTCTTTTTGAATGGAAAGAATTGTTTGCACTGTGAGTTCAGGCATCAGACACTGTTGGTTTACAGGTACGTGGGGCGATGCACACGCGTGTGAGCTGCACAATTGTCTGTGTGCCTCAGCCCTCGTTAGCTGGGAATGCGGGATCTACCATCATCCCTGGCATCCAGAGTCCACGAGGAGCTGAGTTACGGGCTTTGCTCAGTGTGTATGTCTAAGTATGTACTTACATCAGTGTATAAACATATTAATTCATATAAACCAGCATAATTCTGGCTTGAATTGGATTAAAGGGCTGAAGTTTAACTTGTTTAATATTGCTTACTTTGACAGCAACTTACTCCAGGATAACTCACAGTGTGCAGTCTTTCAAAATTGTTATTCTTAACCGTGACGCAGACTTTTCTAAAGACCAGGAATACGCTGAGATCTTCACACTAGCCACAAAATAAACATTGAGACTTCTGTTAAGCTATACAGTATAAACAAGTAATAAAATAGATGAAGTGAGACAGAATAGTAGCATGCACATTAAAGGACAGGGTAATGTAGAAAGGACAGGATAATGTAGAAAATAATTCTCATATTTGAAGTACTTCTGTAACTGAAATTTTTTTCAATTGATAAATGTTTTGTCAGCCTCTCTAAATTTAGAGTCATGTGCATGAGTGAATTTAAGTGAACCGGGGATAGAAAACACATGCGTCAGACTGCAGGTTTTTTTAGGATGTAGATTTTTTTTTTTTTCCCCAAAGGCTATAGATTGAGCTTTGTGTGCATGGTATCCTGTTTTTAAAAATATCGATCAAGCTAAAAATAGATCTAAAAAAATGTGAAAGTGATGGAGATGTAAGGTTGTCCTTCACTCAGCGATCCATTGTTGGTCTACTCCATAAAAAGCAGGAAATCTTAACTACGTATTGAAGACCTTGATGGGTCAGCCCTTCCTTCTGCCAGAGTTTGTAATTTATAATACGCTTTTTTGCATCCACGTAGGAGCGTGGAGAATCGGGTGATGTCTGTACGCACTGGGGTTTTTATTCCTTTTTATTGTGGATATTTGGAAATATTTATTGGAGCACAAACTTAGGATGCTTTGCAAGAGCTGCTGGTGGAGCTGTGTCCTTGAGTACAGCCGCTGCCGCCTTTCCCTGCCGGGCTGTAGCTGGGGGTAGGTTTTCCTCCTCCTCTTCACCAGCTCCCCATTCAAACACATTGTCACAATTTGCGGGTATTGAGGGGGATAAAAGTGGGAGATGCTTGTTCACAAGCAAGGCTTGGTTAAAAACTCTTTTTCTTTGTGCTGCTGGAACATCATAAAAAGAAAAAAAAGGGGAAATGCTTTCAGCAGTAGGTAAATAGCGAACTAAATAACCTTTTAACATAGTGTGTGTGATTAGGAAGATTCTCCCGTTCGGTGTGCGGGAATTTCATTAAAAGGAAGTGCTTATGCTAATGCCATGAGAAAACCAACTGGCCGACTGATAGCGCTGTCAGATGAGGGATGGGAGGAACATGGAGAAGGCTTTCCTTCAGTTTTAGGCTTCCTTTCACAGCTGGTGTGAGCTTGAGGCGTCTGGAATGTGTTGGTTCTGTATCTTGTCTCTGTTTGCCTCCCACCTGGAAATAAAACCATTACCATCCTGCTTGTTAATTACAGCAGTGTGGATGAACTTTTTTTTTTGTTTGTTTATATCACTTTAAGACTGAAAAAATGGGGATTCCTTCCCCTTTTTTGAATTTGAGTGGCAGCATTTCAGTTTCAGAGCAATTATTTCTATCTATGGTTATAGAGGTTCATGCCTTCTCCCCTGCTACTCGGATTCCGTTTGAGTAGAGCCGTCCAGGGAAGTACGCAAGAGTTATGTTCCAATTCCTGAAGATTGTGAATTTTTTTGTCGTGGTGTTTTTTCCATACTGCTCAAACAGCAGGCACAGCCCACATGAAGCTGGACCTTAGTCAAATTCTGATGAAATGTGACCCTCTGCCCTTCCTGTCTTTGTTCCTTCCTAGTTTTAACTGCTAAAGCCACTCGCTGTAAGCGTTCCTGAAAAGTTGTGCTTGTTTTTTAAAGTGTATGTGTTGAGAAAAGTTGAGAATGAGATTTTTCACGAGCAACTCATAGATACTTTAATACTGTCCTTTCTTGATGTGCAGTAGGAAAATGCTTGGGTCACACAGTGTTGTGGATTTTTTTTGTTTAAGCCCCGAAACCTTGAATATGTGGTGCAGACAAACCCCTGAAGTTCACATGTTTTCCAAGCTCAGGCTTGATCAGGAGCTAGACTGAACTCGCCAGACTTTGGTTTTTTTCCTTCTTCAACATGGTCGTGTATTTACTAATTAAAAAAGGAAAAGAAAGAAATTGTGGTCTTCCTCCTGCATTTCTCTGCCATTTATTCAGTTTTCGTAACTGTAGGTAACTTGGTGCTAAAAGGCAGTGAAAACACTGACTGTGTCCTCTTCCCACGGTAAGGAGAGGAAGCTAATGAAGTACAGTGAAAGGGATTTTGCTCTGTAACACAGTTTCTGAATCAGTGTAGAGAACTTCTCCTTTTCTCTGTTCTCAGTTCATCTGTCCTCCCCTGTGACAGCTACAGGCCATTCCCTTCCTTTCTGCAGAATCTTAATCCTCTGGTGTATAGCGCAGACAAAATAACGGGCAGCTAATCCTTTCATTTGGCCTTTAAAAATTGATATCTCTCTCTCCAAGATAATTGATATGTAGCAGCCTCTCCTTCAGTGCCAGACAAGAGGCTTTCTTCTGAATCACGAGTTAAGATAATGCAGAATTTTCAAAGGTCAGCAGTATTCGTGAGGATGTCTCCTAACTTTTTTCCCTCAAATTGACCAGGTATGGCCATGAAAATACATGGGATGCTTTTCAAAGGTTTTCCAAACTTTTCTGTTCTCTGTGAATTATTCAATAAGAGATCTGGGAGCAGTCACCTAAAATAGCATTGATTTGTATGTCTTCAGGGTCTATAAATAGCAACTGTGCCAGCATCCACAACAGTGCGGCAGCGTTTTGTAGAAATTTGTTTCAGAATTGTAGAGAGGATGCTGACACAGATAAATGGGACCTGGAGTTATTTAAATTTGCTCAATGAAAGTTGCATATCATGGGATTTTATTATTATTTTTACAGGTGGATTTATCTAAATGACCAGAACCTATGTATCCCAACTAGTTCTTCCTTCGTGTATGGAGCTGTGCCCATTGGAGCCAGCATATATGTGATTGGGGATCTCGATACAGGTCAGAATTGGAACTAATAACCTCCTCTTGCTTGTCTTCTTCCAGTCTTTTAGATATGTGGCACTAACGAGACCAATTTTTTTTTTTTTTTTAGAATAAGAGACTGGCACTATGTTCTGTTAAGTTACTGTTGTCTTCAGGGGAATTGTGCTGCTTGGGCATACAGAAATGTACGGGGTTGGTTTTGTACGTTGGAGCTCTTCAGAAACAAATTCAGTGCCATAAGCATTTGGTTGATGAGCAGTTTGAGGGTCAGGAGAGATCAAGACTTAAGAGTATGTTATTGCATTTGTCTAAATATAAGAAAAAGTGGTAGCGCCTGGGGTTGTTTCTCTCACCTTCGCAGCGATAAGCAGGTGCTTCTGCATTTTGGGGACATCGTCCAGTGGTTCATAGGGCTCTAAATCCCAACCGGGTAAATGTGTACCAACAAACATTCCATACTCAGCTTCCAGCATCTGGCCACGTGCTGTAAAAAGCACATGGAAGACTGCATGGTTGGACGGCCACCTCCACCTGGGAGTGTGTAATGGGGCTGTCTACAAAATTGGAAAGAGCAAAATCCCGAATGTGGTGGGTTTCAGTAGATAAGAAACATCATAGGAGTCTTGTCTTGACAATAATTTCAACCATCTGTCCAGAAATTGATTGATGTTTCTGTGCACGCTCTTCTTTTGCGTATTTGCCTTATTAGAGGTTGGATGTGGTGATAGCTACAGCACGTTTTAAGCAATTTATTTTCTTTTTTTTTTTTTTTTTTAATGTGCGTGTGTGAATTCAGGTACCAATTATGACTATGTCAGGGAATTTAAAAGGAGCACGGGAACCTGGCAGCGCACCAAACCCCTGTTTCCATCGGACCTTCGCCGTACCGGCTGCGCGGCTCTGCGGATCGCCAACTGCAAGCTCTTCCGACTGCAGCTTCAACAAGGATTATTCCGCATTCGCGTACCTTCTCCGTGACCCGTGTGCTGACAGTGGAGGAGACTGGAAGAATTCTGCGCAGTCCACCATAATCTAGCTCTATATAAAGGAAAAGCTGAGAAATTACAGCTGAAACTTACACTGTATGCTGTGCTTTGGTATGGTAACTGTTTTTGTTTTAAATGCTTAAAAAGCTTGAGTCTCAGTTCTTGTTTCGGGAACAAATAACTTAAGTATACATTAAAAAGAAGAGAGGGGGGAAAATAAAAGGGGGGATCAAGGAAACACCTTCAGCCGTAACCATTTGGAGTTTAAACCCTGTTATTGAAGGAGGTTTTTTGTGTCTGAAAGTGGTGGGAATTGGGATTCCTTTGGTGAAGCTTATTGAAAAGCAAAAAAAAAAAAAAAAAAAAAAATTCAAAGATTCAAGATGCGTTTCCCCTGAGGGGAGCTGATGCGAATAACTGTGCTATCTGGGACTGGATAGCTGTGATACACAGAAGCTGTACGATAACCAACCTCCCTGGTGTACTGCAGAGACTGCTGTTGGACCGCCATGCCGTAGGAGACGTTGGTTGTTGCACCTTTTATTTCTAGTCCTTCCTCAAAAGTTAAGGTCTGTGCCTAAAAAAAAAAAAAATGGTGGAGGTGTGTACATACGGTTTTTCATTCATTTGCAACGTTTTCATTCCTACAAATATTTTTTAATATATTTAAAATGGACTAATCTGAAACGGATACAGTATACTCCAGAGAAGTAAACTGTTTTTTCTACGCTCTCATTTGAACCGCCTGACGAACTGGTGTACAGATGGGTGGCGTGTGTTTCTCTGTGGGCTTTGGTGGCTGTTTCCGTGAAGTAAAAAGGGAAACGGTGTTTGGAATGGTTAATGACGATTGCTGCTTTTTGGTAAAAGACAACAAAACTTGACAAATTAAAGAAAACAGGTTGTGTTCCTTTTTTACTTCAGATCGCTTGCAAACTAAGAATGGTTTTTAAGACTGAGGTTTATAGAAGGGTGTATTTTATCTCTGCTAGAACAAAGGTGATACATGACAAGGATATATTTGTTTTGCAGAAAACATGATTTTTAGACTAAGAGTTAAGGAAAATTTGTACAGCGACTTTAAATTGGGATCAAAAGTTGGTTGACTAATGATTTCTGTGCTAAGATACAGTCTCGTTTACTGCTGTCTGACTTTGAAAGCCGGGTGTTACGGTGTGGTTATAGTGAAGAGCTTGGTATCTTGCATTTTGTTTCTTACTGAGTCTCGTTCACATCAGTAGCGATGTTTAATTGACTTTAGTTCGTGGTCAAGATCAGCTGGTAGAACACTTTTACCTCAATTTTTTGATTTCATTATTGTGATGGGTGGGACGCAACCTGTATTTATTTAAAAGGAATAAAATGAAAGAGATGGAAATAGAGATAGGACCTCCTGCCCTTCAGAAAAAGAGACTTTGCGTAACCAGTATTAGAACTACACACAATACTTTCCACTCTGCAACTCTGTGGACCTCAGACAAGCCAATCTCTGCCCTCAGCTGTGTCGTGTAAACCTGTGTCACGGTTATTGAATCATCTTAGGTGTGCTGAAAGACAGTCCCAAACTAGTACAAAATAGTTATATTTCACTAAATATTCCTTGAAGAGACATCCTGAAACTTGTGCTCAGTCCTTCCATAGCACTGATGTGTGGTTGGAATTACTCTGATTCTGAGCAAAGGGGTGGGGGGAAAGAAAAAAAAAAAGAGGGCAGCGGCCAATCCATTGACCATTATTTATTTATTTTTTATTTTTTACAATGCTGAAGTGCTGCAAAACTTGAACTATATACATCAATTTTCTGACCTATATTATTTGGCATATTAAAAAGTTTATATATTTATGCATTGCAGTAAACTTGGTGTGTGTATATATATGTCTTTAGGTTTTAAATTTATATATAATGCTTTACTACAGAAATGTGAACCACTTTTTTCCATCCTTGGCTGTCTTGTGAAATAAATCAAGTGCTGTTAGTTTATCTGTAAAACTTCCCTATTTTGAAAATCTTAATGTTGTTCGATTTTTCTTTTTAATTTTTTTTCTTAGACAAAGTGCCAAGATCCCATATTCAAAAGTGGTGAATGTTCCTAAGTATCTATTTCACTTTTGAGCTCGGTTTTCTAAGTGGCTTAGAAAACGTTTGAAAATGTTATTCAGAATATTGCAGGCTGCTATCTCTTGAGTCCCTGTGGCTTCCCAGTTACGCTTGAGGGCATTCAGCATCCAGAAAACCTAAGTAATAAATGCACATGATAAATCCGAATCATATGTACTCTAGCAGTGTTTTGCAGTTAAAGTTATGGAACCAAATGTTTACACTTAAAGTAGGATTAACAGTAGGTATTCTTACTTTTTTGTTGTTTTGTTTTAAACATAAAGAAAACAAATCTAGTGGTAATTGGAGTGTGTTGGGGGTGCACTCAGTGAGATTCGAGCAAGAACTTCAAGCCTCTTCAGCTGAGACAGTTACAAACTTAGTTTGCTCGCAGGCGTGTTCTCCTGTCGCTTTCTGTGCGGTTGGTGGCCAGGGACCAAGTCTCTAGAGATGTCTCCTGGGCTCTCGGGTGCGTGCTCCAGCTGAAGGTTCAAGTGCTCCCGAGATCTCAAAGCTGGCTTCCTTAGCCTCGCTTCAAGGGGGTGGAGGGTCATTCCCCATCTGCGTTGCCTGTGGGGCTGATCCAGGAGATGTTCTTGTGTGTAGGAGGGAAGGGGTGCGTCTTTCAGGGTCTGACTTGTGTCTGTCTGTCTGGTTCTGAACTGCGAGCCTGGTGACCAGCGCTTCTCTTTGGCCATGCAATAACCAGGGTCAGTTGCCTGGCTTGGGGCAAGGCTTGAAGCCAAGGCTCTCCTTTCTTTGGGGAGCCTGGTTGTAGAGGTGGTGGTGTGTGGGAGGAGTAGCTGAGCTCTGACTTCTCCAGCATCAGAGATGGTCGGCTTCAGTAGCTCAGGGAGGCTTTGATGCCAGCGGTGGGAGGTCACCGGTTCCCTGAGCTACAGATTGAGCTGGTTTCACTGGTACCCGCCACCACCCCAGCTGCCCCCGCTCTCCTGGCAGCCACGTACCCCTGCATACGATGGCTGAGCCACATGGGAAGCAATTAATGAATGTTCTGTTGGCAGTCCAGGGGCTTTAGGTGGTTTGGCAGTTCAGAAACTTGTGTGAGTTGTCCTTGCGTGGCACAGTACCCGTAATTCCCTCCGGCTCGTGACTCGGCACTCAAATTCAGCCAGTACCCCGCAGGTGACTCTGGTTTTCTTAGCCAGCCTGCTGGTGTCCAAGCGTCAGGTTTTTAGGCGTCTTCCTTACCGATTTACCAAACCAGGTGCCTCGCTGGGGTCGTGAGGTTTTTTTCAGCATTGAAATGCTGATGTTTTGAGACGAACATCTGTACTGCTGAAGAGCACGGCCAACTTGGTGCCCAGCGTGCATCAGGTCAGGGTCGGGTCCTTGGGTGCAGGTCTCAGGTGGTGACATCTTGAGTCGAGCCCAGCAGGATCCCAAAGGAGGACTGGTTGGGTGACGGTGCAGGCTTGAGTGACTTGGGTTGGGCCTGGGCGTCCTCTCCTTCCCACCGCTGTAGAAGGGGACAAACCCCGGTCATTGGAATCAGAAAATCACTAAAATGTGGGGTAGGGGTTGTGGAAGATGGGAATAGTGGTGGCTTTTCTCTCACCTCACTCCACCTCTGACCATAATTCCCCTCCGAAAAAAAGGTTTCCTCTTCTTTTTTTCCGTATGCCGCAGGTTATTTTTGGAAAAACTCTGTAATTGCTAATTTAAGGGTAAAATCAAAAGTTTGAGTGTACAAGTGGGGAAAAAAAGAGAGGTAATCCCATAAGCACACAACAGTGTCCTCTGTGCATGTTTTGTGCGTGTAGTCTCGTGGCCGCTCTGCGCAGACGAACGAGTGGTTATAGAAGCAAAGGTGTAAATTGCTGTTGCCCTCATAAAATCAATCTCTTGGGTTTCTTAGGGAGGCACACAGCTGGCCTGGGCTCCGTTCCTTCCCTGGCCTTGTAAGATGCTCGTGTTCCTGAAGAGTCGGTGTTGTATTTCAAATTCTCATCCTTTCTGTTTTTATAACCTGAAAAAGAGGCGTCCTGAAGAGTCTTCGCAGCGAGGTCTGCCTGCCCTCAAAGATTTTATCAGCTATTCCTTAAGCTTCGATTATAGTGAAAATGCTGTGTCCGCTCAGCTGCTCCTGGTGGAGGGGCTTCCCGTAGCTTTGAGGGTACCTCATCTCTAAATTGATGGCAAATTAATATGAGATTACACAAAAGGGTAGCAGTGAATCTGAAAACAAAGGCGAATTTACAAAATGAGCTCCCTGATAACTGCGGGCAGGCTGTGTCCCCTTTGCTTTTGACTGCACGAAGCTTGCCCTCTCACAGCCTGCCTTCTCAAGCAGAGCTCTTGCTGAAAATAGGAGTTTTTTTCATCAAAGCCGCTGAAGCGCCTGGCTTGCTTCATAGACTCCCCTTCCAGAAAACACCAGGCAGCTCGATTTATTTTTTGCAGTATTTCTGGTGCCTGCATGACTTGGTAAATGCCCAAGTACAAAAGTGAGGGGTTTTTAGGGAGCATTCTTCCCTGGTTTAAGTGCAGTTTCTGTGGTTGGTGCCATAAATGCTGTGGCCGTACAGCCTGCGTGGGTTTCGCAAAGTGCAGGATGCAATAACAAATGCAACTTGTTTCAAGTGCCAAACTTTGGGTTCCCTCTGTATATAACAGTAACTCAACTGTTCTGTTAAAATACAGAGATGCTTAAAATTCACTGTGTTCCCCAAAAGAGCTGTGGTTCTTTTTTCTCTTTTCTTTTTTTTTTTGTTTGTTTTTTTAAATGAATGCTATTTAAAACACTGTAAATCTTTACTTTTTTTTTTAATACTGTTGTGTCAGTTTGTGCTACTCTTCACAGCTGCCTTGAGCCATCGCTCCGTGTGATGCACATGGACGCTTTGCTCTTCATTAGAGCGCTAGTGCCGTGCAGGTATATAATAAATGGCAGCTGACAACAGGTTTTAGTATTTAAAATTATAAATATTTAGGTAAAGTGCAATTTGTTTGAATTAATCTTATCTGCAGAAGGAGAGCTGTGTCTCAGGAAGTGTGGCTGTACCCAGGGACACAGGCACACTGAAGATTATAACTAAGGTATGTTTTGGTGCCACTCACAGCGATGCTTTCCAAGGATTTGTATTTAATTTTGGGGTAGGGATCCTTTCTGCCTCTAACGTCAGCATCCAGGTTTTGGGGGTTGCGTTCTCTTAAATCTTTGGAGTACTTAAACAGCTTCTTCAGGTGGGTGGGAGGGGTGTTAATTATATATGTGTTTATTTTGCAGTTAGAAGCTACTATTTCCATCCTAACGTGGAGTATTTCCTTTTACCCTCAAGCAACGAGCGCAGGCCTGTCGTTTCTGTCGTCAGCGCGGTAGCCTTTTGACATTTGCCTTTTTCTCTTGCTCTTCCGTGTTTGTTGTTGGAGTTGAGAGCTGCGTCAGTAGGACCTGTGCTTCCCTGGCACGCTGCTTGTGAAAGAGAAGTGGGGAGACGTGTCTGATCGCTGAGGACTGGGAAGGTGAGCCAGTAAAAGCTGACCCGGAGATATCGCTGCAGAGCCAGTGAGGTTTGGGTGAGGCACGGCTTCCGTGCGCTCTGCAGTTTATTGAGAGGTTGGGCACCTGCTCTCCAGCATCCCGATGGGTTGTGTTTGGGTTTGTTTTTTCCTGGGAAATTCCTCACTGTAGGAGGGATTGCAGCCAGGCTTTAAGGTGACGTCTCTGATCAGCCGTGTCTCTAATCCAGCTGCTGTTGTACTCCAGTGATCAATTCTCTCAAAGTTTTGATTAACAATTGAGCTAAAAGAATAGGCTATAACCATGCAATAAATGCTAGATCAACACCTGCTAAAAATGGTTAAGGGTAGTAGGAGAATTAAACTATAAACAGGTGATAATGGTGTAAATTTGCTGGTGATACAAAATCTGAAAGATATTTTTAAAAGCAGCGTATTCTAGGGAGCTGCTTATTAGTTACAAAAGTAATTAAAGTCCATAAAGGATTTGTTTAGAGTAATATTTGAAGGTTATTTGAAATAGTCTAACGAAAGGGTTTGAAGAGTCACCTGGAAGAGTGGAGCTTCTCAGTGCGAAAGGCTAAATCTTGTTGCCCAGTATTTTTGCAAGGTTTCGTGTGAATAGTGAACACCTGCCAGAGCGCATCAGGCAATGAGCTCAGTGCCACTGCCTACCTGTGCCCTTCAGTTTTCATCATGAAATGAGACTATACTGAGCCCTTGTAAGAGCTGATGGATCTGATTGCAATAATAGGATAGAAAGAAGCATCCCCAGTGTAAGTGACATTATTGATAAAACATGAAAATGTAATTTATTTCTTTTTATATACTAGGTGCTTTTGAATTGCCACCTAATGCCCTTGATTATTTTTTTTAATTTGCCTTTCCTCCTTCCTTTCTTTTCAGTTAATGCTAAAACATCCCCTGTTTTTGTCAAGGGTGAGTTTCTTTCATCTGTAGTTCTAACCCCAGCCAGAGCCTGAAGGATGGGGTTTGAGCAGGCTGTGCACTGGGCTGCTTTCACAGCTATAATTTCCGTGCGTTCCGTTAGCGTGCTGCCACCTCTACGCATTGCAGAATAGAAAAAAAAAAAAAAAAAAACCACCACAACCAAATCTGTGGAAGAACATTGCATCTGATGAAAGCAAGAGCCGTTTTGGAAAGTCTAAATTTCGGTATGTGCCAGGCAGCGTTTTACCAAGCCTTATCCCTGCCTGCTCTGGGGGTTCTCACCTTGGCGATGGCACACGCTGAAGCTGCGGCTCGGCAGCAGCTGGTTTATGAATTTACACACGATAGCAGGAAAGCGTTCTCATCCTTGTTGCTTCTTTCGCTATTTTTAGGTCTTAAAAAGCGAAGTCTGCTTAGTTATTAGAATAAGTAAAGCTGTACTCCGGGGTGTCTGGCAAGGTGCTCTAGTTGAACAGAGCTGAAGTTCTTTAAAGCTCTTGTTAAAGTTTCTTTCTGAAGGGAAACCAAGAAGAACCCTCTTAAAAAATACTTTCAGACTCTTTCAGAACTAGTCTTAAACTAGTCCAAAGGATTCTTCTGGATTGCTTGGAGAAACTGGGATCTGTTCTAGCTTTTGTTTGCTTCAGGAAACAGCTGCTAAGTCAATTTTAAGCCTTGGGG
>JAOXNO010000063.1:41178724-41207842 GCA_028565335.1 Limnodromus scolopaceus
AAACTGGGATCTTTTCTAGCTTTTTTTTGCTTCAGGAAACAGGTGCTAAGTCAATTTTAAGCCTTCCCCCCCCTCCCCCCCCCCCCCCGACTTCCAAAACCTAATGATTTGCTTCTTGTAATTGAAACTTTTTTGTATTTGAGGGTTTCAGGCTGTATTTTGCAGCGTAAGGTGAGAATTCTGTCGCATCTTAGTTCAGACGCTGTAAGCAGCGAGCTGTGTTCTGGTGGACTCCTAGAAGGCAGCGTTACAGCGTTAAGGGGGGAGGAAAAGTATCGGTAAAACAAGGTTCTCCTTACGCTGCTCACGGCCTTGCGGTGCGATTCCGATGGGGCAAGAGGCCGTTGGTGGCACAGAGCCGGTGTAGCTGCCACCCCTCGCTGCCCTCGGTGGCTGGGAACGTGGCTGGGACCTTGCCCAGCTGCGGACGTGTCGAGCGCTGAGAACTGACCCTCAGCGCCCTGTCAAACCAGCAGATGCGGGTTCCTGGGCATCCCCCATGCAAAATGCTGCTTTCTGCTCACAGTCGTTTTGGTTTTCGCTCTTATTAATAGGATTTTGCTTTCACTCTTGCCCCAGATTCCCTTCTGAACGCATTGCTAATGCTGGTGATCGCTAGGCAGAGCTCCTGTGGGTCGGAGGACGGCCACACGAGCTCCATCTCCCTGTGCGCTGGCTTTTTGCACATCTCTCCATCCTTTAACTCCGCTCGGTGTACGCGGGGAGGAGAGCCCTTAATACATGACGAGGTGGCTTTTCATCAAGCTTGTAAAACTAACGTCACCAGGTTAGAGATCACCGGAGCATCCGTAAGCAATCCTGTAGGTAGAACTTGTGTCTGCCTGCTACTCGTGGCTGGAAGTCCGCTGCCTTCTCCTTGGGGAAAAGCCCCCATTCCCAGCTACCTCATTTTAGTTTTTTTTTTTCTTTGCACTTTGTCAAATCTTTTTTTTTTTTTGGTTTTGTTTTAAATTGCATTTTGTCCTTCAATAAAAAACTAAAAGCGGACAAGAAGCAGGGCAGAACGATGCCATTGTCCAAGGACAGTTTACTTTAATTTCACTTTAAATGCATGTTTCTGTACAAAAAGACCAAGGTTGACCTGCAGCTGCTGTAAAAAGTAAATAAAAATAAAAAGTTGTATTACTTGAAAGTAACTATTATACTTGTAAATGAGAGAAGCAATTGAAAGACTGTCCTGACAATTTTTAAATAGGAAAAAATCTGTTTAAAAAATAGAAGTCTCCGCTTTTTTTAAGGACAGATCAGATGGTTTTCTCTCTGCCTCTACTCTGCACTATTTTGCCTGTGAGCATGATCCATCGTCTCAATAGAGAGATTCACTGATTTTTCTGTAAGCTCTAATCTGGATGATTTTTTTTTTCCCATGGAGGTCCCCAATTACTCACCTACAGAGGAAAAACTGTCCAAATAAATACCCACCTTCTGTACCTGAGACTATGTATTTGCCTATTTCTTTGGGATCTTCAAGTATGCAGGGGTTTGCTCCGCTTGAAGAATTTAAAAAAGAAAAAAAAAGGTGTGTTTTTTTTTCTGCTTCTAAAGGTGCTATTTTGACATATGTTTGAACTCCTTACACTGTGCGTGACTTCTTAAAGTACCAATGTAAGCTGATAGTCAGCTCATTTGTTCTCTGGGGTTTGTTGGGTTTATTTTTTTGAGTATTCAGACTTTTTTTAAAAAAAACATCCCTTTTCATAAAGGCAGCTTCCAAGCTGTCAAAGGCCTTAATAATACAAAATGTAATGGGAAAATGCCACCTTTTTTCTTTCTTTGTAACAGCAAACCCAAGAAATGCTTCACAGGGAATGTTTTCCTCTAAAATTTTAAGTAGCAGCTCGTACTGACTTTTGAATTCAATGTAGCAAACGTTTTACTGGCCGTGCACACGTAGTAGGGGTAAAACAAGGAGCCAGTCATGTTTCTGCAGGCTGTACCAGTTCACCGCTAATTCCAGAGCCTTCTCTTGGCATCCCGATGGCTATTCCATAAATATTAATCTCCTTGGGCTCAGTCCCAGGAGCTGGCTGTGTGTTTCTGGGACACGCTGACCCATGTGGCTTTCGGAGCATCTGGATGTTGGGCCAGGTGTGGGTTTGGCCTCAGGCTTCACCTGTCCAGCCCTTGTTTGAGGCACGCACTGGGATGGCAAGGTCTAAACCTGGAGGGTTTGGCCACCCATGGGTCATCAGGAGATACAAGGAGGGCAGCTACCGACTGCTGTCATCGCTAGAGTGATGTCGGCTTGGTAGATCTCAGGAGAAGGCTCTGGTTGATGCAAGCCATGGAGTAAGGAGCTGAATTTTAGTCCTGTGTAGGAACTTTGTCGTCATCCTTATTGTGCTGTCTTTATTTTTGTTTAATTCATATCATCAGTTTGGTTTAGGGGTTTGGTAATTTACCATTGATAAAAGCTTTTCGTTCTGTGGAGAACATTATAAAAATCTTACTCCTGCCCTGTCTGAAGCAGCAGGAAGGATCCGGGGGTTTGAACTGGTCCCATCTCCAGACATCAGGTTACTGCCTTTTCGTAGGCTTTCACAGTGGTGCAGCGTTTCTCAGTCTTGTTAATCTGAGAGCGCTTCAGCCTTTTGAGAAGGGTCCAGAGACTGCCTTGTCCTTCTCCTGCTTCACACCTTGGGTGCTGCCCTCTGGACCATCCTCGCTCGTCCAGACTCTCGTTGTCCAGGAACCACGGGATGGTGGCCTTTGTGAGGTGTATCTGTGTTACCTACAGCACTGTCTGTAAAACAGCCAATAAGTAAGGGACCACAGAGAACCCTTCTGAGCCTGCAAATCCTTGATCCTCTTATTTTAGGGAAGGCTGAGGAGCAGCACCATTTGTTGCCAGGCCCTTGTGTGCAGAGTCCGGGCCTTGCAGCTGCGCCTTGGCACCATGGGGAAGGCTGAGGCCACCCTGTCCCTCTTGTAAGGGTAAAATATAAAGGTTTATGGGCTGAGAATTACAGGAGATCTAATATTTTGCATTTGTTGTATTTAAATCTGAAAATATTGGAGGCTCCGCAGCTATTTCTGCAGGGTGGAACAGCAAGTATTGGCCTAAATAACTGGGGAACTCCAGGCCACCTGGTTTTCCCCTCCTCTTTTTTTTTTTCTTTTTTTCAGAAAACAGGAATGTATAACGGCTTCTCAGTTTGTATGCTTGCTGTTTAATCATCTGAAGTGGGAGCCTGACAAGCTGAGAATGTTTTAATTTTGCCTTCAAAAGGAAAAAGCAAAACTTCTTCGCATTAGATGCTCTACCTTCAGAGTTTTCCTTCTATAAAGCATATTTATTGAACTTCGTAGGATTAGGCTAAAGAATTGAAATGCATATTATATGAATGATGACTACACTTAGTCTGACTTTTGTACTGTACAAATATTCTATTTTAGCGTAAGAGAATGAACTAACAACTACATTGATTAATCCAGTTATGATATCTGTATTCCATGAGCCAAGCAATAGGAGGATGTTGGAACATAATGCCATATTGCTGCCGCTCTCGCTCAGCGTTCTCTCAAATCTGAGATCTTGATAATTGCCAGGATATCATCAAAATATATATTGCCGCATTTTCTACAAAAAAAAAAAAAAGAAAATATAAATGTCAGTGCGGTGTGGTAGAAGCACTTACCTGGTCTTGTTTACCCTGGCTGGCGTGCAGCTCGGCAGCGAGGCTTATTCCCATCATCCAGCTGTCGTGCTTTGACTTCTGTGTTACAGATGTGTTTACTGTTCCGGGCTTTTTGTTCCCATACGTTGTCTGTGGGTCTTTCTGTGGGGATGGAGTTTTTGCTTTTTATTTGTTTATCCCAAAAAACCCTTCCTTTGTTGCTTTAGAAGCGTGAATTGCTTGGGGCCAGGCTTTGGAATGCTCTGACCTGAGCGTGTTGAGTTACTTCTGTTAAAAACAGGGAAAAACAAGACATAAATGCTCTTTGGCCTCAATCAAACTATGCAATATAGCGCGCCAGGGAGCTGAATTCCCTGTGATACAGAAGGCGCACAGCTCTTGTGTCCTTCCAAATCCAGTCCTTGGTCCAAGGTTAGGAGAACTTGTACTCAATGGCTGCCCAAGAACCTTGCCTCCAAATCGACTCTTGTTGATGGATTTTCCTCCTTCTCCCCCACCTCCTCTGTCGGGTTGTTGGGTGTTTTGACTCTGAATGACGTGCTGTCCCTCCTGTCAGTCTCCTGTGGTTGTCGATTGGAGCTTGTCTTGTAAACCCACTGGTGTGGTGTGCCCACGGGAGCGAGTCAGGGGCCGCTCCGTGACATTTGCATCCCTGGGCTCTACACCACGTCAGGGATTTTGGGTTTGCTGTGCCCTCTCCCCCAGGTAGATGTAGGTCTTGCTGTAACGTTCCTGTGTTGTTGGGTTGTGGGTCTGGTGCTTACAGTAACAAATACCTGTGACCTCTCAAATCCAGTCCAAGTAAGTTTTCATTTCCACCGCTTGTGCGCATGTGTACGAGTTTGGTTTTACTGCGTCCGTGGCAGTTCAGGGATAAATGCCCGTGTGGTCAGGACTGCTGGAAACGGTTCTTTGTTCTCCCATCGCTTCATTTTTCCAGTGAAGTTTGTTCCTTGTGTTCCTCTTCTCCCCCCTGTGAAACACTACTAAAACCGGTGCACTGTTTTCCCCTGGTTCTGCATCCCATGAGCAGCTCTTCTCTGCCAGCGGATCGTGTCTTCTCTCCTTTACGTGTGTTCTTCTGAGCAGTTTGCCTTTATTTGTCATTTATTTAACCCACCTCGTACCTCATCCTGCTTCTCCCTCCGAACTCCGTTTGCTATTTTGTCTTTAATGCAGGTTAACCTTGATCGATTTCTCTGATTTCAAAAGGGGGATTTCGGTGCATAACACGGGAGACCAGACGACAGTCTCTCTGCAGGTGTCTGTGGATATTCATTCCCTCCCCAGCTCACACGGCACGAGGGGCTCAGCCTCTTCCATCCCCAACCCCAGGTACTCCCCAGTGCGAGGCAGAACAAAGTCTGAAGGCGTTTCTCATGTCTTTTGGTAACTGAAAATATTGGGAGATTTTCTTCTTCGGAAGTAGCCACTGCCGAGGAGCAGCTGGCGTGCGAGAGGGTTGTTATGCTTCCATATTCAGTATTT
Organism: Limnodromus scolopaceus; assembly: GCA_028565335.1. NCBI lineage: Eukaryota > Metazoa > Chordata > Aves > Charadriiformes > Scolopacidae > Limnodromus > Limnodromus scolopaceus. The sequence goes on from JAOXNO010000063.1 coordinate 41,183,872, forward strand.
TTAATTGAGGAACAAATAATTTATTTTGGGGAAAAAAAAATGTAAATTTTTTTGTATTTGTACGTCAAAGTGGCCTTTATAGGAAAAGCACATAAAATACTTAGATTAAAATTGCTTAGTTGTGTAATTTTAGGGGGGATTTTTGTATTGACAGGGTTTCTATGCATTTTTCAAAATATACTTGCTGTTTTGTGTTAGAATTATTGGAAATATTTTTAAAAATCTGTATTACTGCAATTTCCATGGTTGATCCCTTTACTGTCATTCCTTTTGAATACTGCAAAGATTTTAATTAACCCTGTAAATTAATTTTCCCCCACAAAATATTTGCATTAAGTCAATACAATGAGTTATAGCACGGGTATGTAGCTTTAAGGGAATAAGCCTTGTAGTGTAGCTTAATTGTGGCAAGATCTTTTTGGAGAAGGGCAGAACGCAGTGTTTCAATTGCACTTAAAAGACTAAATTAGCAAATTAAGCTTTTGCTGTACCTCACTGGGATTTGTTTTAACTGTTTCCATCTTATATTGTTTACACTTGAGCATTTTTAAAATATGGATTATTTATGCAGTTCTCCTTCATTCCATCAGGGTAGTACTAATGTCAGCAGATAGGAAAAGGTTTGGGAAGCGGGTGGTATCCTCTTGGGTATGATGTGAGTTGGGCATAGGGAAGAGAGGAAAGTTAGATCCATTAGTGTATTTTTTTTCCATTTAATTATGTACACATTTTCACATTAGCTGAGACTAAAGTAACTGAACTTACAATTTAATTGTAAGTAAAATTAGTGGTTTAGAGGGTGGGGGGAAACAAAGAAGGGGTTTCTGCGGGCAAAAATGCCCTTTGGCTGCACTGCAGTGCAGTTGCCCTGACTGCCTATGCAAAGTAACACCCGAGTTGGATACATCAAACCCTTCTGTTACTGCTCTCATTTTACTTTCTCTTCTCGAGGTGTTATTTTAAGGCTCATTAAGTAGAACCTTCCTGGGAATGTTTGTCAACTGATGCTTCACTTCTATCATTTTACGTTTGTATTTTAATTTTTGTTCTTGTTTCTGTTCCATAAGAGATCCCCACATCGTTCTTAAGTTAGTGTAAGTGCGAGCTTTTTAGGCGTAGTAACAAACGAACATTGCATGCGACCATGTAATCTCATAATTGAAGAAAAATGTGCAATTTTAATGGCACTTTGACCTATTGCTGAAACACTGGGTTTTGCAATGGAACAAACTCTCAACAATTGAAAACACTCTGTGTCTGCATTAGATGTCTTGAAAGTGAAGAAAAAGGCAGTTACTCCAGTTGTACCCACAGATAATTTGGTATTGATTGTTTTAAAAATTAGTTTTATGATCTGTTATTTGGAAAATACGCGTTTCTTGGTTTACTTTAGTTGCCATAAATTTGCCCAGTGTAGAGTCTGGTCCACCTCCATCCATTTATTTTCATGGATCAGTTGCACACAAAGTTGTAAGAGCGGAGCAGGAGAGCTGTTTGGTTGCTCACCGGTAACCTCCCTTGTGGAATTGCTTTGTGGCTCACACACGATACGAAAAGGGACACGAGGATTTTCCTGGATTAAGTAGCACTCGCTTCGTTTACGTGTTCAGTATAATGTTGGGTGACTAAAGAGAGGTTCCCTTTTTAAAGTATTTGACTTGTGCTTTGGGAACTTAGTTGCCACTGTGCAAATTGTGCTGTAATATTGTACCAAGGATCAGTGAAAGTGTTTTATCTTTTTTAATGTCGTTTGTATTTGACCGGGTTTTATAAATGTAAGAAAACAGAGTGTTGTATTTTGATCTGAAATTTGCGTATGGTAAAAGTAACTTTGCTTTATGTATTGGAGGTTTGTTCAGAACTTGAATTCTTTTATAGAAGGGTACAGACCAAAATTAATTGTCTTAAAGGTGTTTAATAAACTAACCAAATAAAACATTGATGGTTTGAAAACTTGTTAACTGCTCCTTGCACATTTTCTTTCTATTTTTAAAAGAAAGGAAGAACGTAGTTCAAGACTTTCTCTCAAGGTCTTACGAAAAATGAAAAAAAAAAAATAGTAGATTTTTATAAATATCATCTCCCATGAGTTATCTGTTTTATTATTAAACATTCCTACATGCCAGAAGTTTAATCAAAGGGGAAAACCCAAAGGAAATAAATGGAGGAGGAAAGGGTAAGGAAATAAGGGGAGGCGGGAGCAGTCCTTGTGTGCGGGCAGTGAGCGCTGACGTCGGTGATGGCCGCTCCGGGATGAACGGGAGTGGGAAGGAGCTTCTGCTCACCTGTAAAAGCTCTCACAGTGGCTGGAAGTTCTCCGCTCTCCCCTGCAGTCACCTTCACTCATCCTCTTCACAAATACTGCTGCTTTCGTGCGACCTTTAAAAGCAGAAGAGAAAAATATGTGAAGCGTAACTGCTCCCAAGGGCGGGTACAAAGAGCTCATTCCAGGGCTGCCAGATATTTGGCGACCCTCAGTTGCGCCATGGCGTGCGTACGTAACCTCTTCAAGTTCACAGATCTGGACTTTTTTAAGATGCCAAGCAGCTGCAACTCCCGTTAAGAAACAGGCTTCCTTTGTGCTGCGCTTCTCCCCATGCTGACGTACCGGCCATTGCTCCTGCGGGCGCTGCTCCCCTGGGACAGAGGAGCCAGAGCTGGGACTTTGGGCTGTGAACAGGAGGGAACCTTCATCTGTGATTACGGGTTGGGAGGGCGATGACAGTGACGAACTCAGCTGCTGCAGTAGTCCTGGGTCTTTTGATTGTCAGGAAAAGACATGATTTCACCCAGAGCTCTGTCTACCTCTCCTTAAATAAAGGGACATTGAGGCAAGGCCAAATGTGAGGCAGGAGTCGAGGAAGAGCTGGGGTTTGTGGGAGCTTGGGCAAGGGGAACGAAGGGGGAAGCAGCGCCACAGCTTCAACAGAGTGCTGTAAACACTGTAAAGAGACGGTGGGTATTGGGACAGAAAGGTGGATATTTGCTCAATAAAAACCTTATTTTGCTTACTTCCACAGCCCTACCAAGAGAAGCACAGGTCCTGAACCGGCAGCGGGTTTGGAGCAGAGAGCCCGAGGCCTCCCGTGCAAACATGGGCTGACGATAGGGAATCTCGTGTTGATTTACCCTTGTTGCTGGTGTTCCCATGGTTATGGCTGCGCAGATGGGCTCTGCCATATCTCCCCTGTCGTATTGAGCTTCAGAAACAAAGACAGGAGGGTGAACTTGGATTTATCATGATTCCACAGCCTGGAATCCTACCAGAAAGGGAAGAGGGCTGCTGCCTGGTCTCCTTTACCTTTTATGCACAGAGGAGGTATAACTTGAAGTTTCCATTTCTTCCTTTTTTTACTCCCTCAGTAATTTTTATTTTTTTTTTTTAAATACCACTGAAGAAATCCAGAAATGGTTCCTTAAACAGGGTTTTCAGCCAAGGCGCTCTACACCTGGGAGCAAGGCCTCCCTGTGCCTCCTGAATTGCAAGGTACTTGCCAAAAAGGCACAGCAGGACTTGTGATTTTCCTGATGTCTGTGCCACGGGGAGTCACAGTTGTCCATGAGCTTCTACCCCAGCCCGAGAGTAGAGTGTCCCACCAGCTTTCTCCTGGCAGGAATGTGTTGATCCTGCAGTTTGGAGCTGCCGTGGTGGCATCTGGGGGCGTGAGCAGCCCTGGCTTGGCTGAGCCAGGCTCTCCCCAGGACCTCCTTTGTAAAAGGTGGCCACCCGTTGACTTTGCAGAGCACAAATCTCAAAGCAGGCTGTCACCAGGCTGAGTTTTCCAGCTGAAGAAGAGAAAGGGGGTGATGCGGGAAGGATGAGAAGCTTTGCAGAGCAGGTAGTGCTCCTTGGCCTCCAAAATCTCAAATCAAGCAGCTTTTCGCTAAGTTCTGTGTTACTGCATCAGCCTGTTGGCACAGTGATCACTGGAAACAATAAAATTAACTGAAGAATGAATCACTGATCAGAATTCAGTGCAATTATTTACTTTTTGTCTGGAAGCTGCTGTAAAGTCAAAAAATGAATGCAGAGTCCACAGGGTCCTGGGAAAGGTGCAGGTCATTTGAGAGGAATGTTGTTGCCACCCCACAGGCTTTGGCTGCTGCTCCAGGTGAAGCCAACGGCAGCAGCATCAGACCTATTATTTTTGCTTTTTCTCCAGTGTATTCAGACGTGCACAGGCCAAGCTCTGTCACGTGTGGCCTCCAAGGAGTCGTGAACCCCAACACCGTGGGCTGGGCTGAAGGAGTTGGCTAATGGAGAATTTACGGTAAGAGCAAAATGTATTTTTAACCACCAGGATATGCTTATCGTCAGGAAAGGGCAAGCAGCGCTCCTATCTCTCCAGGGAAGGGGAAGTGTTGAGCGTGACTTTAGTTTTTTCCAACTCCTTTCCAAACTCTGAAAGGCTTTTTTTTTTTTTTTCTTGCTGGGACATGTAGTTGGATTAAATCTGGGAGTTAAATAGACATCAGTCCTGGGTCACAGGTGAAAAATATTAAATGCCAGGCATGCAGTGTTTTTCCATTGCATGTGATGTACGTTCAGGAAAGACCTTTGGAAAGAGTGCTTTGAAACGGGTCTGTTTTGCTTTTTTAAATATACTAAAAGCCTGTCCAGAAGCTTTTAATTTTTCTGGGTAACTTTGATGTCTTCTGTTTTGAAGAGGAAAGCAGATTCTTCTTGCAGTCCTCTACCCCACCCTGCTGCCTCTGGAACAAGCAGCACATCAGGTTCCTGCAATCTCAGGCTGCTTTTTGGCCTGGGTGCTTCACTCAGGAAGGGGCTGGATCTGTCCCTTTGCTTGTGACAGTGCTATTTGAACCCCGGCACCCCAGAGGAGCGCCCAGGGACGCCCACCCTCGGCTCCCGAAGTTCAGCACTTGCTGGCAGTGGGGCCCTGACATTTTTCGCAGCCTGCGCTGCTCTCCTGCTCATTAATCCAGCAAAGCCTTCAAATGAGACACATTGCAATTTGCAGGACAGACAACAGCAACGTCTTTCAGGGCACCTGGGCAGGAGGGGTTTTGCTGATCCGGTAAATAGCCGCTTGCCTGTTGCAGTCAGTGGTAGGAGTCACAAAGAAAAGAAAGGCTTTGAAATGCTAAAAGCTGCCGGAGCAAAGAGAACAGGCTGAGGGTGTTGCCTTGGGCCTCAGACCATTCCCACCTGCAAGCAGCGCTGCTGCCCACCTCCCCAAAACCAGTCTCGCCTGTCTTCCCATGGGCATCCTCACTGGCTGCAAGACCTTCCTCCTGCCCTTCCCCAGTGCCCCTTTCTCTAAGGATGGTCGCATCCCTCATGCTCCTGCTGAGGCTCTTTTTTGCAGTGTCCAATTTAAAAGCTGTAGCCCATACACTGAAATAATTGCACTGTGCTGGAGCAGCTGAGTGGGTTTGTCCTAGATTCCTTCTCCTTGATATGGTGCTGTCTGAGGCTGAGTCATCCTATGGGGAGAGGGAGACACTCCCCCCCAGGACTGCTGGGTCTGAGATCAGGATCTCTCCTTGGGAAGGGCCTATCTGTTCCCATCAGCTGCCTGGGAAGCTGAGGGCAACGCTCTCCTCTGTGAAGGGCTTGGACATCAGGTGGGGTGATTCTTTGTTTCTTGCTATCTGTGCTTCAGCAAGTTTCACTGATTTGCAATTAAACCTTCTTTCATGTTGGCTTTAATTGCCCTCTCAGTTCCCCATACTACAGAGTAATGCTGAAGAATCCATTTTCAGCCTTTCGATTCATCTCCTCCTCGCTTCAGCTGCGTCTGTGCTGTTCTCCTTGCTGTCCTAATGTGAAATATTCAGGGAGAAATGAGAAATTCCCTCATCTGAAAGTTACGTACCACATCTTAGAGCTTGCCATGAGGCACGGGAATGTTCCTGGCTCTACCTGCTTTGAAGAGCAAACAAAGGAAAGCTACAAGCACCAAGCTGTCTGGTCTTGGCAGATGCTTTGGAGACCAGCCCATTTTCATGGAAATTAAGTTGTTACTATTAGTTTATTTTTTGTCAGGACCTGAGTGATTCCTCAATCATTTTTACATTTTCATAAAGCGGTTTGTGAATCACACGCACATAAAACAAAGGAGTTAGCAAATGCTGCTTCCCTTTGATGTATGGTAACCTAGCCTTCTCCTTTTTGTAACTACTCCCTGGAATTTTACATCTTATTAGGAATATTTCAGTGAAGGTTGGAAAAGAGACACCCCCCCCCAATACCTTGTACTTGTTTAAAGAGAACAGGAAGGTTGTGCAAGCCCAAATGAAAACAAAGCTGGTTTGCAGCTGAAGGATTGTATAACCTACGTGTTAAGAAACGAGACGAGGAAAGGGCTGAGGAAGAACATTCTGAAACAAACCCTTCAGGTGTGGAGCAGTGGCTGAGGTTAAATAGTCCCTGCTCAGAGAAATGTGCTTGGACTCACTGTGTGGTACGGGAATAACATTATGCCATCATAATATTTTCCTAAGTTGGAAAAGTGGCACGTTCTGTCTGTCTCCACTCAGGATGTAGTGTCAGCGTCAGAACCAAGCGCACCGCTACCCAGTTCAATGTTTACAGCGTTGAGACTTTGTTCTCCATGCTGAATGGCATTTTATATCCTCCAGATATTAGTCAGGTGATTGACATAAACCAAAATCTAATAATTTCCTCCTACCTGTTATTAACTGCCTACTCCAGCTTTCTGGGCTCCTTTTTTTCCTTAACCTAACCTGTTCCTTGGAGCTGAGGTAATTAAAATGGCACCACTTTCAGACCCTGCTCTGAGATGACAGATGCTCCTTGGGTTTGCTCTTTGTTATACAGGTCCTATACACTTTGTTATAAAGGTCCTAACGATGAACTTTTTCTTGCCTAAATAGATACCAAGAATAATTTAGAGGTAGCATAGTTCTTGCCTACTTTCTCTTGGAGTTTGAAAAGGAAGGTATAATATTATTACAATTTTTTTCTATCTGTAGAAGAGAATTTGAACTAGACATCTTTTACGTTTCCATTCTTTCACTGGCAGTGTGGTGAGAGAACATCTTCCTAGAGGATTTCTCTGAAACGTTAAGTTCTGTGGATGTACATTGGATTTGTGGTTAAATAAATAGAGAAATAGAGTTGGAGAAGACTAGAATAATGTCGTTTAATAGAGGAAACAACCACCATCACAGCCACAGGCATTTATACGCCTGTGCTGTTTTTAGAGAAATCTGGAAGGAACAAACAAATCTTCCAAAAACTTATTGGGCTGAATCGACACCCTGTTTCCAACATGCTCTTGGGGTTGACCCTGAGTTATAAGCAGCATTAAGATCGTAAAGTAAGGCCTCAATCCAACAAATATGTAGAGCTATGCTTAGGTTTTGTATTTGCAAAACCTTTGGCCTGCCTTTGGGAGGCCCCTGTGAAGGTAGCAGACTGCTAGATGGGGAGGTGTTGCTTGGACCTAGGGTGACAAATGGTTGAAAGCAAAACAGATCAGGAAATCTGAAAATCTGGAGGACCAAGGGAGTGCGTTCTCCGCAGAGCTTCTCTCAGATTCTTCCACCACTCCCCCTCTGTACCAGTTTAATAGAGAGACCTGAAAAAAAAAACTAGTTCTTGCCAGCCTGGGTGACTCCTATCACAGCTATGACAGGTTTATTCCATTTGCAAGTCAAAACAAGTTTCTCCTCTCTCTTGAAGGTACATAATTATCAAGATCATCCTCATTGCTACACCCGTTACCATTGCCTATAATCTTTGGGTATTTGCACTTTCCTGGCACAGTCCTGATTGGCAAAACAAAGCTTGCATGTGTGATAAGTTTAGCGTAAGAGACTCTTCTCATTAGTGCTGGATGCCATGAATCAGAATGATTAAGTGATTTGTCCAAAACACAAAGTAGGTTTACTGTTTCGGCACTGCAGTCCTGGTAAATCATGAATGTCATCAAATTCACAAATATTACCTAAAAATATTAAATTCTGATCTCATAAATATGATCTGTTTCTATTTATACTGAGGACCTCAAACTTTAACCATTCATTTTCTTCCTATCAACAAAAAGCTTCTAGAAGCTTGAAATTACGGTAGTTTAAATTTTCTCCATGCCAAAAAAATGTCACAAAAGTAGTAGTTCTGTTTGGACAATATATTGTTTGGAGCCAGAAACGCATCTAAGATTTTATCTGCTTCCCTCAGTTAATCGTTGTTCTTGCTTTGGCCAACTGCAAGTAACCTACTCTCTGGTTATCAGCCAGCGAACTGCAGGTAGGAGTTAGGAGCGATAATCCTGGTGAACTATTATGAGAAACTCTGCAGAGATGAAGACAAGTGGTCTAGCAATGAGGACAGAGAATTGGTCCCTGGTGGCCTCAGTTCTGGTCCTTGCCCTTCTTTGCACCATTCGTGTGACAGGCAGGCTAGAGAGAGGCAGATCTTGGCACATGCCAGAAAGTCGGTCAAGATCATCCTCTAATCTCTTGACTTCAAAGTCAGCTCATACCTCGGAGGAGATGCTTCTGTCTTGTTCCTTGGATTTAGGCAGGAGAAAACAGAACTAACTGGTCTGTGGTGCTAATCTATGATGACCGAGAGGCTCTCCCCCCTCCTTAACAGGGGCTGTTCAAGCACCTGCGGTAGCTCCAGGAGTTATGTGGGGAGCAGAGCCATGACCACAGGGTGTAGACTGGTGGAAGGGAGGAAAGGCTGCCCATACAGGTGGCTGATACCATCACTATTGGAAAGGCTTTGCTTAGAGCTTCTGACACACAGAAAAGCCTGCTGTCAGCTGACGACTTCTGTGAGATAAGCATAGTTTTTTGCGCTACTCCTGCTCTGAAACTCTCCCACAGCTGTAGGGGCAGACGGATATCTCCTTTTGCCATAGGGCCCGGCAAGATGCAAAGAGATCTCGCCTTTAATGCTCCAGTGCACAGTGATGCTGCTGGAAGGAGGAAGTATGAACAAGATGAAACTGCTCCAGCACCTTTAGCCCTCCCTGCTCACTCTCTTTGCTTTTCCGGTCTTCTTAGTCCTCTCCTGCTGCTCAGCAGAAACGTTGTGCAATACTCTCCAGGGAGATGAACCCTCGTGTGAATGGCCCTGCGCTTCTGATGGCTAGAAGGAAGGCTGAGTCCCTTCCCTTAGAAATTTAAACAAGCCTCTTCAGTAGATTCACATGCTTCAATTTGCTTTCACATGGGTAGTTGGTTACAAGTGACACCATAACCTCCTCTGAGACTTACGCAAATTTTATGTAAACTTAGTCTCACCATGCCCCATAAATCATGCCTGAATGCCATTTTTGTTGATGGATGTCCTGTGGCTCAAAGGCTCAATGTCCTACCAGGGGTCTCGTGAGGAAAGAACCAAACCTGGAGCATCCCCAAAGGGTAGAGAATTTAGGAGCGCTGATAGCTCACGAAACTCCCTGGGCCCAAGCTTACGCTCTGAAAGCCCTCCTGCTGCAGTATCCAGCTCTCCCACATGGCAGCAGGGTTGTTCTGCCACATCATCATCATCATGGCTCTGTCCAGAAAAGACCCACCTTCACCCAGGCCACAGGGAAACCCACAGCAGCTGCTCAAGTGGGAAAAACTGCATATGTGGCCACTGTCACAGGCAGATGGTCTCACCCCCAAAAAAGGGGATGGAGAGATGCCCAGGTGGGCAGTGCAGGATGGCTCCATGCATCCTTTCTTGGTGGTGCTGGCCAAACCCCAGCCTGCACACCAGCGCTGACACAGACAGGGCCAGAGGTTCCTGGGGATGCTGTGGTGTTGCAAACACATGTGGCCTTGGTCATGTATTATGGACCGAGCACATCCGGCTCCCCACTGCTTGCACTCGGTGCCAAATCCCACTTCCTCTGATGCTCTTTCAGTATTAGCACGCTGGGCCACACGTCTGGTGGGTGCAGGGACAGGGAAGTCTGATCACAGCCTTTAGCTTTGTGTGTATTTGGCTGGGGTCTGCTCTCTTTCCGCTGCTCCTCCTGGGCCCTATTCTAGCCTTTTCTTCCTTTCTTTTCTTTTTCCTTTTTTTTTTTTTTTTTCCTCTTCCTTAAAAAGGGCTCAGCAAAGCTACAAATTACCATCAGTAAGCACCCCCTGGGACTGCCTCTCTCTTTGCTTTTCCCCTAAGATCATCGCTGTTTGGGCTGCCATGCTGGAGAAGGAGACTACAGTGTCAGCTGGACTCGTGACTTTTGGGAATAAAGAGCGGTTGGTTGTGATTTATAGCCTGAGCCCTAAATAGTAGGACCTGAATCCATGCTTCATTGGTGCCATTTCACAGCCTGGTGGCTTACACTGAGAGTTCTGTGCAGGCTACCTTTGTCTTGCTTTTTTCTTCCCAAATTTGGTGTAGCTTTCGTGTTGCTTCACATAATCATGCCAGCAGAGAAAGGCTGGAGGGCTTGAAGAGCTGAGGAAGGTTTGCTTCCCCAGTTCCTGTTACAGAGGTGGTAACTTCTGCAAGGCGTGAGAGAACAGGAAACCTCTACAGTCACTGCTCAAGCCGAGGTGTCAGGCCATGGGCAGACGTAGGAAGTGGCTGTGCCAGCTCCCCAGCTACTGGGGCCCTCTGCTCTCATACAGCCAGAAAAGCCACAGGCCATTCCCATCCAGTGCTCTGAGAACAACTGGACTGCTTACACCACCTTTGTCTGGAGTGGATTCACATACCGCACATTCAAACCTTGGTTTACTTTGTACCAACCTCCCTGTGCAGGCAATCCCTAAGTAACCATCTTGCCCAAAGTGACTTGCCCACTTGAATTTGGATAAGTACCTGCTTTCCCAGCTGGTTCATTGCTCTGCTGCTAAATAGTGTTCAGTTAGCCCAGCCAAACCAAGCCTGATTTTCATCTGGGGATTCTGCAAGGCAAGCTGTGGAATGCAAATTATTCCAGTGTATTTGCAGGCCTGTGCTGAGGAGGAGATCCCTGGAGCTTGATCCTTCTGTTTCCCAATGACTCATTATTGTTATGTAGGTTGTATTGCCCCACCACTTTGAGATATGAAATGCTGGGGTTTTGCGGGTCACTTTTCTTTTGTAAAAGAAGACAGGGTCACAGAATCTGTGTGTGTGTCTAGCAGGAAACCGGCACTCCAGTGCTGATCACACACTACTTGTATGCAAGCCTTTCTTCCAAAATCTCACCCAAAAATCTGTCTCTAGGCAAAGGCAGTGTCCCCTCAAGTGCTTAGAGAAGGAACTCTGACTGCAGACAGCAACTGTTAGCATAGCAAAGGCTAACGTCAGGCAGGCTGCTTTCTGCAGGCTCTTTTATCTCAGGTGAGCAGTATGATCCTTTGCTTTCACTTAATAACCCCAACGACCAAGCAGAGGTGGAGGAATCATTTGATAACTATGTGTTCATTTCATAGAGTGCACGTAAATGACTGCAAGTGCTTCCAAATTTTAATAACTCTTGAAGTTACATTCCAGTTGCTCTGGTTAGTGTCCTTTCTGCTCTGCTGCTGAACAAAGGAGACAATTTTATCAGCTGCCTCAGTGAGAGAGATTTCACAGCTTCTTCACATGGAACAAGGCAAGAATAGGTTAAAAAATCTCCCCCCCACCTCCCATGGTTGCTCCCTCCCAAAGAGCAGCTATCTCTGCAGTCAGGTTGGGTGGATTAGCTGCTGTGCCAGGAAAGAATGATGATCCTTCTGCAGCACCCACTCCTCTCGCCCCCTGGGGAGGGCTGACCCAGAAGGGAGCTGTGAAGAGGGCAGGGAGCACTCGGTGAGAGGAGGCGCTTCTGCCTTGTGAGGGAATTAAAGCGCGTTTGATCACTGGATGGACCTAGGGCATCCCCACAAAGCTCAGCCTGGCGTGTGAAGTCTGACAGATTAAATGAGTGCCTGGATCCAGGGATCTGAGTGCTTATGGTTGCCTGGTCCTTACTTTAAGTTTCCTCCTGGCTAACACACACAGTCACACTGACATCTAGGACAGCTTTGTCACGGGCATGGGTTTCTGCAAGGAAATTTACCTCTCAGTTTCCTCTGCTTGCCCTTATTTCATCCCACCTGCCCTAGCCATAGCTGCTGGGGTGGGGACTGATGTCGAAGCTTGGCCATGGTAGGGTACAGAAGGACGTGTGTGGTGCCACAGACGGGGTGATCCAGCAGGACAAGGGACACGGGGTCTGTGTTTGCTCCTAACAGTCCTATGTGCAATGCAAGAGGTTTTCAGACTGTTCTGGAGGGCTCAACCACATGGTTTGGGTGATTTCAGCAGAACACAGACTGGGATTTGACTTGTAGTTACCTCTCCTTGCATTCACAACTAGTTGAAAAAACACACTGGCAACAAACAGCAAAATGTTGCTCCCTTTAGCAAATGCAAGATCCATTCTGAATACATGCTCTCTCTTCTATTTTCTCTATTTTTGTGCTCTATTTGACAGTGGTTTGACTGACTTCCAGCAAGGCAATAGTCAACCTGACTAGTATTTGTCACCTCCTATGAGCTAAATATAATTTGGATTTTATTTACCTCATAGTATTTCTTTAACAAGCTCTCTGATGTGAGTTCTTCCTGGAAAAAAGAATTCCCCACATTGCTGTCCTTACGCAAAATAAATAAAATCTTTCTGTCTTCTTGCCACATTTAGATCTATATATATCCCTGGTACACAGAGGAGATATCAGCTTGGGAATTGGCACGCTGAGGGCAAATAAATGAATTTACAGTAAAGTCTGGTTATTGTTTTTAAAGACCTATTGAAAGGAGAAGACTGTTCTTAATTTTCTCTCGTAATCTCATTTCAAGATGTTTAGCTCGTAAAGGTCTGTCAGAACACGGGGCACGGGGCCTGGACTTTTATCTTTGCTCTCCAGTTGAAAACCTAGAGGACGTTCTGGTTTTTCACTCCTGGCTGTGGTCACGAGGAGAAGCCCTAGCCAATGTGGGCCGGGATCCTGTGGGCCGCCGCCATACCCATTCCTTGTCCAGAAGTGAAAAGAGCTGTTAATCCTGCCTTGTTTGCTTTGCACACCACACCCCTGCTTATTGCCCACAATCTAAATTACAGAGGCGGCCAAACTTGCTTCCTGTTAAAAACAATAGCCCTGGCTGACACATCGCCTGGCAATGCAGGGAGCGAAGGGCAGGGGAACGGGCCCGGTGGATTTTAGGGGCAGGTGGGCCCCTAAAAGATGGGCTGGGGCTGGAGGCCCTGGTGGTCCCTGCAGAGGAGTCACCCCCTGTACCCCCAGACAGGGAGACAGCTGGGGGAAAATGTAGGGGCTGCAAATAATGTGCTGTGGAAAGAAATGACTTTATGGAGGGTGTTAATTAGGGGAAACGTATCTGGGAACATGAGGAAAACTTCCTGAAAAGAACAAGTGTGAACAGGATCATGAAAGGCTTATGAATTTAGTGGGAATTTTTATAGGGAAGTTTGTTTCTAAGTGTCCAGCTGTCTCAAAATCCGAGTCATGTTTTTCTCTGCAAGAAGGAAGATATTATTTTGTTGCAGAAAAAATTTTCATTAGGTAATTTTCATTTGAAGGATCATACGTGGGAATACAAGACCCAACTTCCTCAGTTTGTTTTACCTCTTCTAGGAAATGCATGCAACAATCAGAGCTGCTGTTATTTGTGTCTAATAGCACTATTGGGAAGAGTCGTGCTGCGTAGGAGTCCCTCTGCAAACAGAGGATATAGAGAAATTGTCCCAGGTACTTCTCAGGAACTCTACTGGATGGCAGCCAAAATGTCACGGAGGATGTGGGTAACATACCCAGCGCTTCCATGTGCAAATATATTTGTATTCACAGTGTCTGGTGAACAAAGGCCAGTACAAGCTTGGTGTGAGCAATTTGCTGTCCTTTGAACACCCGGCCACCACTGCCAAAAATTTCTCATTCTGGTTTCTTGAGACATGCCCAGTGACTGTATCTGTGGTCTTGGGATATGTACCCAGCTTTGGAAACAGGAATTGCCTTTCTCTTGTTAGAAATGGAGAACGTCGCTGTCTTGTACACAGGGCTGCTTCCTGGTGTTTGCCCTGGTGAGGTGCCACTGGGCTCAGTTGTTTACGCTGCCATTGAACTGGCCGAAGAGTGGAGCGAAGGGGCGGTGAGTCAGGCTCACGATTGTTCAAGTGCAGGAAAACAAGCTGTGTGTGCGAAGTGATCTGGGCACTGGAGTTGGAAAATCCGTCCGAACCCTTTTGCTGTTGGTTTGAGGAGACTCGTGTTATGAAAGTGTTCCTGCACCATTATTAAGGCTTATTTTTCAAGGGATGCTGGCATGTTGGGGAACTTTGCACCTATTTCAATTTTAATGCTCTTTTGTTCTGCATTCTGACTCAGAATAATACCTTTCCCTGTGAGGCAGAATTACAGCTGGAACCAGGTTACGGGTTCAAAATTAATCCTGTATCCCAGAGATATACCTCACCAATTGGGATTAGAAATCATTTCCCTATCTCTGCCTACAGTTTCTAAGGGAATTCTGGGTGTACCTTGGGAAGGTTCTCTCCCTGTTTTTATCCTTGCTTTGTGATCAGATGACATCTGGCTCCATCGCTTTGTCAGGCTCTAGGTAATTTACCATTTCCATCAATCTTCCAGTATGATCTATACAATACTCCCCTGAGACATTTTAATGTCTGGAATGAACTCCCCCATCTTCTCCAGCAAACACTGAGGCAGATGGTTAACTGTAGCCAAATCTATCCCTTTTTCTCTGTAAATTATCCCTTACTGTCTCCTCCTTCTTTTCCTTGGTTTTAACTAACAACCTCATGAAACGTCTGACTCCTTGGTTTTTCTAGGGAAAAATTTTAAACAAAACCACATTCAGACACACAGACGTACACACACAAAACGCGAACAATGAACGCTCACAGACAACCAACAGCACACTCACAGAGGCGTGCTTATATAGAGATACAATGACGTAAATCAACACCCAGAAGCATTTATTAAATTACCCAGATATATACACAGAGGGACAGGCAGAGGGATAAGGCTGTGTTTTCACTGGTGGATAAGTGAAAACATCACTTTAATGCCCACAGGAGAGTATTTTGGAAAAGCGGTGGCAGTAGCAGCACCAAATATTAAAGGTGATAATATCTCTTTATTCACTCTTTCGGACTAATTGGCTTATCCCAGGAAATGGCAACTGCTGCATAGCAAGTGTGAACCCATACACTTTCGTAATCAAAATCAGTGTGAAAACAGCATAGCAGTCTTTCCTGAAACCATCCCCTGTTCCCAGGCAAGGAATGATTCCTGGAACTTGCATCCCTAAACTCCTTCTTTTGATTGCTCTGGGCAGCCCAGTCTTTCTTTTTTTCTTTCTAAAAGATAGGAAAGCAAACTGAATTCCCTGCATACAATCACGGGAAGAATTATTCCCAGAACCCACCTACAGGGCTCTTAATGTATTAAATGGACTTTTTCTTAAATGCCCATTGTCCTCAGAGCACGGGGCATTAGGAAATACTGTAGTCCATTAAGGGCTGGTACTTGGTTACCCCCACACCCATTTAAGGAGGCATTTTACCCACAGGTACAAGTTAACTGAATCAGCTGCACGAAGTAAACTGGCTGAGTGTCTTTCTTTCCTGGCCCACATGCAGGTTTTTCTCATTAAAAACTACTGCTAAGCTAACTGTAATCTCCTTAGGTGTCCTTGAACCGTGGGATCCACCTGTATCTTCAATATGCTTATAATGGGTTATGTTGTATGGTATACGTATAGGTATGTAATGTATAGAGGTCTCTAAACGTGTCAACTCAGCCCCATGGTCCCTGCTTGCACCTTTCTACCCAGAGCACAAGTCCTGTCAACTTCACCCAACATTTTCTGTATTTCTTGTTTCACTGTTAAAATCTGGATAGTGTTTAGAACTGTTCTATCTCCTTTGCAGGACAAACAAGAAGCCAAACCCCAGCTGTCTGTACTCACAAACAAGACCTGGGACACACAGAATGCCTTTATTCTGCTGCTGGTGATAATGAGAACCCAGCCCAACTCCAGGCTGCCCACATTACATCCACTAACTCCTGGGGCTCCTCCCTTTTCTCCCATCACCTGTGTGGATGTGGTAAACAAATGGAAATTAAGATCTACATTGGTGCAATTTGCTGATGGAGTTAACCAACTTACAAGTTGTTTTTCACTACCAGCTGTACCATCCCTAATACTCTCAAGGTCTTACTAAAGGCTTCAAGAGCTGGTGCTAGGTAGGTGGTTCTTTCCTATCATGTCTTGTATCTTAATGCTTCCCATATCATCAAAGAAAAGCTCCATCAAGATGTACTCTTTTTAATTCTTTTTCATATTATGGAAAAATAGCCTTATATATTGAAAGCTAAATTTATATGGCAAAGAAAATGCCATATAAATGTTATATGTTTTGCAATATTGTGGGAGCTCAGAAACTCTGAATTCTGTGGTCAGCTACAGCCTTGGGCACTGTCAAAGCTGTATGTGTGATTTTTTTCCTTCTTTTTCCCCCCTGGTTATGATGTGTGATGAATTTCTTCTAAGTATATGGTACAGTTTGTCCATGTGGGTGAAATCTACCATCACTGACCATCTGTTCTTTTCAGAGAATTCTCTTGGATTTGTCATCCTCTTGCTCTGTTGCATGTCAGCCGGGGACTGTCCTAAGCAAGTTCCTGCCATTCTTTAACTTTCTGTTTCCCCTTGGTTTGTAAAAAGCCTCCAAGGATGTTATACTTTCAAGAAATCAGCTCTGCTCAGCTGATGGACAGGTAAAAATTACAAGGTGCAGAACTACTAGAGCATACCCAAGCAGCTGATTTCTTTAGTTGTGTCTGGGAATCTATAAATCATGAAAGATAGCTATGTTAAAGTGATGCTTCTCTTTGTCCTTTGTATTTGTTTCCTTAGAATTCCTAGGCCGAGGACTGTGTTAGATATCTTTCAAGGTGCTTAGCACAACAAAGCTGCAAGCACTGGATGACGGGGCACTATCATCAGATAGTTTATACTTTGCTTTATAACCCTGCTGATACTAAGGTAAGGAAAGGACTGAGGACCAGTGGGAGAGTTTCAGCTGCCTTTTGTGTAACGCTGTTTTGAAACGACTGTAACACAAGGGTTTAATAATAAACAACAATAATTAAGGATGTTATTTTATCTTCTCGTGCTTCCTCTATTACAGCCCTTCACCAGAGAATCTGTGGATCCTAATCCCTCTAATACTTAATGCCTTTTCCCATTCTGCTTTTTTTTTCTTCCCTTGGTCTTTCAAAAGACAATCCAAGTCTTGCAGCATTTCATCCACTTCTAATTTCACTTCCCCAGTGCATTGGTTCAGTGAGTGAAGATATACTTCCCTAATCTGTGGACTACCTTTTTCTTTCTTACTTGTTCTTCCTCTGTTCTGGGGAAACTTCACCTTGCTATGACAAACTCACAGCTCTGCATCACATCCCGTTTCCCTTTGACTTTTAATACTTATTTGTGTTATGGTGATGTTTTATACGTGTGATACAGGCTGACGAGCACTCACAGCTCGGAACGACTGGTAGGATGTGACCTATTGATGAAATAGGAAATATTAGCTGGGGGTGGGAACAATAATGCAGACAGTCTAACGGAAATGGTGACTACATCCTGCCAAATGACAGTTTTTTACATACATCTTGATGGTAGTAAGCACTAAAGAAAAAAGAGATGGCAGTCTGGTGAATTTTGTTGCGAGGTCTTCTTTTTCCAGGGCTTTTTCCATTCCTCTGTGTGTGGGTGGCCCTGGAAGAAGACAGAGGCTTGTAGGGATGAAGTTTACCACTTAGGGCTGCTGTCACTGAGAAGGGTGAGTGCGGGGAAGGAGAGATAGCTTGGCTGCACTATCCGATCGGGTGCAGCAAAGCAGAAAAGACATTTCAGGCTCTTGCCTCTCTTCTTTCTGTCTTCTGCCTATTTCCTTCCTATCTACTCGTTTGTTTATTTTAGTTGCCTCTTTGTTTCTGTTTGTCTAATTTGGATTTAGACCTGAGATTATAGGTTTGAGACTTCCTCTTTCCACTGAAATACATTCCTTCACCACAGCAAGTCTGTTAATGCTGCTTCTGTTCAGATATATTTTACCTCCTTTGTGTAGTGCTCCATCCTACTAATACCCGATCAGGTAAAAGCCAGACTGGAGTGCTGTTCAGATCAGCAGATGGCAGGCTCCTTCTAGCAATCGATGCCATCAGCTTCATCCTACATCCCCCTCCATCAGAACATCTGATGATGACAGGCAGAAAAAAGTATGATTTCTGCATCATGCACTCAAGTGTGCATTATGTCAGTGAGGAATCGAAGATATATTTGTCAGCAGAGTCTGCGTGGCGTGCAGCTAGCCCTGTAGTGTAATGTGCATCAGCTGGGAAAACAAGACCACAGAGACTGACTAAACTGGAGAACGGCAGAAATCTGAATGTCAGAGATGTCAGAGGATTACAAGTTGACATCAGAGCCTGATTTCCCTCTTACTGCTCCACCTGTAAGGTGCCCTCCAAAGTGGATGTTAGGCTCAGGAAATGAGCGATGAGAAATTTGGGAAAAGAAACAGATGCTTGCAAGTGCAATCTTAATATTGTGTGCCTGTGCCCTAATCAAGCCCTTCCTTCCCTTAGGGGCAACTACAGAACTGCTCCTTGCAGGGTGGGTTTCTTTAATCTTTATCTAGTTAGGTTTTAAGTGCCCATCTCTCCTTTTGGGAAACAACTCTGTTTTCCAAAGCTTTATGACTTGCTGAATCCTCTTAACATCACCGTGCTGATTAATTTAAACAAACTTCAAATGCAGGATCATAGCATTACTGATACAGCATCTCTTTTATGTTTTCTATGTTTGCTTGAATGTGTTGTATTCCCCAGTTTCACTAAAGAATGGTTTTAAAGTATTTTTTAACAATACAGTATTGTTATGAAAATGAGCTGACTAGTGAGTCTGATAGCAGGAATTTGCTCTGAGTCAACAGTGGCAATTTGCAAGCATTGACTAATGAATTCCATAATCCACGCAGCACCTCTGTGAATAAGGGAAGAAAGCTCCATTATCTCTAATATGCATCGAGGATTCAAAGCTGAGAGGGACAGCTGCTGTGTAAGAGTTTAAATGGGTATTGAATACAAGTTGGGAATTCCTGGTGCTTGCTTCTCTGCTTGGAAAAACTATATCTCACATCTCTGCATGGACAACTCTCAGGGACACGTTGAGAAGACGAGAGCAGCGGGTTTGTTTTTTTTTTTATGAAAAGCATGAATGTGGGAAGCCTTTACAGCCTCCGACAGAAATTTTCAGCGAGACAATAAAAGGAGATTTTGTTTCTTCCTTCTTTGACCAACTGGGGAAAGAGTTTGCCAAAACATCTGTTAATACTGCAACAGATTCTGTAAAATAAATTAGGAATAATTCAAGGGCTTTTTTTATTCCTTTTTCTTGTTTTCGCTGTGAAAGTGTACTACAAATCCAGCAAAGCCCATTTGGGGACAGTGCTCTCTCCCCTGATAGGAGCATCCCTTGTTGAGGCATCTCAATATTTATATCTGGCCCTTGCCACAGCTGTTTTGCTATTTCAGATGATGCCACTGCATGGATTTACTCTCAAGAAGGGTGCCTTTAGGCAGTGGTTTTTTCCTGCATAGGTTTTGGCATCTTAAGTGTTTCCTCATGGGCTTTCCAAGCCCCCCACTGTTACGCAACCTGTGTTCTTGGCACTGAGCACTACTCACAAATTGCCATTTTCTTTGCCTTTAGAATATCACATTGTTTTTGTTTTAACACATGGTTATAAGTGGGTGTTACCAAGCTTAAGAAGGTATGTCAGGACAGCGCTTCTGTTTTGGCACCCAGGAATGACCTCTGCAGAACACCTGATTGACTTGAGTGCAGACAGGCAAGAGACTAAATGCTGGAAATGCATAAAAAGTGTTCTTTCTTAAGATTGGAGTCCCAGCTGGAATTTCCAAATGATTGTGTTTATGGGCCTTCCTGGTTTAATGGACATATAACTGAGCAGATGAATATTCTGAATAACGCAGATCATAACTGAATCAGTTTTGAGGAGGGGGGAAAAAAAAAGTCCAAATGTATTCCTCTGTTGCTTACCCAGAAGTCTATCTGTCTTAAACTGTGTGGTAGGGATATCCAAGTTTTTCAGGCTACAGTGTCTTTCTGTATGTGATGCTTCTGCTTACAAAACCTCCTATGAAATGGTGGTGAATAATAAAAAAGAGCAAGATACAAAGACATGTGAATGAAAGGGCAGAGCTCAGGAGCAGGGCATGGGACTCGCAGGTGGACCCGAATTGTCCTCTTGCCACTGACCTCTCTCCTGGAGGAAACATCTTAACATCTATTTGGTTCCCTGCCAGACCCACTCTCGTTTTGGTCCAATTGCAATGATATTTCTGCAGAATAGGACAAGGCGCTCTCTCTCTTTCACCCTTCAAATTTGACCTGTACCTACAGGCCCTAACTTAAAAGGGCTTCTACTTGGTAGTAATATCAATGCTAATAAATAAAATAGTTTTCATTTCCAAACCCTGCATTTCTCTTCTAGAGCAGAAATTAAGTATTTCACAGAAAAACTCACAAATTCTTGAATTATTAAAAACTGATAGCATGCCCATAAGCACCTTGTGAGTAGCTAGAGGTGCATTTTCACTGTTGTGCTATTTATTATGAATTATTTGCTCAGTGTTTATTATGTGAATGAATGATTACGTCCCACTTCCACCATAAACTTCTGTTCGGATTTGCTCATAAAATTATATTATAGGGAGAAAAACAAACCATACAACAATCCCCAAACGCCACCTTGAAATACTGCCAAGTATGTATACCTGAGATGTCTATTGGTCTGTGTGGAGCCAGAAGAGGAAGTCTGGAAAAACACAAAGCCGAGAATGCAATTCATCCAACTTCTGCTTGGTATAATTTATAAGGGACATGAGAAGGGGTATTAGTTTTAATGTGTTCAGCCTTGGCTCACATACCAGCCATTTACTGCAGGTTGGATGGCTAACGTGCGTTTCGGCAAGCTGTGTGGCAAGCAGTGTGTTTCAATTTCACTTGTCTAGACAGGGTTTTCGGTTGCCCCGTTCTGGCAGGCAATATGTGAGATTTCATACCTTGATCTTATCGTTCTGTGCTGAGTTTACTTCAGCGAGAACACCTGCAGCCTGAGAGCGTGGATTCTCAGTGTGAGCTGCAAACGCAGGGCACCTCTGAGGATTTGGACCTCTGTTCTTGACAGGGGTTGCTAGCAGCGGCGCTGCCTGATGCGCTGTGCTTTTGCAATATCTCAATGGATTTCAACACTTTGGAATGGTGGATTCCCAGTGGAGGCTTGGATCCTTTCTGGTAACTTGTGGGTTGACCACTATAGACCAGTCTTGCTTTTTTTTCTCTCTTCTGTGGAATACGAATGGAAAATATCTGCTCTGATTTGCCAGGAAGTTCGCTAAGAACACACATCATCCTCCTATTGGTGAGCAGCTCCCAGAGATGACAATTACGGTAGATTTAAAGCAGTGGTTTGAGCAGGTGGCTACTTTGCACAAACTTTCACCAAAAATAGTCACACTGGTTGCAGTTCTCGCTGAGTGAAGTGTTGGTGCAGGTGAGTGGATGCGAATAGTCCTACTATTGACACTGTTATTGTTTGTACCAGAACAGTGCCTCGAGTCAAATGACCCTTGTACCGGGCACCTAGGAACTCCTAGAAACAGACAGTTCCTGCAGTGAGAAGCTTACATCTAAACAAAGCTGGCCTTTCAAAATTTGGTTTGCAAGTATTTTTTTTTTTTAATTTTATTATTATTTTTATTGTAGATGCACACATATTTAGAGGTATGAGTAGATCTGGATTTATTTCAGTGTAAATGCGTGCGTCATTTGCCCTTAGCAGTATACGGTGTACAAAGCTCTGTGGGAACCGCCTGTAATGTCTAGTGCAGGATGACCAGTCAGTTTGTTTAAGTTCAGGAGGTAGGTAATTGCCAGGGCTATGTGATACTGACAATTCCAACCCCTATAAAAGAGATTTTTGTTTTCCTGTTGGCTGTATTATTCATGTCATTAAATGAGTATCTGCCTTCTAACCTTTGCCAAATTGTGTAATTCTGTGCATCATGCTATCAGCTGGTACTTAGGAGTACTCCAGAGACTTCCTAGCTTTTTATAAATGATTTTTGATGCTCACATGCAACAAAAGCATCCCTCGAATTTGCTAGTAATTGAGAGGTCACAAACCCCTCCCCTCCTGAAAGCGTTTAAACAGCAATTCTCCTGCCAAATGCAAGCCCATTTCAACACAACAGCTTTGCAGTAACACTCGTGATGGACACGCTCGCAGTGACTGTGGTCCAGCCAGTCACGTATTGTCTTTGACAGCAGCTACTACAAAAGGTTTTATGGCAAAGGCCCCCAAACCCTTCCTGTTGCAGCTCACCTCTCCCAACAGATAACCTGTGTGACTTGTGATGGGAAGGTATCAGTTGAGACAGTTTTCTCTTGGGCGTGCTGACAACTGCACTCGTAGCGTCTGGCACCTCCCTTGCCATCGTCACCTCTCATGGAGAACTGTTGCACCAGGAGATGCCGCCAGAAACCCAACCGCCGGGACACGCTGCGAAATAACCGGCTCCTCACAGAGCACATTGTCCTGTCCCCAACCACGCTCAGAGACCAGTTTGAAAACTTTTAAGCACGAAGGTTTATGCTTTCTCCAAATATTTTGCTAGTACCGAGTAAAGCAGCTGCCTAAATTCCTTCTAAATTCTAGAACCTCGGCAATACCCACTACGATGGGTTCCACAGTTTAATGGTGTGTGCACACATTATATGAAATGTAATTTTTTTTTGTTGTTGTTGGTGGTCCTAACCTGGTTGTTCAAGTGAGGTAACTGGAAACGAGATCTGAGATTTGCTGCTGCCTTTTAAATTGCTGAGGAAGAAAAAAAGCAAGTACAAATGGTACCATTTCTCTTTGACACGGCATCCATACTGCAGGCCACGTTACTGAGCCGTTAAGCGGTTTAGAGGTCTTAGAAGGGAGTTCTTTTTTTTCTTTTTTCTTTTTGTTGGTAAACAATTGTTCTGCTTTGTGGGTGATGAGAGGATGCTCAACACCCCTCTGACCGTGGTTATTAGCGAGGTGCCACTCTTCCTGGGGCTTCCATTCCTGGGCTGGGCCAGAGCCCCCCGCCCCTCAACGAAGCGTAAGGAAAAGGGAACACCGACGGGACCCACCGGTGAGGTGACAGCCACCAGGTGTGGGGCTTCCCTCATCGCTCTTCCCTGCTGGTTGCCCAAGATGTGAAAGACGCTCAACGAGTTGTGAGCCCATCTCCTCAGGGGAGAGGTGGCCACCAGGGCCATTTACAGCGCTAACCCCTCATGGAATCGCAGGTGTGCCCTTCTCGGCCAGCGCTGCCCCCGTCCCCCCGCTTCACGACGGACGAGGCCGAAGGGGGGGACGGGGGCGAGGCGTCTCCTGTGAGGAGAAGGAGCGGGAAGTGGGGCCGGGGGCGCGCGCCGTCCCCTCTGAGGCGAAGAGGCGGGAAGGGGAGGGGCGCAACGGCCGCGCTGCCGCGCGCGCCTCCCGCCGCTGCCCTCAGCGGCTGGGCCGCCATTGACGTCAGCGGGGAGAGGGCGGCACATGACACTCCCCCTCCTCCCTCCCCTCCCTCCCCACCGAGGCGCAGGGAGGGGGGGGGAGGGCTCTCAACCAATCGGCCGCTGCGGCGAGAGCAGCGAGCGCTCCTCTCGCGGCGGCGGCGCGCGTGGACACACACGCAACGCTCACTCCCAATAACCCTCCAGTCCCCTCCCAGTAGCTCCCCAGTCCCTTCCCAGTAACCTCCCAATGCTCCCAGTCCCCTCCCAGTAACGGCTCCCATCCCCCCCCAGCGCTCCCAGTCCCTTCCCAGTGCTCCCAGTAAGCCCCCAGTGCTCCCAGTAAGCCCCCAGTGCTCCCAGTAAGCCCCCAGTCTCTTCCCAGTA
>JAOXNO010000063.1:41208891-41361702 GCA_028565335.1 Limnodromus scolopaceus
GCCCCCGCCAGCCCCGCCGGGCATCTGCGGGGACGGAGCCGCCGCCGCTGCGGGGATGCGGGGGACGGGGAGGGGGACACAGGCGGGACCTGCGCCGCGCTGCCGGCCCCGGCGGGGTCGGTACCCCCCCACCGCCGAGAGGGTCGGGGGGGTTGGGGGGGTGTATGATCTGGAGCGGGTTCCGAAATGCCTGCGGGGAATTTTTTTTCCCCGTCTTTGTAATGCTAGGGATATTTAATTTTGCAGTTTCGGTAGGGTTTTTTTTTTGAGCAAGCCTAGTTTTCTTCTACTGTTGCTATTATTCCTTTTTTTCTTTTGCCCTTTTTTTTTTTTCCCTATTTTTTTCCCTTTTTTATTTTCTTTAATTCCTCCCATCTCGACGCGACACTGACATGAAATCGCCACCCTGAGCCGTTTCTATCCGAAACCCACGCCGGCGGATATCTGCTGGCACGTTGGCCAAGTTGGAGGTGGAGGATGCTTTTAATGCGAGAGCGAAGGCTTTTTTTTGGGGGTGGGGGGGGGCTGGTGGGGGTTTGCACCGTCTTTGCTCTGCTTTGTTTCAGGCCTGGTTTCGGGGCTCGGGTTTGGCGGTCACATCCCCTGCCCAGACTCTGGCGATGTGGCCGTAAAATATGGAGATTCCTCCAGGGTTTTTCTTCCTAATGGAAAACGATGCAGGAGAAAAATGCGAGGTGGTGATATGTCGGCAGGACAAACGTTGTACAATAGACGGATACAGTCTTTAAGGACATGATTTATATTTACACCTACAACTTAAAAATTTCATAGCCGGTGTTATTTGAGCAGTTGTGTAGTATGTGATGTGACTACACCCAAATTTTGTCTAATAGCAAATAACACAGCTCACAAAACATGCTTTACACTGATTTTTAATCATTCTGTACTTCGATCCTGTCCTTTTTTGATTTATATGTAAACGTCTCATTTTTCTCAATGGCTCCATTCTGGCCTTCCTATAGGACACTCTGGGAGGAGAGAGTGGATTGGCTTTTGTGTAGATTTCTGTTAATGGTGTGTTTAACGGGGTTTCATCCAGGCTGGGCTGCGCTCGGAGGTTGGATTTTTTTCACACTTTGGTAGGCAGACTCATAGTGTGTGTGCGTGTGAATGTGTGTAAAAATCATGCTCTGCTGTGGAGTGTTGAGAGCAGGTTTTCAGTGGGAGCTGCTTTAACCTTCAGGTAGGCCAGCTGCCTGTTCTCACGGAGCTCTCTTTCTGTGCCACAATGACATCTCTCCTCACCCTTTCCGCCGGGCTGTTGAGGATGTTTCAGAGGGAATATTTTTCTTTCTTTGGTAGAACTACTGTGTAAAGGGAGAAGGAAGACTCGGTCGATCGTTGCTGGAGAAAAGAGAAAAGCCCCAAAAGACCCGAGCAGAAGGAGGTGTTTCGGTTTTTATTTTTTTTGCAGTTCTTCATTTCATTAAGATACCATCAGCGTAGAAGGGGAAGTTGAGTACCGGTGGAGATGAGGCATTTTCCTGGCAGTGTCCACCGCCGATTATTTCAGAGCAGAGGAGAAGGATGCCGGCAGAGAGAGGCAGGATCGTGCCTCGGACGTTAATCTCTGCAGTGTGGCAGTACTAGGCATGAAGTTGTATTTGTACAGGAGACGTCAAACTCTCCTCGCTGGCAAAGCGGTGGCCAAAGATAACCATCTCTGAAAAAAATTTCTGAAGTCCTATGGGGTCGTGCTTTAATTAATGTCGAGGTGTTCTCATTCCTAATTATTTGATGTGTATAAATAGCTAGAAGATACTAAACTGGCGTACGTACCATTGCAGGCTCCATTTTGTTAAGCAGGGCTCTTTGTGCTTGGTCTTGCGCCTTATCATTTTTTTCCAGCTCTAACTCACCAAGTAAATACTGTTGTTCGCAGAAATATCTGTGCTTTATTATTTCAAGTAGTGTCTTTGGTTTCCAGGGAGTAATTAGGGCACCGGGATAAGATCGACGTTCACTTGTTGCCTGAATGTACGTTTAGCAGGTATCGTGCAGACATTGGTTCTGTGATATCCAGATTTTACTCTTCTTTTTTTTTTTTTTTTTTTTTTTTGAGCTGAAAAGACGTGATTTAAGCAAAAATATGTGGTAGAGCAGCCTCTACCCCCTGTGGAAGCGGGGTACAGGCACAAGGCCAAAACCTCCTGAAACTGTAGGTAGATCTTTAAACGCGACTCATTTGTTTTTCAAGAGCCGTAGAAAAACGTCCGTAGTGTCCATTGAAAGTGAGCATTGGGAGCACTCAGCAACTTTGATAACAAGGTCATTTTTACACATAGGGCTTTCCACAGGCAGGGTGCTTTATGAGCAGCCACTAATTAATCTTCACATCATCCCTTTGCAAATCCTCTGCCGTGACGAGTTTTACTGCATTCTGTGTAACGTGAATGAAATTGACCAGGAAAATAACATCACTTTGTTTTGCATTTGAAAGCAAAAGTTGTAATGACAGCTAAATCCAGATCTGCCAAATTATATCCCTGAGTGCAGTGGGTAACTTACTTGTTGATTCTAGGCACTTTCTATCCTTTTTGTTGTCACTTGAGACTTACATTTGAATTAAAGTCTTCTCCCCACAAGCTCTTGCTTGTCAGTGCCTGGGCTGCATTATAGGAGTGAGCGTTAGTTTGTGTAAGGATTATTCATCTGCAGTTTTTTCCACAGGTAAACCCTGTACGTGCCCACATAGAACTCTGAATAATGAGACCCTACCTACAGGTTTTTTGCACGGAGGAACTACTTCCGTTGTTTAATTAGGCAGTTACGTGTTCTGTGCTGACAAAATAGCTTTCCGTAGCAGAAATGCTATGCAAGAATGCAATGGAACAAGTGTTTGGCCATCTTATTTTAACAAAATTTAGGGAGGAAACAAGTAATGTTCTCTACAGAGGGCTTTTTCTGACATTATCAGAAGTGACTGTTTCAATTAAAATAAGTGCATGTTCACAAAAAATAATAACAACAGTATTCTGAGTTGGTATATGCACTCAGTTAACAAATGAAAAGGTATTAGCTTGTGGAGTGGAGAGACCCATAACTGTAGGTGTTGGGACTTTATTATCTGATTTATGTGTTGTTTCCATTGGTTGCTTCATGTTTCTCATTTCTCAGAGAATGGGTTCCACAATGACACTTTCACTTGCATCTTGTCCAGGCTTTCATTCTGGTTAAGGCTTTTTTGGTGAAAGTAAATATAGATCTGTAACCTTTTTTTTTTTTTTCTTTCTTAAATGTAAATGGTAAAGTCCCAGTAGGAAATTTTGATACTTACAGACTTTGTTTGCCAGACAACAGCTTGCCTGGGGATGAATCTGACTTTCTCCCCCATGAGAAGAATAATGTTTATTTTATAAACACCTACCAAACTCAAATGTAGCGCCCTGACTTTTTTTTCCAGTGAGATCTGTCCTTGCACAGCTTGAAGGGCAGCGATAGTAAAAACAAAGAGAGAAATAAAATCTAATTTAATATTCCTTGTGTGATTTTTTTTTTTTTTAATTTTTTTTTTTTGTGTGTGTGAGAAGAATAAACCTATGGCTATCTTCAGCAGAAATGTTAAAATTTAATTTTCGGGAGTTTAAAGATAGCTGTCATAACAGAACTTCCATGTGTTTAGTATCCTTCTGCCTTGTCCCTTTCACGTCTCTACCCTGCTTTTCTCTTTCATGCTTTTTCTTGCAGCAGTTGGGAGTAGATGTTTACGACATGAGTTTTAAAGCACTGGGTTGCAAGAAAGACTTGTGATACATATGTATGTGCAGCAGACGGGGAAGGAATAAATAAGTGATTCATTTTTTCTGGCTAGGGATGACCTCTCTAATTCCCATCTGGGAAGATAAGATATAATTGAAGCCATGAAGTTACTCATTAATATCCCTCAAGGAGATGGAAACTTTGGCTTTTCATGCCCTTTTCACATTTCTTGGCTTTGCCTTGGCAGGTAAGTTGAGTGTAATGTGTTACATTCAAAGCTGGTGACAATCCTGAAAAATCCAAGTGTTTTTTAAACTTTTTTTCTGTACAAAGGTGAGGTATGAGGACAATAGTTTATCGACAAGCTAGCTAATCATAAATATATTTGAAATAAGAATGTAAGTGGATTAGGGAACTGCCTTTATATTTTCTTCTAGAGACAAGAACATACCCAATTAATATTAAATGAGGCAGGGCAGGATGATCTGTTTCAAACAGGAGAAGTGGAGTAGAAAATTGTCTTCTAATTGTTTTTTTTAAATTCAACAATTCTGCTACTGCGTGTGTTTCAGCATGCTATTACATGTCTTTCCTTCCTTCTTTTGGTAAAGATAGAGCAAAAATTCCTATCAAGCCGGACTCATTGTTTACTTTAGCACAGGTTCCCATTAGTTAGAAAAACACACTTTTAAAAATTAAATTTCCCTTGAAAAACAATTAGCTCAAGTGGGAAGTATTATACAGTGCTCAGAAGTTTCAAAACAATCTTATAAGAAGAATTTTTTGAAAGCTTTCCTGGAAAAGGAATATTATAGTATTATACAGATTCCAAATAGAATGATTATGAATTAGCTATAATAATAAAAAGTAAAATAAACAGTCTGTTCAGTAAACCAAGTGCTGTTCTTAAGTCTTGTGCTATTGATGGGGCTCTACAAATGTGAACTAAAACTAACTTGATAAGCCTACCATCATTACCTGTACACATAAGGGTGAACGCATAAATAACAAAGCAATTTAACATCATTTCTTGGATCCGTTATAACAATGGAATGCTAAATTACTATTTAAAAATAATATCTCTCATTGTTTACTATTGCAAAGTGTTGTTTTTGTTTTACAAAAAGTGGTACCTATGGGTTTTGGGTGTACATATTTTTGCCAATTCTGAGTTACCCTGTGGCTATCTATCAGGTATTTTCTTCAGGCACATTAGAAGGAACATTGAATCTCATAATTTGCATACAACCCATGATAATTTAGAATTCTCTGCAAATCAAAAACAAATTGCTCCATGTTATCTATACTGTTGAAATTGAGATTCTGTTTCAGAAGCGAAGGCAGGCTGCATTAACGAAATCCAGACTTTTCTGCAGACTGGGTGATTTAATGGAATATTACTCTGTTGTGACAAACTTATTTTATTGCTATATTAGTTTGTAGCTCGGCGTAGGGAAACCTAAAATGGTATTTCTTTAAAGTTGTTTAATGCCTATCAAACATACCTTTGAATATATGGTTCCTGCAGTGGTTAAAAAGCATATTTATTACTCAGTAGTGTTAAGGTACGTGTTTATATGTCACAGAGTTTATATAAAATATGAAAACAGAAGCTATATTCATTGATAGAGTGAGAGCTCTTAAGGCTATTAGTGTTAACACCCAGCCAGTAAATTTTACGTGTTTAGGAGCATAAATAAGAAGGATACTCAGAAATACTTTCGCCTCATTTTTCGTTTTGGCTGGGGACTAAGCCACTGTGGTGCTAGCCACTACCTGGTGGTAATAGTTCCCTGGAGGAAGCTTGTAAATTGCCTCTGGTCCTCAACAGGGACCTGATCCTGCATCAGAGCAGGGACTGGAGGAGCTCAGCGTCATCCCTCATGGCACTGGGCCTTTGTGGAGCTGTGAGATCATCCTTATTTTTTCGGTAGTGGAACATCTGAACTAGTGTAACTAGTGATGGGAAGAGTCTGCACGATCATCAAAGTTGGAGTGTGGTCCTTCTAGGATAGGATGTGCTGCCCAGAGAAGTTGTAGACTTCCACTATTGGAAACGTTTGAGGTCAGGTTGGATGGGACTTTGGGCAACCTTATCTAGTGGAAGGTGGGTTGAACTAGATGATCCTTAAAGGTCCCTTCTGACCCAAACCATTTTATGATTCTGTGAAACATGAAAAGGAGGCTTATTTTTTTCAGTTGTGAAGGGCTAGGTTGAGAGTCCCATCTGCATCACCGTTCCAGTTTGCAAGCTTAGGTTTGTGTTGTTAGCAAGA
Source organism: Limnodromus scolopaceus (assembly GCA_028565335.1). Classification (NCBI taxonomy): domain Eukaryota; kingdom Metazoa; phylum Chordata; class Aves; order Charadriiformes; family Scolopacidae; genus Limnodromus; species Limnodromus scolopaceus. The sequence goes on from JAOXNO010000063.1 coordinate 41,214,888, forward strand.
GTGGGAGAACAGAGACTCAAGCCTTGGTCCCACCAAAATCATTGGCAGAGCTGTGTTTAGTACATAGAGAAGAGTGTTTTTTTGGAATTGTTTAATTTATTGCAGATAATTTGCTCATACTTTTGAAGTTCTGAAATAACAGGTGAGTTTTAACGTGATACGATAAAATGGCTTCTCTTGTTTCCTTCTATGTTAGTGAGTGTGGCTGGGCCAATAGGGTTTTGCTTATCTCCCCACGTAGGATTTATGAAAGAAGAGACCTACCTCAAATAGTTCAAGCCTTTTGGAATCTTTAGAAGTAATTAGATTGTGGGTTGCATGGGTAGATTGTGGCTTGTTTATTAGTGTTTTGAGCAGTGCTAGTTGCATCAGTTCTGTTTTGTGTCTGCATATGTTTATAGAAACGTAGCGCTTAATTCTGTTAACAATCATGTATTTGAATATGATTGATCCTTTAGCATGTATGACCCATATAGAGCACTTGCGCATGTATGTGCACGCAATAAAATCACTTTTTTTGCACAGTCTGATGGTGAGGTGTTACTGGCAGTAATGCTGTCTAAGGTGGTCCCGGCGGGTGCCATTCATTTCTGCATCTGTACCATAACACGCCAATCTGGTTTTTGTATGTGCTTTACAGTTTGCAGGGTCAAGTTGAGAAAAATCTGCGTGAAGTGGCTGGTGAACACACTTTCTCTGTTTGAACCTTTTGCAGATTTGTTGTCTTTTAACTGGTTCAGGGAATGGACCTGCTTCAGCGTATAGTCTGCCAGGCTGTTGAGGAAGAAGAGAGAGGGAAACATGGTAGGCTAGAATTGCTGCCAAAAACAATGTATTATTAAATCATTGCGTAAAATTTTCCTGTTTTGCACAATATTTAAGAATGCAGGGGCAATACCAGGAAAGGGAAAAGACAATTGAAAAGCATACATTATAACCGAACACGTCAATGGTGAGTGAAGTTTTAGCTCTTGTGGTTGTGGAGGAAAACATGAAGAAGTCAGAACCAGATGCTAAATTTAAAAGGACTTTACTTCATAGGCTTGAAAATTAGGATAATTTAATAATACTCTTTAGGTTTTGGAGGGAGAGGGTCTTGTTTCAGGGTTTGTGGACATTTGATAAAACCAGTACTGGCATTTCCAGTATTTAAAGTGATTTCTTGACTTTGCCTCTTGGGCTGTCGCATGACTGATGGGACAGGGTCAATAGGGTGGGAAACACAAAAGCAGGTAACATGCCAGCCTGTGGTGTCCAGAGCATGAGTTTATGGTGAAGGCTTTTTCCTTCTACTTGAATCTGAGTTTTCAGTAGGGTTTTAAAGTAATTTTTAGTCTTTTTCTTTTTTTTAAGAGACTTAGAATAAAAGTAACCTGTATTTTTCGGGTTTTGAGCATGCTGGATGGGTGCCTGCTACTGATTGAGCTCAAGAAACTCGTTGCAGTGACTAAAATCTGAACTGGAAGTACACTCGGTCACGTACATTCTTGGTCTCGCTCTGTTGAAATCAGTAGGGTAATTTGAGGAGGGGGATTACCATTCATTGCTTGGAACATGAATGGCAGGATGTGCTGTTTGGAAAGCCAGAAAGGTTCAGCAAAAGATCACTGTGCAGCTTTCAGGTTGGCTGCTGGTTGTGGGGGGAGATGGCCAAACCTATCGTTAGGCTTCTACAGCTCTCCACAAAATAGAGCCCCGCTTGTTGTCTTGGGTTGGCAGATCTTGAGATGTTGAGCAGGAGGAGCGGCTCTTTTATGGGTGAGAGGCTTGCTGGAAGTGTCCCTGTTAGACAGAACCAGTGTAGAGGTTGTTGCTATTTCACCTGTTTTATGCCAGCATTTAGACTGCGCTGTCCTGGTGGAAGGTTTGTTTGTGACATTACTATCTTCTATGGGGAAAACCATAGGAGGACAGAGAAACTAGAGAAACCAGCGAGGACTGCTCAGCACAGTCTGAAAGCCCTGGCAAGGACAGCAACGAACATCTTCAAGACGTGGTGGACCATGGAACCAAGTGCTTCTTCTGCACCTTCGTATCCTGCACAGCTGGGGAAAATGCATGCCATCTGCTGCAGTGTATTAATGTTTGGTTATTTGGTGGAGTTGTGGTGGATGTGTGGTTTTTTGTTGGTATTTTTTCCTGTTTGTTTGTTTGCTTGTTTTTAAATTCACATCCCTATGGCTGAAAAGTCAAGATACCGCGGGAGGAGAGCGAGCCCATGTCAGTGGTGCAGGGAAACACGATTTAGCTTGCTGAGCAGCCCCGGGTCAAGGCTGCACTGGGGTTGATGCTCTCCTCGTTCAGGATTCCTGGAAAGGTCCTGCCAGCCACCACCCCTCCTCCGTGGGGCATGCGCCAGCTCCCTCCTGCCTCTCTTCCCTGAACAATAGATGTTTATTAAGAAAAAAATGCCACTCACTGCAAATTGATTGCTTTCCCTCATTTGCTCTTGAAATTTGCTGGGATGCTGCTGTGGTGTGTGGTCCTGGCTGAATCTTACAGGAGGGTGAATCCTCTACAGGGGCAGCAGCCCCCAATTTCTGGGAGGCGCAGGAGGACACTGCTGCTGCTTCTGCTGTTGTCTTGCTTGGTATTTGCATCTGTAGCCATGTTTGCTTTGGAGGCAGCAAGGAAAGTATGAGGTTTAAAAATGGATAAGCCTGAAGTGACTCTCTCCCTTGTCTGCTAGAATTACCACTTGTTTCAGGGGTAAGAGCTCTTGCACTTTTCAAAGCATGCTGCAGTTTCCCTGAAGTTCTTGTTCCTGTGACCAAGAGATTGCATGATTTTCTCATTGGATGAAAAATTTAAAAGGACAAATCTCCTTCACTTTTATTGAGGAGAAGAGTCATAACCAGGGCTTCAAAAAAGATGAACAAAAAATGAACACCCAATGCTTCTCCAGATTTCTAATTTAATGATACTAAGAATGGGGATGTCAAATGGTTGGAACTATCACTAAACGGCTTTTGCTTCTTGGATTTCCATTGCTTAAAGAAGTGCTGAACGAAATAAAAATCTTTTTTTCCTTTGGAAAAATTTATCTTAAAGCACACACAGAAATGGATTGAGGTTTTGTAAGATTTTGTTTACAAAGATGCCACATGTGGTACAATAAATGTTGCCTGAAGAAAACTGAGATTAAGCTTAATCAGAGGATTTTTTTGAGAATACATAATTGTATTCCCAAATATAATTATTTCATATTTTATATAATATTTTTCTTAGGCCTAAACGGTGTTTGCACGTGAAAATCAGAAATACTACTTTTTTTTTTATAAGTTGTAAATATTTGTGTACAGAAGTCTATCTGTATTTTGTGGGTGAGATTTCTGGTGTTGTTAACCTAAAGGTAAGGCAAGAATTTTGTAAACAAAAAGATCACCTCATTCTTTATTTGTGTATAGACAATTAATATCTAACCGAGCAAAATTAGGTAATTGCATGTGAAAGTAGACAGTTTGGATAAGTTTTAAAAGATAACAATTTTTTTTTCCCCCTAAACCTCCTGCAGATACCAATGGTGTGTTCCCAACAGGACTCATCAAATGAAACGGAGCATATATTTCTCAACGCTAAAGCTGTGATATTGCTATTTTTTACGTGGCAGTAGTCCTTTTCTCCCAGTCTTTGTCTGTTTTTATTATTTGAATATAAGCTTTTGGGATCGGCAGGTGTCTCTTAGCATGTCTGGTTCCTCTTGGGGTTCTGTTGTACCACGGAGTTTTTTGTTTGTTACTGTAATACAATTAGTGCGTATTGTGATTAGGCGGTGGTTTTGCTCTATCTGTGCAAGCACCTAAAATAAGATTGAATGACTTTGTTACCCATTTTCAGGGATGGGCATTATTAATAGTAAAGTAGACACTGCTTTTTAAAAAAAGTTTCTGAAACTTACCGAGTGGAATCCAGCGTCTTAATCAAGATACTAAGGGTGTATATGTTTTTTCCATAAATATGAATGTCTGTTTGACCTTCTGTGAATGAAAAAAAAAAAAGGATTATTTTTGGCCTTTGAAACAATCAGAAAAAAAACAATTTTTGGATGACCGTATAATGACTTCATTCTACAAGTCCTTGGGTTTCAACTTCACTGTGCTTCAGCTGTCTCAGAGTGCTTTATGTTTTTATACATAGGGAAAACAAAGAGACAAGTAAGTGTAGGTCAGGTATTTCAGACGTCTGCTACTGTTGGTTCGTGCTTAATCTGCAGTTCCTTCTCAACTGGTGTATGCATCTATGGTTCATTCTGGGGTGTCTTTGGTTGGACACCAAGAATTAGTTGCATGTATAGTATTAACTGAAGTGCCCTTGCCCTAATGTTCATGATAAATCACTGGTAGGAGTTGGAGCAGAAATTAATTCTCTTTGCTTTGGCCGCCAGGCTGCATCTTTCCTCCTGATTTTGATGGCTATTCGTTTTCTTAATGGTTGTAAATCTCATTAAAAATAGGTGAAACTGTGGGAGAGTGACTGACAGCAGAACGTGGCGCAGGGTGTTGTGCTCTTCTTATTACCCTTCAATCTTCCTGCAAAGAAAGTACCTGTCGGGGAACCAGGTGCCAATCAGTTCAAGTCTCTTGCTTTCTGCGGTGGGCATGCTTTGTATATTCTCCTAATAGTCCCTCCTGACAACCTACCACTTTGCTTTTGCTTTAGAGGCTGTTAAGATTGATTTCAGAAGTAGAGAGTAAGTCGGGGAAACCTTGACTGCACTGAAATGTTCAGGATGAGAGTGATCTTGCAAAATTACTATAGAAGCAGGGGATTGTGATTTGTTTTTGAAAAAAAAGATCAGCAGTTCTCTCCCTTCTCATGCCTTGGATTTAATATACAAACTTTTTGATGTTGAGCTCTTAAACTTAGAAGTCACTTGAGAAAAACATGATTGCAGAGGCATCTCAAAATGTCCCATTTCTCTCTAGTACAGTGTAAGCTGGAAGAAGATAGGAAACTGAAAGTTGAAAGTTATGTGGACTCTTAAATAGTGGATGTATGAACCATTGGTGTAAGCTGCTGCAGTTCTGCAGATTTTTTTCTGGGCTATGCAGTTATTCTAGTTGGGGATCTGAGTGTTGAGTTGTTCCTGGCAGCTGTAGTGATAGCTGCACAACGAGACGTGTTTTTGCCCTGGCTGTTAGAATGCCAGGCAGGGCTCTGGATCTCAGTGATGAAGAGTCGTGAGAGTGTGCCTGCCTTGGAGGCTTCGGCTCCACGATGCTCTGACTATCAGTATGGTGTCCCATCATCTGAACAGTTCCCTTAGTATCTTGGATCTGAGGGAGAAGGTGGGAGGAGGGGACCAAAACTGTGAAAGGCCCAGAGCTTCTTTGAAGAACAGCATTTATTTACTTTTGCAGCAGAGGAGATTTCCATCTACTTTGATGGACTGTGCTGAGTAAGATCCGTCCATGCCCTTATCTTACTGCTCGGTAGTGAAATGCCCATAGTTTGAGGACCTGCTGGTTCCTTGTGGAAGATGAATCATATTCGATGAAGCAATTTTGTTCTTTATCCAACAGTAACATAGAACAGAGAGGTTTATTTGGATGTCTGGAGAAAGAGAAAACAACGTCATGTTATAGATGTTGTTCAGTCATTGTTTAAATCAGAAGAAAATCTATGTAATTGCTGTAAACTTCTACCTTTAGTAAATAGGTTATAGTAGCACAATTACGGAATTGGAAAAGGAGCTTCAGCTTATTCTTTCAGTGCAGGAATACTGATACTTCTTCACGTATTCCTTACAAAAGGAATAGCAACTCCAGCTGTGTAGGAAGGGCTCAAAGTAGTATTCCTGATTGCATTGATGAAAGATAATGCAAGTGCAAATTATTAGTCATTACTTTCTTTAGTTTTTCTTTCAACTCTTCATGGTTCTTTCAGATCCTTTGGTGTTGGGTGTGTGTTTTTTGGTGTTGTGTTTTTTTTTTGTCACTGCTATTATGGTGACTTCTGGGGAAAGTTTTTAAATTTTTCACTAAAAAATAGCCTGACATCCAGAGGCACAGAACAGGCTTTTTCTCCTCTCCCAGAGGAGCAAGCGGCTTGAGTGGAGTCCTGGCACTGAAAATCCCATCTACTTTGCAACCAAATAATGTAGACATTGAAGAAAACATAAAACTTGTGCTGGCACAGAACTTTGCTGCTGAAGGTGAAAGTACGGACACGGTCAGCATGTCTCGTCTGACTGAAAACACGTTTTCTAAGGTTAGATAATTCATCTTTTGTGATTGCTGTGAATGAAACAGGAAATAAGACTGGGAAAGCTTGAAATTGAATGAAATGTGCAGGACCAGACATGTACTTTGGTGTTAAATATTGACATATCCCTTCTAGGTAACCACTTTGCCTTTGGAGCCCAGCATTTGCCTGAAGACTGTAATGTCTTCTTGCTCTCGTGTTTATGGTGAAAAAATTATTGCCATTGAGAAATATTGCTAATTGCTTTTCTCTTAGCACTAACTTATGTTTCTTTTGGTGCTACGTCACTGCCAGCAATTAATCTTCTCTGATTTATTGTAATTTATTTCAAATGTCCCCAGTGACTTGGATTGACTTGTACTTTAAATCTGGTGAAATCAATCTGTCGTGGGAGTTGACCATGTACAAAGCTGCTCCTTCGTGGAGACAGGTGACATGGGAAAGTCCTGAGCCCTCCTTGGTGCTTGCCCAAATACAGGACCCATCCTCTGTTGTGTTAAACCTGTGGACTTGTGTGTGGGTTGGTTGGTTTTAAACCTGGGGTGAGTTGGGATTGAGGCAGCGCTGACTATATGCATTATCTATATGTTGTGCAGGCTGTATGCATTTATGGTACTACAGCATGGCCTGAAGGGAGAAGGGAAAGAAAGGAAATGATGATATGAAAAATTTAAACAAAGCAGCTTCAAGTTAGAGGTCGGATCTGTGTGCTCCATCTGAAAAGGGAAGTCTCTGGGTTAGTGACTGCAGTGTGCTTGTGACGGGAGCTTTTTGACTCATTTTGAAGGGATGTAGTCCACAGTGCAGCTTCTTAATATGGGGTGAAGATGGCCTCCTGGGGCAGCCCACAGCATGCGAGACCTATGTCATTGTATCTTCCTTTTGAATGCAGTTTAAAAATAATGGAAATGTTTAAATATGGTGGATTATATGTTTCCTAATGCCTCTTCATTTATCATACCTGCTTCAACTGAGATAAAGATGCGGTGCTGTGTTACACTATCTAGCTTTAATGTCAAGGGTTTGGGAAGTTGTGTCTCTTTACTTGTCAGATTTTCTTAGCAGAAATAGGAGGAAAAAAATCCCTACCCCGTGGATCTTCTTGCCTGTACAGTCTGTACCTGGAGATCTTTTGAGAACTGCCGTCTTGAGACCCTTGTGTCTGATCTAAGACTCTTGCTGTGCTTGGATTTCACATTACCCTTTTTTTTTTTTCCTCTTGCATTTGTAAGAAAAGCCTGTACAAACAATGCTCTGCTGTTTCCAAACACTGTGAAGTTTTCCCCTTTGCTTCCTGTTTTTGTAGCGTGTTTGTGAAAAGACCTTGTCTTCTTTGCGCTGGAGTTAGTGTTAATGTAAATGCATTCAGCATTAGCTACTGTGTTTTCCAGCATGTAGGCACCCGAGTTTCTCTTCGGCAAGGGTTATTACTCTTTATTTATGGTAAGACTAGATTAAAAAAGACTTGTGCATGTAGAAGTGAAAGCACAGGCAGTGTTAAATTATGCAGTCATGAGCTTGTTATTTCCCCTCCCCCAAGTACGCAAGCCAGTTAGTAACCTAGTGATCTATACATGAGGCTTTAATTGGATATATGCCCAGAGTGCAGATTAATATGGAAAAGCTATAAAGGCATGGGTTCACAAACTTTATTTGACCACATGAGGACCGTCTGCATGATCCCATGTGGAATGCGTTCTCAAAACAAAGAAATACCTTCATGTATTCGGGCAGATCTGCATGTAAACCACAGGATGCAGAGGTGATGTCTCTGTGTTCAAGTTAATGGGCTGTTGATTAAATAGGACTTCCCCAGCCTAGTGTTCACTTCATGTTTCTTAGGAATGCTTTAGGTGGGGCAGAAGTGCATCTGTGGACTCTCTGTAATTTACTCGACTTCTTAAGTTTTAGTTTTGAAACTGTTGAAGTCTTTTTACGATTTGATATAATCTTGGCTGCCTTTGGGAGGTAAGGGGGGGGCGGCAAATCTCCCTGTAGTGAAATGAAAGCAAGCAGATGTCTTGACTGCAGCTGGCTAGAGATGAATCATTTTGTATAAACTTGCCTGGAGAACATGATCTTATTCCTCTATAAACCTATACTCCAGAGGGAAGGGAGAATCCCCATTAGTCAATGACACCCTCCTGGCCTAAAATTCCAGTGTTTCTAGTTTGCAAATCACATGAAGCACATACAGAGTGCTTGCTCTGTTCAGCAAAGGCTTTCTCAAGTCTGTAAACACTTGTAACACAGATTTTTTTGTTGTTGTTGTCTCTTCTGGGATATTTTTTTCTAAATGAAAATTACAGTAATCCCAAATGTGTAAAAACAGCCACAGTCACACCCCTATGTCCTCCAAACCAGTTTAATAGTGATAAAATCTCTTTTAAATTGGCGTAGTATTGCAATAAAGATTTTGGGAGCGTAGGAGAGCCCCGTTGCAGGCATAGCTGACCTTCCTGACCCTTCATATGATGGAGAGCAGTAAGGCACACCACCTGTCTCAAAACTCTCTTCTTCCCCCTCCCGCTTCCCCATGACTTTCTGGAAAGGGCTGACGTCTTCAGAAATGAGAGTGGTGGCCCTGGATCTTGGTGTGGAATGGTGCTGAGCTTGGTCGTACATCTGGGCTCCACTGTGATCTGCCGATGTTGGCTGCTTCAGCCTTTGCTGTCCTATTTCCTCTCACAACTTAGGGTCCTGTGCTGGGACAGCTTTGCAGTTGATTTGTAATATAGCTCAGCAGTGAGGATGTGCTGCTTGCAAGCCTTCTGCAGTCCAGGCTGTCTTGGTACTGTGTTTTATTTTCTTTGCCATGCTCTGCATGGCTGTGTGACACGCTCTTTGTTTGTTCCCTGAAGGTGGTGAGATAGAAATGCTACCTCACGTAGCATAAACCCTAACCAGTGGAGAGCTGACGGTGACTATGCTTGAATAGTTGCAGAAAATAAGGTAACCCTAATTAAAGTTTTGTGCAAGTAGTTTCAGCGCTTGATTTCAACCGTTTGCCTGACTAACGAAGACAGGGAATAGTCCTTAGCGCTCTGCCTGCAGCAAGAGTATGGGAATTGAAGTGACTCATTCTCGGGGACATGGCAGTGGGAATGAGGCACTGCTGTGGTTGCAGATAATTCCCTGGAAGTCTCCGTTGTGCAGAATGCATTAATTGAAGAGATTCATGAGCTGCTTAATGTCACATCACTTCATTTCCTCATCAGGGCCCTGGAAGTCTCATCTGTATAGCAAAAACCAGGAGCTTTCTGGTTTTGAGTAAATCTTAACCCTTGCAAAAAGAGGTTGTATGTGTTTCCCAGCATGTTCTCCTGTGTGGAATCTGATGCCATGTAGCCTGAATTTTTTCTTGCCATCCTATCAGCTGTGGGGAGAGGGACAGCAGTGTAAAGACAAGCATTTCTGAGTGCACAGAAGTGAGCAGTGGAGGCGAGGAGGGAACTGTTTGCTGCCCATTTCTTCGGTGGAGTGCAGCAGAAGGATGGGTGCTTCCTGTTTGTAACTGATCGCCATCTGCGATGGCTGCGTCGGTCTCAGAAGAAGTGGCATATCTTTATATTGGAGAGACAGGACGTGGCATAGGATACCCCTGCAGAGAGCTGGAAATACGACGTGATACTGTGTAGTCTTTGCCTGTTCCGGCGTGGATGGGAGCTTACGTGTCTCTGGGGAACATACTCCTGCGGAGAGTAGCGTGTTCCTAGTAGGCAGATCTGATGCATTGTGTAGGCAGCAGAAAATAAACAGTGCAGCCCACCTTTTGCAGATTTAAACTGGAGAAGGGAATGTGCTGCACTTATGGAAATCAGCCTTGCCGTGTGTGATATCTCAGTTTTCAGAATCAGATGTACCCTAACTCTGGTTTTCCCCAAGTGCCTGTGTTTCTGACTGCCTTCCCTGTTGCTCATCCAGGTGAGAGCTAGTACAGAATGAATCCCGTGGCACTTCCCGTGGTTTATCACATGGGTTCTGAAGACACTGCTTTTTTAATCCCTGTATTAGTTTTATGACATGGGAAACATTGCACAGAAAAAGACAGTTTAACACTTAAATAGCTGCTTGTTTAAAAAAACATGTGTGTGTGTGTGCACCTGTCTCATATTTTTTTGACTAGAAATTAGTCAAAATCAAGATTCCTGCATCTTGATTGAATTTTGAAGTGTAAAGTGTTTCTGAAGGAGATTGTATGTTAGAGCTTTTGATCTGATCCTTGCCCAAGGTCAGTGAGAGGAGATGCCCTTTCCTATGGCTTTATGTGCCACTGGTATCCTGAGTTTTGGGAGAATGAATGAGACCGTAGGGCTGGACTTGGACACCTTTTTTCTTTCTAGCATCTAATTCCACCAGGAGGTCACAGTTGTTTCAGTTGCATGACTCAAGCTCGTATCTACCACGAACAGCCCTAATGCGCTAGCTACGCTCTTTGTCTGTGGCAAGCTGGTTAAGTAATAAGAAGTACCTTTTAGATCCACTAATAACTGAGTTTTCCTTCATCTATGCCTTTGGGAACATTTCAGTACTTTGCCTGGCAGTGTATCACCGCTCTGAATCGTGTGTGGAAAAATGTCTGAAGCAAATTAAACAAAATGACTTGTGAGTAAAAAGATCAAGTCAAAACACTGTCGAGATGAAAATCATTGAGTTGATGGGTGCAGTCTATATGTGACAGGGAAACCTTTAATGATGCCGGGAGCAAAAATTGACCATAGTAGACAAAGTTGCACTTGAGGTTTCTGTGACTTAAAAAAATAATCTCTTTATTTCTGTGATTTGTTATTTCTGTGGTCACATGGCACGAGCTGCTGTGAACACAAGGAGTCTTGGTGGAAGATCCAACAGGTTGCCTGTTACATCAGAGTCTGGCTTGAGGCTAAATATCAAAAAATTAAGGTGGAGAGAGTGGGAGTGAAAAAAATAAAATTGTTCTTCTGGCATTATATTAGTGGCTTGGCACATCTAGATCCTGGGAGTCCATTCCATTGTCTTTACTCATAGCATCTTTCTCTCTTGTTGGGAATCACTAAGAGTGATTTGGCATCTGTACCATACTAGTAAAAACAATCTTAACTACTTATAATTAATGCATTGTGTAAGCTGGCAGTCACTGATTTGAGGGGATGGAATAACAAACATAAGGACAATGTGAATTCTGCATTGACTGGCAATGTATGTCAGAGAAAGAGCTGCTTTATTTGTCTGGTGCTGAATTGCTTGAGAGTGTGGGCTTTTAAATAAGCAGTGCTTTAAGAAAGCGTATTGGTTGCTTGAACTGAGGTCTATGTCTTGGCTGAAAAAAATGGCATAACTGTATATCATCGTGTGCAGCGTGACATGAAATTCTTATGAAGAGAAAATGCTGTCATATTTCCCCTGTTGTGTCTATCTGGTTTACTAGGTGGGAAAATAAACCGTTGACCTGAACTGGTCACACTGAAATAACCTTCCTTTGCCCTGTTGCCTTTTTTTTTTTTTTTTGAATTAGGATGGCTTAGTGTAAAACTATAAAAGCCAGATTAAGATCCAGCAAGTGAAAGAATGATGGTTTTTAAACGGTGACACTTGTTTTTGAATTTTGTTCATTTCTTATTATGAGTTAATTCACAGCAAGAATTTTAAACAAAACAAGCTACTTGGACTAATTTTTTAAAGAGGAGATTTTTTTGGCAACACTTTATTGATTCAGACTTCTATGGTCCCTCTTTGGGCTGTTTCTTTAGATTGTATATGTATGTCTAATTCAGTTGAGAACTGGATAGCACAGTACTCCATTTGCTTTGATTCTTTTATTTTTTGAGCATTCCTTCCCACATTGAAATCTTACAGAATGCCTCTGTTTCCATATGGAAAGATGACCATTTTAGGCAGAGTTGACGTTCTGGGCAGTATATCTGAGATAACTATAGATGCTAGAGGAAGAGAAAGCAGCCTCAGGAACAATAGGGAGACTTTAAAAAGCTGTTTAATTTGTGCCAAGCTGCTACTTTTTTTTTTTTTTTTTTTTTTTTGGTTGTCATAGAAATGTGCCAGCCCGTGTCTCTCACAGATGAGCTCACCAAATGAATGGCTGTGCAGGATGAGTCTGGTTTCAATGAAGATGTTTATACTTGAAGAACACAGATGGACTTAAACCACAGCCCAGAATCTAAACACCCCTGAGCTCCTGGGGGAGGGGAGTGATAGGAAATGAAATCTGGATTTTAGAGCTCAGGCCTGCATCTGTCCTCCTTGATTTGCCTTTCGGAGTTATTATGGGAAACTAGGAGAGGAATATCTGCAGCAAAGAGGGTTTGTTTGTTGTTGGACTTTGGGGGGGGAGGACAATTTCATATTTGGCCCAGCTCCATTGGGTTGGAAGAACTTTCCTGCCTAGATGTCTTTGCAGGACTATTACGGCTGAGGTTAATTGGTTGCAGAGATTTTATGCTAATGTGCAGTCTTTAGCAGGTAATTATTCTGTCATTTCTGTACTTCTGTTACTCTGTCTTTTGAAATAAAATATTTTGAATGAGAGCTGACAACCTTATCTCCTGTGCTGCATGTGAGATGCTGTGATATAGGTTTGGTAGAAGTTTACACTTAAATTTTGCTGGTGCGAGTGACTGCAGGTGGTAGAAGCAGCATCAGGCCTATGAAATACTGAAGAATTTGCAGACGACACAACTAATAATCTTCAATGAGGTGTGTCATTGAGCGTTGAACAAATGTAGTGCTGTCAACAAACACAATGTACTATGTTCAACGGGGCGGTGTTCGGTGCCGGCAAAAATGCCCTTTGCAGGATTTAGTCTCTGGATTGTTTGCTGAGGAGCATAATTCTGTGAATTTTTTTTTTTACTTCCAAGAAGCCCATTAATTCTTTATTTTCATCTATGTTTGGCACTGTCAGGACGCCTCAAAGGAACTTAGGTGTAAAATGACAATAGCTACAGTATCTCCTGGGTTTTCAGGTATCTGAATGATTTGTTTATCTGGCTGTCTTGCTTTCCTTGGTTTTCTATTCCTGGAGCTGGACTGGCGGAAATGATGCATGTTGCTGAATGCAGAATAGTCCTTGCTGTGCCAAGGCATGTACTCGGAAGAATGCGATGCTCTGTCCTATTAATTGGAATAAATAATCAAGAATATGGAATAAATGGAATAAACTGGCTGGCTTTGTGTTTGGTGGCTTGTTTTCAAATTATTTTGTTTTATTTTTTGTTAGATATTACCAACAAATGGAAGGATGGAAGGTAGCATCTTTTAATATGAAATCCAACCTTGTGAGAAGTTTTCACTGTTGGAGAATGCTTTAAGGACTTTCTGCTCAAACCTGTTGAGTATATTTGAGCCTCAACTTTGGCCATAACATTGAATTCAGCTGTGCAGACTCTTCTCTTGATACTCTGTTTTCACATGTTATTCACTCTTAAGTGTCCTGCTTGAAGTTGTATTGGTAGACAGGTTGGGGCTAGAATTGCCTTTCAGTTTAATGAAAAATATTTATTTTAAGGTAAGATGAATCCTTCACATTCAACAGGCTTCGGGAAATGCACTTTCTATGCAGAGAATTTCCTTTTCTGCTAACCTGACCTGTGTTTTGTGGAATCTTAAAAAGTCCCAGCGCTGTTAGAGACCTTGCTCCGTCAACTGACCTCATTGGCCTCGGAAGGGGAAGAGGGACTCATTCGTTAGAGTTAATCAAGGTGCAGTCTCAGGAAGGTGAGGACACTACCTGTGTGTCATGTGTGGTGGATCTCAGCACTTTCCTGTGGTGTGAAAAAAAGTGAAAAGGCAGATTTAGGGTGTCCGTTTCCTGCTTTTCACCAAGGGGGTGGTCAGCTCAGCGGGGACTGAGGGACCAGGAGCTCCTGTGCTCCTCCAGCTCTGCCACTGACTGAGCCCTGCCTGCTTTCCCACTCCAGAGATGGTGTTAATTGGATTTCTTACCTGGGTATTCCTTTTAAGAGTTAATCAGTCAAGCATCATCAATTGGAATTTTTGAGACAAATTAATTTCTAAAACTACCCAGTTTTTCTGCTAGAGGTCTCTGAATAATTTGTCCTGCATTCCTTCTAGTTTTGTAATAAATAAAAAAAATGGACAATAGCTTTCTCTTTTCCAAAATCCATCTCCTTTATTCATTTTTGTAAGGGCCTTCCCGGAAAGGGAGCGCACAACTGATTACATTGTATTTAAAGAGCTATAAAGTGATCAGAGTGACTGCTGCCAAATGTGTGGAATTAAGATGGAAACAATTAAATGACCATTTTAAAATATTTTATTTTCCAGTTATGTCCTAGAACCCAGACCACGATATTGTAGACAAAAGGAAGTTTTTTTGCGTAATGCCACTGTTTTTAGTATGTCCTGGATAGGTTGAAACAGCGTGTCAAAACAGGAATACTAAATGATCAGAGGGGACATGTTTTTATAGGACACGTTTGCTGTCCTGTTTGCGTGAGAAGTTTGCAGTGATGCAATAGTATTGAAAATTGCCACTTTCACTGTGGGAGCATTGATGCAGTGCTATTAGAAGTTACCACTTTCACTGTAGGAGCGTTCACTTTTCATCTGAGGTCATTGAAATCATCTTGTTTTTACTTTTGTAATTGGCTTAGGCTGCCCTTCTTGGGGGAGAGGAGGCTTTGGGTTTTTGTTGGTTTTGTTTTTTTTTTACTTTTAATTTGAAACACAGTTTTAACATTTGGATTGTTTGAAACAAAAACAAGAGAAGTCCCAACATGAGCAGAGAATATTTTTAAAGGACTTTATGGCTCTAAGTTCCTAACACAGTCCAGATGTCTCCTATCTCTGCTCTTTCTGTAGCATTTTCTGGCGCAGTGTCGTTGGATTTTGAACTTGGTCCAAGCTGTGTGCCAAGTCCTGAAATAAAGTAAATCAGTGAGTTGTTCTTGGACGTTTCTCCTTAATCCAAACCAACCCAAATCAAACTTTAGCTCTGACCTCAGGACTGCACATTCAAATATTTTCCTTTGCCTCCTCAGTTTCAAAGTAGCAAAAGCAGGAGATTACCACTTTGCAGTATTTAAACAGAGGCTTGTGCGACAGAGGCGTGCAGCTGAAGCAACTGCGTTACTTGGGACCCGGTGCCTGTTAAAACACCAGCGATGTTTGACAGCGCCGTGATTCCTCGTCGTGATTCCTATTGTTGGGACCACACTGGAAAAAGATTTATTTGGAGGCGTGCATCGTGTCAACGATTAGATAGCAACCAAAGGAAATATTCTGCAGTGCTCTTTTGCAGATGTTTCTGCCTAGATGTCTTAGAAATTGTCGATAGAAAAAATCCAGTAACCCCCAAAACAACAAAGCTAAGTTCTCGGATAAAGTGACTGTAGTTTATCTTTCCTTAAGCAAGCACTTGTCTCCATTGTATTTAAGTACTTCGTTGAACTTGGCCTAGCATGCAAATAAACTGTGACTGAATGGGCCACCTTTTTTTGTTTAACATTCTAGTGACAGCACGGCAGCCAATGTGGGGAAAAAGTATTGGGAAGGTAGTGTTATTTTTAACACCAGTTTATTTGCTGGACTGAAGAAGACTTAACAGTGTGTGACACAAATCCTTTGCAGAATATCAGCAGGTTTGAGATATAGTTTAATTCTTAGCTTTTATCTCCTGATTGACGAGCTTTGCATAGGTTTAATTAAACTGACCTCAAATGTGTGTGATCTACTGGGTGTTTTGGTGTAGCTGATCATCCTCGGTAGAGATAGTGATCAAAACGGGTAGGATGCAGGAGTCTGTCCGTGTGTCCGACAGTGCTGTCCATGCTTTGTATTGGCCTCAGTTCATGTTTTTGGGATTCCTACTACAATTGTATATGCTTATTTGGCTGCTCAGGGAATACTAATACAAAGAGCTTTTCTTGTAGAGTAAAAGAAAGCTCCTCTTTTAACAAGGAAGTAGCAATGACCCTATTTGGTAGAAACACAGCTGGGAAGGTTTACTTGCCTGACTGTATTACATATTAGCTGGGCCAGTGGGATTACTTTGTTTTTTATTAATCAGTTTTGTTCCCTCTGGTCTTCAAGCCAGTATGTGTTTGTCTGACTGGATTCTGTATAACCACGATATGGGTAACTAACAGATCCTGCCTTGGGGCCAGAGAGCACAAAATTTACCTTTCAGAAGCAGCCAGAACAGATGTGTGCAAAAAAAAAATTCATGATGAATTCTCTAACTTGAGCTAAGTGTTCGCCAGCACGTTCTCCTGCTATGTGGTAGCAGTTGGACATGCAATTACGAAGTTGTTACACAACGGTGAATACCAGGGACAGCAGTAACTGAGCCCTTTTACAGAGAAATGCTATAAAAAAGAAAGATTTCAGCCCTGGTGTGTCCTGTAATTCTTTCATCACTTAGTGGAGCTTTTGTATATGCATGACTTTGTTTCCTGCGAGATGCCATGTTTGGTGCTCATCTCTTGGTCACTCAGGACTGTTTTGTTTTCGATGTGGAACATCAGGCATGGACTGACCAGTCATCCTGAGCTTCCCTTGCTTCTGCACTCCGCAGGGATTTTTCCCCCGAGCACAGACCTCATCTGAACTCCGTGTCAGAGCCTCTCTGCTCTGTCTGCTGGCTCCTTGCACAGGGGCTGGACCTGTTTGTTTTGAAGAGTGACCTTTCCATCGGGGCTGACCTGCTGAGCTTGCTGGCATGGGATCAGGAAAACGATTCCTGACTCAGTTGGGTCTTCTGCTGGTAAACCGTTGTAGCACCCTCAACCTAAACACTGTGGTCTGCATGATATACCCCATATCAGAAATTACCTGAGTATGTGAAACTAGGTTCCTCTCTTTGTCACGGCAGGAAGGATGTAAAGGTAAAGGTGGATTTTGTGCTCTGCCCTGGAGGAACTGGGAATCAGCCTGCCAGAGCAGGAGGTACATATTAGAGTCGCAGGAGGTTTTCGATCTGCTGCTCGGAGCTTCTGGCTGGAAACAGCTTAGCTGAGATGCTGGAAGAAAGGCTGCAGCGGGCACAATCTTCATATGTGTGTTTGCAGAAAGATTAAAAACTGCTCAGGAGATCTTATGGCCTTCGTAAAAGGGATGGTTGGAGATAAAGCTCTGTCAGGGGACAATGATAAAAGAACTGAGGCTGAAAATGAAAGAGCTGCTGGGTGATAAGAGGAAGCTCCTGTGTTTTGAGAGCTGGACTTCAGCTAGATAAAAATCTTAAAAGCCCTGTGCAGATCAGCAGGATAATGGCCTTGCCTAGGTTTCGCTTAATTTTCCTTCTGCCACCCAGGCTGTAGGAAGCAGTTTTCATGCTTCCCTGGCAGCAAGATTTTTGAATGTGGGAAACCTGATAGTGTGTCTGCTTAACTACCAGACTTTGGCCTGGTGCCCTTTCTGGTTTCCTTATGGAGTAAGTGCAGTGATGGGAAGAATGTGCTTCTTACACATGTAGTCATCTTGGTGATAGTAAACTGTAACACTGATACCCTGTTTAGCCTACCTCTGCCTGCAGAGCCATTGCCACCGTACGGGGGGGTCACCGACAGGATAACAAGAAGTCTGCTTTAGGTTTTGAATGCAAAAGAGAAACTAGAAGTGATATTAACTTATTTTTTTGGTCTGATTTTTTTTTTTTTTGGAGAAACTGTAGATGTTTGTTTTAAACTGTCAACCTAGTGCACGTTAATCTAATTTACTCTGTTGAGACTTTTGCAGCGACTGTTAGCGTGCAAACAGAAACCCCCCACTACATGCTAATAGCAGTTTTCGCAAATCGGTTCATTTTATCTGCGCTTAATGTGGCCAGTTTGCCTGCAAAGTACAAAGAGAATTTGCTTGGGTGTTTAAAAAGCTCTGCTACAACCATTTGGACAACTACATTGCAGTAGTTGTATTTGAAGAAAAAAACCATGAATTTTGGAGGGTTCCCCTTACAATTTTCTCTTGTAAAATTGCTTTAGTATCATTTTGCATGATGTTCAGGTCAATGGAAGGGAATTTAAATAACACAAGTAAAGATAGCTACTCACTGGGAAGCCCCGGTCTGTATATGCGACTGACTGACGGCTTACTGAATTGAATCTGTAAAGCCTGCCAAACAAAAGCAAAATGTTTTGAATTATAGAAATGTAAACTGAAAATATTAAGACAGTGAGTTTGTACTGGAGACAAAAGGCTCTCTGAAATGAAGAGAGAATGTTTTTATTTTATTTGAATTTTAATGTTTGTATTGTATTTGTTTTCATTTGGGATATGTGTTTAGGAAATCAGCTTACTGGACGTGTGCTAATTTCAGACTTTGCTTTCCAGCAGTCCCAAGTAGAAATGAAACTGTAGGCGTCAAGCACACTAAGAAAGATTTTAAGATCCTGAGGAATCAACAGCTAGGACTCGTAGGTCTTGATACTGCAAAATACTGCGTACTCTGAAATCCTGTTGAAAATGGAGTGCTCTGCAATGTGCAGAATTGGAGCCAAGAAGCTATCAAGCCAGGTAGATGTGCACTAGGAAGTGATTTGGCAAACATTTATTTCATCATGACAGAGCTATTTGTGATGGTAAATGCTCAGAGGATCCTTATGCCTTGGTCCTGAGCGACCGCCACACATAACTGCAGTGTAGAAGCCTGATGCAAAACCTAATTAAATTGGGGGATGTTTGAATTGGCTACTCTGGCTTTTGGATTAAATCTTGAGACTTGGATTCTGAAGAAGACTTTTACTCAGTGTGTAAGTAACATAGATACTAAAGAGCATGTTTTCTAACAGTTGTTATTTTTGGAGAGTGCTTTTTTTTTCTGCTGGGAAGTATAATTTATAAGGAAAAATATTCCTAAAATATTTTAGAAGTTTTGTATATAGCACATGTCAAGTGGCAAACTGCTTATAGGTGTGGTGTCATACAAAGGGGCTTTTATTGGTCCTAATTGTCTGGTGTAGTTCTGCCACTTCTTAAGATACCCATTGTGGACTGTTGCCCCAGTGGATCTGATAAATCGTGATGTGGTTTCTCCTGATACACTTTATAATTGGGCAGTATTACCTGCCTATCTTTGGTGGTGAAGTGGAGCCGTATACTCTTGTCCATAAACAAATCCAAAAACTGTGGCAGATCAAGAAGTGGAAGAAAAGCTTCAGAAGACTGGGCTAAACAGTGGAACTGAATGAATAGTGGAAAAAAAAAAAAAGATTGTCTTCTATACAGGCATTTCTAACCCTGAAACAACCTTCTCTTAATGTAGCAAGCCAGTTGCTGTTACAGACCCCTTTGGTGATTAAGGTTTTTCACGTCAAATTGTGTTCAAGTTGTACAAAGATAATAATGATTAAAAAAGAAGCTGATGAGCTGTTCTTAAAAGAATATTCCCTTCTGGAAATGCTTAAGAAATTTTACAGAATTGTTCCAACCCACCCTCCTTCCACCCCCATCATGAAGGTTTTTTGAGAAATGATGTTTCTAATACTTGGTGACAGGTTTATATCTTCAAATCCTGGTACAAATATGAAATAAAGCATTTAACTATGTGCTACTGGAAAATAAGGTTCAATGTTCAACAGTAGTGCCTTGTTCAGCCTTTTCTCTTTCCAGTTTCATTCATGGAAGAATTTATAATAAAAGGATATTTCTTAGTCATGAGTGACTTGTTGTGACCACGAGTGTGGTGGTGAAGGTGTTTTCTGATCCTTTGTCTGTGTCTTATGTGGCATTATTGATCTGTTTTCCCAGTCATAAGTATGAATATATAATAAAGGCCAGGAAAATAGGCCAGCACCAGTCAGTATCTCTATCTCCAATACTGCTAAAGCCCCTCACTTTTCAGTTCCTACACTTTATAACTTTCTTGTTGCAGCTTGTTAATTGTTTCTTTATCTCTGGAGGTCAGAGATGAATTTTAGAAAGCGGGTTTTCAGCTTGCCTGATGAATGTGTTATTATTAATTTCTATATGGTATGAGACAAGCATTTCTTCCATTTCATTTCTAAAGATTCGTACTGGTAAATCTGTGTTTCTGTCCCTCGGGGAATGAATTGGAAACCCCCTAGCAACAGCTAAGGAGAAATTAATGGTATACCTTCCCAAGGTTGAAGGGAGAGTAAGAAAGTGTTGCAGATTTACCTGAAATTGGCTAGTTAGGAAGGACAGCTGCAAGGAATGAAAACGAGGAGAGTCATTCTGGCTGGAAAAGTTGCTTTAACTCACAGGATGAACGTGATGTCGGGCGTGATGTTTTCTCCATTTCAGTGAGTCAGATTTTTGTTCTGTTTGTCTGGATCTTTCAAACAGCAGCAGAGGAATGATAAACACTGGGACTGGAACCTTCTGAAAACGAAGCCATTTTTTTCTTAAGAAGAGTTTTGCTGCATGTGGGAAACTTGCTCTGACCAAAATTGTGGACATTCAACAGCAGTGTATTATTGAAAGAATTGAGGGCATTCATTCTCTTCCACCCTGAACAGGGTTTTGCTGTGCTTGTGGTCATCCTGAGCAAATCCTTGTGTCTCTTTATTTGTGTGTTTCTTACTGCATTAGGCCAGTACCATTCAATAAACAATGTTAACTTTCTGTAGCTGTTAAATACACTGACCTTTAGTATCGGTTTGCACAAGCCATGCACAATGTGAGCACCATTGAAATACCGTGGCTGATTTAAGCAAGTTGCTGTGCTGCAATCAAAATATGACATTTATTTCTATTACTGAACAGATGCTTCATCAGCGAGAGCACTGCTGTCTCCCAGAACTAGTTCTCTCTTTTCTGTTTTTTCTGTGCTTTGGCATGGTACTGTTTCTCTTTTGGTCTTGGTTTCCACACCTGAAAAATAGAAATAAAAATTCTGTGTCCTCAGGAATAAGCAGGTTAATATTTGCTGAGTGCTTTGAAGCTGTATGGTCCCATGATACGCTGTACGGGGTCAATGTGACTATTGCTAAATCACACTCTAGTCAGAATTACAGTCATTAATAGCTCGGAGTCTGGGGAAAGAGTCACTGCAAATACTGTAACAGCTACTTTAACTGTTTCCTTTTGAGCAAACAAAACCTCTTGACGTTTCTGCTGAGCAAGTTATAATGGCTTAACTTATTAAAGTGCTGCAGAGTGTGTTGTGCCTTACTGGCCACAGTAGCCTGTTTTCTTTTCGTTGAACCAACTGATTAGTGAAATTCCACCAAAAATTACGGGAGTTCTTCAGCTCAGTGGATTTGGAGAATGGCTTTCTTGCTGTTACTCAAGTTTGTGCCCTGAGAACGCGCAGGGTACAGTAATTCAGCAACAGGAGAAAAGGGGAACCTAGAATCAGTGACGCACGTTCAGTAATTCTACTTCCCATTCCCAGTGACTTGGCTTTGGGTTTTCAGCACATTAATCAGCTTTATGGAGGGAAATGTCCTCTTTTAACAAAAGTTAACTCTGTATTTCCCAGTGGGTTGATGCTGCTGTCCCAGGTATCCCTGGAGAGGTCAGGAACAGGGAGAGATGGATTTCTGGTGGGATACATTCAAACAGCTTCATTTCACCATGAGAAATACTGTAGAAAAGGTGTTTTTGACTTCAGGGCCTCCCTGTGCAATATACGTTGTTTCTCCTTGAGACGAGTGAGAGTGCATGTGCATTAACATTCTGCAAGGTGAATGGGGAAAAACTGAAATATTCTCATTTAGTTAAAATCTGTCTGAAAGTGTGGGATTATGTTCTCCTCCGTGGACAACTAAGAAAACAAGACTGGTTGCCAGTTGAACGTATGTTTGGGTAAGCGTATGCTTGCAAGTGAGAGATATCAGGAGAGGAAGTGGGTAAGTCCTTTCATATCATTCTTGTTTTGTAGGTCTCAGCTTTCTGCTTTGTGAACTGTTGTGAGAGATGTGCAAGGTGAAAGGTTTATTAGTCAAAGGATTCAGGAAGTAGATTCAAATTGAGAGACTAACTCTAACCTTACTCACAGCCGTCTCTTTTTTTTCTAGACTTAAAGAAAAAAAATACCCCAAACCCAAACCCCCTCCTTAGTCTTAGCTAGAATGAACTGCAGTTCGCTGCTCCATTTTGGTTTGCTTTTTCTCTCAACTGGAGCTCTGATGTTGCTCAGGTCTTTAATTAGGACGACTCCTCCTCCTGGATTCACGTTGGGACTATGATGAACTTGGAGATAGAAGGGTGAATTTTACCTCATTTATTTGTTTCAGTAGTTGATCATAACCAGGCCCAAATACATTGTTTCTAGCATCAGTACTGCATTTTTTTTTTTTTCCAATCCTTTTCTATCTTAGTTTGTCCTGTTGTGATGATTCTGATTCAACAGGCAAATAGAAACAAGAGTTTTACTGGTGCTGAGTTTACAGCTAAGGCTCCTGTCGATGCTGGGTTTCTCTCACACATTGTCTGGGCTCGAGAACGATGAAAGTTCCTAAGGATGCTATTTCATGGTTTGGTTTAAGCCTGACTTAATCCGTACTGGAAACAACAGGTTTTATCTCCCCAGAACGGCCACCAGTCTCATCCCTTTTACACCTGTTTGACTTGTGCAGCTGCATAGTTAGATTAAGGATCAACCTGTAGATTTTTTTTATTATTTTATTTATTGTAGGGTTAATTTTTAGCTCTCAGTTCTCAGTTTAAAACTGCAAAATTTATGTCTTTCAAATTCTCTTGTGGGTGGGTAGGAGTTGAGGGTACTCAGCCCTTACGGGAAGCCCTTGGTGTTTTGCAGGATTAGACCACAAAGTGCTGTGGTGATTTGCACAGTGTATATTTAGATCAGCCTGAGATATTTTGGGTAGAAGATTATTTGGGGAAAAGTGGGGGAGTTCCTGCTTTTCTGGTACAGAAAGAATTTGAGTAATTTCTCATAACTTGAGGCTGGGAAGGTTTTGTTTTAGCAGTGTGCATGTGATGGGCGTATCCTGTGAGGAAAGAAATGGTGTTTATCTAAGATGCAGGGCAATGAACGACAGGACAAAGGTTAGGTGTGTGTTGAAAAGGCTGGGCATTGATTTCCTAAAGGTGTTTTTTGAAAGCTATAACTATCAGGGAGCAGAGACCTTCCTTTACTCGACTAGGCATGTTTCGATCAAAAGTCACTGAAAAAGATATGTTTCTCACTCTTAATCTCGTGCTCAGAGATGATAATACTGTCAGCTTTCTCATACTTTACTGAAATAAAATGGTATGTTAAAGCCTGGCTCAGTGATTTTGTGTGGACTTCACCCCATATTTAAGATAATTGCTGCAATACATTTCTTCCTGAGAATAAATTGATTTCTGAATGGCATAATTATTTCTTCCCTGCTTATCAAACTGGTCTCTCCAGGCAGTTTGTTTAAAGATCAGATCCTTTATGCTCATGGGGGCACCGCGGGAAGGTTTGTTGATGGATTGGTAAACAATTAAAAAAGCCAAAATCGGAAAACACTAAGCTTCATGAAATAGAGCCTGGTGGGTATTTATTTTGACTGCCAGGTTTGATTAAGCTTTGTGTTCCCTCAATTTTTAAGAATAATGCACAGTCTTAAAAGTGGTAACTTAAGAGCGTTTAACATACCTTTAGCAGTTCTGTGCCCAGCACCTGCATGAGCGAGTCACTGTGGCAAAAAACCGATGCTTCATTCCTGCTAAAAAACCCCAGTATCCCTCTTTGTCTGTGCATGTTTCATTCCTGGCTTACTGAGCTGCTTTGGATAAAAACAAAAGCAAGGGAGAAGCAAGAAGCGGATCTGTTGACAGCTATGACAGAGATCAAATTCCAAGCCAGGCCATGGGATTCCTGAGAAGGGGCTACTTAAACAGGACTCTCCTTTGATTAATTGGAGATAGGGTGACACCTTGGACGTCAGAACTGTATTTGAGCTTGGAATCAGACGCAGAGGGTCAAAGAGATGAGATGCTTAAGGGCTGAAATGTGATCGCTGCTGCTTCCCTCCCTCCCTTCTCCCCTTTCTGGCTGCTGTACAGACCTGCAGGTCCTGCTCATGTGGCTTCGTTTTACCTTCAGCACTAGCTCTGCTAATCATGACTTCAGAAACTTGCAGCAGAATTGGTTGCTTTTCTGCACTACCTGGTATTTTCTGGCATTGCCACCCTAGAAATCAAACTGCTCTATAGCCTCGCAGCGCCCTTGGTTCAGGCTTTGGAAACTTCCACCCATTGCCTAACTAGCCTTTGAAGACTTGCTTATTTTGCCCCAAGCAAGTTTCTCATCAAGGACAATGTTTTTGGAGTGGTTAATCACTTTTGCTTATGTTCCTTGATAGCAACTCTTGTACATGTTTTGTTGTGTTTGGTTTTTGGTTTTTTTTCCAAGTGCAGATTGCCAGTATTAAAAAAAAGAAGGGAAGGTCTGTGGAAATCGAAGATTTACTACCTTCAGTGCCTGGTTAGTGAATGCTGTGGAGAAATGCGAGGAAATAGCCTACAGTGTAAATGTAAACTTAGTTTAAAAAGTAAAAATCTCTGTGTGTTTTCTTGGTATCTCCACTAGAAGAATATTTGGTCTCTTCTCCTTCCCTTCACTCTCTTCTTGGACTGTGGACAGGTTTACTTTAGCCAGACCGCTGACCCAAGGTGAAAGACTTGGGATGGAATTCAGCTTACTTGGCTTTAACAGTATAAAGCTTATTGTAAAGGCATCTAACTAAACCAGCCTGCAAAAATCCTTTTGTTGTCAGCTGAATTCAGTGGCTGCTGAGAGTAATTCATCCTCCGCAGGTTTAATCATTTAATGTCCAAAGGGCAGTCATGTAGTCGGGACTTAAATCAGGTGTTCATGGAGCATGGATAGCTTCGGCAGTGCAGGTCACAACGAGGCAACCTTTCTGTAGCTGTTGTGTAGGGTCTTGGTGGTTTTCCTAAGCGTCCTATCTATAAGTCCTATAGATTTAGATACTACAGGGCTTTTTTAATTGGACCTGCATGTTTAGTTCTCTTTTGTCCCCAGTGCAGGCACATCGGGTGTGTGGTTACAGGTTGGAAATCGCTCGAGTGTCTATAAATGCATGGGGGCAGCAGGCAGCACCTTCAGCTGGTTTGCTTGGTGGTCGCTTGCATCCCACACTGAACTCCAAGCGTCTCAGGGAAACCATCTGACAGAACTAGGGTTTTTAAGATATGCAGGGCCATTCTTTGTGAGGCAAGTATACTGTAAAAGTATTTAAAGAGGCAGTTTGAAACTGTATGAAAACCTCCAGAGATGAGGAAATCACTAATTAACAGCACTTTTAAACTGTATCCCATTTTGAGTCTGGCCTACTTTGATAGTGACCAGAAGCTTTCAGTATGTGAAGACTATTCAGCTCTTGCCAACACTGTTGTTGGCAAGTGTTTTTCCAATTTTTGGTATTTTAATTATAGAGATGTCCCAAAAGTATTGCCTTTCACTGGGCATCTCAGCAGGCTGGTAGCTAGCCCAATGAATTTTCTCCTGGGCAGATCTTAGAAATATTAGCAGTGACACTGTGAGATGATGACAGTCCTTTGGCAGGTGTTTCTCCCCATAAGCTGCTGGTTGGACTCCTTTCTGAGTGTTGTTTTTCTGAGTTCAAATTAATAACTAAAACATCCTATATAATTTCTCTTAAGCAAACACTTGAAGGCTAACTGTTGGGGGGATGATAAATTATTACGTGTTGCTGTTTTGAAGCAGTATCTTGGGAGTCTTGGCTATGTTTTTGTTAACAGAATAATTATAAATCCAGTTCTACGCTAAACTTAGTCAAAAGGTTGGGAGGTGATTTAGTATAGTGAATAGTGCTGCTCCCTTAACTTAGTATCATTAAATGATGGGGTGCTTTCAATAAATACGACTGACCTTGTTTTTAAAGAATACTTCTTAATTGAGGTGATCCTGCATTGAAAACTGTCAAAGACAAAACACCTCTTTAGAAAAAATGAGGCAAGCAGTGTTTGTATTACGGCCAGAAGGGCTCTCTGTGGTAGTGTAGTCTTTACAAAAGAAATAATTACGCAAAAACACATGCTAAGAACAACATGGTTGAAGAATTTGATTCATTACCTGAGCATAATGACCAAAGTTTGAACCCAACATGCAACCAAGAGGCTATTTAAATCAATTATGTATTTTAAATGGAGAGACATAAAAGGGCAGCATAAGCGTAACTTTCCTTGTAGTTTACCTACAGCTAAAGGAGTTTTCACCTTTCTATGTGCCATAAATGAGGTATCATGGAGGCTGCACAGGGTTCTCCCAGTTGCTACCAATCTTTAAAAGCTCATTTTAAACCCCTAGAATTTATCAGCTGGTTTACAGCCTTCATTAAGGGTAAGGTTTGAATCTGACCAGCGAAGGGATGTCTTGCCTGTTATGTGAGATGACTCTGCTGTTCTTGGATGTATAGCAGATGACCAAGGACCTTAGCAGGAGGCTGCAGTTGTGTGCATTGACCACGGGAAGAGATTATCAGCTCTGGAAGCTTGTTTGTTCTGTTCTGAAGGAGCCTTGCAGTTTTCACTGATGATGCTGAACAGTATAAAGTTGTCTGGTTCTGGACTCTGATTTTCTTTTTTTTTTTTTTTTTTCCTTTCGTTTCCTTCATGGCTTTTGAGACTGGCCTTAGAATAAGCCTCGAGTGGCTGCTCTTTTTGTGGCTGGATCATTATTTGTAAAAATGAGCAGTACTGCAGAGTTACCATGGAAGCCATGCAAATGGGATTGCTGGAGCACAAGTTGCAATGACAGAGAGACAGGACATTTTAAAATAAAAACCTCTTTTTAGCTGCTCTTCCTTGTTTGTGAATGACACGTGTTTTTGTTCACATCAGTGATCTACATACATAATCCATTTATGTGTGTTCTGTACATTGAGCAATCTGTTTTACAGACAGTTAAAAATCTAACTTATTAAATGTTTTTTTTGGACTGTAGGGAAGATCTCAAAACTGGAGTTGTTTCATAATCCCTCAGCCTCCCACAAAATTATTTTGCAAAAACTTTGGCTTTCTCTAATGTATGGTTTCCAGGTTTGGCAGCACAGTTAGTGCTTTTGTTGTTCAACTTGTACAACAATAGATTGATGCGAGGCAGACCTGCGTGGTAGAAATAACTAAGTTAGTTGTCTCTGGAGCCTTTGAGATTTTCATACACTTCTGAGACAGGGTCATTTGTCTCCAATGTAAATTACAGTCTCTACTGTAAATGAGACTGTGTCATCAGTTTCTATCTGTATTCTCTATATCCCAATGTGTCTGTGAGCCCTGGGCTTGGGGCTGGATGCTGGTGGCATCTGCAGGGCAGAGGGACAGCCTCTGTCAGGAGCTTTGCGGTCAGAGGGGTAAGTGATACCTTGGTCACTTCAGGCCAAGGGTCACAGGGAAGTTTTTTCCCTAATCCCTTGTAGTGGATCAGTCTGTTACAATGGCCTTGTAGTATTTTCACTATTATTTTAGTCTTCTCCTTCTCACGACACTTTTTGATGCCACTCAATACAGCTTTTTTTTCAGCTGCTCACGCTCACTTCAGGGTCTAGTCTGAATTCTCAGCATTTGTTTCAGGTGTTATATTTATGGTAAGACATGAAAATACCTTGAAGATGGTAGTGCAGTTGGAAGAATATGCTTGCCCTTTTCTTCCCTTCATCATGGAACAGCAATAGACCTTGGGTAGGCGTCTTCCCATTTTTAGGTGAGGTATTGTGGTAATTACACAATTTAGGTGTATCCTAGATGAAAATAACGTCTTACCTAATATAGAACGTTTCAGGAAACAGTATGATGCTGACATTGCATTTTTTCCACTTGTGTTTTGAGGTTGGATGTTTCCTTCTAGAAGAATACGTGTCCTTGGATAAGGTTTGTGCCACATAAATAACCAAGCATTTCAATTTTTTGGGTAATTCTCTGATCAGAACAGAAGATAGTCCAGATTATTCCTATTTTACTGGAAAAGCCACACCATTTTACATCACTGTAGGATGCAGTTATAGTTAGTAAACCAGCCTGTGAAATAGAAACAGAGTAATTTTTCTGCATGAGGAGTACATACAATTGCCTAATCTTTTCAGGCATGCCATATTCCTGTATTGTATTGATTACTAACCAGCTTTTACCTGACGTCTCAGAATGTGATTCATAGATATTGACCTGCACGGGAACTTGGCAGGCAGTTGAAAAACAAACAAACAACGTTTCCTGGGCCCCCGCCCCGTATCCTCTCACATTTGTCCCTCCACCATCCAAACCCTGACTTCTTGGGGCTGGTGCTCACTGAGCTGGTCCCCTCTTAAGTTGGCCTTTTGTACAAGTGATGCTCACACAGCGTGGAATTGGGTCCCAGAAAGCTCCAGCCTTGCTGATTGCCTTTAACTCTAGCTTATACTCTTTGGGAGCTGAATGGTGTAACAGACACACATGTTCATTATTTCCTGTTCGATTTAATTTTAGATGAACCAGAAATGGGGTATGATTTCAATGAAAAACAAGGCCAGAGGGGTGAAGAAAGTTGTTGAGATGCATAATGAAAAACAATGTTATAACAAGTCCTCTATACATAAAAAGAATTAGTCATGGTTCCTTGAAAATAGCCAGTGACTCCGTTCACCTTTCTAATTAATCAATTTTAGGTTAATCAGTTATTAATTCTGCTTGAACATGAAACCTTTGAGTGGGTGTTTTCTTTCGGTCACTTGCAGTTGATCTCTTAAGACATAAATAACATTTGCATATCTTATAAATAACTTTGTGTGTTTAGCTGAGTGATGCACAAGGGATTTTTGATTTGCAGCTGACCCGGTACATAGTCTTTGGAATGGCATTTATTTTCTCTTTCCACCTTAGTTTCTTGCCCTGTAAAACAGCATTAATCTTTAACTCTTTGCACAATAATAGATTGTAAAAGTATTAATCATCCAGTGTTCTTGCAGTGGGCTTGTCTTCGGTGCAACAGTCACTGAAATGCGTAGAGTGATGTCGTAGCTCTGGGATGGCGAGAGGAGTGACTGCGGTGTGAGACATCGGGAGCCGTGCGAGGGAGCTGGCCCAGCAGAGAGGCTGCCTCAGCAGGAAGTGGTTGATGAGTTACCGGCGTTACGGGGTGAAGATGAAACTTGAGTTGCAGTTTGAGCTCGTGAATATGGTAAAGAAAAGTCTTTACAGGTGGAGCTGTAGAATTATTTATTTTTACTCCGCAGAACTTGGCTTGTCCCTGTTTTCAAAACCAGTGCCCTAACCTGAAATGTAATAACGCAGTCAGCTCTTCCCTAAGTCAATTTCAAGAAGGGAAAGGCAATTTGAAGTAAAAAACCAACAAAAAAACAACCAGCGATTAATAATAACTTGTATTAAAAGCAGCTTCTCTGGTCAATTTTGACATATCCATTTGAAACCTGTCACTCCAAACAAGAAGCCCCATGCTGGGAGTAGAAATACAAAAGCAAACTGGTCACTTTCCATGTGCTGTCTAAACTCTTTCAATAGCCGTGGCCTGGTCCTTTGACTTGTGTGGTACACAATTTCCAGGCTGTCCCAGGGTTATTGTAGTTCTATCCTTGAAGATGGTTTTACTGTGGGAGGACGAATAAGGACCTTACAACTGGAGAATGATAAAAGTCTCTTCAAACCTAGAAGCTTACTTTTTTAGGATCTTGATTTTTATTCCCTACTTTTTTTTTTTTTTAAATATCTTTATTTTAATGTAGTTTAAGGGATTTCATAGTGGAGCTGCTCTATAGTATTTCTTTTTCTCCAGAGGAGCCATGAGTTGCTGGAGGCTGGTAAAGTATTACAGAGGAAATCACTGTTTCCCTATTTTTAGATTCTCCAGTAGAGGTACATAGATGGACAGTGCTGGAGGAAGATGATGAGATGGATGTTTGAGCTCATCAGTAGGGCTTTCTGATGTTCCCTCTCTGCCAGAGAGTAAGGGGGGGGGGCAATTCTAGCAGTGCATACTGGGAAATACGTAATCTAAAAAAGAGCGTTTAATTTGGTCAGGGTATTCTCGTGGACTGAGGGAGACTGGGTTTGGAGTCTCTGCTCTGAGGACATTTCTACGTAGATAAGTTATTGCAAGGTAAGCAGCAGTGAAAAGTACAGTTAATTAGCTCCTCCTGCATGATCTCATTTATGCCCTAATAAGAACTTTATAAAAGGCAGGAAATTGGACAGAACAAAGCTTGAACCTGAATCTCCATGTTTTCACTTGAAAAGCCTGTCTTTACAGCTCAGCAGGGCTCACCCCTATTCTTTTTGTTAGGGTCTGAGAGAGGGAAACCTAGATTGCTCTAGGTTTGTTTGCTCTTCCTTTTATCTTGTTTTATTCATATTTGTTGGGAACACAAAAAGGTTGCCACAGAATAGTTTGCAAATGAAAAGTGGGATTGTTTGTGGTGAAAATAATACTGCTTGTACCTCTGAATTAAAATTTCTTGGGTGAATCAAAATTCTGCTGCAGGATAAGAACAAGAAGCAACAACAAAAAAATCCTTAGATAAGTGCTGTGGTTCTATAGGGAGGAGAAGGGAGAATTACAGGGAGGTACTGGCTCATAACTCAAAATTCAGTTTTAACTTGGAGATTGTTCTGCTAGTAAAACAGTCGCCAAACTTTTGATCCAGATGGAGTCCTGACAGTAATTGCTTGTACGTATGGTACAATCATTGCTACTACTCTCACAGCTATTCTTGAAGAGAGTTGGGTGGTTTTGTGTTAGATATCTATTACTGCTCCCTCTGCTTTCTAGGCATAGCATAACACTATTTTGTGGGAGTATTGATCTCTACTGGCATTGATACTGCCTGTCTGGCTTCTACTGCATCTCAGGATCCAGCAAAGTTGGTTGTTATTTTTGACAACTGAATTACAGCTTTTGGAATTTTTTTTCCTTTTTATTTATACTCTCTCTGTGTAACTACCCAGAAGATACTAAGGAATCAAGGGTGTAAGTGAATTAACTGATTTCACAGGAGAACTATTAGCATGTTCTTGCATCTGTGCACCTCAGGTCACATCTCATTCACAGAGAGAACAAAACCTGCATGCCTCTTCTGCACACAGGTGCCTTTTGGCAAGAGGTGACTGTGCTATGACACACAATGGCAATGAAGTCCTGGATTGGTGCTGTGTGTGTTGTGTGTCCCTTTGTGAATCTGTCCCCAAGTATTTGTGCCATCTGAAAATTCAAACAACTCATCAGGTAACAGTGGCTCCACAGCAACTATCAATATTCTTGTTGGAGGACTTTGGTCAGAGGCCAAAGAGCAAACTAGCAATGGAGGTTCAAATATCACTGCTTCTTGGGTGCAAGACTCAGCCCAGACGTGCCTGAAGGACGTGAGTGGGTATTGCTGTGTGTGTAGGGGCTGCTCTGTGGTGAAATAGGGTGGTGACTTCATCATGACGCCTTTCACCTGCTTGTATCTGTTGTTCAAGTTCACCTTTGAAACCAAGTCACTCGTCTAAATTCTGTTGTGACAACTGGAGTGCAAACAGGGTTTGTTAATCTGTGTTCAGTGGGGGTGCCGGATGGCTCTTTGATGTCCATAGTGATTGTTTAACAGCTTCTCTCTTACTTTTCCAAAGTGTGGCACAAGTCAAACGCGTCAGAGTTCGTAGGTAGTCAGCAGCTGAGGAGGCCAGAAGAAGAGCCTATGTGACAAGTGTTATAGGTGCCATCTCTGCCCAGTGTTAGCGGTGGAGTTTGTCCTCTGGAGAGAGTACCAACATTTTGTCTTGGACTGCATGGGTGACCAGTTGGGCCAAGAGCTGCTTATGCTCTGGGACTGTGTCTAGAAGGCGGGGACGCAATGGTGGAAGCCAAAGAAAGTGAATGAAAAGCAGTAGTTAGGAAAAAAAAAAAATATTCCAGAAATTGAGCAGGGACGAGAGCTCTCTCCTTTCCTCCCCCCTCGCAGAAGAAATGTAGAAGAAGGGTTTTATACAACCTTAGGGCAAAATAGTTGCATGAAAAGATAGTTAAAAAACCCTGTCAGTAATTTTAAACATATTTAATTAAATGCTGTGCTGAGTAATGTGCTGAAATGAGACATTTTGAGCAGAAACACAGAATACCACAATCGTACCTGGACCTATAAAAAGCTGGTTGTGTTGTAGATATTCAGGTGATGCCAAAACGTGGCAGTCTGTTACTTGTACCTGCCATTGGAATTGATTGCAAAAGTTCCTTTAAATTTCATTGAACATCCCAAGACATAAAGTTTTATGGGGATTGAGCTATCGAAACTGTTACACTCCGTGCTGTTACCCATATTCTGCTTATGTTCCTCTTTCCAGTACCTTAACCCTGGCAGCTTGTGGGCTATAAGGTCTTCTACTACATTGAACTCAAAACATTGTATTTGAGCTAATTTTACAGCTTGGGCTAAAACACACAGAACTCTGCATCCCCTGCCAGTTTATCTTGATGATCATAAACAGTAAAATGCATGTGAACTGTGTCCTCTGACAGCCCTTTTATATATGTGACCGAAGTTTATGCATCTAAGTGCTGCTACTGAAGTCAAGAAGAACATCCTTTTTAATAACTTGGGTCTTCATTTCTTTGGGTTGATTTGCCCAGCATGACGACGGGAAAGTTCTATTTTTTAGTTTCTTTACCTTGTAGGCTTGCAGTGTGTATCAGAGTTCTGATATTTGAGTATCATTGTGGAGATACAGTTTTCTTCTGTTACCATGTATTTAATCTTCTGTTGTTTGATATAAAAATGCAAAACTGATGATTGCAGTAGCAATTGATCTTACAGTTCAGATTTAAAATAACAGATATTAAAATACTGCTAATATCCCCTCCACCTCCATTTATCTTTCTTTTGCAAAAATACTTCTAAGTATTAGTATCTGATTTATGCAGTGGAGAGGTTACTTGTTTTAAATCCAAACGCTAAAATGAGTTTATAGAGTTATGTGCCAGCAGAAATGGAAAGACTGGTTTGCTGCTGGTGTGGTATTTGCAACTAATTGAATTGTGGATACTAAGAAATGAGTAGCTCAGCTTGAGTTCTTGGCACTGCAGAATTTTTACCCTGGTTAGTAATTTTGAAGACTTGCTTGCAAACAATGGTTCAATGGGTGCACTCACAAAATTGTGTGGGTAGTGATGTCAGAAAAATTTACCAGCTGTGTGTTACCCAGAAGCCTAAATCTTCTGCCTCAGAAATGTAAGGAGAATGGGAATGAGAACTGAAGTGATCTATGGGGTTTGTAAGAATGCCAGTTAGGAGAAGCTGAAGGAGACACTAATTTTATTTTTTGTTAGCAGAAAGCTAATAGTAGAAAATGGAGTGATCGGATGTATTTTTAATAGTTCTCTAAATCTTGACCAGTACATTATATTCCGTGAAAGGGACATTTGGCTTGATGTTATGTTCTATAAATTTGAGTAAGTACACTAGCAGTTAGCTAACACAAATAAAATAGATAGTACAGGAGTATACGCTAGTAAAAGCATTGACAAAGAGAAAAAGGTAGAACTGGAAGTAAATATCTTTTAAGGGAGCTATTATCTTCAAACCTCATTAACTGCTTTCCTTTTCCCCCTGTTTAGAAGTGTCTTACCTCAAAGGTAATTTGTTTCATGCTCATCCAACATTTATGGTATTCATTTTTAATTAATTTAACAGTAGCATTGTCCATCTGTCAGTGCAAACCTAATCTGTTAAACAGATAAAATCAACATGTCTACAAGTTCATTGTAGGTCGGCAGGCAACAGTTGTGTGTGTGCATTCAGGGTTCTCTATTAAATAATGCAAAGACTTTTATACAAATACACAAGTGCAGAGACTTTAGTAACAGAACGTGCCTCAGTGTGCTAATACAGAAAGGCAGATGAAGTGTCCCAGCTCGTGGTTCGAGTGTACCTAAAGCTGGTAATCTCCTTGGCCAAAATCTGAATCAGTCTCTTATACAAATGTGCAGTCTTTCAGTAGAGTGGAGCTCTTTCGAGATGCTGATGAAGAACACTACAGAATGCTCAGTATTTGTCAAATTTGGCCTCTAGTTGAATATCCTTATTTGGAAGCCTCATCTCCTCCATGTGCACCCCCCCTAGTTTGGATCACAAAAGGCATTTTGAATGGAAACAATTGCTGGATGTGCTTTGCTTTTGCACTTTAGAAAGTTGGCTGTGTCCTTGTGAATAGAGGAGCATGTATATGTATCTGCGAGAACACTCAGCTTTTAATTAAAACGTTACTTGTGCTACTAGGGGTTGGGAACTGCTCTCTGCTGAAATAGTTCGAAGTAGGACAAGTGTTTTAAAACTATTCCAGTTTCCTGTTTGGGTGCTGAAATGTGCTTTTGAGCAACAGTTAAATTTAACACTGTGTTTTTGGTTTGGACAGAGATAAGCATCGGCAGCATAAGGAGAGCAGTTTCCTTTGCTACACTTGAAACAGCGTCTAAATGGTCATTATGAAATACCAGGTAGTGTGTCTGTTTTGTACACAGGTACCTGACTGGTGGGAGCCAGAACAGCACCGTCCCTCAAAAGTGGGCAGATACGGGCTTAGATTCCTCAGGAAGTTTTACTTTTGCAATAACGAGCTCCAACAGCAGTTGAAAGTGGGCTCTTGCATTGCTCCAGAGTGCTCCAGGTTTGAACTGTGTTGACTTAACCCAGTGGTACTTGGGTAGAGAGTTCACTCGTCTTTATCCCTTGAGTAGCACGGGTCCTGTGTTCTCAGCTGTTGTTGGGTTTGGAAGGGATAAAACACTGAAGTAGGTCATTGCTGCTTGAAATTCTTTCACAGTCAGGGCTGACCGTGGAGGAAAACAACTGCTTTTCCACATTTTGTATGGAGTCTGTGCTCTTTTTTCAGCTTTGACTTGCCTTTCATCATTTACCTAAGGAGGGCTCCTTGCAGCCATGAGAAGTAGCAGGCTGCCAGTGCTGAATGGCCTGGGACACCCTGATGCTAAGTCCCGTCTCTGCTTCTTCATGAAGCTGAGCTTGGCATGTTTGCATTTCTTCCCAGTCTTTGAATTGAGATTCTTCAAAAAAGGCAAAATATTGTAGAATTGGGGAGTTATTCAATATTTTGAGTAGTGTGAATGTGAAGCTGAAATTACTCGTTGACCTCACTGCATCAGATTGTTCAGTTTGGGTAAGCGGTGAAAAATTTTAGCTAACTTTCAGCCAACTTTCAATGGAAGCTGTAAAATACGGAGTTAGTTGTAATACATGTTGCCCAAAGTACTTGTTTTAATTTGTGTCTTATCAGAGTTGCTGAGCAATTAGTGGAAGCCGTTGCATGCATCTATCTGAACTAGGTGGCTGCCTTTTCAGTAGGGTCTGCAAAATTGCCATATTGCTGGCAACAGCCAGCTCCTGTTGCCGTCAGGAGCTGGTGCCCACTCAGCAGTTTTGGTTATCTGGTCCTGCACATGTAGAAATCCAGCATATACTTGTTTTACTGTTCATTCTTCTCTACGTCTGTGCTCAGGGGAAAATACCCCTGTTCATGCTTAGCACAGTGTAAGGATGGGTGCTGCAGGTCCCAGCCCTTTCTTGGCTAACCAGTTGAGTATGTCTTGCGAGGCCAAATCAAATGCTTGAAAATCAAGTGCTTTATGAAAAAAATGCTAGACTGTAAAAAGAAACGAATCCTCTGTAGTATAAATCTGTGCAAAGAAATGAG
Source organism: Limnodromus scolopaceus (assembly GCA_028565335.1). Taxonomy (NCBI): domain Eukaryota; kingdom Metazoa; phylum Chordata; class Aves; order Charadriiformes; family Scolopacidae; genus Limnodromus; species Limnodromus scolopaceus. The sequence goes on from JAOXNO010000063.1 coordinate 41,250,663, forward strand.
ATTGAGTTTAAAAGCAAAGCAGGATCAAGTGTTGGACAAGGAAATGTCTGAATCTAGGGGGTCTCCTCGTCTCTAGAGGAGGGCACTGTGATAGGAATGAGGCGTCGCTGCACTGACAAAAGCTGTCAGCTGAAAAATTGTCTCTGGGTGGGTGCTGGCTGAAGCTCCTCAGGCCTCCTGTCCGGTCATTCCCGCCCCCGCGCCATCCTTTGCTTGGGTGGTCCAGCTGTTTACAGGCAGCCTGGTGAGTGAGGTCAAGAAATTCATCAGCGCTGAAAAAAAGGATGAGAGGGCGATTATTTTTGGCCTGGATCAGTTCCCTGATCCCATTTACCTTCCAGGCCTGTAAATGGTTGAACTAGCCCAGTTGAGAGGGCAATGGTAAAGCAGAAATGGGATGCAGAAGGAGGGAAAGGGCTAGATCACAACTCTGCCCGAGAGAAACAGTCCATTTTCATTGACTGTAGGTTAAATAAAGAACTTCAAGGTTGGCTTCTCAGCCAGAGATGTATTTTATGTTGTGCTGGCTTATGTAAGCTGTGGAAGCGGCTCCATCACATTCATTTCCCAGGCACCAAATTCTCTTTGAAAATAAAACCAATTTGATCAGCCCAGTGAATTTCAGTGCTAAGCTTTTAGGCAGGGATAGGGCTTTGGCTGCCTAGCACTGATTCAGTTCTGGCTGCGTTAGGACAAGTTCAACTTCATGAACTTCAATATAGGTATATGTTCTTGCCATGCTGTTCCTGTAAAGATTATAGATTAACCAGAGGTATGTGATAACTGCAGTTTTATTATTGAGAATTTTTAGAACTAAAACTTTGCTTGAATTCTCCCTTAAAAAAATAAGAAGAACAAGTCTAACCAGGGATGACTGAAAACTGAAGCAGGAAGTTTCTGCTCTTTGCTCTGTCACTTCTTCAGCCTTTTGCTATTGGGACCCAGATAATGATGAAAGAGGTGGAACTGGCAAGGCACCTACCAGTCTGCTCCAGAAAGGCATGACTCTTCAACTGCATGCTGAAACACCAGGTACATTAAAATGCATGTCTCCTCCCAGCACCATACTGCTGGGAAAGGTGTGGTGCAATCTGTGTGCGTGTGAGAAGGGCTTTTTTTTTTTTTTTCCTCTCTTCGTCAGGTAATATATTAAATTTTGGAGGCAACACTGCAATTACAGAGGATTAGCTTGTTGATGTCAGATCAGCGTTCAGGGTTGCTGTTCTGTCAAGCCTTGAGTTATGAAAGTAAAATGTAAAGGTGGGTCGATGACCTTGTATCCCAGGAACATCTCCCTGAGCTCATGTCAGGCTAAGGATTGCTCTCTGGACTGCAGAGGAGAAAAGCAGATTCTACCGGCCTCTGTAGCTGTAAATCATAGTGTCAGTTGTAGATTCACCCTGAAATACCCCACACAATGCCCGAGGCCAGCTGGCACGTTGTACTAGCCTTTTAGCTAAAAAGCTAAAATTTTAATTTTAAAATATCTTAGATTTTTCTTAGCAGTGTTTGGCAATGCCCTTGTTAACTAGCTCTACTTCTTTTTCAAAAGAGGAATGTACTTCCAGTTTCTGGAGTGGTGCTACTATTCTAGAGCTAACTTCATCCAGAGGAGTTGCTTTCCACCGTTCATTGGTTGGAAACTGATTGCTCATTGTTGCAAACTCCGCTGAGGTTACCTACGCTGAGACCAGCAAAGTTTCACTAATATGCAGGTCTGACACAAAGAATATCATATTTGAGCTCAGTGACTTGCTAACATGGATGATGTGTTGCCTTTCCAAGCCTAGTGCCATGTACCACACAACGGTTTGGAAGTTTTCACCGTAAATAGTTGGCCAATAACAGCACGTTGAGAAGGGAGTTTTTTTCTTACTGCCTTTCCCCAACTGGCTGTTCTGAGCCAGTTAGGAAGGATCTGCAGATATTTATGAGTTTGGGCCCCAAACTGACTGGTTTTACATGTTTTTTAAAAGTGCTCTACTAAGGTGGTTTGCCTGGTGGCAGTAGACCTGTGCTGGGAAGAGACCTCACACAGGAACCTTCAGAGAAAGACAGCTCAATTTATCTGGCTTTACCCTCACCGTCTTTCGCTGAGCTGAGAAATTGGCATCTGTATTTTTTGCTTTCAGTGCCAGCACTGGCTGCCAGGAACTGCTGCCTTGCTGGGTAGGGCTCTCTGATGAGTGGAAAACCAAAGGAGCACAGAAGAGCTGTTAATTACTGCAGATAGACAAATCGGCTTCTGAAGGACCACCCATGGCCTAAGCATGCTAGTGAAGATATGCTTGGGCAGGGACTATTTTACTGTGTCTTTGACCCTATCTAGGCACGTGAGCAAATTTTTCAGGCTTTTTTGACACACTAACACATATGTCTGATTCATCTTGTGGGAACTCTGGAGAACCTTTCCCTTGAAATATGAACAGAAAATTTGTCTTCCATATTCCAGTATCTGCTGGACTATAGATCTATTCACAACCTTTTCAGCACTGGATGAAGCTTTCGGTTTTCAAGAGAGGCAAAGGGAGCGGACTTGATGTGAATGCTGCAATGTGGCGTGGCATTCTGACATTCTCATAAAATGGCTTTTGATAAAAGTCTGGGCTGATGAAGGTCACAACCTGCGTAATAGATCTCCCAGCAAACTCACGTACCAGGACTAATAAACTCCTCCATCAGCTTCGTTAAGGATATCACTCCATCCCTTTCAATCCCGTCCCTTCCTCCTCATGTGCTTTCTTCATGTCACCCACCGTTAACCAGTTGAGGGCAGGTGGAGATGAAGATGAATTCAGCCGTTGCACTGTGGATCTGTCCATCTTTAGGGAAGGTTCTTGGATTTGCACAAAGATTGCACAAGTTACACTTTTTTTTCAGGAACAGTACTTCTGGTTTAGCGTATGGATTGTGTTCAACTCCAGCTAATACTAATGTGAACAATCTGCAAAGTACCAGGTGAAGAGTAGAGAAGATTGAAAGGTGTGAACAGAAATGTGTGGTGTCCTCTGTTCTCACTCTTGCCGAAGTCGTCATTTGCTCAAGTTTGTCAGGAAATCTGGTGATTGTAATTTTTTGTTCGTCATTAAAAGAGTTAGCATTTCAGAAGTAGGCATGTTTTCCAGCAAATACGATGGTAAAGTATATTTACTGTGGGAGAAAAAAGTACTTTTATGATAGTTGGGAACATGCTGAATTCAGTCCTTTGAAGTACAACAAATTGTCATGAGGTGTGTTTTACAAAATTAAACTTATTTAATATTTTATTTTCATATAACTTTCCAGTGGTGATTTTTTTGTAAATTTTACTTCTGATTCAAAAGAATGCCCATATTTTTACCATTTCCATTAACTTTTACCTGGTTCCAAACATTGACTCTGGATGAAGTACATTAGAAATAACTTTGGGAAGAATTATCCCCCATTTCACACACACACCTGGGGGGTGTAGCCTTTATTGTCATGTGTGTTACCAACACAGGAGTTGGGTGGAGACTATCATTATTTAATGTTTAGTGCATAAATAACAATTACAAATAGAACTTCAACATCTAGCAATTTCTAACAATATTTGACGAAGGGTGATCTGTGCTTTTATGACTGTAAGGATGCAAGTTGTGCTGAAGATCCTCTCTTCTTCCAGAATCCTTTGTGCATACGTGGCTCTATACATGTGCACGAGTACTTGGCCTGTGTAAGTAGGAGAGAAAATTGCTTGCAGAGATCTAATCTTATATTCTTGGTGTAAATATTCTTGTACTCTCGCTTCCTTCATTGTTTTGCTAACAGCTGCCATCCTCTGAAAAGGGAGCACTGGAGCATGAAGGGAGATGGGAGGAGGGGGGAATCTCCCATGCTGTGGGCAAATGTACCATAATTATTTACGTTCGTTTTTGGTTCGGTTGTGAGTGCAAATCTTGTAACTCTTCACATCTGTTTTGGGCATTTTCATCCAAGGATGTGACAAAACTGTAATGAATAGCTCCTTTTACAGTTAAGTTTTAATAGCCTGGTTTAATTGAGGGGAAACTGATACGCTGGAAGATAAGCTCTGAAAGCGACTGGCTGGTTGGGTGACTCCGGTGCTGGGTGATGGGGTTAAGATACTTATGAGCCATTTTCAGAGGAGCTACATAAGCCTGATTGCGATGGGGATTTCAGGGGACTGTATCCTAGATGGCTAGGTCCTCTTGGCTGAAATGAGCATGAATGTGTCTAGTCACCAAGAATTAATGGGAAATTCCAAAAATACTTGAATGTAAGGTACTTGGTCATATCTCAAGTGTTTGATGGGTCAGAGAGTGGAACACGACTGTGCATTAAATACAAATGAGTCTTTCTGCTTTCTGTTTGAGGTTTTCAATTTTTGTTTTAGAAGATTGAACGAACGAGGTAATCGATTTAACTAGCTGTTTACCCTAAGGTATTTACTTTATTTTTCATATGCATACATGCTCTACTTCCCTTTTACCCCACTTTTCTTCTTTTACAGGCTAATGGTATTATTTTTGACCAGAGTTAATATAGGAGTTGTGATGAGATTTTGGTTAATGGCAGATTTAGAAATGGGATGTCCTGAGATGTCTAATCTGTCTGTCGCACTTGTTGCTCATTTGATTGCTCTCCGTCAACGCCTTGCAGTTCCTACTGGGATTTTTGACACGTGGAATTTGAACTCTTTTATCTTTTTCCGCAGAAAACTTAGTTAACATTTTGCTGGAGGCTGACAGCAAGGACAACAACAAAAATAATCTCCAATCAACAACTTTTACAAGGAGTTGGACAGGAAGCAACACCCATGCTGTGCGTTTACCGGCTAGCCCTCAGCAGGCACAGAGCCGTTTCCAATCACCCAGCAATCGATTTTTGTTAGAGGCAGCAGCTATGTACAAGTGGGAACCCTGGTCCGTGTCTCTGCCTCCTGATGCGGGTCTCTCTTCCTCTGTTTACTTACAGGCAGCGCTGACCTTCGGATAATTTCTCTCCTCTTAACACTGACCCCTTAGGATGACAGCGATTCATAATACAAGCATCCCAAAAATGTAGAGCTAGATGTAAAAGTGCATCACCCGTCTTTCAGGCCTGAATCTTTTCTGGGGGGAAGGGGTCATTTCTTAGGATGATTAGTGGGATTCGACTGTTGACCTGTGGACCTCTGCTCCGTGCACACTGTGGTGCCTGTTTTCATAGGTGAGGTGGTGAGGACTCCTTCTTGGCAAGTCTTTCTTTAGGTTTCTATTTATTTATTTAATGTGTCTTCACTGTGGTGCTCCTGCCTGTGGGTACTTTGTACTTTTAAAAACCGAAGCAAACACATCGTATTAGCTACAGTAGATAAAGCAACTGTGCAAATACACAGTGACCACACTTTTGAGGCCCTTTGTTGGAACAGCCGCGTTTATGAATGATTCCCGTGTTCCTCAGCAACCAGCCCTGGCATGGGAGGCCCGCCTTTTGGTTCTGCTTGCAGGCCCAGCTCTGCCTTTCTGGCTCAGGCTTCCTGGCCATGGATAGAGGAGGAGAGGTCTCTGCCCTCAGTTTTTTTAACTCCTCTCCTTTCTCAGAGAAAAAGATTTCCCTGGGATACCCTATTGGTGGCCGATCTTTGTAGATCAGAATTGGATAGCGAGGAAGCGCCTCATCCTTGTGGTGTGAACCATGGAATCTGCTAGTTCAGGTGTGCATGAAGATGGTCTGAGTTGGTTCCTCGCTGTAGCTGTAGGCTCAGGTGCTGGCCCTTCCCAATTTTGTAGTTTTGCTTTTCAGACTTGTCTTTCTGGCAGAGAAGTAAAAGGTCTAGCAGAGACAGGAGCCCTGGGTGTAGGCTCTGCTGCGAGGATTTGCATGAATGCAAGAAGCCTTTTTTGACGTACCCTTTTCCTTCAATTAAAATCAATGTCCATGACATCAGGTAGCTTTCTTAGGTAATTAATCAGGGTGTGACCGCAGTCTTCCTGCAAACTTCCCAGATGGTGTGCTGGTGCTGTGCCTCCATCTGGGCTGGCCGGTCACTGGTGAAAATGGCAGCGGGTCAACGTGTCCCTCGCCTTGTCCTGCCCTGAGTCAGGAGGAGACATTAAGAACGAACACTCCTTTGGCTGCCGAGGAAGCAGAGCACCACCTCCATGGCCTGCTGACTCCTGGGACCGAGCCGCAGCGGGCTGCGCCGCAGGCTCCAGCACACAGAGGGAAGCTGCTGAGCTCCCACGGGACAGGGGGGACTCCTTGATGTTTGAGCCCTTCGGAGCATCTGGTCTTGCGTGGTGCTTTCGGATTGCAGCCTGGTGCCTTTTCATCTCCTCCACAAGGAATGTGTAAGCGCACCACAGTCACACACAGGATAATGTGTTGGTTACCCATGTTTGCAAGAGCTGCAAGTTTTTTGTTGTTGTTTCTTGTATAAATACTAGCAGATGTAACCAGTGGACTCCATGAAAGATCCATGAGAAAGGGAGCATTTGCATTTAAAACCTATCTAAATATATCAATACAAATAAACATTTTAACAAGAGGCAGGCCGTAAACAGTGCTGGGAGAACGCTCCATCCTTTAAAGACTCTGCTTTTTTATTTTCCCTATTTTGTTCTCTGACAGATGCCAAATGTACAAAAGGAGGATTTCAATGGTGGTTTGTGCAGCTGGTGTATACAACTGCATCTCCATCAGGTTATTTTTCGTTTCCCCAGTGCCAGCCCTTTGAGGAAAGCCTTGTTCTGTCACCTTCATTTTAGTTTAATGTTCTTTAGAGTTTAATGGTGTTGAAACAGAGGGAGAAAAGAGGGAGTGCAGTCTTGCAGTTATACAACTTTTTGTTGAACAGTAGTTACAAAGGATGTGATTCGGTTACCTGTACATAAGAGCCAGGGGCCATTTATATTCTTAAAGATAGCTAGGGCATACCCAGGCTGGTAGATGCGACAACCTGCAGTAGACCTGAGCCCTTCTGCTGAGACAGTTGGATCCTGCTGTGTCCCAAATGGCACTAGACATCTGGGCTGTTGGGGAAAAAAGATTTGGGAAAAGTTCTTTGACCATCTCAGGCACCTGTGGGCAAGGCATCCTTATAACCTCCTTATTCATTTGCTGTGTCAGAGGAGACGACTGTTTTGTGCCTTAGTTTTCCTGTCAAAAAAGCAGGAGTGATACCATAACTCATCAGAGTTGCTACCAGGAAAGTTCATGAGGATCAGAAGTGAGACAGACCTTTTTCTGTTTGTTCTGGATTTATATACTCTCTGTCCTTCCAGTGAGGGGAAATTAGGTTTGCTCTGATTGTTTAAAGTGGTTGGCAGGATTTGCACCTCGTTGCAAATCATAAAATAAATTCCCTTGTGGTTATGTTGCTGCTTTTTACTTAAATGGTCTTCTGCTGCCATTTAACCAATAAATTCCGGTAACAGCTGACATATTTGAGATAGAGGAGAAAAAAACCCTTGACATTTAGGGCTCCAACAGAGACTTCTTTTCATTTTAAGCATATCATCTTGATGCAATTGGAGATCATCCAGACTAGCATTAACCCTTTGGGTAGTAGGAAAGATTAGGCAATTATCTGTGTCCGTTTTTCTATATTTTCACCATATTGCTAGCCTGTAAAATGTCCTTTAATATGGTTTTGTCTGTATAACACCCAAGAAAAAGAGCTCTGGGTGAGCGCTGCTTCACAGTTTGGTGTGTCCCCCCGAAGTAAATTCAGCCCACTGAAACGAATAACCTCTAGGAGGATTCACTGCAATTTACTCAATTCCTTTGTGTTTTACATTGTTGTCTAGAAACATAGTTTGTACCGTTCCTCCAGTGCTAAGGCCGGCTTTAAAAAAAGAAAGATAGTAACATCAGTCTCTACTCCGGTTTTTGTGCCTCGTTCTTCTGCAGTTTGGGGAGCTGGGGGGAGGAAGAGATGGGGGTGACCATCTCTTCTGCAGAAGTGTGGGTGAAGCCACACTTGTCTCTGCGAGCGGCTACCTTTTTTGGTCACCTCCTGAGCAGAAGCTGCCAGTCCCCGTCACACCTCCAGCGAGCAGCCAGAGCCCTTTGTAAACGCACCGGCTCCCCCCGCACAAAGGTATGCGGGTAGAGGAGACCCAACACCGTGGGGAATGAGACGTCAGACCTGCCCGGTCACGCACTGGTTCCCTCGCTCCTGTCCCCCCTTCCAGGAAACCAAGGCTGCCTCTGTTTATCCGCACCCTCCTCGCACAGTGAAAAAGCCCTGGGCTTCAGTTTCCACTTCAAAGGCGGTGTTGGCTGCCGCCTTGGAGATGGAGCCTGATAATTTTGGTTATGAGTGGCTGGTATGTTCCTACGGCTGGAATTCCTGCTGGTGGAGGCAGCCGTGCCGGGTGAGGTCATCTGCATGTAGCGAGGGCAGAGGGCTGGGGAAAAAAGCTTTCCTTGCAGAGCTCTGCCCTTGTGGTGAGACCACCTCTAAGAGATCCCGTGCCAGTCACTGCTGGGCTTCTCCACAGATGCTCTTTGAAAAGGTGCCAGCTGCTCCCAACCGTGATGGTGGTTTTTGTGCGGTGTCTACTTGTAATGGAAATCGGGGAAACCTGTGGGATTTGGTTCTATGAGAAGAGAAAGGAAGAAACATGCACGGTACATTATCGCTGCATGCCACTGTAAAGCCAATAGCTTGTGTACGTCTTTCAAGAGAAACCATTTGGCCCAGTCTAACTGGAATGTGCAACCATATTTTTAGATTTACGGTGAGGTAGCGCTGGAAGAAACCGACGACTGGGGATTTGGGTTTTGGGTGTTGTATGCAGCGGCTTGTGCAATAGTACAGCTGCTCAGAGGATCGCTTGAAGTGTAACTGTGCTTGCTCATTCAGTGGTTAGAGTACAGGAAGTTTGTGTCGGTGTGTGTGGGGTGTATTTTTTATTTTTTTTTTAAAGGTTTTGGTAAAGTAATAGATAGGTCATAGGAAATGACGCAGCTGCTAGCTAATCCCTAGATTTGTCCTCCGCTTTCTTCTAAACTGCAGCATTTACTTTAAAAAGTTGTTATGCAACTGTACAAACTGAAGTGCAAATGTATGTCTTACATTTTGGAATCAAAACCACCCTGCCTTATTTTGACCCTTTGAGAAAAGTGATCTAGAGTTTTAATTACACTTTCCAGCCATGTAAATTGCAGAGATAATTGTATACATCAGCGTTGTCTGACCTAGTTCTGCTGCTTTGCCTTTCATCTGTGGATCTCCAAGTGCCTTACAAAGAAAATTCCTTCATGTTAGAAGATGGGGGAACCTGGGGCACAGAGAAGCAAAGCGAATATCCAGCCTGACAGTGACTGAACCCCAAGGGGAAGCAAGGTCTTCTGAGTCCCGGAGGACTAAGTGGCACTTATCCTTTGTACAAGTGCCCACTGATACTGACTACTTACCCTCCCACAGCTCCGTGCTGTGTATTTGCACGCCCATCTTTTTCTAGATTTGTCTTGTGTTTCTTCTCCGAACTGAATGAAGGTCATATGTAATTTCATTCTAAACCTCTCAGATTTTGCTATCGTTTGTGGTTCTGGAGATCGCTGTTGCATGTGAATTAGGTGCGTATTTTCTGTTGGGTTTTGATACCTCCCGTTCTCTTCAGAGCTGGCAGTAGGATAGTAGAGGAGCAAAGAGCCGTGTTGCATTTAATTTTCTGACACCTTTTTTTCAGAAAGCGGCTGGTGAAATAGCGATTTCGCTGACATACAGATATGTGACGTAGGTAAATAATCCCACATATGGTTAGCCAAGGCTTTGCCTGTCTTAAGTGGAGAGTGGTTTTTAGCTGCAACGGTGTTTTACAGTGTGTAAGCTGATCTTTTTCTGAAATTGAAATCAAAAGGGGAGACTTTCTGATAGGGATCAGTGGCAGTTGCACAGTGCTCTGAAATGTTTTGGTCCCGATGAAAGATGTTTGTTTATCTGCTTCCAGAGTCAAATCTTTCTGTTTTATCTACAGAGCTGGAGTATCAACAGTGCAGTCTCCCGCTACTGCACATCTACACGTCCCATCCCCTGCTCGCTGGGGACAGCTTTGCCGAGGTCAGAGGTGCTTCAACGCTCCTCACCCAGATTTTTCCTTTGGCCTTCGCTCTGACTTTGCTCATCACCAACGGTCCAAGCGCAGTCGTGCCGGGTAGTGGTTATGGCCAGTCTCTTTCCTCCGGAGGCAAATATCTGGTGGCTTTGCGTTTGCCATGTTCCAAGATTTTAGCACAAAGAAATTAAGTGGGATAGACAAAGAGATTTCGAGGCTGAATGACGTTGCTTTCCTTCTGTTCATTGATAGCCAGCTGTCACTTTGCAAAGCCCCAGTGTTGCGTTCGTAACGAGAGCTTTCAGATCAGAGACAGGAATGCAAATGCTGTCCTCTGTCCTAGGGGGTGTTTTTCTCCCTTATTTCTCCACCACTTTATGTAGTTCACAGTGTAACACCCTTTGTGCTCTCTCTGAAGCACCTACTATCAGTACTGCTGTGCGCATGTTGGTGGTTGGGATATGCATCTCCTATGGTCCAAGGATGCAGGAGCCTGTGCTTCATCAAAAGCTGGCACCAGTGCAATTTATGGACTGATTGCCATTGAATTAAATGAACTATTAACGTTGTTTGAACTCATTTGCACTTAAGTCTATTGACTATTTGGTCAAAACAAGAGGTTCTGTTTGCTGGCATAAGGTTGTAAGTGACCTACAGGAGTATTAGTAGTGGCACATGAGTTGGGTGCCCTACATTCAGGATATTGCTGGTGCCTGAGCTTTAATACCCTGACTGTGCTCTGACAGTGTGCCACTTTCTTATGGAGAGCTGATCCCAGCAGCCCTTGTGCTTTTTTTAAGGAAATGTTCCCTTTTTTGTTGAGTGGACGATATTAGTCGAGGATCTTGGCTTTAGTTGTGCCTGTAAGGACGTGGAACTTGCAGGCTGGACGGCTGCTTTGTAAAAATGGCACGTGGTGTAAGCTTGTACCATACCACGTTATGAGTGGTGCTGTCCTCACTTTTGCCAAATTAATTTAGGCAGTTTAAGAAAACAAACAGAGCTCAACTGTTGAGTGCTACTTTGTGATAAGGCATCTTATGTGAGAAATGGTTTTATTTTGACACATTCTTCAAGTTTGGGGCTGTGCCTCTTCAACTATTTTATACAAAATAAAGACAAAGCGGCTATCTCTCTGTGACAGCAAATGGGTTTGGGTAGTTCATTTTTTTTTTTTATAGTTGACATACTCTGTTTCCTTGGCTGAGAATAAAAGTAACTCTCTGGAGAGAGAAGGCAGATTCTGTGTGTGAGACATTTCAAAATGAGCTGAGCAAGAAAGTCTGCGGGTAACTGGTGATACAGTCTGAGGCATGGCCTAAAGGAAGGCGTACGAAACCTAGAAACCCTCAAGAGCCTTAAAGGTCAAAGCAACCTGTTAAAATCAGCAGTGTGGATTGCTGGAGGCTGGGGCAAAGCTGCCAGAAATGCAGTAACGTGCCGGTCAAACTTAGCAGCTGGTCGGCTCCTCTCCCTCATCGTGCAATTAAAAGGCTTCTGATTTTTCAGGTTTGGTTGTTTGAAAGGTCTACCTCTCCCCCCGGGGACGTGTTTAGCTGCAGATGTTGGTGAGATTACAGCAGCAGCCTGGGTACGTTCCCTGACATTGCGCTCGCCGGAATAACCCTTGCTGAGCCCCGGTCAGGCAGCACGGCTTGCTGCAGGCAAGGTCAGCCTTTATCTTATTTGCGTGGCTGGCCAAAGATCAGGCTGCTTTTAACACTAAACCTGAAATTGGGGGCTTGCTCTCAGCAGATTTTTCTCTGCTTTCCCAGGGAATGAGGAGCGGAGAGTCCAGTTGCTGACGTCTTTCAGCTCCTGCTGAAGCAATTAGGGAGCGCTCGCTGCAGGGTTCAGCTCTCCCTTCGCAGGTCCTGGAAGGCTGTGTGAGGGAGGGAGGAAGGGAGGGAGGAAGCTCTTGGGTTGGGAAGTGGTTTCATAATCTTCGGTGGGAAGGCAGACCACGTCACTGCAGAGAAACGTCTTCAGAAGTCGCGCATCGCAACGCTGATACGGAGCAATAAAGTCTCCCTCCACCCTTGGCTGCTTTGTTGGCGGAGGAGCTGATACTGCTGGAATGTGGAGGCTCAGTGGGTGTGTGAAACCTAGGGGACTTCTCCCCGGACGAGGACTTGCCTCTGCAACCAGGCACTGGATGGAGTCCCCTGCATGTCACCAAGGCTGGTGGTACCTGGTGGCCGGGGGCACGCTGGCGCCCCAGCTTGCCAAGAAAGTCAACAGCTGAGTGCCCAGAGCCAGCTGCTGTTAACACCCCAAAGGAGACACGAGGGGTCTCTTGGCCCGAACCAGATTGTCAACCACACAAACTTTGTCTGACATTAAGTGGATAATGAAAAAAAAAATCCCCTGTGCCTTCGGGAGGAGATGGATTGCAGCCACACGTAGAAATTATCCAACTTATTTTATTTTCCCCTCAACACAAGCATTTGTGAAAAAGTCGTTCTTTTTGTGTTACATATTCTTAACCTAAGCTTTTTTCTTTGCAGTTCAAAGTCTCAAAACCAAAATATATGTCATCAGAGCTTACTGTCTAAAAATCAACATTATGCTACCTGCTGTCATTGCTTTTGTGGAACAGAGCACAGAAAGTTGAGGAATAGCATGAATGAGAATTAGTGAATCAAAGTGATGAAGACAAAATACTACTCCTGAGAATGATTGGTGTCAGTTGTAGAAGAAACATTTTCCCCTCACGTTGAAAAAGAGAAATAGATGTCAGAATTCAGAAAAAAAGCGCTTTTATTTAACAAAAATAAAGCTACTGTTTAAGTGTTAGTTTTAAATGGGAAGCAAAGCATGAAACCACAGGCCATTTGTGTGTGCGCAGTGTTGCAAGAGACACAAAAGTGACTGCCAAGCACAGCAAACCCGAGCTTAAGAAGCGAGCATTCAGGAAGACTGTCCAAAAACGTACACTGGAATCTGAAAGGCATGCTGTGCTTTCTTCCCCTATTCTTTTTAAGCGTGTAGAGGGTGGACGTTAAACTCCGCTCGTGTGCATTTAAGGTCACTCTCTGATACTCACACCCTTGTGGACAGACACATTCTGGTTAGAAGTGGAAGCGTTTACTGGGATACCTTCGGAGAGCCCAGATCCTGACTGGGTGTTGCTGAAACTTTCCTTGCTGATTTTTAAACAGTTGATCATCTGCACAAATTAGGTTCTGTAGTTACAATTCTTTTGACATTGTAGACATCAAACTTCAAAGGCTTGCTTGACTGCCAGATAAAATATTGGTATGCTTTTGTTTCTAATAGTCCCTAAAATGAAAGAGTGGTACAGGTTCTGAGCTGGAAGGAGTAAGTCTTGATCGTGTTGGAATACAACTGGAATGAGAAATCTCATTTGCTCTTTGAGAATAATTTATAAAGAAGTTGAGTGGAGCAGGAAAGATGACTCCGGTTTTCTGTTTTGCAGTATTGAAATAATTAGCTCATAATTGAAAAGGGAGCCTGATTCTGCAGACACATAATTTGTTATTTAGCATAATACAAACACACGGTTTTAACAGAAGAGGATTAAAACATCTAGCAAGGGACTATTTTCAGTTCTGCTCCTTGTCACCATATGGTTTTACTCTTTAGTTTTCTGTGAACATGAGATATGTGCGGGTATTGAAGTGTGCCGTTGTAAAACGAGAGCACAAAAGACCTGCCATTACGTTTGCCAGATCAGTGGTTTCAGTTTTTCAGTGTTCTTGCCCTGTTTGGGAATTTAAGGCTTATATTTGAACAGTGGCCGTAGAAAGTTGTCTGTGATTACCTTCTTCTGATAGAAGAGAAAGCATAATTTCTGATCAATCCCACTGATTTTGCAAATCTACTGTTCCATTTGCTGGAGATGTATGTTGCTAGAAAAAAAGAACGACACGGCAATTTTTTTTATTTGATTGGGGTTTTTGCGCTTTTTTCAGTCTCTGCTTTTACCATATCTGATGGCTGGTGCTAAACTCATCTCTGAATATTGTTTCAGATAAATGTAGTGAAAGGAGAGACTTGTAAAAGCTGACAAGTTTGCTTGGTAAGGTTTTGTATTTTGTGAACTGCAGAATCTTGGTTAGAGCAGCAGAGTGAGTGCTGGTTGAAAGGTCTGTGTGTCCTCAGCTGTGATTGCCGTTAGCTTTGGGTCTCCAGTGTGTTATACAGCATTAATTAACGTTAAAAAACAAACCAAAAGAAACACAAGAAAAAACCTGCAATATTTCATAGGGTATTTCTAAGAATTTCGTGAAGTCTAGACTTCTTTAGCATGGAGTTAATTTTGTCTCAAACACTCCAGCGACTCCGAGTTCTAGGGAGAGTGCAGGAGTTTTTGAGATCCTACATTCTATAAGAGTTTTTTGTTAGGATCAAAGCATGAGCATGGAGGAATCTGTCCCTGGGTAGCACTGGATGTCAGCAGAATGTGCACGAGCCTGGCCAGCTGAGCAAGTTAGATCAGAAGTGCAGCTTTTGCCATGTGAATGTCTGTTTTCTGGGCAGTGATCTGGCTGGGCTTGGTTCTGGCGACACAGTGCAATGCCAGGACTGGAACACAGTACAGAAACCAGGGCACCTGATTCACTGAGGGCTGGATTTTCCAGGCGTTGGTTTGATTGCTCATGGGAATTGGGGAAACAAAGACTCATGTCATCTTACTAAATTCTCAGGTTTCATGTATGGTTTAAGTGATATCCCCAGAGCGTTTTGGGGCCATTCAGGAGAAAAAGGAAGATGGAAGAGTGTGTACTGCTTATTTTCCATAATGCAGTTGCATGTGGCTATACTAGATTTACTCTACTTTCGTATTTACACAACTCAGAGTGATGTCTTTTAGCCTCTTGAATTCTGTCTGTAGTTTGGATTCACACCTTTGATGCTTTCCTTTGTGGAAAGCATTAGACTTGGTTACAGCTCAAGACAAAAGTGTCAGCCTCTGATTAGTCACATAGAGCATCACCTGAGTCATCTCCATCCTCAGCCTGGTTCAGTCTCAGCTTTCTCAAAGCTGTGCTAATGGTTGAGGTGCTGTTTTCTGTCTCCAGTTAATGTAGGTGCATATTATTGAATGTCATTAATTGATTAAAATGGTTCACAAGACAACTAAGATCTCAAGGAGTCCAAACTTCAAGTATAATGGCATAGAGACTGCTGATCATCTCTGTCTGACTTGGGTAGCAGCTGGAGTCATCTCTGGGAATGGTCTGATAACTTGTGTCCAAGATTCTTGTAGAATTGTCATTTCAAAGGCATTTTAATTAGGTTTTGTGGAGAGCAATTGTGTGATGTAGATTATTAGGGGAAAACACTTCCATAAAGCTTCAGTTGCCGTGGGTTTTCTTTTTTCCCCCTAGACCTTCAGCAGCTGGGAACTGCATCAGGATACTCGGAACAGGTTTGAACCAACAAAGTCAAGGGTAGTATTCATCCTGCAGAGACTAGTGAAATATATGACTTTTTTTTTGTGTGTGTGTGTATGCTGTAAACACTGTTTTTTGGCAGTAAAAGTGTCATCTGCAGCTCTTCCAACATTTTAATGGTCTGACAGGGCTATTTATCCTTTTGTGTCCGGTAAAGCTGATGGACAGTTCTCATAACGTGCCTTGTCAATAGCTCTGTGTATTTGTCGTGGCAATGTTGAGAGCCTGTGGTACTTAGTTCTCAGGAAGGACAATGCAGTTGCCATTCTTCTTTGTTCTGGTATGATTTTTTCCTGCTAGGAAAACAGAATGGGCACAGCATTAGTCAAGCACCGTAGTTTTTAACGCCTGAGAAGAAACATTGTGATTGTTGAGTCTGACGTCTTTAAAACCTCATCCAGTGAGTTTTGCATTGACTTGTAATTTGCAGTTCACTCGCTTTTCATTCTGTTCATGAAAGTGTGAGGGAATGGATGACGAGTTTAGGGGCTGAATCTCAGTTCTTGACTCATGTAATGTCGGTTGTTGCAACCACTGGTTGCTTGTCTCAAAATGTGTCTGCAGGATCTGGACTTCTAAATGAAGTGCACTGACAATTTTTCTAATGACTTGTGCAAGCTGTTCTTAGTTACTGAAGGACAGAGTTATGTCTCACTTTATTCACTTGAGTAAAGTTTAGCACGACCACTGAAATAACCAATTTGGTGCTTCATGATGCAGCCTTGGTTCTTGAAAGCACCAAGGCTTTTCTTCATCCTCAAGACAGTACTCTCTACACAATGTTGTGTGCGCTGTATGTTTAGAGTCAGATATAATACTTCTAGACTGACAACAATATATTTAATGTTAGGCTAGATTGCTGTCAGGATTACACGTGTGGGCCATGTTTTAAGAAGTGCTGTTGGAACTTGGTGACATCTACAAGTACATCTGCTGCCATCGAGGCATTACTGCTGCATCGCTGCCTCTCGGAGGGGTCACAGCAGCAGGCTGGAACTCTGGGTTTCCAGCTCTGTGTAATGACCTCCTGAATGAATGATATGCTGAAAAGTAACTGAAAATATTGATGAAAATATTAATAAAAATAAAAGAATAGAGGGGCTGATGACTAGGTATATCTTCCTTGTAACTGGGCATGTAGAGACAGTGTCTTAGATGAGATAAAAAAGAAAATGGGAGGCAAGGCAAGAATTTCAGAGGTGTGGTTTGTCTGGCACTGGTGTGTTTGGCTGAGCTCGTGATGCTCTGATATGCACAAGATACACTTATAGGCAGTTGCACCTTTGAAAATATGACGCTCTTTCTTCATGCCTAGTCCTTGCATCACAGGAATGGCTCTGAATGTACAGCAAAGCCTTTGATCTGCGCCTTGAGAGATTGGCAGAAAATTATTAAGATTGGCTGCGGAGGTGTTAGGATGTGGGTCTAACTGAAACTTTGTATCGGTGCTTTGGATCTGAGTCTGACTTTTATTTTGTGAAGAACAAGATTTGAGGTTAAGGTTCTGAACTTAAATCTGAAGCAGAGAAACCTATTCCTTGGTTGTTCTCTAGACTTTTGAGTTGCGTTTATCTTGCAATATGTTGGAGTATTTGGAAATAGTCTGCTACAGTGTTTACAGCGTTGAATTTGGTTTTGGTTTCTGTTTATTCATTTCCAGTAAGAGCTGGTAATTTGTTGCAAAGAAGCAAGAACAGACCCTGATTTGGAATTCAAAGATACATATTTTTGAATTACATATTTTTCAGAAACAGTAAAAAGGTCTTTCTCAGCAGGATGCAGGCTAGAGAGAAAGGCAGAGGTTACTTTATTATGCAAGCTTTGTATTTCCTTTCCAATAATAATACTTTCCTAAAATGCCTTGATAATGCCTAGTTGAAGCTTGCTGATCACTTGGGCCTTTTTCAGAGGTTAACATGGATGATGTGCCTTATTTTAAGATGCTTCATATTTAACCTGTTTCTTTGTCTCTTGGTAAATGATTGATAAACAATCTCTATAATAAGTGTTCTTCTGTAAATGTTATCTGGGAGGATGTAGGTAGGAAAATGAAGCTGTTATATTCTTGATGCTCAATCCTTGCTACTAATTCTGCTCTGGTTGTTTTTCTGATAGGCCAGATTTTTCTCTGTAGTTCCAAACAGAGCAGTGCCATGAGATTCTGTTCGTGCCATAGTAACATGTAGCCAAAGCAATTAGAAGGAAGAAAGCTGATATTAACAGTAAGCTCATATATACCTTTTGTTCAGCCATGTTTAGGGAGAGTTGAGTTTATGAAATAAAATGTGAGGAAACTGAAAAATGAGAAACAAATCTGTGCACAGGTCAGCGTGGGTGGCTGGTGGTACTACAGGGGTGGCCCGTTGTGTCACTGGTCCCCTGCTGTCAGGGGAGGCAGGGTGGGGGTATGTGCAAGGCAAAGCTGTCCTTAGCTGGAGGGAGCAGGACTCTTCCTCCATCACTGTTACGACTGTGTGCTGTGCGGCGGTGGTGTCGTACAGTGACGTGGTGGTATTTGTGGATTTTAATTACAGAGGAGGGCAGGAACGCTGATCCTTTCTTCCATTCCTGCCTTGGGTAAAGCTGATGCAAGCAGAAGCGGGCAAAACCCGTGGTGTTTGCTCAGGTATGTAATTCAAACATACCTCTAATTTGGGAGCTTTTGTATTCTGCTAAAACCAAAATGCCATAGAGGGGAAGCAACTCATGTTTCCATCAATGTTTGGAGTCCATGTCGTAACGCTTAGTGGTAGTTGTAAGTCCACGGTGGTTTGGATTCAGATTTACCATTAAATGTTAATGTACTTTGGTAGTATTGGCTTTCTGATAGCTTTCTGTTGGAACATCTGTGACTAGCTTAACTTTGGGCAAATAGTTCACTGAAGACCGTTCAGATTTCCTTGGTAGAAATTTCTTGGATTAGTAGTAATAATCATTTGGTTGTTGAGGTCGAAACTCTGAAATGGTACACTTCTCTTGCCTTTTCCTCCATAAGTGGGAAACTCAGTCTACAAAGCTGCGTTTGCAATATTTAAGGTTTTATAGGAATGACCTATTTCCTTTAGAGATAGTAAATAAATTAATAAAATGATCTTGACAGAGGGCAAGGATGTTGCTGCAGAACTTTGCACAGGAAAGCTGACTTGACAGTGTAATTGAGCTTGAAAACCAAAGCGTAATTTTCAGGGGTGGGAGTGAAACCTGCAGCCATTGTGCTGACACAGCCTGAAGGTCCAGCTTGTCTAAAAGGCTGGAATTATTGTAAAGCAGATTTTGGTATGAAACTGGTAGGGTGCCGGGGAGCCAACCTAGTCTAGTATGCAAAGCTGCTGTGTTGGGAGTGGGGGTTTCCACCGAATGTATAACTCTCAAGTGATATTGTATAAGCCATCTTTATGTTGTGCTACATAAACTTCCCTTTAAGCAGTAGCACTGTGGCCATCTTTATGGTTTGAGAATATGAATAAGGCCAAATAAGTAGGCAGAGGAAATCCAGAAAGCTGTCTGTTTTCTCCCACAGCCTGGGAAGCACTTGTGTTGCTTCTCACCTTCAGATGTTCATCACTAGGTGCTCGCTGGGTAAATAGCCGGGTTTTTTTCCCCAAATTGCATCACTTAGAGACACATCTGCATGGTCTGGTGCGTTGTGTTGTGGGAGCCTCTGCCTGGTCTCTTGAAATCATAGCAGAGAGGGCAGGTAACTCTGTTTCTTTGCCCATGTGTGAGCTCTGTGTCAGAGGATACAGAGGAAATAACCGAGTGTGTCTTGTTGAGGCCTGAATCATCCATTTGGATAAGAAAATACTATTGGAGGACGAAGATGGTTTTGTTTTCAAAAAAGCAGTGTGAGAGAGAAGAGCAGTGGGTAATGCATTAGCGTCTGATAAACAAGGCTTCTCTGGAAACCCTTCTTTGGAGCCGCATGCATCGCAATCCCTGGGGGGACTATTGCAATTCCTTGGAATTCTTCTCCAGCCTTTCAGGAGCCGCCCAGATAAAAGGGTTTGCCAGTTTCACTGTACCTGATTGTAGGGTTGCTCTTTGTTCTGCTTTTCAAAGTGTGTCTGTTGAGAAGATGATAACGACACCTTTCATAAGCAGGTGCCCATGCTTCACTTCAGGCACTCTTTATTTGGTTATCTTGAAAAATAACGTGCTAGGCTAATAAATGTTGTATTGAAACAAAAAGTTTGCTGGTTGTGTATGCCAATTTCATATCACTTCATTCTCCATGAGCACGCCTTTATGATTTTAGCTAGATATTTAATTCATTTATTTTTTTAAAACCAAAGAGAAAGTGTCACTTTAAATACGTCATTGTATCTTTTTGCATAGTAAGGGAGCTTATGAAGGTAATTTAGGTTCTGACTGGTGCTCCGTGTCCTCTCCATTATGCATGTACCAGTCAACTGACACTTTTCTCAAATATTTACTCTGATATTTCTCTGCAGTTGCCCTCTTCTCCCCCATTCCCTCACCATCTCTCTTCCATGGAGGTATGGCACATACTTCGGTTACCCTCTATTTAAATAGCAACACTCCCTTCTAGTACAAACAGTCAATCAGTCGTTAAACAATGAGGAAGACCAACAGTGGAGGAGGTTATGGGTGAGTCCAGGAGTGCACAAGCACAATTTTGCAGAAGACTTCCTGCTGAAGAGAAGAAAAAGATGCTTTCCGTTAGTGTCAGGCTTTCATTCTGTAGTGCTGAGAGAGGCACAAAATGAAGAGGAAATCACTGCTGCCCACACGAGAGCTGGGTCTCAGAATTGTGTAGAGCCGTCCAAATTATTGTTGAAGGTAAGACATGTGAAACAACATGGGCACTTTAATCATGTTTTCCCACCTCCTCTTGTAGCAGAAGGTGATTCCAAGGGGCTGTGACTCATCCTCAGGAGGTTCCTGGTTTTTTTGCCTAACATCAGCAAGA
This sequence comes from Limnodromus scolopaceus, assembly GCA_028565335.1. NCBI lineage: Eukaryota > Metazoa > Chordata > Aves > Charadriiformes > Scolopacidae > Limnodromus > Limnodromus scolopaceus. The sequence continues at coordinate 41,271,041 of JAOXNO010000063.1, forward strand.
GTTTAGTGAGACTATCCTTAACAGAATATCTGTAGCTTTTTTGAAGGCTCTGCTACATGTCCTTTCTCTTACGTAATGTACAGCAGAGGGCTGTACTAATACTTGGCTGGGAACTCAAGACCTGATCATTTTTTCTCCAGAAAAGATCAGAAAAGGGCATTCCCCTGTTAGGAACTGAGAAGTAACTTGGGTTACTGCAGTCCCTGTCCTGTACTTGTTCATCAGATTGAGATTGGATGTGACATCCTGTGAACTGCAGGCTTAAAAGTCCATTTTTAATTTTTTTTTTTTAAATTGTTAGTGGAAATAATTTGACTACTACAGTGTCTAAATGTTTCATGGCTCTAAAGGTAAAAGGCATAGACATAATAAGCAGTGTCGGAGGATGCTTGTTTAAATGAAGAACAAGAACTTAATGTATTAACATATTTATGCCATGTTTAGTTTTGCAACAATTTAATTTCTAGGTCTTGTAAATAAAATGTAGTAAGAAATGAGCTGGGATGTGCATTAAGAGGTTGGTGAGAACTGTTAGGATTGGGGAGTCCACAAGTCAAATTCTGCACTTCTGATGGGACATGGGATTCTGGATAGCTCAGCTTCTTACCTATTTGGTATTTTATACTTTGATCACCTCTCAGTTAGACTTCATGTGTGCAAGTGATAGAGGGGAATGTATTTCTTCCCTTGCAGCTGCCTTCAGCCTTTTCAGTTTGTAAAACCCTAAAATTTTCCATGGGAGGTGCAGATCCTTGCACAGCGGATGTGACCCTACTGATAAGAAATGCGGTTTCCTTCTTCACCTTTTGTTGACCTACTAGAGATAATGAACCACGGGGCTTTGGAGATCTGTAAACCAGAAGTAAGAACCACTGTAAGTGCAAGGATAATATGCAGTAGAAATGTGCTATTGCCATTACCTAAACCAGTTCTGAAAGACACAGCTGAACAGAGATCTCCTGTTTATAGTACATGTTAGTCTGGCCACATTTGTTTCCAGTTATTTAATAGACTGATTATTTTCCAGGTGCCATCTTTGTATTTGAAATCAGCTGATGATCTTTCATTTCCAGCTCTTAGGGCTGCCCCTGGTTAAAGCAGTCATTGAATCATGGAATGGTTTGGGTTGGAAGGGACCTTAAAGACCATCCAGTTCCAACCCCCCTGCCATGGGCAGAGACACCTCCCACTAGAGCAGGTTGCTCAAAGCCCCATCCAGCCTGGCCTTGAACACCTCCAGGGATGTGACATCCACAACTTCCCAGGCAATTAACTTCCCTAGTCATTAAAGGGTGGCATTTTAGTTTAGCATACCTTGCGTCTGGCTTGGTCTGAAATCCGTACACCCAACCCTTCCTCCTCTCTCTGGTTTATCAGCACTTGATACATTTCATGGCGTGTGACACAGCTGATTTATTGAAAGAAAATTGAAAATAGAGAGCAGCCTTGACTCAAGAACGGTTTGGGGATGCGGTTTTGTTTTCAGTCACATCATCGTTGCTATGGTGACTTAGCAAAGATCTGTTTAGCAGTCACTAGATGTTTCATGTTCTGGGCAAAAGTTAGGGATTTTCCAATATACCTCTAACAGTTGTTTTACAGAAGTATATGTGTGTATAGTCTTCTGCAATAAGTTGCTGCTACTCTTGCTGCTTCTGTTGAGAAGGTGTGTACCTGCTGTATTTTAGCTAGTGGTGTCCGTCCCTTCCTGAAGTAATTTCAAGGAAGGTGGATAAACAATCTGCCTGTCTCGTCAAGGCTAGCAGCTGTTTCTTCCCCAGGAGGGATGTCACGGAGTGCAGTGATGAATGCAAAGGGATGGAGAACATGAACCCTTCTAGGGAATGGTCCTGCTTATGAATGGGTTGTGCGGTTTTGGAGGAGGAGGAGGATGTGTTTGGAGCTGATTCACATGGTTGGAGTCAGGAAGTCTGAGATCTTTTCCCACATCTCTCAGGCTTCTCATGTCACCAAAGGTGTGATCAAGAGCATGATGCAGATACCACCTTAACTGAGATTTTCTTCTTTGAGGTTGGTAAGTGGGGGATGATGATGATTCTTCTGTTCAGTTTCCTTGTGTTCATTGGGAGGGGCTGAAGGCTGCAGCGCAGGCTTGGAGAATTGCTGCTCCAAGCAGAGGTGCTCGCTCTACCTGGCAGGCAAGTTGGGCCAGCGTCTGTGAGTCTCGTTGTGTCAAATGCTGTTCCTTCCCCTTCCAGCCTCCTGTCACTGGCTGGGGGGCAGCCTTCCTGCCCCTGGGCGGTGATCTGGTGCATTTGGCCACCATCTCAGTGGCAACCTGTGGTCCGTCTCCAGCTCGGCAGTGGGGTGGGTAGGTGCACCTTGCAGCATGATCTCTTCCCTGTTAGCAGAGGTTTGAAAGCCAGAGACAAGGTTTCTTATATAGACCTGACCTCAGAGAGTGCTTTTTGGACACCAGCACCACAACCGATTAAGCGTTCAGTGCCACTGGAATTCTGTTTGCCGTGCTAGGGTAGCCAGAGAGAAAGGGTTGATTTCTTATGGGCTGCTTAGACAGGGTCATCTTGATGATGGGCTTCTTCAGAAAGTCTTTTAGATATGTGTCTTATCTTACTCCCAGAAATTCAAATAGTTCTGTTGGTAAAATAAACTGAACTCTCATAAGTGGTCCTTCAGCTGGGTTTCACAGTAAAAGAGAAAGATCTAATTTAAAAATAAAATCTGTAAGCTTTTCATCTGACATAATTAATACATTTTTCCTGCTTATTTGACTCTCCTGTCATGGTACATATCACATACTATGACCTTATTTTCCCTTCTTGATAAGGGAAGGACTCCTATTCTGTGCTTTAAACTTATATCAGATCTGAATTAATTTGCAGTTCTTCACTGGTGTTTGCTGCACCGATTACGCAGATTTTGTAGCTCATATGTCTTAACGTTGAGACCAGCTTTTTCTTGCTGGCTCTTTGAACAGTCTTGGGTTGTCCGTTTCCTATAGCTCCTCAGAACTGATACCTCAGCCCCACTGCAGGTTGGAAGGTTTTTTTCCTGCATGGTCTGGGGTAATCGGTTTCTTACTGGCAGCTCTTACATTTTTAGCAGTTTTGTAAGGCTAATTAATGCAAAAGCCCCCAGTCCTAGTTGTCTTAAATATTTAGAGGAGAGGAAGAGATTTATGCACATATTTTTTTTTTTGCAGCAAAGCAAGTTTCAGTTGAATTTTTGTTGAATTTCTGAATTAGATTCCCAGCTGGTGTAAATCCATGAAGTTCCACTGAAGTCTTTTGGATCAGCTCAACTGAGGATCTGGCCTTTTTTAATTAAATTGTGTCAGTTACTGAAGTTGAGCTACTTTGCATTGAGCATATGACAGTTAATGCTGAATTTTTGTATACAGAAGTATGGGATAGCAGAAATATATCACTTTGTGTAGCTATAAAGACAGACAGGTGGGTGTGTGTACATTTATACACACACACATGGATGTTTATACACACAGTCACCCCCCCACAAATAAATGTGTTAGGAAAACCCCTCCCTTTTTTCCTATCATTAATTATGCACTAATACACTCTAGGCTTCAGCTGACACGGGTGGGTAGAGCCTCGCTGAACATTTGGGCCACTGTGTCCAAATTTGTTTTCATGTACCTGAAATCAACCAACCAAAACCCCACTGAGCGTGCTACCAAGCTTGGAGATGCTTGGAAACAAAGCAGCTCCAAGCAGAAATAATTTAGATTCTCCCCACTGAGAGGTCCTTTCCCCAAAGGTCCCTGGATTAAACACCCTTTTCACCCATGTGCTCCTTCTGTTGCACAGAGCAAGTGACATCTCTTCTTATGGCCCAACACATGAAACCTCCTGCTTCCCAGGAGGAGTGGTAAGGGAATGGTGGTGATGAGGACGCTGGAGGTCTGGGAAGAGTGATGGATTAGATGAGAATGTTGTTCCAAGGGAGCTCGGAAATTCCTTTGTGCGTCTTTGGAGCAGAGTTGGGTATCTCCCCGCTGTTAGTCTTTCTGTCTGTTTTCTTATCACGTTAATCTCTGTCAGATTAACATTGACTTTAAACTCTTTCAAGTCGTTTTGACAAGTGAGCATGGCAGTAAATTCTTCCATATCGAGAGTGAGACAAATTGTACTGTGCTGCATATTATGGTGTAGTACTACTAATTGCTTAACTTGATAAATGTCTTCTGATAGGTTATATACTTAATGAACAAAGATGTTAATTGCTTTTATCTGAAATAGCTACATTTGCAGGGGCGTTCTCTGGAGCCATGGATGTCTCCTAAGAGAGATTTATTTCAAATCATCCATTGTTTTCAGCAGTTTCAGAGTCCATTACCCTTCAGTGTGACGATTGAATAGTCTCCACCCCCATCAAAGTTTTGAGAGCAATCAACTCTTCCTACGTGTTATTCAGCAGCACCAAAACTTATTTGGGTATGGAAAACTTACATGTAATACAGTACGCTCATCATCCTGGGCTATGGCAACATGGCTCCTTCTTAAGAGCAGCCAAGAGAGAAATATGCACCTGACAGTGGAAGAGCAAGGGTCTGGAATAACCCCATTTCTCCCCGCCATCTGGAGTATTTAATTGGGAAAATCATTCTTCATTGTTGTTGTGTTGGTTGGAGTTGTCAGTCTAAATATGTTTTAATGCAAATAACTGTCTCTATTTGTAGACTTAATCTTTTCTAGATGCTTTCTTTGGAAAATACGCAGCTGAAGATTTAGTCCATTATTATATGAGTAAGTGCATACAAGCCTCATATTAACAATGGACGTCATGTTTATTCTTTGCCTTTTAGAATTTCCCATGGAAACAAGTGGGCAGATTTTTGCATTATTGAGTAGTCTGCTGCTGCTGACTTTTCCCAGAAACACTACATGAGCCTACATGTTCTTCCAGTTTTGGGAGCACCGGATTCCCCTAAGATTTGATTTGTAGTAGGTTCTGGTGTGTGGCTATTCTGGTACAAAGTTGTTTCAAAGCTGTGTGATTAATAAATCTTTATGGAACTGAAAAAAGACACAGTCCTCACTGAGGTTAAAACATACCTGATTTCCCAATGGAGAAATTGCATGTTTCGTTAGGAGGCTAAAGGCTAACGTGAAGAGAAAAATGTTTCCTTGATTTAGGGTATTTGTTTTTTGTAATAAATTTAATTTTCATTTTTGAGTCTCTTACAGTTTTTCAGAACATGTTCAACAGCAAACAGCCAGAAGTTAAAAATGTAGCTGTAAATCTGTAAGCTGACATATGTAGATTCTCTGGCCAAAGTTTCCTAAGTCAGGATTAATTTTGTAGAGTGAATGAGAAAAGTGCATTATCTTGCTTCGTTTGATAGATTTCAGACTTTGCCAAGAAATATAAATCTCCTTTCAAAAATGACAGCTATAAAAATAAGAATTATTATTTCCTTAAATAAAGGCATTTTCAACCGAACTTGATGTATTGCTGCTCAAAGATGCTGTGGCTTTAGACTGCCTCGTACCAATCATTAGACTGAAATATTCAGGTCCTCGCTGCTCACTCCCTCCCCCGTGACAGGCTGCCCCCTAAGTTATGTTAACGTGCTAGTTTCTGTTCACATTGGAAGTGGGGCCGAAGGAGCTAAAAAGTAATCTGGCAAAAAGCTGGATGGGTTCCCTGACCTGCCTGGCGCCGCAGCCAGGCAAATATTTGCATGGGCAAAGTGGGTGGATGGAGGTGGGAATGCTCCTTAAGACTAGTACTGATGCCAGATGATGACCCACTGAGGATTGCTGCTGTTCTAGGTATTTTCAAATCTCTGAATCCACATTTCTGGTCTTGCCTGTTGTTCTAATTTGAATTTCCCATGGGGTGACCTGGGGGTGAGGATGGAGCTTCTGGGAGGTGTGTGTGTGCAAGCAGGACCAGCTGGAACATGAGAACGCTCAACGCTTGCACTGCTTATTTATCGACCACAGTGATTCACCGTGATCGACGTTCACATACCTGAATGTCAAAATAGCCTGTGTTTTAAGAGGAACCAGTGACTCAGGCTGTGGTTTTACCTCAGGCCATTTCCTGATAAACGGCTGAACTGTGCTGGGTCTTGTGAAAACACAAGCGGGGAACACCACTCTGTCCTCGCATCTGTGTGTGCGCAGGGATTAGGGAAAGGACACCTTTGTGTGGGGCTGACCTTCACATCGTGAGCACCGTGGTCTCTCTGTGAGGAGCACCGTAGCCTTCTGAGGTCCAGGAAGGCTCGGGTCGGAGAACAGCCCTGTTTCAGTGCTTCTTCAGAGCATTTCTGCACAGCCCTTGTGCAGGAGTGTGGTCTTTGGTGTTTGACAGCATCTAGGAGCACAATTTCAGGGAGCTCTGCGCAGCAATAAATCACTTTGCTTTAGACTGTTTCAATTGCAAAACGGAGACGAAGCTGCCTGTAGCTGGCATTTTCAGAACTGAAAATATTTCACTTCCTACAACGTGGTGTTTTTAATGAAAAGAGAAACAATGCATATAACGTTGCTTATAGGCATCAAAGTAGATTTGGGCGATTTGTTTTTTGAGTAAGGTGGCGCTGTAATAAAGGTACAAGTGTGCGAGGTATGGCTGGATAGAAGGTATGTAAGTGGGATCATATGAGTGCTATATAAAGTACCTCATTGGCATAATGCTTTCATTTGGAGAGATTAACCATCTGTGTAATTCCATGCTATGGTTTGGGTAGTCTTCCCACCCTTTGCAGACTGCAGAACTCTGTGTTTCTCCATTCTCCTTAACGAAAAGAGAAGGAATTCTGTCCTATGAGAAGAAGTTATGCCTGGGATGAAATCACTTGTGTATGGCTGCAGAGCTGTGATTGAACCGCATCAGTTACCTTTAATGCTGTTTAAATGGGCAGTTTAAGGTGCAGAAGAGGCTTCTTTTGGGAACAGATTTTGTGAGAATTCTTCAAATCCTCTTTGAAGTTAATGGAGGGTATTAAGGGCAGTCAGCACCTTCTTAAGATAGAAATTTAAATTACTTTGATTCATTTCATTTTATATTTGCGTCAACTGGTTCTGCATTTCTCCCTTCTCCAGTCTTTCAGAGCATGTTTTTGATAATTTTGCCTCCTGACCATACTAGATTTTATGCTGGCTGTTTTCATATTTTTCCCTGAGTGTTGTAATGCTGATTACCGAAGGATCTTGGGCCTTTGGCTTCCTGTGAGAACGAGATAATTACTCTCCAGTAGGCAACGCATGACGTACAGTATCAGCGTTAAGCCACTGGGATTCCAGTCACTAGTGTAGAACAATATTGTGGGTAAATGAATAAGCAGAAGTTTATCATACTTCCTGCATAACAAGGTTTTCGTTAAAGAGACAGCGAAAATTGTTTTCGGCGAGGGCCAGTGTAAAATGAAGGCTGCTGCAACGGATGTTACTGAAAAAAATATTAAAGTTCAATTCCCTGTCTTGCTGGGATTTTCTTGCTTAAAAGACAACCGAGTTTTTGTAGCAGCAAGGGTGGATGACAGGGCCGTTGTTGCGTTTTGGCAGATGACGTTTATGGCCTTATGAACATGTATGAAGTGTATAACTTCAAAGAACGATTTCCAGATGCACCACCTACTTAACTTATGGAAGAAAGTTGTACCAATAAGAAGTAGAGACGTTGCAAATGCAATTTGCTTATTTCACACTCGCCCCCAGGAATCCTGTGTTGTGATTTTAAGAGATGGCCCCGTTTGACCCTGAAATAGATGTGATTTCTCCCTTGCCTTCTTTATTTCAAGACTGTCAGTTAAAAATAACTTATGTATTGTCACAGTGGGAGTAAGTTTGAGAAGTTTAAGTTATATGTAAACCAGTAATAGTGAGAAAATAATTCATAAATGTAATGAGCTCTATTCTCTTGCAAGACATGGCTAACCCAAGGGTTTATCCACATGGTGGGATTAATCATCATTTTTGTATGAAAATAATTTTTCTGCCACAGCAATACTGATCAGTTTGCTTACACTATAGTGAAGTGAAATAAATGACGTCTTTGAGGACCTCTGTTAAGTACTCAAATTACTTTAACAACATAAAAGCTTACATAAAGTATGGTGTTTGTATGTATACTTGATAGGTACACGGCTATATCTCTGTGTTTACTTATGTTTAGCACATAATTTTATGTGTGCTTGCGTATATACCTTTATATTTCAGCTTGTCTCAGAGATAATTGTACTTCTGTAATGCCTAAGAATTATGGGGATACTAATAAGGACTTCCATGTTTTATGTTTGTTTCTTTGCTACTATCAATTTATGTTGTACATGTAATTGTAAAGCACAGTTACTTATTTATGTTTTAATTGTGACTTTTACTTTAAACTAGGCATCAGCAGTCTGTGCAGGAAACCAGTACTTATGTATAGGCTGAGATGAGTAGGTTGGTTGCTCTGCTCTTGCATGAGTCTAAAAACTGAGGGCTGAATCTTTGGATTCAGTAGCAGTCTAGATTCTGATGATGGGCTGATTCTGATGGTGGGCTTGATCGACCTTGCAGCCAGGGAGAAGCATGTGTGGAATAAAGCTACCTTAGTACAGTACATTGCTGTTCTGTCTGTGTGATTGAGATGCTTCTTTATACATTGACAGCACGTGCGTTGCCAGACCCCTTGAGAGCTCAATTTAACTTGAAATAAGGTTCCATTGATTTTGGGTCAAGAACAAGCGTAGTTTGACATTTTTGTATTTAAGGCTCCTAGGTCTGGCGTGGTTTTGTTTTTATGTAAGTCATCTTAACATTGAACAAGCTGGATGAAGGGGCTGGATGGATCTTTTTGTTGAATGGCCTGTATAGGAATTTTTCTTTCCAATTAGATATTTTGCAGGTATTTTCAACACCAAGAGTAATATGGATAGTGCTGTTCTTACTTTGAAATTGTGAAACTTCTGATTACTAAGTAAACATTTTTTTCCTCTCCTTTGTTTTCTTGCAGCCAACTGGGTACATGGAAAACTCCATTTCCTACAGTGCTATTGAAGACGTTCAACTGCTCTCCTGGGAGAATGCCCCTAAGTACTGTTTACAGCTCACGATCCCAGGGGGTACTGTCTTACTGCAGGTACAGTAAACACAGAAGTACAACTTTCTTTCTCTCTTACTATGAATCTCCTTTGACTTCTCTTTGCTATGCATGAAATCTTAATTAGATGGACTCAGAAGAGGCAGAGAACACAGTGCCGTCAAGTTATCTAACCACCAGAAAATTTGCTCAGGGTGATAGCTCTGAAACTCTTCATGTTGTTGACAGTCAGAATGGAAATTCTGGGCCACAGTGATTAAATCTTCTTGCTGATTTTGTGCATCAAAATAGTGCTCTGTGGCAAGGCGTATTAATGTGGGCCTGGCATAATTGTATTTTTACAGATAGTCCTATTCCTGCATGAAACAAGTGAAAAATTTCACCCTTCAACTCAGATAGAAAGCCCATAACTTGCGCTGGATCTGAGAGATACCTTTTTTTTAAAAGGTATTTGAGCTTCACTGAAAGATTTCAATATATTTGTATGGATATCTACATATGCTAGTTCTCTAAGTGTTGTTTTCAAACAGAAGACACTGTGTTTATGTAATTCCGCATTTCTTCATCCACTTGTGAGGCTTTGTAGGACTCCTTAGGTCATTCCAAGTTTTAGTGGCAGAAAAGCACTCCACAGCACTGAGCTTTGGAACTACTTTAGAAAAGCAGCTAAATGCCCAGCTGCTTGGCCCCAAAAGAACTGTTAACAGTTATAACTTGAAAAAGACTGAATTGACTCCAACTTAACTCTTACCATAGTTCTCAATATTGTGAAAATACAGCCATGACTGTTGTGTACATGCATTTCATGCAGGTAGGACTGTAAACAGACCGAGTGAGCAATTTCTGCAGAAAATGTGAAGAAAAGATCAGTTTAAACTTTGGATAACTCATGGAAAATTAAGAAGGATATCTTTTCTTGGAAAAGTATGAGCAACTAAAAAGAATTGATCACAACAGAACTTGTGTGTTTGGGTGTAGGCACACACACACTTCAACTGTACTGCTTTTGCACAAAATGTAGTCCAATAGATAAGAAGGTGGGAACATACTGAACGATACACTAATGACTGTGATGACGATGTCTGCTGGATCATTTGTCCATGAGAATCATGGTACGCAGTGCACTGATCCATGGTTCACAGTCCAGCATTTAGAATAGAATAGACTGTTTCAGCTGGAAGGGACCTGTAGTGATCAGCTAGTCCCACTGCCCAACCCATTCAGGGCTGACCAAAAGTTAAAGTGTGTTGTTAAGGGCATTGTCCAAATGCTTTTTAAACACAAACAGGCTTGGGGGATCAACCACCTCTGTAGGAAACCTGTTCCAGCGTTTGACTACCCTCTTGGGAAAGAAATGCTTCCTACTGTCCAATCTAAACCTCTTCTGGTGCAGCTTTGAGCCGTTCCCAAGCATCCCATCACTGGATACCAGGGAGAAGAGCTCAGTGCCTCCCTCTCCACCTTCCCTCCTCAGGAAGCTTTGAGCAGTGAGGTCGTCCCTCAGCCTCCTTTTATCCAAACTAGACAAACCCAAAGTCCCCAGCCACTCCTCACAGGACATTCCTTCCAGAAGGAATTTCGTTATTTCTTGGCAGTGAATTGTTCAGTGAAGCCCCTGTAGGGCCACAAAATATGTGTCGCCATCTCTATCCAGGGTGGGTTTAGTCAAAGCTCTTCTGAAACAGCTCTATCTGCAGATCATGAGAGAAATAACCCAAGTGCTACCCAAGGCTAAGTGCTGAGCTGGCCCGTGTTTTCCATACTATAGACTTCTGTAGAGATGTGGAACAGCAAAGTTGACTCTGACTTGGGAAGCCAATATGACTAACACTGGTATTGCTAATATTATCTCCAGCTTGGTCTGGCTCTCCTTTGCCTTCATTTCAGACAGGCTGACGGGTCTGTCCATACGCTGAGTTGTTTACCAGCAGCCCAGAGAACACAGTGCTTGACTTCAGCCTTCCATGTGGTTCCTGTGCCTTGGGTTTGGGATGGTTTTGGAATGTCAGAAAAATACAATGAGCTTTTTATGATTTTCAGCATAGCAAATACACTTTCACTCTGAAATGGTTAGAGGTGTACATGGAAACATTCATGGCCACATCCTTTGTGGAGTTTATTTCTGGAGCTCCCTTCCATTTACTTTGCTGGTGTAATTCTGGGGTTTTGCAGCTCTATAAACGGGGGCTGCAGCTGTTCCCCTGTTTTAATCTGAAAATGGTGCAGCTAAGGAAGTTTGGGGTGACCTGAGACCATATAACTTTGTGGACTCTCCTGGTGCATGGGGTGGCATTTGTGTGTCTTTGAAGCACAGGCCTGTGTCCCATGGCACACGGAGCAGACGTACGTGCCTGTGCTTGGTGCCTAGTGAATTTCTGTGGCTCAAATTGACTTTCTTGTTTTAGGCGTTACCGGGGAGTGTAGGGAGTCTGAATTTCAGACAGGCTGCTGCAAGTCCACCTAAGTCCTCATTCTGTGGTTTGAAAAGCCTCTACTGTGCGTGACACTGGGGAAGGCAGGAGAACGAGCCATGGTTTCCCAACAGCTAGATTAGGGTCCTCATTATTGATGAAATCTTCCTTGTCTAATCCATTAATTGAATTAATTAGAAAAAAGATCATTTGTCAAGTTGGATGATTTTGATTTTTTTCTTGTGATAATTTTCACTGGCCTTTTTTCCATAAATTTCCTTAGTGATGCTAGCACTTATTATTATATCTGTTTCAACAGCTAGAATAGTTGCATCTGCCTTTCCAAATTCTGTTTAAGTCTCTAGTCTATATTTTATGGTTGCTGCGGCTTAATAGGAAACAAGATAAAGTTTGAACCCACAGCTGCCTGCTGAGTTTAAGGGAAATTGGTGGGGTGTGCAGACTTTAATTTGGAGCAGCCTGCCATTTGTTTCTTTAAAAAAAACAACAAAACACACCAAACCAAACACGCAAATAATTACGTTTGTGAGAAAGTAACATCTTAGTGTAGATGCTTTGGTATTTTCTTCAAAATGATTGGTGTCTTTATGTAACCTCATAGGAACTGATAAAGAAGTGGAGGGAGCTGGGCTTCTGTTATGTTTATTGCTGACTGGCTGAGCAGATGGGATCAGATTACATTATAACTCTATGGGAATTTCAACATCATTGAAAATACAAACTTGGAAAATGTTTTTAGTATGACTTGGTCCTTGGTAGTGTCTCGATTCATCAAATGTGGCCAGATCGGAGGGAGTATAAAAATAGATTTGCCTTATACAGCTGTAATGTGTATTCACAAGTCCAAAACAGTACTAAAAGCTATGTTTAGTATATTTAAGAAATCAAGATGAAAAACTGGATTTATCTAGTAGTCAAGTTCAGCAGAAATTCTCTGGTATACGTGACAAAGAGTCCAAGAATCCAAAAGACACGTTCACTGAGGTGCTGGGAAAGGGAGATGCTGAGAAATTAGCCCTTGCATACTTCAGTTATTTCCAGATTTCTGAGATACTTCAATACATTTATGGGAAATGGGGACTTAATCATCTTTTACAAAATCATTCTGCTCTGCTGGTCTGAGCAGCAGCATGCTCTGATGGAATGTCCAGCTCTGCTATCAGGAACCATATGATAGTGGAACAAGTAAAACTAGTCCAAAACACGTTCCCAGTGCACTTTCAGTGAAATCTGTTTGGTTTTGTTTGGTTTTGTTCTGTTTTTTTTTCTCCAAAGGCTTGATCTAACTGAGGTTTATATATAGAAAATTTTTTAAATGAACTGCTTTGACTAAACCCCCTATTTTATTTAATATATCTGATTAATTTCAATTTTATATTTTTATATGTGTTTTTGCACACTCTGTATTGTATGTGATGCTATTGACGTGGTTTGACATAAAATGAAACATTTTAATAGTTCTGAATCACAGGCTTTCCTGATTTTTCATTTTGCAGAAATATTTTTAAATTCCAACTTCTGCTTCACTGATGTAAAGCAGAAGCAAATTTTGGACAACTGGCATTTCCCTCAGATGGAAACTAATTTCCAGCAGTCCTTGTGGGAGTCAGCATGGGGCGTTAGGGCATCCTTCGTGTATTTGTCTGTGTTAGGCACGACAAATGCCACAAGAGAGTCCGAGTCCATGCACAAGTTCTCAGCCCCCCTGTCTGCTGTCACCAAGGTCTATTTCTGGCTCATTACTGCACAGTAATGAGTCAGAGAAGGAAGAGTGCCATTACCTTTCCTTACATCATCCTGATGTCCTCCCATAGCAATACTGACCCATCCCAACCTATTTTAACACATGAAATCTGACAAGCAGCGCCGGAGGTGATGCAGCTCCTCTTAGGAAACCGGATCAGGATAACAGGATGTGTCTACCTGGGTTTCAGAGGAGGATTTGGTTCTCAGGCAGCGAACAGCTTAATCTGGGCTGGGATCGCATTGAAAAATCGTCTTCATGCGTGTGCTTCCCACTCGGTGTTTGTTGTATAAGCACAACTGTCTGAGCACAGGCGTGTTTCTCCACCCAGTGTTTTGGGGATTCTCATTGTCCCTTCTGGGAGTCACGGGCAGTCGGCTTCCTAGACGTGCTGGGGGCTTGTATTTTCTTTCCTTCTGCCAAATGATGTTGTCCCTCAGTTTTTTGTTTTTGTTTTTTTTTCTTTCTTTTTTTCTTTCCCACAGTTGGGATAGCAGGTGTGAAAGAAGGTGTTGCTGTAGCTGGTTGATAGGCCACAAGCTCTTTAGGCCAGGAAATAGGGGCTAAGTTTAGCCTTTGAAGAAGTGTGAGCTCTTTAGTGTCAGTAATAGCTGGGCCTCCTCGCGCTGGGCTAAACTTCTGCTCTTCTGCTTCGCGCTTGTAAAGCACAATGTGTATGGTATTGTCCAGATGATTATGAAGAGGATGCTGCTCTTGATAGTGAAATAACTGGAATACCTTCTAGAAGAGATTGGAAAAAAAAAAAATTAGAGTATAATTTCACAAGCTGCTTAGCACCAAATGTAGGAAGAGTCCTAGGGAAAAAAAGGCTTTGGTATTTCAGTCATGACATTACGGCCTGCTTTCCCATAGTGTCCTTTTTTTCGGATGGGTCCTAAATGCCTTAAAGCTGCCACTTCCATCCCTATCGCTAGTGGTGTTTTATTCATTTCTTGGCGATCAAGTGTAGTCAGAAGGAAAAACAAACAGAAGAGGAAGCCTTGACAAGCACAAGAGTCACACGTTCAGCTCCGGGCTTGAGCGCGCTGTTTGTGCCAGGGAGTCCCCACGGTAAATATTTCCACTGGATTTTTTAGTAACATTTTCTTTTAGGTTCCTTGGAGAACCTGGCTTTTGTTTTAGGTATGAGTCCAGCCGATGTTGCTGGTGTGGAGAGGTCACGCAAGGACCAGAATCCAGCAGAGACGGGGAGTATTTTTGGGAGGAGAACGGCATTTCTAGCAATTACCAGCAACTCAGTACCTTGAGTTGAGCCAGAAGAGTGGCAGATTTCACTTGCAGGCCTGCGGAGGTGCGATGCTGGGATGTGCATCAGCAATGTCAAGGCTTTGCACGGGCTGTGCGAGGCAGCAGGGTGCGTGCGGTGGGGGTTCGGCTTCTGCAGCCCTGAGCCGCTCCGCTCCACTGCTCCTGGGGCTGACGATAACTTGGCACAGAGAAACCCGCGATATTTTACGAGTCCCAGTAATGAATATCAGCTGGAGGAAAGCACAACAAAACCCCATCCCGCTGACCAGAGAGCAAGCCAGGGAGAGAAAGAGAAACATAGAATAAAAAACCAAGAGGAGTTAAAAACTGACTCTGAATTGTCAAATTCCACTTATTGGCACATCTTTTTCAGATAGAAAAATCCCCTTAGGGAGGGTATGTGTGGAGGACACTGTTGTAAGGAAAAATCTGGGAACTTTTTGCTGTGTGGACAAGCCTGTTTTTGTATTCTTCTGAGTAAGGCACATGCCAGTAAAAAGGGATGCCGTAGTGCTAACTTACCGTTAAAGGCAGATGTGGTGTGGTGGAGATGACAAATTTTCTGCCAATGCTTGTTGCTGTAGACATCTTGGTATCAGTGGAGCTGTGAGTCTTCATATTGGCTAAAGGTCTTCACCATCATTTCTGGAGTGGTTGGTTTCTGGCGGAGTTTCAGGTGTTCTGTTTCTCAGCAGCGTGCAGGTCCCTATTTTGTCTCCTCCTTGCCTGGGTGGAAACGAGTGCAGGGGCTGTAACGCTGGCATGAAATAAGTGTTCAGTTTTCCTATTTTTGTGAGCAAAAAGAAAATCTGCTTTTAAAAGGTTCACTGCTTTTTCATGAAAAAGTGTATTCCTACTTGTTGACTAAGAAAAGAAGTAGTTTGAGTGCAGAGAAAAATAATTCCCTTTTTGAGCAAAGGTGTAAATTTCCCCATGTTGACCAAAGCTCTGTATGTGCAGGTTTTTAATCTCTTTGGCAGTTTTCCTCCTGTGAGCAGTCTTTTTGAAGCTGATGAAATTAATTCTGTGAGTAAATTCGGTACTACAGCTGATCCCAGGTGGCTTTTCCTCTCTGATTGAACATTTACACCCCAAAAATTAGAATATAAAATCCTTCAGAAAACAGTTCCAGCATGAACTCATCTTAAAAAAAAAAAAAGTATTACCTACAGTAGGCATTCTTAAAGCAGGTATTCTTCCTCCTTGTTGGAATAATAATAAATAAGCTGCAATTAGCTTGTATCTTCTTGCACCTTTTAAGAGTTTTACTGCCACATTTTCCTGTTTTCTAAAGTACTTTTCTACTATGTTGTGGTTATTCAAAAACAACAGGAGGCCTTGATTGTGCAAGAAGGCCCAGTCAGTTGGACCATGACCACCCACAACCCTGCTAAAGCCTTTGCATTTGAGAACAAAATTCTTAGCGGAAGCAGGGCCTAAACATACCAGACACGCAGGGGGGCCCAAACTATTGCTTTACACAGATAGGTTATAAAATCTTTGTTGTGCTTCATTGACTATTTGTAACAACAGGAGGCAAAACATATTCCAGGTTGAATCTTTTTTAAGTTGGAAAGAAGAACCAGACCCACTGTGTGGGCAAGGCTGAGAGTAAGGCAAACTTTGGCTGTGCGGTCAGAGTGCCTAAGGAAAGCCTGTTTTAAAGTCTTTTGTGTCTCATTTTCTCCTCTTTATTGTACCCTAGAGCTGAATAAATATAGTAGGTTATGCCCCCAGCTGGAGCCAAAAAATGTAGGTGTCAGTTCCCAGGAAGTGATGACTTCAGTGCAGAAGTGCTGGGCTCTAGGAATGCACATCGGATAAAACTGCAGATGTGTGTGTGCAGCCCCAGTGAGTGAACTGGAGTTCCCTCCACTGCTTTACGCTTTGGTGCTCATGGCTCCAAACTTCAGAAATTTTATGTGTGATAACCTGAATGCTTGACTAAGTCAGCGTGGGCAGAGGTGGCCGTTGGCTGGAGAGCTGTCAGGATGAGCACGGACAAGAGCCTGATGGCTCTTCTCTCATCCTGGCATGCTGTGAAGCTCACAGGTTTTTTGGGTGAGAAAAGAAATATTCCCTGTAATCCCTTTCTCAGTGTAAGCCTGAAAAAGAGGAGGGAGGAACAAGGGATGCTGTGCAAGAGCAAGCCCTTCCTTATCCTCTTCGAAAGATGCAGCGTTTCCTGCGCGTGGCTGTGGTCGGGCAGGCGGAAGGGTGCACTGGGAGGATTAGCCTCTGCTGCCCAGGAGAAGTGGGGAATGCTGGTGTCAGGCAGCTCCATCCAGATAACAGCCGTTGGGTTAAATGCATTCAGTCTGTCAGTGTTGGACACTGTGGAAAGAGCGCTGGTGAAATGACTGTTGACTTTCCAAGTTCCTCTTACCATCGAGTCCTGATCATCAACAGAAGTGTGAGGAATCCATAAAGGTTTGGGTTTTGGCTTCTGTGTTCACTTTGTCTTCTTTGTCTTCATTTTCCTTGGAAGTGGTCTTGAATGACAGCCCGAGCTCTGAGGGTTTCTAGTTTTAGAGGGGTTCAAACTCCTAACCTAGATTCAGATGCAAGTTTTCTTGGTCGCTTCTCCTCTACAGTAGCTAACACTGCATGTAGACACTGCTTGGTCCCACACTTGGAACCTGGTCACTTTGCTAATTTTACTTTTTTAAGTGCTTTTTGTACCTTGCTGCTGTCGAGTTAAACAAGTCTTTCCTCTGCTGGTTTTGGTTTTGCCTTTTATAGCATTCTTTGTTTTCTCCTCTGGTATTTGCAGTCCCTGTGTCTCTGCCCCTGCTTGGTGCTGCTGTCCTCATTAGCAGGGTCTGTCACCCAGTTGCTGTAAGGCTCCAGTCGGTTGCACAATCTCTCTACGCCTAGTATTTGCTAATTCTTTCTAGTGGTCTTACAGTCTGTAGCTACTGACACCCCAAAAGTGCGAGAGTAATGAGCAGTTCTCAGCAGTTCCCATTTAGGGCTGTAGCATTTGCTGTTACTTCAGACTACAGTGCATTTTTGGTTCAAGTCATGAGATGGTCAGACCAGGGTCTAAATCAGGTTGATGTTTTGCCTGTTTGAGAGTGGTACTTCATCTGCCTAGAATATTTTGGATTTTATCAACTTAAATAACAGTATCTTGGTTTGCATAGCTCCTATATACTCAATCTGCATATGGTTTTGGTTTTTTTTAAAGGAAGTAATGGGTATGTAACTTGCAATATTATTGGTGCTATACATGCTCAAGCCTACAAAAACTTTCAATTCTACTTATTTTTTAAAGGGCTTTGATGCTAACATTTGAAATGAAGGTTTTTTGTTCCCCTCCATGAAATAGTTTTTTTCCTTTAAAATAAAAGAAAAAAGGTTCAATTTGAAATTGAATCTTTCAAAGAAATCTGGTCAGTTTTTAAAGCGTTTTGTCTGGACAAAAATAAGAAGTATCTTAAGTATATTTATTTAGTGTCTTTTAAATTATGTTTAAAATGTTTTCCAGGCTTTTTGTGGCAAATTATTTTTGACCTTTTCATTATATTAAAATTTAGTATAAAGTATATTGAATAGAAATTAAATTCTCTAACATATATAGTAAAAGGTCTATCTTATGTTATAATGCACACGTATACATAAAATACTTTGTAAATAACAGAAAAAAGAAAAGGAAGTGATGCTTCATCATATTCTGATATGTCAGCATCCTTCATGAAATGGAAAGTTTGAGAAACTCGGTGGTCAGCCAAGATTATTTATGATATTTTATTCTAGTTTATTGCCTAGAGATCTACTGGAGGAGCAATTGATTCTCATTAATATATAAATAAATAATATGTAATACATATATTAAAGATTATTACTCCATTTAATTCAGAGAAATCAGTCCAAATTTATGTCACTAAGACATCAGCATCTTGAGATTAAACATGGTTTTGGTAACCGTGCAACATCTTTATTTCTAGTATTTTCACCGTTATCAGTGAACTGAACCAGTTTTAGGAAGTTAAATTCATTCTGTGGTGTAGGTTTTGAATACTTACCTGAAAGGGTGTTGGGGAGTGAAATTTGTTGAATGATGCTTTAATTTGCAAGAAGTACATGGTTTTTAGCTGGTGAACAACTTTGCCTTTTTTTTTTTTTTTTTTTTTTGGTAACATGGATTTACAGGCTGTCCTGTAATTTTCACTAATTGTGTAAAACATTCTGAATCACAAGTAAAAATTACCCACTGGCAGCGATGAGATAGAGCTGGAAAAGCCAAAGGGCATCTCTACCCACTCAAATATTTGAAACTTATGTCACCTTGTTAAGGCATGCATATTTACGTCACTGTAGATGCTTTTATATTTTTTGATACCGAGCCTTTTGACCTTTGGGAGCATTGAACTATTCCTCCATTGGCTACGAACCTGGCTTCGCACTGAGAATTTCTGGCAGCCGTGCTTAATACGGCCAAAAACGGGTGATCGCTGGGAGTGATTATTGCAACATTTATGCCGTTGCTGCAAACGGTCTGTGCAGGTATCTGCACGTCTGTGGCTGTTATGCTTTTCACTCTTTTTTAATATCCTGAAAGAGCTAAGATGTTATTTGAATTGCTTTCGGGCCAGCTGAGGAACAGGACAAGAAGGGAAACTAGAGTATGGAAAAAAACCCACCCCTCCTAGTAAAATGTCAACCCGTCTTCTTACTCTGCTCCCGATGATTAATAGCAAAGGCAAATGTCCTGCAGACATTAAATATCTGACCAAAACCTGGTTGAAATCAGGGAGATTTTTCACAGTATTTGGGTTGGACACCGTTTCACATGAGGTTAATGTTTTGTAAGGTTTTGGCTCAGTCTTTTGCATTTGCAGCAAGGTCTTCGTGTCACTGCTTTCTGTGGAAATAAACTGGTTATAATGTAAAGCTGTAGCTTTGAGCAAAGAGTTTCCCTCACTCTGAGGCTGGGGGTGAAGTTAGCTGGGGTCATAAAGTTCAGAATAATATAGTGAGTGCCGCCTTACTGGTTTTAGGGCATACATGGATGATTTGCTTAGTTTTGGCTGGGTGATCTGAAACACTGGTAGAAACTAATGATTCTGTTTGTAACTTTGATTTGTTGCAGGCTGCAAACAGTTACCTGAGGGATCAGTGGTTCCATTCTTTGCAGTGGAAGGTAAGTTCTGCACTTCGCTGTCTTCCTTGTCTGCCTCTAAACGTTCTTTTTAGCATTCCCTGTTCCTTCATTGTAAGAGCCCTGAATGGATAAAGTCTATCTCTTACAGAACCCCTAAATCAGAACATGTATGCAGTGTCAACTTGTTCATGTCGTGAATGAAGTGGGCAAATTAACTCGTTACACAGGCCAGTTCTATCAACACGTGTGATTGGCTTCAAAAGGTAGATAGCCAGTAATTCACACGTAAACAGCACAGAGACTGGACGGTTTTGGTTTTGCACTATGAAGTGTGATAGGTTTCAGAATGACTAATCAATTATGACTGATTACAGCCTAATCATATGCTCTGGACTCTTGGGATACTTGCGTTTTCTGTTTGTTTGTTTCTTTTTCTGAGAAACTTGGGAGAAAAGGTGTCTTTTAGAACTGCTTATTGTAAGCAGCATCAGTCTGTTATGCACCAGTCTGTGTTTAGGCTTTAGGATGATTTGGATTTAAAGGCAATTTCCATTTCAGAGATCTCGAGCCCTTTCTCATTTTGGGTGGGAGCAATGGACTGATTGCCCTGAGTAGGGGAAGCTGATCACAGTGACAACATTGTCTCTCAAAAGCATCACATTCCTCATTGCAAACTGTAGCTGCTGACCTTTGGATGGAATCTATACGGATCTTTGATGCAGCTGGAAACAAGTCCTGGCCAGATGCTGAATATGGTTGTCCTCTCTTGTCTTGCGGTGGGAAACACAAGCAGTAGGTTTTCAGCTCAGGACTTGCCGTTCGGCAGGGTTTCAGCGAAGTCAGCCAGGCTGGCTGTGCAGCTTATCAAGATTTCAGCCTGCTGGCAGCAACCACATGTGAAAACATAAGGAAGTCCCTCCCACCGAACTGGTTTTGTTGTAGGTGTGTTTGATAGTTACAAAACAGTTGTGTGGCAAAACTGCAGTGTCGGTGTGCTTTGCCTAGCCGTCAGCATCTGGCAGAATCATACTCTGAGCGGATCCAGGTTCTTATCAGTAAGAGCCAAAGTGTCGAGATCTCCTTTTCCAGACCACTGGCATATTCTCCAGCCTGTTACCCTGATTGCCTAAATAAGCGTGGGACAGTAGTGCTGATAGCAGAAGGCTGGGCTGTGGTGTGGCACGTTATTTTGGCCTTCTGACAGACAAAGAAAGCCAGTCTTGCTTTCTTTGCAACTCCTGAGGATAACAGAGAGCTGAAAGCCTGCAGAAATGGTATCTCCATGTGGCCGTTATTTTCCCTCCTGCCTTGGCAGGCAGTGATGATCAGAGAAAGCACGGACAGAAACGATGATGGAATTTCTTTTCCTTCCTTGCCCCTAACCAGGATGGGATGGTACTAATGTGCTGGTGGTATACGTCCACTTCGCTCCTGCAGGGAGGGGAAAATCGGGGACAGATGCAACTCTGAAAGAAAAAGCAAGCAGTGGTAGAGATGCAACCTGACCCCACCACCACTCACCCCATCAATTAAATTATATATATATATATATATATATATAAAAAAGCCTAGACAGAATGACCTGGCTTGCTCACATGCCTTTCGGTCACCGAGAGGGAGCTTTGCTCTGTGGGAGTTGTTTTTAAAGGAGTTATTTCTTAAACTTTCCAATGCTTCTGACCAAGCCTCTCATTTTGGGAAACTCTGAGTAATTTAACTTGTTGCAAAGTAGAATTTATTTTTGCTTCCTTGCTTTCCTCCCCACCCCCATTAAGTTTGTTTCTGAAAAACAAGTGAAACATTATCTTGATTTGAAAGACCTTTACCAAGAATAGCAAGTAGCTTTTTTCCCATAAGAACGGTGACAGGGCTTAGTCACTGCCCAGGTACTTTACCCTAACAAATTCCTCTTGGCTAAAATGGAGATGGTTTTGATGGGTTTTGCTGCTTAATTGTTTAGAGGAGGAACACCTGGTAACTTTTTGCTCTTTACTTTGGTTGGTATGTGGCCTGTTTAAGTGAGATCTCAACAGAACTAGGAGGCATGACAAGTGATGTATCTAGGAGGAGAGCGTAGGAGGGCAGTTTATGTGGTCTATCTTGGTGAAGTTTATCACTTCACTAGTACCATAGCCTATGACTTTAAGAGCCAGGTGCCAAGATTCATCTCACTCCATAATTTGTATGGTTTGATGATTAAGCAGGTACTGAGGGAACCCACAAAAAAACAGGAAGCCTATTCTTCTGGAATGGGTCATTTACACAAAGCACCAGCTGGCAGCGAGATCGCCGCAGCTGTATTATAATTGGGTGGTTGTGCTGATGAATGATATATTTGTCCAGTGGTCTTACAAATAATAGGTCAAAACATTTCTGTGGGCATGTAGAACACAGATGCAAACTGGTGCAGATAGCTGAAGCAGTTATTTGGGGGAAAACATTCAACAGAGATGAGCTTCCTATTGTTTGTACTTGTGTGGTGGAAGCACTTAAGGGGATCCAGCTGAACCCAGAGCCCCACTGTACTAGGCGCTAGATGTAGGTGGAGCAGAAGACCTTCCCTTCCCCTGCCCTGCCCCAACAAGGCTGGAGGAACCCCTTTTACAGATGGCAAACTGAGAGTTTCCAGCAGTGGGGATTGTCCCCCTTGATCTTAAAACAGGAATACTAAAATTACAATTTTGGGAGGAGGTTCACATTCTGTCAGTGTCCTTCTGGCTTCTTTTCCTGAGCTTCAAGCCTTGGGAGTCAGATGCTGCATGTGGTCTGAGCTACCTGGAAAATGGCTGGGTCCAGTGAGTAGCTGTGGTGTTAAATATTTGGGGAAGCTCTTTAGGATCAGGCACGTACTGGTTATTCTTTGGTCTTGTATGAGGGTGCTAAGGTCTGTGAGAGCTTTTATGTGGTGCTGTTTTAAGGTTTAATATGCTGTGGGAATTCAATTTGCTAGCCAGCACCCTTGAAATAATTTTTGTTCTAGAGACAAACATTGAAATAAAAATCAAGAATAATTTCTTTCTGCAGCCCAGAGAATAATAAAATAGATGCTACAGATAAACAGAAATAAAAGAAAACCCAACACATAATTATCCATGTTTTAGATCCAGCTCCAAGAGGTTTTATGTGTCATCCAACTAACTAGCTGTCAAGATGCTTACACAGCTTTTTAGATGCGACTTTCTTC
Source organism: Limnodromus scolopaceus (assembly GCA_028565335.1). Taxonomy (NCBI): domain Eukaryota; kingdom Metazoa; phylum Chordata; class Aves; order Charadriiformes; family Scolopacidae; genus Limnodromus; species Limnodromus scolopaceus. Next base: position 41,293,813 of record JAOXNO010000063.1, read on the forward strand.
TTGAATACAGTGCTTAGCGAAGAGGGCATGGATGTAGCGACAGACTGTTCCTTATGTAGTCATTTTCTCTTTGGGTTTTCCATTTCAAACCCTCCCACTAAGGGTTGGATACTCTCCCACTAAGGTTACTCATAATTCCTCATTTAATCTAGATATCAGCATATATCACACTCCTAAAGGATTATTGGCCACCTCAGCCTATTTTTAGAAATCCTAATTTCCTTTGGGTTATAGCTAAGCCAAACTATCTTTGTCCAGAGAATAAACAGAACATGTTAACAACTGTCCAGATCCTCAAACATAAACAAATCATTAATCCATTGTGTAAGAAACACAACCTTTCAACCAGGGAGGCTGGATTGAAACCATGATACGTAATCTTTGGTATTTGGAAGCTGATAAGTTTTAACAGTGTATCAATAAAGATAACAACACTTTCCGTGAATATACAAGAGAATAACACATGCAGTTCTTTGCCCTTTCTGGATCTAGGCTAGATACAGCAGTAACCAGCCCCTTCTGTAGGGGATGAACGCTGCTAAGCCCGGCTTTGACTAGTCATTTTGGGACACACACAAATAAGCAAATATGTACCCTTGGCATTTTCCCAGACAGTATCCATCTTCTGTGTTGCTTGTTTATATCTTGCCATCTTTGGGCTGAGGACTTTCTGTGTATTTTTGTAGTGCCTGGCACATAGAGGTACCATCCTCTGTAGAAGACATTGAACCCTACTGCACCACATGCTTAAATTGTTAGTCATTAAAAGACCTGCTTGACTCGTTCAGTACCATGTTGCACTTGAATTAAAAAAGACATAAATGAGGTCTTCTCCTGGGGTCTTTAGATCTTCTCTTGTGATGCGGAGTACAGGTATAGGTGTACATTTGGTGGGGGGAGCGCAGCTGAAGGTTGCACAGGGCATGTTGCATTTGTCACCGTGCTCAGTAAACTCTGAACACCCTCCTCGTTGTGGGATGTGGGTTGCTCGTGTTTTCTAGTTAGCTGAATGATGCAGCAATGAAACATGCCAGTTGATGGCCTTTGGGGGAATGTCCTCAATTGACACAATACAGAAAGAACAGACCTAGGGCTGCAGTAAAGCGTGAAGCATGACTCAGGCTGAGCTTTGTGCACCTCTGACCTGGATCTCCCCGAAAGGCTTCCCTGTACCTGGTCTTTCCTGCTAGTGCTATTAACCAGCCTTCAAGGAGTAGTGCTGCTTGGTTAGGGGTCTTACCCATCTGTTAGCGTGGACAGTGCAAACATGTTAACTGGAGAGTTGTTTAGGTTGGAAGGGACCTTTGAACATCATCTGGTCCTCTCCCCACCCACGCCGCCCTTTTGCTCACTCAATGCAGGCTGTACTTTGAAGTCGAGCGAGGCTGCCGAGAGGCTGTACGGCCGAGCTATGAAGCCTCAAAACCAGGCACAGTGTTCCCTTCTGGTCTCACAAGTGCTGAGCGGAGGGGAGCCGTCACCTCCTGCTGTCAGTACTCGGGCAGCCCAGCCTCCATACCCACCCCGACTTGCGGTCAGCAATCCCCTTAACTTTGTTTTAAAATTCATTTTCTACACAGGCACCATGTTTTGATTCTCGGGAATTGGGAAACTGGAACAATGTTGTCATTTGGGATTTGAAAACATTTTGCATTGAATGCTAAAACAAGCAGTGTTGGCCTTCATTCAAGAGCTTTAATTTTGGATTAATACTTCCCTGGTTCTCATAGGGAATATTGTATCAATGTCTTCAGGAAATAAATACTTCCATGCACAAGCAGCCCTATTAATTGCAAAGGGGTTCACTGTCATATAATGTCACACTTGATCTGAATGACGATCCCCTTTCTGGTCTTTACTGTGTCCAGGTTATGAATTGCATATCCATTAGTACCAAATATTTTTTTATACAATAGCTGTGGGTGAGTATCAGTTTTTGTATCTAATGGTGAAAGTTCAGAGGGAGTTATTTTTCTGTGCTTTAAAACTGCAAAAATTAAAGTTGAGAGAAACTGTTCTCAAAAGTGTGGTAAAGCCTTCCTTGTGTAAAGCACCTTTACGGCTTTGTCACCATGGTAATGATTAAAAATAGTGCTGATACAGGAGTAAGGTTTATATAGAATTTAAATGATGACATTAAAGAAATATATAGCCTTAAATCTCGGTAAATCATTCCTTAAAACTATGAGAGCAGGAAAAAATCACATTGGTTGTGGTTAAAAAGGCCTGTGTCTGTCATTTGTATTTAATCACCTGATTTATGATGTGAGAGAGAAAGCTTTGATACCCTGTGACAATTCAATAGCCCTGTGCTGTGCTGCAGAGTGAAAATATTATTCAAAGACCTCAGCAGTTCTTTGGAGTGGTGGTTCCTGGATTTCAGACCCCGCCTTTGGTGCTTACACAGCAGAGGCAACTGTAATTGTCTTGGCTGTTTCTTTGCTTTCTTTAGCTGAAAATTTGAGGTATTTTTCGCGGAACATAAAAGTTGCCGTTTTCTGTTATTTTTGGGTGAAACAATAATTATCATACAATTAGCCCAACAATGTTTTTTTTTTCTTGGCATTTTTTCTTTTTCCTTTTGTGTCTGTCTATGAGTCAATAATACATTGATGGGGACCTAAGCTGTGGAATTAAGTTCTGCCGTTCAAAGCCTGAGGGCTCTGAAATCATTGTGGGCTTTGACGACACACAAGTTTTGGAGGAGCAAGTTTCTTGTTTCCACAGATAAAAGGCAGGCAGGTTTTTGGCTGGTGGTTTTAGTTTTCTTGTGGAATGCATGGTACCAGTTGTGGGAGACCATGAACAGGTTTTAAGACAGCCAGAGCTTTTCCCTTGCAGGACTTTGAGCATCCTGATGGAGTTTCAGACCGGAGTTTATACTCCGTAAGTATATTCTGCAAGTGGTGTGTTAATGGATTTGTGTTGCCAAGAAGAGAAGCTGGTACCATTTTGAGCTTTCTGGTGAACATGGTGGGACTAAAAATATATGTTGGGGCATTTTTCAGATCCTGATGTCCCTTCTCATGGTTAGACCGATGTTTACTGCCAAGGTTCTTCTTTTGTATTTGAAAGGTGACATGAAATGCAGCGGTGTCTGCCTGTGTAGGGCCCTGCAGGGACATCCCCTTGCTCTCTATGTGGTGATTGATAATACTGCCCGGTCTTTAGTCTGAATGACCTCATTGCAAATTCAGGAGCTATATCATGGAAATCTTGTCATACTTACAGACTTCTGTTTCCATAATGTTTGTTTTTTATAGTTAAGTATTCTCCCCTACAACCTTTTTTTGTCATTAAGACATCTCCATGAGCACGTGAAGTCCATTGGCTCCCTCATTTTCCCATGCAAGTTTGGCAGTCTTAGGCCATCTGTTATCAGAAGTCACTTGAAAAATCTTGGCCTTGTTTTCTGTTTCTGAGATGTCATTTTGCTAGAGGTAACTGTGCTGTCAGAGAAGAAAGGCATTGATCTCACTTTGGGAAGTGGAAATGAATAGATGAAAAACAGACAAAATGTTGACAGAACTGGATCTAGACAGAAAGTTTTTTTATTTTATCTTTTTTATGAATCACTGGTGATGTTTTAAGAACTGGAACAGGTGCAGTGGTTAGATTTTTTTAATTACTATTTTATTTTAAGCTTTTGCTGCTTTTTCATTAGGAAAATACCGTAGTCTTTCTGGGGGGACATTGGAGCAGGTTCTTCCCATAAGCTACACCTGCAGTGGCTGGTCGCTGCCTGTGCTCTGCATTGGCTTAACATGAATCAGTTTAAATCTGGGAGCTGCATGTCTGTGTCAGCACAGCACTTTGTCCAACCAAAAGAGGCTCTCAGCAACACGCTGAGATGCCAGCCTGGATCCGAGCTGCTGCTCTGCCTTCATCCAGCCATGAACACGCATGGTTTGTATACTCATAGTGCCTCCTGCATTGCCAAAACAGGCTTTTTTAAGGAGCCAGAACCCAAGCCAATTAATGGCCTAGTGGTGAAATCCGAGTAGAAACTAGATAGTTATTTTCTATATTGCTTTAGCTAAGTCAGGACCAGCTCTAAATTTTCCCCTCTAGACTTGGATGCTATCCTATTCAAACTAATATTAGGTCTGAAGATAGAGGGGTGTCAAAAACAGCTGAATAAACAGGTCAGCTTGTTATTGTGTACTTAGGTCTCGGCTCTGAAGAGGAGTAAATATAATTGCTGGAATATGTTGCTTCTCAGGAATGCTGAGCTGCTGGCCAAGAGGAATCCTTGCTTTTTGTCCTGGCGAATTGCTCCTCCGCATTATTCCAAGGCTGACCTTATGACTAATTCTTTGCAATTCAGGACTTCCAGGTCATGGTGACCACTAGTTTCACCAAATTACAAGTTCTTCTCTATAGCTGTCATAATATAGACCTGCACCAAAATCAGTCCCTCATTCGGTTCCTAGCTGCAGAGAAAACTGTTTTTAGGATATCTCTTATGAAGACAGGACAGGACTGATAGTCTTTCCCAGGAGTGTAATTATCCTTCTCACACGATGCGTTGGGTGTGAAAGCCTAACTCTGGGAGCTGACACATGCTAAGTGCCTTGTTAAACTGCTGTCTTGGGGCCCAATTCTGCATTATGGATGTTACGAGGACTCTCCATGTCAGACCACCTGCATGAGCCTGAAGGAGCAAAGGGGATCTAGGTGGTGTTTTAAATTTCTCTTTCCCTTCTTGCACAGATTTGTCCTTACATTTATTTCTTCCAATGTAATTAGTGTGTTGAGTGCATCGTGGTATACATAATGTGTTAGAGGATTGTAAAACTGCTGCTAATATCCAAAAAACCCCCCCGAAACAATGTGTTGCAAGAGTCACAGCATGTATCATCTGCCCTAACTCTTGCTGTAAGTCACATGTTGAGCTTCTCTGTCACACCTTGTCTTTTTTTTTTTTTCCCAGAACAGTGATTGTTTCAAAATTAGAAAAAAAGTATCAGAAAACAACGCTAGTAAAAGTATGCCCTCCGTTCCCCTGTCTTCATTCAGAAGCCATTGCATCACAGCTATTTACCGTAGCCTGGTCTCTGGTGCTCTTTACAGTAGTATTTAAGATGGGAATACTAGATACGGCTTCATGACCACAGGCAAGAACCATCGAGGACAAGGGGAGTTGTTGTGAGTGACTTATCTGCATCAGCCCATCTCTGAACGCGGGGCGGACAGTGGTTTTGGCAGCACCCCGGCGATCTCTGATCCTCGGCGAGGAAGCTAGCCTAGAGCAGAAAACTGACCGCTGCGAGACTTGATTCAGTCTTGCACGTCACACAGCATTCGTACAAAGAAGAAAGAAAACAAGCAAATTGCAGAGATTCGGTGGCATTTTGGTAGGCTAAAGAGTGGCAGGAGGTTTGGGGTTTTGTGCAGATGCAGTGCGATAAGATGCCGATATAAAAACATGGAACAAAGTGATGGGACTGTTTCAGATGCAAATGCTGCTCTGAAATCTGGCATCTCCCTGTGAGAAACTGGAAAATTCAGAGCGCTAGAGCCCAGCGTTCTGAAGACAGAAATACTCTGCTTTTCTGAAGTCCCTTTTAAGATGCTTGGAAGCATCACATCAGTATCCAGTGTCTGTGCTCTCCCTAAGGCTCTGCAGCAGCTTTCTGACACAAACATGTTCCTCGAGCCCTGCACATGTCTCTTGCTGACGACATTGATGATGCAGGTGCACAAGAGAGAGAAGCCAATTTCAAAGCCGTTTATGGTGTTGAAGTGCTAGAAACTCAGCAAAATAATACATTTTGCCGAGGAGGAGAAAGTGAAGCAGGTGGGTAAATGTCCATTTGGAAGGTTTTACTGACCGGTGAGAAGGGAGGAGGGCAGGAAAAGCCGAGGATGCCCGCTGCTAGCAGTGCAGAGTAAAAAGGAAAAGGAGTGACGTGGCTTTTTAATCCAGTTTGCATATCTGGGAAGAAATAATTGCTGTGTGTGCTACTTGGTGCTACCTAAGCTTTCTGGCATTTCCCAGAAAATAGAAGGGGGATGGATTATCTTTCAGAGATTGTTTTGTTAGCAGTTACTACAGTGTGTAGCATTACTAGCTGCTTAATCCCAATTGGAGGTGGTTTCTCAGGTGGCAAGTTCTTCCGATCAGAGTTCTTACATCCCTGAAATTACTGGCATATATTTTGCAGCCTTTCAGATGAGGTGGCATCCTGTTTTCCCGGTGATGACCAGCTCTCTCGTGCCTGAGCGGAATCTAAAGGTTGTAGTGTCAGAGCTGGGGGGGAGTTCTGCACAGCAGGTATGCTGCCTGGCTATCCTCCAGGGTGGCCTTGTGCACAGCTTTTTCTTTGGCAGACCTGGTCAAAGTGCAATGACGATAAGATTGTGCATATTCGTGGTTTTTTTAGGTTTGTGGTTTTTTTTTTTTTTTCTATACACTATCTCTTCTCTGCAGTGGCGAAGTCATTTATTCCCACTGCAGGCTGAGAGCTGGTGGGTGTGAAGGGCTGGGCTCCACAGACACAGCCCTCATGTGTGGAATACAAAGCGTGTGAATGTAAAGGTATTTAGGAGTCTGGATCAGTTCAGCTTGGTGTCATCCCGTAATGCAGTCAGTAATGGCAGGGCTCTGCAGGGAGCAGCACACAGCAAGGACCGCACCTAGGTGGCAGTTAATGTCACAGTGCTTTGTGTCTTCTGCTTTCTGTATGATGCATGCTAAATGCCACAGTCATACAGTGTCTGCTATAGCTTATTTATCTAATACTATTCCCCCCCCCTCCATGCACTGCAATGCAGTTAGTCACTGAAGGTTTGGGAAAGTGTGGAGTGTATATAGAATCATAGAATCATTTAGGTTGGAAAAGACCCTTGGGATCATCGAGTCCAACCATCAACCCTACTCTATATTCCTGCTTTTCATCTAGTAGTCCCCTTTTTTTATTTTTTTAATGGAATGTGATTTTGCTGACTCCCGCTCATACTGCATAGTCTCAAATACAGGAGCACATCAGACTTGCACCTCTCTGGAAACTGTGGGTTGTGCTGGAACACCCAGATCCCGATGTCCAGACAGTGTCTGTGTTGAGCATTTGCTGCTCTGGAGAAAAGGGCCAAAACTGCTGCAGCAGGCAGCCGTGAGGTCCTGCAAGGGGAGGAGATAGTTGTGCCTAAGCATGTTCAAAACCTTCTCTCTGACGATGAGTCAGAGGCTGTTAAAGTGCTGTAGATCAAGCAGGGTGTCTGGCTCCTGCCCTAATTGTGGGAGTCCAGCAACCTCTACGTGAAGGTTTTTCTCACTCATTCTGCCTAAGAGGTGAAAACAACTCAGGAGGGTTTGTAACCCCCCCCCAGCCTGCAGTTAGGGCAGATCTTTCCTGTACATTTGGGACAACTGTATTCAACTGTGTTGAAGTTGTTGAAGCTTTTCCTCCTGCCCAATATCGGGAGGAAAAGGTATTGTGTGACTTTTGCTTAAAAAACGCAAAACAAAACACCCAAAACGCCCATCGACAACGTATTTTAAAATATTTCTTTTTCTGGGGAGATGTTACATGGGATTTGCAACCCAAGATCGCAGCTGTGTCTCTACCAACGCTTTTTGCAAGTAGGGAGTGGCTTGTGCTTCTGCTAGAAACGTATCTGCAGTCATAGTGAAATTCCGCATAGCCAAAGCAACGTTAAAAACAAACCCCAGCTTGGCTCCCATACGAAAAATACGGAACAGCAGTTGCTGTGTGCAGGATCAAAGCTGATGTTTTGCCAACCTGAAGTGTAAAGCTGGTGCTGGAACCCCGGCCTGAAGAATGGGAGCGTTTGCCAAAAGGAAATGGAAGCAGGGATGGAGGGTTTCGGGGAATGCATCAAAGTCGGCCGTGCCAAAAAACGTCTCCCCTGTGGACAGGTCTGATTACGAGAGTAACCGCATTAGCCCATGCAAAGTGCAGCTGGAGCCGCAGTTGGCCTTTTGCGTTTTCTGGCTGGGGAAACAGCGTCTCAAATGCAGGGCTAAGGGAGAGCTGGGGTTGGATCGGCCAGCTGTGCTCCTGCATCTTCGTGACCTGGGCCGCTTGCAGGGATTTGAGAGACGCCAACAAAAGCAAAGCCCAGTTTCTCTGCTTGGCGGTGGGAAGGTCTACCAAAGACAACCTCTTTACACTTAGAGGGCTAGAAGGAAGCCTCAATTTTTGAGTTGCTTTCAGTTCTTGGAGGCGCACACACTGTGTTTGCATGCAGGTTTGTCTTCAGTAGAGCCTGTAAAGTTAAGATCTGCTTGCCCACTGTTTTTAGTTTTCTCTTTTCCCTTGGGTAGGCTATCCTTCCCTTCTCATCCTCTCATCCACCTTGTTGTTGAAGGATATCTTTGCAGAAGTCTTGAGCACATAGAAGAGCAGAAGGATGGTCAGCTGTGGGAAAGGAGGTGGAGATGTGTATATATAGATAAATAATATGCTTCAGGAGCAAGTTCTTCAGGGCATTAATGTCACAGCTGCCCGGTGTCACGCTGGGAGGTGACTGAGGAGGCTGCCCTGAGAGCCCCCTGGTCCCGCTTCCACTCTGCACTTCTCTTGACCCGAGCAGAAATGTATTTTGTCCGTGTTTCATCCTTTTAAAATTCTGTTTGTTTCAGCATTCTTTTACTTCGCAGTGGTACTGTCCCAATGGTAGCTGAGCAAAGGACAAACTGCGCTGGTGGGAAGTATCTGTGCGGTTGTTCCAGCTTGTGCATTAGTAACAGAAGAACCCACGTCACCGCTGCTGAACCCGTTGAACTCTGTCAGCTTTGAAAACAGCCTGATCTGAGTGTTTGGGGGTTCTTGCCTGGATTAGCTGAGATCCGGAGCAAGATGGTAGATACTGGTGGGGAAAAAACATAGGTGAATGAATGTAGACTGAAATAGGGGGTGGGAGAAGATGTTGTGTTGAGGGAAGCACAGCAACAGGGTATCAACATTCAACTTGCTTGCTGGGGCCCCAGTGCGTGTCGGTGGTGCTTTTACTTAGGGGTGCCATGGTCTAGCAATTAGCCCAGAGGCCTGAGAATCGGAAGATCTCAGTTCTGCTTATATGACCTCAAGGAAATTACCTTGCTTTTCTCGCTGTGTTTCTCCTTCTTGCCTTTGATCATCAAGACCGTGAGCTGCTCAGGACAGAAACTGCCACTTGATATATTTATTCAGGGCATAGATTCATGGGTGCCAATCTCAGTGCAATAAATAATGGCAATTTCATCAGGATTGTTTTTATATGAATTGGCAAAAAATGAAGTGTTACTTAGACCTTAACTGAGTGAGAACCAGGAGGTGTCTGGCTTATAACATTTCCCTCAGTTCTTTGGCCTGTTGCAAGGAGCTTGGGGACAAGCGAGCCTCGACCAAGCTGATTTCATTCAGAGGAGCAATTGAAGCAGAGAAGTTGATGCACTTCAGCATTTAATAATCGGTAGAATGAAAAATGTAGAAAATACCTTAACCTGAAAACATGGTAGAGTGCAAAAGTTTGCTGGTGCTGTTTTGCAGCTATTTTAGAGAGCAGCACATTACTCTTTTTGTGCAAAACCTTCAGAAGGTTGTGAAGAGTTTGATTACTGCAGCATGAACAGTCTGAAGTCCTTGATTTGGAAAAGTTTCTGTAATCTAATCCTGGCCCCAGCCCTTTGCCTGGAATAGGACTTCTCATAGGAAGTTGCTTTTTTTTTTCTTCATATTGAACATTGCAGGTAGGAACTTGGTTCAGAAGGCTTTCAGTGGATCCACCTGGTGATTTAAGCCTGTCTCTGGCTATCAGGGAAACATCTGTTAGCAACAAGTTATTCTTATCTATTTTTTAGAATACTATGAAATAAGTGATGCCTACTGGTGTTAAAAGCAGAATATGGATCCAGCTGAGTTCTGAGGATGCCATGCCATCCTTGTTTTCATGAAGGTAACGAATTAATAGACAAAATGCCAGCAGGTGGTGCTCAAGAATACATGGTACAGTTCCTGGGCTTTGGAGGACAAGCCAAACAAGTGTGTTGAACATCGCAAGCAACTCTTCCTCTTTCTTGTTACCCAGTGTTTTAACAAAATGTTCTGCTGCAGCGGAGAAAACCGCTCTGGTGTCTGCTCTCTGTGGGTTCCCCCCTGCTCCCTGCTCTCTACATTTCCATCCAGCAAAAGGCACCCCCACTTTATACAAGCGTTGTCAACATTAGACTGTAACTCTAGCTTGGCTCAGCCATCCCCGCAGTGAGCTGGGGAGGACCTCTGTGCGGGAGGGTGACCTTTTCCCTTTTGCTGGAACTGCCCTCGTTGCTCAGCAAGAAATAAACAATTGCTGGCACATGCAACCCTCAAAGTCAGTGTAGGTTCCTGCAGTAGCTCTACCTTCTCCAGTAGAGAAGCAAATAGTTGAGTGTTGTTGCGTGGTAAAGGGCTGAAGAGCAGGGAGCTAAAATTTAACAGGCTATTGTGGATTAGGGTTGGCAATTAATTATTTTCAATGTAATGAAGATAGTATTTGCTGATGGGAAGACAGGTTCCCAAGAGTACAGAACGTTTCCTGGCCACCAGAAGCAAAGTAGGGGTAAAATTTGGTCATCAAGAAGGCGAACTTCATCATGCCCTTTTTGGGTCAGGTGCACCAGCTGCTTTACGATGTTCCTGACATGAAAGGTCTTGCTAGGGCTGGAAAAGACAGTAGTTCCATGCCATCAGATTTTGTCCTTTGTTCCTAGGTGTCAGCTACATCAGTGTTACCGTTCTTGTCCAAGGAAGTGGTGTATGAGCGAGGACTACAGGATAGGCCATTATGCGATAGAAGAACATATGAAGTTGTTACTTTAAAAAGCTGAAAGTTTCCTAGGCTCTCCTGAACTTTCTGTTCACAGCAGTGTTCAGGAGCTTTTGAGCACAGATGGCAACAACCACTGCTTACAGGTTTTTATCACATTTGCTTGCTTAATAACACTGGAAAAGTAATTTTTAACATGTGGATTTCAATGCCGCCTCCTCTAAAAGAGGATTGAGACTTAGGTCTTTGGGTTTCTGCAAGACTTTAATTAATTAGAGTGATTTGAGAATGAAGGATGCCCTGTCAGTGTCACTTATTCCCTGTGCTGCTGCTTCTGGGTACTTATTAAATTCAGTGGTTTTGCTTTTAAAGTCAGCCTAGCAAGATTTTTGGAATGACACTAGCTGTGTGGTTCTGGCTGGTCAGTAACTAGGAGGGTCAAATTCCAAGTTGGCATGTGTTACACGGCACTCACATAAATTGTCGCGGGAGCTGCTGTTTTTAGTGAAACCCCAGTGAAACTGGATTCCCACCCCAGTATTTCTCTTGTACGTGCTATTAACGCAGAATGTTGCGTGAGCATTTTCAGAAACCGAAGGCATCTTTTACACCTACATCCCAGGGGGAATGAACTCCTCGCACGTGTTGACGTGCCTGTTGGCTGATGCGGGTCTTTACCAGGCAGCTTTGCTTTTTAAGCTTGTGAGTGATTGTTTCTCCTTGCTCCAGAGTCAGCGCAGGTAGAATAGAGCAGATGGCTCAGTGTTGGCTAAGTGCTTGCTGGTACACAGCAAATTGCTTCTGTAACCGACTGATAGGTTTCAAGCTTTAATTGAGGCTTTCAGCAAGGCACTCAACAGTGAAAAGCATTCTGCTGAGAAAAACAGCAGCGTAACCATGGGCAAAGGTTCAGGATAGCAGAGTTCAATCCTCTTGGGGATGGCTCCTCTAGTTATTTATTTATTTTCTGCTGCTTTCCCACCATTATTCAAGACTTCTGTAACGTCGCTTGCAGATTACAGCTCAGTCTATCAATGCAGCGCAACCTTTTGTGCTGAGAACGTGAAGCAGAGGCTGATGAGTTTGGATTTTCTGCTTGCAGGCGGGCTCAGCCTGGCTGCAAAGGTGACTGTCCCCTGATGCTCCCTCAGAGTCACTGTCTGCCTGGTCAGAGCAGCAGCCTTTGTAGGTCTCCCTTGCTCAGCAGGGAGTACAGCTCCTGCTGTCTGTTCTCTTACGTATGTCAGCACCATCAGAATTTTATTTTTTAATGGACATCTCTAAAAGGGAAAGGAAACCTCCCTTGCTCCTCCTTCCCCCCGAGCAAGAGGGGATCTGACAGCGGAAGAAAGATATTTGTGGCAGGGTTGTCTGAGCAGCGTCCTGTTGGGCAAGAGGGTTTCCTTCACCAGCCCTCCCTTAGGCTGAAGGAGCTGCTCTCCAAAATCACGTCCTAACTGGCCCAAGTGAGGGGCAGCCCAGAGGAGAAAGGGATGCAGTAACTGACCCCATGGTTTAGCTCTCGTGCTCCCCCCACCCCTACTTTTTATCCAGCTTTGAATTTGATTTATTTGTAGTATAGACCCGAGGAATAAATTTTGGCATGGAAAATGCATCTGTTGAGCTGGGTTTGTTTAGTGTTCCCCTGTTAGTCAGAAAGGAGTTGCTTCATGTTACAAAGCTGCATGGTTGGCTTTGAAGTTCAGATTTTATTTAGTGCTGGAGTGGGTCTAACAAAAAGACCCTAAAAAACCCCACAAAGGCACTACGTGAATATGAGAATTTCAACTCTATGATTCAAGTTTCTTAAAGAGTCTAAGAAATCTGTGATGATGGTAGAAGTAGTGCTGGTAGCTTAAAAATGCTGGTGGACCCTCTCTGCCCCAAGGAGCTCAGAAGTACAAAGATTTTTGCTCACTTTTGAAATCTCAAACGCATTTGATAGCGTCCGCAACGTGTTTCTATGTTCCTTTAGCTTTTCAGTGGCTTAAAATGCACTGAAAGTGTCAACTGCTGCCAGCGTGCTTTTGTACTTGCATGAATTTAATTAAAAAGATAATTGGATTGCTTTATCAGCCTTTACGTGTCAGCCCAGTGCCACTCTCTTCTCCCCCCTCCTCTAACAATGTTGACAAACACAAGGCGTTTGAAATCTGTATTTTTCTGTGTTGTTCTCTTCTGCCGTGTTTCGGAGGGGGTGCGGAGGTGACTGTGTTTTCTGTTGGGCGTTAGATCTGCGGCGGCGGTGGGAAGGAAGCAGCAGAGAGACGTTCGGACGGTTCCCGCAGGGGCTGTCCTGTGCGAGTGGAGGGGGAAATGCCGTGCAGCGGCAAAGCTCCAAAACCGAGCAAAATAAAGCAGACCGACCCTTTGCAAAGTCCTTTGCCTTTATTACGCTGATGATCTATAGCCCCCAACGAGCAGCTGGATCTGCAAGCTGCGTGACACGGGCAGTTTTTTGTGATTTTCCTGGAAATGCTGCCAAGGGATGTAAGATCCATTTTTAGTGCAAAACACTGATGTTGTTTTCATGTAAACAGTGAAGTGCCCAGCCTGTGTGCTTTAATAAACCTGAGGATGTATCCAGATTTCTTGACGTCCCTTTGACCAGAGGACCAGATTCGCACACAGAGAGGAGCGGAAGGGTGTGTGAACGAAGCAAAACGCTGTGGTCCTGGTGGTTGCTCTCTGCCAGCCCAGCAGAGCTCCTTCCCTGCCGGCTCCGTGGCCGGGCACTGCCTCCAGCCCTGCCCGCTTTGGCAAGCCTCTCCTGGTTCTCGTGTGTGCTTCATGTCCTCGTCAGGAGTGGCGTTTAAACACTCGTCATCGTTTTCTTGAACTTCCAGAGTTTCATCAAGCCACCTCTGGGAATTTGGGAGGGTGGGTTTTCTCTAAAGAACGCTATTTATAATACAAACCAGCTTCTGTACCAGTCATTTGTGGCAACATGGCTGACGAGGAGGTAAGAGTTGTCTTTTCCTTATCCAGCTGGTCTGTGGATGGGGCAGTCAGTGAAATAGCTTGGGCACAACCAGAAGAAACACAGGGGCATGCGGAGGGCTGGGGCAGATGGGAGCAGGCAGTCAGGAATGCCTTCCTTGAGAGTGGAAATGCTGTCTTGTGGAAGACTCGGAGACTTTACGAGTGAGTTTCTTGTGACAGCACGACTTTGTAGGATCTTCAAGACAGAAAAAAAAAAAAAGCCTATGGGTCTACTGGAATTTTTCACTTTGATTTTAATTCATTCTGAATGTGAATTCACCAATTAGCAACGTAGAATAAAGTATTTGTAGAATGATGTTTTGATGGCCTCTCTCCCCCCTCCCCCCCCCCCCTTCCTTAATGACTAACTCCCTTTAAAAGGACCTACAGCTTTGGAAGCAGTGCAATAGCAACTGTTACTAGCCTGAGAAATAAGGTGTTTGCAAGAGGAAATGATGGAAAGAAAGATGCTATGTAGTTTAAAAATTTATTTTAAAGTAGAAAAAAAAAGAGTCACAGTTTTTCATTGCTTCTGCAAAAGAAATTGGTTTAGACACATGAGGTTTTCTTTTCCATTTAAACGTTTTAACTACAGCTTTTCACTAAATAGAGAAGGCAAAACTCAAAATACGAGCAGCCCACTTGGCAGTTGCATGGAGGAAGCGCATATCCAGTCAATTTTTTCAAGGGGTTTATGGTGATGTCAGTGTGACCCTTTCATTTTTCTTGCAGAAAAAGATTTACAAGTACAAGAAGGTGCTCAGTAACCCCAGCCGCTGGGAGGTGGTGTTGAAGGAGATCAGGACACTGGTGGACATGGCACTGACGTCTCCGCTTCAGGATGACTCTATTCACCAAGCACCACTGGAGATTGTCTCAAAACTGCTCTCAGAGGTATGATCTCAGCAGGTCTCCTGCAAGACACTGTCACATTTAGGCAAGAGACAAACAGTTAAAAAGTCTGTTGGATGGGTTTTATTTTAACTTGGGCTGTCAAAATTCTGCCTTTGAGTCTGCTTGTGACTTCTGCTGACTTGAGTGGATTTTGTACTTGCTGGGGAGAAGGAGAATTTGACCTGTGTTGGGTAGATTTCTAGAAACAAAACAAAACACGTTTATTTTGAAGCTTTTTGTTGTAGTTGGTAGTTATTTATGGTAAATTTATTAGGAATTTGATTCATGTCTTATTTCAAGTCAGTGGCAAAACTCCCCTTGACTTCTGTCCCATTGATTTTGTTTCTGTGACTGATAATTCTTGTAGCAATATACATATACCAATAAATTCATTGAGCAGCTATTTTATTTTTACCGGTTCTGTCAAAGAAAAATATTTTCCTTCTTCAGAGGTATCTGTCCTCCTTTTATAGCTTCTATTTCAAATAGTTAACTTTTCATGGACAAGAAATGTAATGCCAAGTAGGTTTTTCATGTCTTAGTTCTGATGTGCAAAGATTTGCGATAAGCAAAAAAATTGCCAGCTATTTTTCATGCAGTAGGCAAAGGTCGTAGCAACTCACAACTTTGTAACCTCTGAATGGATCATAGAATGGTTTGGGTTGGAAGGGACCTTAAAGATCATCTAGTTCCAACACCCTGCCTTGGGCAGGGACACCTCCCACTAGACCAGGCTTCTCAAAGCCCCATCCAGCCTGGCCTTGAACACTTCCAGGGATGGGGCAGCCACACTGGGCAACCTGTGCCAGTGTCTCACCACCCTGAGAGTAAAGCATTTCTTCCTAATATCTAATCTGAATCTACCCGCTTTCAGTTTAAAATGATTACCCCTTGTCCTGACATTATACTCCCTGATAAAGAGTCCCTCCCTATCTTTCCTGTAGGAGCCCTTTAAGACCTGGAAAGTTGCTACAGGGCCCTCCTGGAGCCTTCTCTTCTCCAGGCTGAACAACCCCAACTCTCAGCCTGTCTTTATTGAAGAGGTGCTCCAGCCCTCTGATCATCTTTGTGGCTCCTTTGGACTCGCTCCAACAGGCCATGTCCTTCTTATGTTGGGAGCCCCAGTGCTGGATGCAGTACTCCAGATGGGGTCTCACAAGAGCGGAGCAGAGGAGCAGAATCACCTCCCTCAACCTTGCTGGCCACGCTGCTTTTAATGCAGCTCAGGTTGGCTTTCTGGGCTGCGAGCCCATATTGCCAGGTCATGTTGAGCTTCTCATCAACCAACACCCCCACATCCCTCTCCTCAGCGCTGCTCTCAATCCGTTCTCTGCCCGGCCTGTATTTGTGCTTGGGATTGCCCCAACTCAGGTGCAGGACTCTGCACTTGGCATTGTTGAACTTCATGAGGTTTGCTCAGGATCACTTCTCAAGTCTGTCCAGGTCCCTCTGGATGGCATCCCTTCCCTCCAGTGTGTTGACCACTCCACACAGCTTGGTGTTGTAGGCAAACTTACCAAGGGTGTGCTCAGTCCCACTGTCCATGTCGCCAACAAAGATGTTAAACAGCACCAGTCGCAGTACTGACTCCTGAGGAAGACCATTCATCACTGGATTCCACTTGGACATCGACCCATTGAGTGCAACCATCCAGGCAACTTCTTATCCACTGAGTGGTCCATCCGTCAAATCCCTGTCTCTCCACTGTCATGCTGGGACAGTGTCAAATGCTTTGCACAAGTCCAAGTAGTCAGTTGCTCTTCCATTATCCACCATCGCTGTAACCCTGTTGTAGGCGGCCACCAAATTTATCAAACGCTATTTGCCTTTAGTGAAGCCATGTTGGCTGTCACCAATCACCTCTTTATTTTCCATGTGCCTTAGCATAGTTTCCGGGAGGATCTGCTCCATGATCCTGCTGGGCACAGAGGTGAGACTGACCAGCCGGTAGTTCCCTGGGTCCTCCTTTTTTCCTTTTTAAAAATGGGGGTTATGTTTCCCCTTTTCCAGTTGGTGGGAACTTCACCGGACTGCCACAACTTCTCAAATATGATGGATAGTGGTTTGGCAGCTTCATCCACCAGTTCCCTCTGGACCCATGGATGTATCTCATCAGGTCCCATGGATTTGTGCACCTTCAGGTTCCTCAGATGGTCTCGAACCTGATCTTCTCCTACAGCGGGTGGTTCTTCATTCTCCCAGTCCCTGCCTTTGCCTTCTGTGACTTGGGCGGCGTGGCTAGAGCACTTGCTGGTGAAGAACAAGGCAAAAAAGTTGTTGAGTACCTCAGCCTTCTCTGTATCCTGGGTAATGCTTCTGGAGAGGGCCCACATTTTCCCTAGTCTTCCTTTTACCACTGATGTGCCTGTAGAAGCTTTTTCTTGGTGCCCTTGACATCCCTGGCCAGATTTAACTCTATCTGGACTTTAGCTTTCCTAGCCTGATCCTTAACTGCTCGGAAAACCTAATCATGCTGCTGAGAAAGCCAAAAGCAAAGCCTGTGGTGGCATAGCTGACTTTAAAACAGATTTATTGGCTTTTACTAGTTCCATGTTTGAAGAAGGAATTTCAGGAAAACTGCAACAGATAGTTTACAACAATACAACAGTATAACAACAAATGTTATGCAACACCACAACAATCCTCTTACTAATTTTTGTAGAAAAATACAGCCTGTCTCAAGAAACCATTTTTAAGAAATGTATCCCTAGCTCTAATTTTCCAACTGATTGAGACCTCCTCTGATATCCTGGTGTTTGTGTGTTCAGCTTTTATGGCTGGGATGGCTTGAATCTGAATGCACTGAGGGAGAAATGGAAGCTTGCCTCTCAGAGCAGATAGTCTACCACCTTATTTAAGAAAATGATTTTACTTTGGTGAATTTTATTCTGAAAATAAACAGTTGCAGTTTTGAGCCTTTCTGCTTGTGTCTGGTGGTAGCCAAGAGGGACTGTGTATGCTGATGTGCCAACTCAGTGTACTCTTGGCTTATACGTTTCTTCTATTCAACTCTTTCAGAACAACAACTTAACCACTCAAGACCATGAGAGCATTATTGTGGTGAGTATCTTTCTGTCAAAATCTGAGGACAAATCTGTTGTTTGATAACACTTCTGTTAATGCTTGCCTCTGCCCCAGTGAAGTAGGGCAAATATGAAAGCATTTCCACCAGTGCTGGTGAACTTCAGTAGGATCAAACCCATTTGTTCTACTGGTTTTTATGTGGTTTTGTCATTCCTCTTTTTTTGTTTCATAGATGAGTAACAATTAAGTTTCCTCATCAACTTACATGAAACAGCACAGCACGTTGAGGGTTAATCTGTCTCCCAAAATGGTTTCCTTACTGGGCTGCACAGTGCAATGTTCATATCTATATATGTACTTTAAATAGTCAAACCCCATCATTTCCAGATGTGTCCTATAAAACCCTTAGGCTTAGTAGTTTCCTTGGGCGCTAATGCTACCATATACAGAATGTCTCCATTCCTGATGGTATGTGAGCAAGTGATTGTTTTTGTAAGTGTGGATATGTGTATGTGTCACTGCAGTTTAACCCCCTGCTTACATGATTTATAAAAATATCCTCTTCAACTTTTTTCTTTTTGTAGGTTGCATTTATTTAGACAGAGAAATAAGTGAATCAAATGGCAGCTCTCTTCCTTGTGCAACAGAAAATAAAATCTTAAAATCTCAACAGATATCAGAGAGGTGGAACTTGGTTCCCCACCGCTGTAATTGAATCGCAGTCACTGGCAACTTGCAAGAGATTTTCCCACTAATCTAATCTAGAACGTTACCACCACCTGATCATATCGCATCTCCATGACTTTCTGCAAAATGACAAGGTGCCATGTAGCTGTCAGTAGGTGTGAATTGTGTTTAACTGCTGCTTAAGATGCGGTTTTAGCTGGAATCAGTCACTGAGATAAGTTTCTGAAGTGGCATTTGCTTTTCTTTGAGATCTGCTATAGCTTTCTTTTTACTCTAGTGCCAAGGGTAATTCAGGCCCCCAGTTGCAACTGTTTGTTTTGGGGAAGGATTTTTCAATAAAAGATCATAGAATGGGTCAGGTTGGAAGGGACCTTAAAGACCATTGAGTTCCAATCCAAAGATATAAGATGGCCCTGCTGTGAGCAGGCATGTTGGACCATGTGGCCTCCAAAGGTCCTTTCAGCCTACGTTATTCATTAATTCTGGGTGACGGCTTCTTCAGTCCAAGTCCTGCCCTTCTGTAGGTTGTGCCTGAACCACTGAGGAGATGGCAGTTTCTGGGCACTCAGAGCTCACTGCTGTTACACAGCTAACCCGCGCTATTCTTAGGAAGTATTGCCAATACTGTGTATTTACATAGTAGCTTAAAAGCACACAGTGATTTGCTGTGCAAATGGAACCAGATTTCCTCCTCTGGATGATGCTGGGACAGATCAATACTACAACTGATCCGTTCCTGGTAAGGATGGGAAGCACATGGTGCCATAGCTGGGCAACGTGAGACAGCAAGTTTCTGGTTTTAACCACGGTGAACATAAGGGAAACGTGCACGTAAGGTGCTTTCATGGTGTCACTCTTCCACACTGACCATACAGGCGGACTGTGTCTGTTGTGATTATTCAGTAAAGACTGGGATGAAATAATAAAGCTAATTTTTCTTAGGCTGAGAACCAGCTGGTTACGTCTCTGACGCAGTGGTCCTCTGACAGTTACTGGACAAGTATAAGCACTTGGTGATTTTGCAGTACATGGCTCCTGTGGTTTGGCAGGTCCTGTAGCAAACACTCCAAAAGATGGATTCAAGGAAGATCTTTAGCTCAGGTGTTGGATGGAGAGTGAGGATAGTCTAGTCTTGCTGAATAGTGTCGCGTTCTCCATTGGTCTGCTGTTGCTGGACCAGAGGAAGAGTGAGCAGTTGCACATGATAATGAACAGAAACTTCACAAACGTTACGTGTAACCAAAACAGATCTTTGCAGATGTGCTTGGGTTTCATTGTTGAGATTCACATTAATCTTGACCTGTTTGTGTGTGAAAGTGGCTATTGTGAAACACAGTCATTGCAAGCAGACTTGCCAGGGATGAAATCCTTAAGGAGATGTGAGGGAGAGCAAAAACCAAAGCAGGCTGCCTTAGTAGAACTCCAGATACCATCCAGATAAAATATCTGGTGTTTAGTTGCTTAATACAAAATGTCCTGGCTGCTGTGTTTAGAGTCTTACTTCTAAATGGGTACTGGGAATCCCTTTAGCTCGAGACTGGAAAAGCCCGAAGGCACCATCATGTAGAGAGAATACATTGTTCTAGTACCATTTTCTAATTTACAAAGGAAGTAACAACAACGTTAAGTTCATTACACCCTCTGTGGCAGGTATGACCTCTAATGTGTTTACCCAGCACAAGCACATTGGTTTGCGTAGCAACAGAGAACGAATGGTCGATCTCAACTTTCACAAAGTTAGGTGCTTGGTTTTGATGAATAGGGTCCTCCAAGGTAAGAACAGTGCCATGTTGTTTTGGGTGAGTTATTTCTCACAAAAAGAGCTTGAACCCTTTTCATAAAGGATGTGTATGTGTGGTGTTTTTCAGTTTTTTCTTAGGGAGATGTTATACCTGAGTGAGCCAGATTCATCCTTGCTGTATTACATCCTAAAGCAATTGG
This sequence comes from Limnodromus scolopaceus, assembly GCA_028565335.1. NCBI lineage: Eukaryota > Metazoa > Chordata > Aves > Charadriiformes > Scolopacidae > Limnodromus > Limnodromus scolopaceus. The sequence continues at coordinate 41,314,093 of JAOXNO010000063.1, forward strand.
TCTGCTCTTGTTTTCATTTAAGCCGTTATAAAAATTGTACTCCTTTACTGTATTTTATGTGTTTACGCTGATGTAGTTAGAAGCAAAATTTTCCAGAGGATTCGTAGCAGAGCTTGAGCTTACGTGTAAAATAAGCATGTAGCCCACCTCTAATTTATCTATTGATGCGTTTGTCCTTCTTTTTTAAAAGTGAGCTTTTTTATTTTTCAAGAAAAATACTTCCCTGCAAAATCCTTACTCAAGTTGCAACCCTCTAATTAAATTTTCTCTCTTTCTCTCTTTTTTTTAAAAGGCAATTGCACCTTTGCTGGAAAACAACCATCCTCCTCCTGACCTCTGTGAATTCTTCTGCAAGGTATCAGAACGACTTCGCCTTCTGAAATCTCTAGTGTATAGGAGAGGGGGTGGTTGTTTTTTTTTTTTTTTTTTCTTTAACTCCTTACCTCATGCCTGATTGATTGCAGTTTTTGGTTAACAACCAACGATATTGGAATAGTTAACAGCGCCATTATGATAAATAGGTCCATATCTGTAGTACATCACACCGCTGTCATCTGTGAGAGTTAAAATCTTCAGACTCCCACACCTCAGTCTGGGTACAAGAGATGTCCTACCGCATGTTCTATTTAGCTAATGCAAGAATCATTGGAGTCACTGTTCAGATGAGTTGGTAATGTGATGTATAGCTCAGCCCTAATGGTATTATGTCATTGGGTAATGGCAGTGGGAAGATCGGAAGGACACATCCTCTTTTCTGGTAAATCCATGCTTGTGGTGCATTTTGCATCCTTTCCTCAAACTTCTGAGTACTTTGGATTGCAGAGCTGCTGGATTTGAAAATTCTACTTTTCCTCTAGGCCTGTTTGTGTTCCAGTTTCAAATTTGCTTAAATTTGCTTATTGATGACTGGGTATACATTTGTCAAACATACTGAGTGCTGCTTATAATTTCCATTCAGAATTATTCACCAGAAGCTTCTCCCTACAGAAATTAAGTCAAGTTTCAGAAACTCCTCTGACTGTTGCATTTTTATAAGGCAGTCTTAGGGTCATATCTAGCCTCAGACTCAAGGCACTTTTATTCCCGGGGTTTTTTCTTTTTGCTTTTGGTCTCCATCAGAGGTGGGCACCTCATTATCTTTAAATGTGTGGGATGGGCTGTGTATAGTTGCAGGAAAGGAAATAGGTTGTGGACTTTTCCTCTTCAGAACTGAAATGGACAAGGCTAATGAGAAGGCTGATGTATCTTCAAAATTGACCCTGCTGTGAGCAGGGTGTTGGACCAGGTACTTCCAACCTGGATTACTTTGACTGATACATTATGGTTGTATGTTTTAGCCTGTGATGGGAGAGTGGCTTGTAGCTACCCTCCAAGATCCACCACAGGTTTTTAGCCTGCATCCCAAGGAAGGGAAGTTTGTGCCATTACACTGCCTGTGTCTCCATATCCTTTTGTCCCCAGCCCCTTTACTTTTAAAACCGTTGGCTAGTTTCAACCAAATTTGACAAAAGGGGTAAACATCCCAAAAATACTGCATTCTAGTGAGTTTTGTGAAGAACAGGCAGTAGGGAAAGGAACTTGTGTAGTTTGAGCTTCCATGGTAATTTCTGTTAGATGCCAGCTAATCCATAGGAGAGAGCAGTTTTATGAGTACCCTAATCCCAGGAAAGATTAATTTAGCCCTTGGATCTTGGATTAATTTTGGGGTAACCCATGCATGGGGTGTGACGCCAGAGGAGACTCATCTTCGTAATTTCTGCAGCTCACAAAGCGACTTGTTGCTCGTTACAGCACTGCCGAGAGCGCCCGCGGTCCATGGTTGTGATAGAAGTGTTCACACCGGTGGTACAGAGGATTCTCAAACACAACATGGTGAGTGCACGTGTTACGGGGACACGGTCAGTTTGGAGAAGTTTTACTGTGATACCTTTCGTAATTAGCAGCTGCTCTATTGTCTGTAATGAACAAAGCACGGTGATACCTAAATCTAACCCCTCCAAACTGTGAATGCTGCATGTAGTCGTGTGTTGCTTTATAAATGCAGAACTAATAAGCATTCAGTGGGACTTTCAAAAGTTTCTAAGCAAAGCCATGGTTTGAGGAACATTTCTTTTGGCAGCAGTGCCAGCATACGCAGCTCCAGCTCTCTCCCACCTGGCTCTTGGCTCCTTACTTACTCCCCGCATGCCATCCTTGTAGCTATAATGGTTTAAAATCAATTAAATAACAAAGTCTCTATTCTGATTTTGTTGATTTCAAGCTGAGGCCCTCAACATTTTTTCTTTTAAGACACCCCCAGCTCTCTGGATTTCTGTTTTTCTTTAGACTCGTGTCCAATGAGTTCTTACCTTGGTTTCCTGAATCTCCTTATGCTTTTCTGCTATTCTTCTTCCTACTTGTTCCAGGAATCGGGTGCTCTGACGTTTTATGATTGTTTTCATCCAGGCTACTTTCTCTCTTTTCATTGCTGATCAATTATTTGCTAGTGATTGAAATAAATGCTAGGAGACTGCCCTGCCAGCTTTGCATTCTCCACTCCATATACCAGATTCCTCCCCCTCGCTCCCTGACTCTGAAGATACTCTTACATGATCCATATTCCTTTCCTAATAGAGGTCGGGGTGTTTATGAGCCCTCCATCCTTTGTGGTGTATTAAGTTTCCTGCCATGGTTTTTAAGTTACATAAAGAAATTTTGCTTCATAACGCTGTGGCAGTGTAACAAATAAATGAAATAAAATATTTAAGACAGTTGACTTGTTCGGGATCTCAAGGATGGGTCTCATACCTCTGTAACTACACAAGCAACTTCTTTTCACTAACGGATATAATTTTAGAGACCACCCAGTGTCCTGCTGTGTACAGCGTGAACCTGGTAGAAAACACTTCATATTTCTTAATTTCACAACAGTATTATTATTTAACTCCTTGAGTTTACAGAACAAGGTAGAAAGCCCAAGATTGCAAAAAGGTCATATTCCTGGCTCTGTGCCTGCACTCTGCAGACATGTAAACATTTTTGAATATTCTGTAGTGTTCAGTGAAATATTCTGTAAATGTTATTCTTGGATTCCGGTCTGATTTTTTTAAAGCATCCAGAGCTCTTGAGGGGTCTCAAATAAAATCTAAATGCATAGTGTAATGCTTGTATTTGGTTAGCTTCAGAGAATTGGGTATATTTACCATACTTAACATTTGCAGATTGAAAATCAACATGTCTGTACCGCAGTGTGTAGTCAGAGAATTTACGGTGTCATATATTAATTGGAGTGGATTTGGGCACTTTACTGCTCTCCAGAGACTTCTGTACTGAATAGTCTTTTAGAGAATCTGTGTGTGTGCATGTAAATAAAGTTATCCTTTAGGGGGACAGTGGTGTTGGCAGTAAAATTCATAACCTTAGGAGGCCCCGTGCTTCGAGCAGGAGAGCCAGCTGTCTGTTCCCACCTTTCGATCCCACCATTCCCTCTGTGGTCTTTGATATGTTCAAAACAAGTTTTATTCCACAGTTTTCCACCTATAAAATGGGGAAAGAGCGCTTCATTTATATATCATGTTGAAATTTCCTAAAGGCAAGGATAGCTTTTTGTCTGGCTGATGCTACAGGTTACATGCAGGACCAGAGACTATTGTGTGCTGAGTTGTTTGGGGAGTGCTCAGCAACCTCTCAGTACCTTTGGATTTCAGCTGTTTGTGGGCTCAGCCCAAATGTTTGAATATAAGCACTGTTGTTTGGGGTTTTTCAGGAGCAAACAATATTGATTGTGTGTATTGTTCTGTGCCTGATATGGTGACCGGGCATCATATTGTATTTAGAGAGGTATTTTATTTTAGAGCAGTCAGCAATGACATGCTCTTTCTGATCTCTTGGACTTTCATTCTAGTTTCAGTTAGGACATCTACACAGGTAGAAAAAATTAATAAACAAATTGCAAATGCAAAAGTTATCTTTCAAGGAATGTTCATGAAATTAAACATCACCAAATGATACACGAAGCACACATGGTCTCGTGCCCTTGAACCAAGTGTATTTGCACCTGCCAGAAGAAGTTGTTAGAAGTTTAATGTTTTTAATTGTAATACCAATTGTGGAATCACCCACGGTCCCTTTGCTGGGTGAAGTTACTGGGTAGCCATTCAGTACTAGCAAATAGTGATGCTTAGACTTGAAGGAGGCATTGTTCTGCCTAGGCTTGTATTCATATTTTTGATTTTCTCTAGCTGTAAAACCTATGAGATGTTAATATAGGTTGTGCTATAGAAGTGCCTAAAACCAATATAAATAACAGAAGGTTTCAGTGTTTTGGGAGTGTATTTTTCCTTTTATAGACCACCAGTTCAGTACCACTTGTGGCAGGCTGGATGGGGCTTTGAGCAACCTGGTCTGGTGGGAGGTGTCCCTGCCCATGGCAGGGGGTTGGAACTGGATGATCTTTAAGGTCCCTTCCAACCCGAACCATTCTATGATTCTATGATTTCTTTAAAACTTCAGTTGCCGTTTACTTTTTCAGGATGACTCCTCTTCCACAGCCAGCTGCTCAGGGGATAACTGGGGGGGCTGGTTTGTCCTCAGAGGGCCTCATTCACTGCTTGGAAATCGAGCTTTGTAGTTCGGCAACACCTGTGTAATAAGGTTACACCTGCATAAATGTGAAGAAATGTGCTGTGGAATAACATGCACCAGACAGCAGATTTTACTCCTTTCACATCTAAAAATAGCTGGTGATGTGAGGAGATGCAGGATTTCGGTTAGCAGGTGCCCTTCTGACTGCAGGATTCAAAGAAAGGGACTGTTGAGCTCACCTGTCAAATTCACATTGTAGCTGGAGTAGAATCCCTGGAGAAAGAACTGATCTCTGGTTTTATACTGGATCACTTATTGATCGCATGTCAAAAAGATCTCTAAAACCAGAATAGATATGATGTCTAACATGGAAGTGAAAAAAGAAATGTAAGTGTAGGTAGGATTTTTTTTTTTTTCATTAAACACATCTTTTGTTTCAGGGTGGGTATGGGGGGAAAAGGCAAAAATGGAAAACACGTCATTATTAGCAGGAAGAACGTTACTTCAACATGCAGTGATACTGTACTCTTGAAGCTGTCAGCATAATAACAAAGTGAATTTAGTTGGTGTTTGAATTGATTTCTTTTGAAAACCCACAGTTCTGATGTACATTGCAGGCATGTTTCACCATCTTCACCGAGTCTCTCCTTTTTGGACAGGATTTTGGGAAGTGCCCTCGGTTGCGGCTGTTTACTCAGGAGTATATTCTGGCTTTGAATGAGCTGAATGCTGGAATGGAGGTGGTGAAGAAGTTTATTCATAGGTTAGTTGCATTTAATTTCCAGTCCTATGTACATGCTTTGCTGTGTTGCTTCTCCCAGCCCTGCTCATCTCCTCACTGCCTGTTAAGAGGAGATGGTGCTTTTAGGTACCGGCAAACAGCAAATAAATTAGAAGACCTCATAAGGCGATGTTGCTGAAGTCCTCCCCTGCCTTTTTTTTTCTTCTTTTTTTAAAAACTAGTTCTTAATTGTGGCTGGGGTTCTCTGTCTAGTTGCACACTGGAAGCAACCTGTGTGTGTGTGTTCTTTCTATACATTTAGACTCAGAGCCTCCACAGAGAGATTCTCACTAACTTTAGACCACATAATACTCAGTCATGTAGGAGATTTGGGGGGGGCTGTAGAGATGCCGCATCAAATAAACTGACAGCGCAGCTTAACCTTGTTCATAATTAGGGTCATTGGGTGGGATTTACAGGGTTAAAGTAACTTTCTGTTACGGCTTTTCTGAAGATTCTCCAAGGCTGTCCATCCAGTTCTGGCACCCCGTTCTCTCTGACTGTTTTTGCCCATGGAAATCTTCCTCACAATGATGTCATCTTGGTGTTTGTTTTTCAGCATGCATGGTCCAACTGGACAATGCCCCCATCCCAGGGTCCTGCCAAATCTCGTAGCTGTCTGCTTAGCAGCCATTTATTCGTGTTACGAGGAATTTATCAACAGGTCAGTATGAATTCCCCGCTGACCCCATGTTACGTGGCATCTGTAGACAAGATGGGTGTGGGTACGCGAGAGCGTGTCTTTGTCCTCACTCTGCTCATTGCCAGTGTTACACGTGGGAGTTCTGGTCAATCACATGCATGTTTCTGTGGATATGTGATTATATTTATTACACTCTGTGTGCTTGAGAAGCTGAAAGACGCTGAACCTTCATTCACTTGCACTCACTGTGGCGTGTTTTGGGGCAGTGAGCTTGGCCATCTCTTCTTGCACATCTCTGGTTCCTGTGCCTGAAAATGGGGCAGTGCAAGGAGCTCAGCAATTCCCAGTACAGAAGTACTGCAAGACACAGTAACTTCCAGGATGAAGCTCAACAGCCAGCTGCACGCTGATCTTAGATGCTGTTGAGATATTCCTCTAAGGCAGACTGCAGCTGTAACCAGCCTTTTTAGGCCGGCAGAAGATGAGAGGGCTCCACAATGGGAATTAAGCACTACCCAGTGCAGTGTTGGGTTCGCTCCCTTTCTGGCACATGAAGTGTGTGTTACACCAAGAGCAAAGAGCAGGGTGAGATCTTGAAGAAGGGGTTGTGTGTAAATCCCTGTGTATCTACAGCTTTGAACCTGAGCTGGTTTCACAATGCTGTTTCCATTATTGTGGAAAATTTGATTCCTGACTTACCGTAAAATAGATGCCGCGGTTCTGGACACACGAGCCAGTTTCCAGTAGACACTGAGGGTTCCCCTCTGCTGTGTTTCCTGTTTGTTTATGCCTATCTGCCTTTCCTCATGGTAGAGCACGGACAGGGGCTGCTTAGTGTCCAACAAAAATTCCAGACGCGAGGGCTGCAGACAAATGTCTGGGCATGTACTGTAGCCAGATACATACTTGGGCATGGATTCTGTTACAGCTTTGCACAACTTGGATGGGAAAGTTCACCTTTCTACTAAACTGGCACGTCAATTCGAGTAATGAAAAGCTCGAATCTTTGTAGAATAGGGGCTGCAGAACAGTCCTATTGGAGCCTTTTAATGTTTTTAATTGATTTCAGTAATCCAATTACACAGAAGAAAGCAATCCGGTGGGCTGGGGTGAAATGCTGTGGGAAATTGCAAAAGATCTTGGCTTCTCAGTGTTGCACTCTGTCTCCTGCTCTCTGCTGTTATGTCGGTCTATTGAAATTATTTGTTTATTTTTAAAATTCAGTCGAGACAATTCACCCAGCCTGAAGGAAATTCGGAATGGCTGCCAGCAGCAGTGTGACCGAAAGCCTAATCTTCCTCTCCGCCTTCTTCACACGAGCCCTGACCTGGTCTCTCAAGAGGCCACCTTGACTGAATCCCGTCTCAAACCAGTTATTGTCACTTCGAATGAGATCCACGTCGAAGTGGAGCGCAACAACACAGCTAATCAGAAGATGACAGCCAACGTGGGCAATGACAGCGAGCCCAACCTGATTGACTGCTTGATGGTCAGTCCAACCTGCAGCACCATGAGCATTGAGCTGAGCGCCCAAGCAGACAGGATTCTTGGCTGTTACGTTGAAATACTCAAGATGCTGTGAGTAACTATTTTAAACAGCTTTTTGAACAGTGTCATCTGAACAATGGGGGGGCTTTTCCCACAGGCCTGTCATCTTCAACATCTGTGGCCAGCAAGCACATGGTTATAAATCTGAGCCCAGCTCTAGAGAGTCCAGCCTTTGAAAGAGACATCTGGCACTGCCAATATGTTCTAAAAATAGCACTAGGAAGATGAAAACGGAAAGCTTATTTGTACAGTGAGCCTCAGGCATATTACAGAAGATGGGATGTTGTTGCCAGTGGTTTCTGTTTTGTTCTTGCCCACCAAAAAAAAAAAAAAAGAAAAGCCATTTGTCTCCTCCAGGGCTCTTGGGATTGCCCGAGACAGAGCTAGAAAAGACAGGTCTGTGCTAGGCTCAGTGCCTGTGCAGGGACAGGCAGCACTGCTCCCCTGGCTTTGGCAGGAGTTGGATGAGGTCAGTGTCTTTCACTTAGGTGTTCTCCCTTCACACGTTTGTAGAAGTTTTATGACTTGCCCAGATTTACTTGTATTAGACTGGAGCCTCCATTTATCAACCAGTTGGTTTGGTACAGTGGACCTGTATTCATGAACGAATGCTCAAATAGCATTTACCAAATGGTGGTTCTGTGGTTTCCTAGGAGGCAAATCCTCTGAATATCTTCAAGAGAAATATGAAATAAAAGGTTCTTCAGGAAAAGCTTGTTTTCCTCCTGGATAAATAAATGAAAAGGAGTAACACAAAAGGTGGACTGCAGAATGGAAGCTTGTAATAGACAACTTTGTGAACTTTGACAGCCAGCTCTGTTACTGAGTTGCTGTATGTCTTTGGGCAAATTGTTATATTTCTATATTAATTGTTTTTAAACAATGTAAGGATAAATGAAGTAGTAGTTGAGTTTTTTAGAATACAAGACACAGTGGGTGGAATTTGGACTCTGCTGTAAACCATGAGCATGTGACTACACTGAAGTCAAATGCAAACCTAGGTGTACACTCCCAAGGCGTTAAATGAAGTCCAACTGCTGTTGATAGAGGATTTTGTGAAAGTTTTGTCCCACACCTTTATCTTTTTGAAAACACTTAGTACCAATTGTTAACATAATTCTTTCACTCACTGCAGAGCTGGCTTGCAAATACATACTTAAGCACACACTCAGAACTGGAGGCAGGACAGGTGAATGCAAGATACTGTTCCCATTGGATTCTTGAGCAGGAAGTTGCCGAAGGCTAATTTTATTTCCCTCCTGGCTTAGCCTCTTCTGCCTTTAAAAACGTTTGCATTGAAAATCACAGCATCTGACTTTGCTTCGTCTGGTGGCTTTTAAATGTTCACGCACACAGAAGCTACATTAGACACATGGTGTATTTATTCCCATCCCCTTGACTCTAGATGTTTTCCATAAACACTATGAACTCTCTCAGTCCTGATGCTGCCTTGGATGCTGACTCACTAAGCATTGACGGTTTTGGTTTCATCATGCAGCTGACACACACGTATAAACAGATTCACGAATGGACACGTTCTTCCTCACAGTCTCTCCACATTTGAAACATTTGATATGCCAGGTCTCAACTTCCATATAATTTCCCACACAAAGAGCTCTGATTTCATTCCATACCTTAAAATAATGCCTTTTTTTGATGCCTTTGCTGTCTTTTTAAAAATGGTGCTCTTCAGTAGCAACAGTGAAAATGGGAACCTGTTATCGTTATCGCCTATTGTTAGCGATTGCCTGTTGTTAACCTATTGTACAGGTTACAGGTGCGGAGCAGGCTTATGCGCTTTTTAGCTTGTACAGTGGTGATTCTGAAGGGTGAAACCCCCAGGATGTGTGTAGTGAAGGACCAGCGATACTACAGAATTGGTGCGGCTCTCCTCAGACTGCCTTGCCGGAATCTACACCCTGCTTGAGAAATCACAACCTATGAGAATATAGAACAATTTCTAAGGCAGAGCCATGGCTGGTATATATTGTAGCTCCACCGACTTGGGTTCCCTTCTGTTCCTGTTCATCCCTTGATTTTTTTTCAGAGCTGAAAGGATTAATGCAGAAATAAGTTCTGCTCCTGATTCTGCCACCGGCTAACTAGGAGGTTTTAGATAAGTTTCTTATTTTGTGCCTCAGTTTCCTCATCCATAAAATATAGGTGAAGATTTTTGAATGTTTTTTTAAAACTCTGAAACTACTGATGGAAAATCATTGTAGAAAGGCTATTAGTTATTAACAAAAATGCAAGATGATGCTGTTGCAATGCTGATTCCTTGCATGGTCAAATTCGTCTTGAACACAGGCTTTCTGATGAACTAAATAGTATTAACTGTACTTTGAAAAAATGAGAATATGAAGAAAGATAGTTGAAGAACATGCCAGTAGGAAGAAAACATTAATTATAAAACAACTGCTATCCAGGAGCTGAGCTCTCAGCGGGCAGTCACTAAAATAATGTTCTTATTAATAACAGTGGTAAGCCAAACATAAATAAGTTGCTTAGCATTGAATTTAATTGTTCTTTTAGGTGTCTGACTCAATATCATCATCAAAACAGGAGAGTCACCAACAAATGATATCTTTTTTACATAATTAACTTAGGGCAGCAGGGAGTAATTTATTTAGGCAGATTTTAATTATTGAAAGTCTAGCAAATAAGACTTCTTAACTGTATTTTCAGCAGAGGACATTTTATTGTTCACCTAACTCCTACACAATACTTACTTTTTTGGGGAAAAAAAGCACTTCTAATATAAAAATGTAGTAGCAATTATTTAATAATAACTGTAATACCTTGCTTTTTGTACAGAAGGTTAAATGTGCAGATTAGAAAGGTCATCTGTGTGGCTGTTATCATAGCACCAGGAATGTCTTTTACACTTTTTTCTAATGTAGTTGAGTAACAGAACACAACTATTGCTTACTAAAGGAAAACAAAAAATCATAGTTTTAAAGATGTTGGCAGATGACCCACAGTCTGGGCAGATTTTAAAGGAGACACAGTCTCTAGTGGAACATGGTATTTTTGTTCTGCACTCAAAAGTGGATCAAACTTCTGTGTCAATATTCTCTAATGCATTCTGGACTCTGATAGTGTTATTGATGCCAGTCAGAGCCTCCTGAATGCTACAAGTCTTAAACCAGTGTGTAGAAAATGCACTAAATTAATTGAAATCTTTCTGTTCATCGTACTAAATTGCAGGCTCTGAGAGCTGCTTAGCATTGTCCAGCTCCTACTTGCATGTTAATGTTTCTGTGCATTACGGAATTTCTTGTACTGCCAAACTCGTGCTTGAGCAGCACCACTGCGGCTGGAGAGGTGTGCTGTAAAAGGGGCCGTGTGTCCTTTTCCTTGGACTGGATAACTTCAAAGTCTGTGTGTCACCTGAAGGACCCCCCAACTTCCCCTGGCAGCACCCAGCGTACGGGGGGAGCGCTTAAACCGTGCCTGTAGTGAAATCTGCATCAACAAATAGCAAACTAAACTGGCTGTGAGAACAGACGCCTAGCAGGGAGGCTGTGGCTGTGATGACAGTGTATCGTAAGCTGTCACCCTTTGTCTGTGTTATTTTTTTGTTTCCATAGCTGCCTGTAGTGGCAAGGGTCCTTCCAGATGCCCAGACACTTGTACCCCTCGCTGGGGGCTGTGTGACCAGGGCAAACTGGCATTGCTGTTGCCTGATGCTGCCGTGCCCAGTGCGAGCAGTGGAGGGAAGGCAGAGCAGGGCCTTTCTGGGGCCTTTCAGTGGTGCTAAATTTTCTTCTTTTGAAAAAACAAATAAGCCCAGCTCAAAAGAAGGCTGAACGCGAAAAGACACCTCGTTGTTTTGCAGATAACAGGTTTGTGCCATACATGACAGGGGGTCTGACGGGCCCTCTAGGTTGGACCTAGAGCCAGGGAAAGAAGGGATAAGGTATGCATCTGGGGAGCTTGGTCACCTTATCTGATAACAGAGGAGTTACTTAAAAGATTTTATGATCTCGTCAAGCTGCTCAGTCTGGAGAAACCAGTTGCTTCCAAGTAGTTGCTCCTCGTCTCTCCATTATCCTCTAAAAACAGAGGACGTGGGGCTTGCCGTCTCTTGGGATAAGACCGACAGCTTTCCAAACGCAAGCGCCCACTGGAGCTTCCCCTGCCTTCTCCGCATTCCCCAATAGGTCAGCGGCATGCTCTGAATATCCCCAGTGGATTCTCTTATGTCATGTTTATCAGGGTTGCCCTGGGCTGCTAATATGTTTTGGATTGTTTGTGCCGCACATGACATATGGGCAGGTTTTCATTTTGGTGAAAGGTGATCCCAGGGAAGGAAAATGTATTATGTTGGCAAGGCCAATAGCGGCGATGGCCCAGAGGCAAAGTCACTGCAGTCGGGGATTATTTAATTATTATGGTTGGCCAATGTTCTGGCCAGTCCCCGAAACGAGGTTTCTGGGTAAGTAAAGCTGTGTGCAGTAGCGGGGGACTGCTGTGACAGCCTTCTCCTGCTTGGCACCCTGACCTCCAGCCTGGCGTGCGTTTCCCAGGAACCCAGAGATGGGGCTGCAGGCTGACCGCTGCGCTACTCGCCTAAAATTGCAAATCCTGCAAAAATCAGCACCAGGGAGTATATCAAGGAGCCTTTCTCCCCCTCTGCTTTTGTAAGGCCAGTCCTGGGATTTGAGCTGTGTGATGAGCGTTGAGCCCGGCACCCTTTGAAGAGCTCCAAAGGGAGTTTGTCACTGGCGCTCTCCCGAGTCCTCCCTGTAGCTCCGTGCTCCCTCCTCCTCCTGGCACGGCCTCTTTGTCTGGCTCATCGAGGTGGTTGTTAACTGCAGCCAGAGCTAATCTATCTCCCTTTCTTTCCCTGCTTCAAACACTTCTGTCTTGTGTAAGAGCTTTTAATGGACTGGAAAAAAAAAAAAAGGAAAAAAAAAAAAAAAAGAAGAAAGGCAACTGTCTGAAATGAAAGAAGAGCGCAGATGAGATGAGCACAGACAGAAAGAAAATGTTTTTGAAAAGGGAATAGGTGGGAGGAGGAGAAACACCGTAGGCTTTTAATAAGTAGTTTAGTTTTATTCTTGTGCTATGTTTGTTTCATGTTTCCTAGCTCAGATTGAAGGGATTACAGGTTGTGTAGATTTTCTGTTCAGGTCCCACTCACGTGACCAAACTCTATATATTTCATAGGAGATGCTTTTCTTTCCTTCTTTCTCCCCCCAGGAAAACAGGCTATGATTTATTTTCACTCCCCTCTCACAGAGCTGCTGTGCAAATGGATGCCATACTTAACTCCCTGTTTCAAGAAAAGAGTAATACTGTCCAATTCTGTCTGCAGTGTTTCACTCAGTCTATTACAAAGCAGCTTTTTTCTTCCTCTTGCAATTTCCCTTGAATATCAGCCATGAAAAATTGATTGGTTCACATAATTACTAATCTCAACTCTCCCTATTGCTCAAGGAAGAATTTTAGTGGTGTAACACGTAACCTGAGATGTCACGGAAACTCAGCCTCCAAGTGGGTCTCAGCCTTTTAAGCTTCTGTTAGGAAAGATTTGTAGGTGCTGTATCTCCTGTGATGTGAAACACCTTTAGCACCTTTGAATTTCCTCACTCAGCCTTTTGGCTTTTGGGTCTCTTCTGCTCAGAAATCTGCTCTTAAAGTTGGTTGCATCCAGCAATAAAAATGTGCCTTTTTTTAGAGTGAAATCAGCTACGAGTTTAGTAGGAATTTCCAAAGGGTATGTATATTTAAAAAAAAAAAAAAAAAAGAGTGCTCATTAGACTTGTCAGTTCTTTGAGGACTCAGGCACTGGCACTGAGGTCCATGTGTTAGCTCTCCAGGGCCAGCATTCAGGCTGTGCCCAGAGGTCGCTCACAAGAAGTTGGGCTGTGATGTGGAGGGTGAGTTGAGGCTTGGGCAGAGCAGTGACCCCAAGAGGACAGCACTGCAGGACTGCCTGTTTCTGGGGATGTAAATATAACAGGAGGAGCACGCAACACCCTGAGTACATAGATGGATATTTGAGTGGAAGTATGGTGCCGGCTCAAAGTCAGACTACTTCTTGTGGTCTCAACTATGTTCTCACACCTAACAAACAGTGAAACCCAAGTTGTATGGATGAGAGACCTCTGGCACTTCTCATGCCTGCAGGTATAAGTATGTTGCATCATCTATCTCCTGCAGAGACCCAGTAGGTAAACTAGAGACTTCCAGACGAATCTGAACACAGGTCGGAGCTCTGTGTCACTGATCCATTCAGTTTGTCTGTAGGTCAGAAACCCAGAGATCTCATCTTAGAGGTGCTACGTCAGAGATTTCCTTGACTTATTTCAGTTGATGTGACAAGCTCCAGCCTCAGGTGCTTCATGATATTCACTTTACACAAACCAAGTGTAAAAGCAACCCTTTGTAATTAAGTCCTGCTTCATGTCTTGGAGTTCTGAGGCACTAAAAGTTCGTCATCTTCCTTATCTGTTTAGTGTCTAAGCACATAAGGGTTGTGGGATTTTTTTTTTCTCTGGAAAGAACCTTGTGAATGGGTATCTGCAATGGATTCTTGCTCACTCTAGGTTAGTGTAACACTCCTTATCTCAAAGTTGCTCCTAATTTAGACAAGAGAAAGAATTCTTGATGGAGAAGAAAATTAGGCTCGATGGCTTCTAGAGCAACTGGCATGGACATGGGGTTTTTGTTGGTTTTCTTTCATTACTGTAGCTTCACATGTGCTGTCCTTCGTGCCTCAAGTGCTAAAGATGACTAGAGGAAAATAAATAAGTTGTATGTATTAGCAAACACAGCCAAGACTCTCAAATGTTACTTGTTTAGTGTTTTGAAGAGGACCAGCACTGAGATTGTTGCCTGGTCAGTGGCACCTCAGTTGCTGAACTGCCTGCCTTTAAGCCCCAGCCTTGTACCAAAGTGCTCTTATGGGTGTTTAACAACTGCAGGTGGGGGAGGAGGCATCTCCCTGAACTCAACACAATATTGTGGTTCTTGGCCTCTTGGTAGAGGGATTTCAGGAAATGACTGGGTTATCTGGTAATGCACCCCTGAAAAAGTCAGGAGCACTTGCTGAAGTTGCCTACCAAAACAATAGGCATTTAGTTTTGTGCTTGGTTGCACCTACCATGGGGAAGAAAAGTGTTTATATTGAACTTGGGGATTTTGCACAGCCATATGGAAGAAGAGCTACTAACCCATCCCACAGTGGTTTCGTATGGCATTCATCTGCTACCATCAGATCATAGTTGTTCTTGTGGGCTGCTTACTTGCATGAGGTGTTCAATATTTTTTTTTGTAACCTGAACTCATATTGCTCTTGGGCAAGTGATAACTGACTCCCTGGTTGATTTTTATGTCATGATCATCCCTTCAATTAAAATTTCTCTGCATGTTGCTTCTTAAGATTACTGCTCAGGCACATAAGTTTTCTTCATGTCTACAAACGTGCCTTTGTGGACTGTGCAGCGTCATCTGTATTATTAGTTACGGAAATCACTGTTTTATGTGTTCAAAAAACGGATGAGACTTTTGGAAATGCATCCATCTTCAATTTTTCTGGGCTAGAGCCTTCTCTTTGCAAAAATTGCATTATTTTGGAACACTTCCCTATGCATATGTTGTCTGTTTCTAATGCTATCAGTAGCTACTGTCCATTTGAGAACATTACACTTCGTTCCTTCCTAAAGAAACACCATACTTTTGTGCCAAGTTTGCAGGAGGCTGCAGCCAATAATCTGACTTTTAAAACTGAAATCCAAAGGGTAACAGCAGTAAGAGGAGACGGTAGATCTTCTACATTGTCTTCTACAGCCATCCCAAGGTGTTTCATCCCATATGAGGTTTGCAACGCTTAGTTCTGCATGTACTCATTGGTGTTAATTGGAGTAAGAGTGGCCTAGCAAGCAGTGCTGGGATCTGGCTGGTGTTTTCTTTGCCTCGTTTTGGTGCTGACTTTCCAAATTCTCTTTCTCTTCTGTGTTCTTCACCTCATCCATCTTACAATGATTGTACCCTTTGTGCAGGGCATTGGTATGGCAGTTGATTAGTGCTACCTAGTCCCTAAATGTTTGGGATCGTTTGAAGGAGAAGGGGAGGCAGTGTGTAAAGCGCCATTCCTACATGAGAAGCCCTACCTGCTTCACCACGTGTGCTCCAGCAGCTGGCATTTTGCAGGTCGATTGAGATGATATGTTGCAGGTTAGACCAGGGCGTGCTGTAAAGGAAAACGGTCTCTTCATCCAGTTCCCTTATGGACGGCTCCTCATAGAAGGGCAGTTCTGGGTATTGACGGCAGAGATGAAAACAAAATGCATCAGCTGGGATCTGTGTTGCTAACACCACAGAGAGGAGACACTTCTTACAGGGTCCACTGGCCTGAGCTCTCAGCTGTGATTATCCTCATCTGTCCTCTTTCACTCTTAATAATAATTTTGACAGTGCTTCCTTCTCTAGTCTCTTCCCTCATAAGCCAAGAGCTTTGTACTATTCAGAGTGACCCATTCTTTTGTGCCAAGGTCAAAACTGGAGGGGGGCGGGGGGGGCGTGTGTGTGTCTGTTTTTACAAATGGGCTTATGTCCTATAGAAAAAAAAATAATTCCAATTAAATGCAGACTAGAGCTGTAAATAGCAACGGCCTGGTAATTGCTGTACCAACTTAGATGAAAGTATTACTTAGTGATTAAATGTCAACAGGTTTCATAAACAGCAAATGTCTTTAAGTTGACATAAAGAAGGCCTGGCCTCTCTGGAGGTCATTGTAAATACCAGATTTATTGTGCCTCAGTGGAGAATGCACTGAAAATGGAAAGGGAAATGTCACTGTAGATCTTTGGAGTGTCTCAGTGGAACAGAAGGGTTGTTGGTGCCTGCAAGAAAAAGCTTTTGACTCCTTGAACTAACGGTTCGCAAACCATATACAATACATGGTACCTTATTGATCAAATGTTCTTTTTTCAGGTCAGACTATGATGACTGGAGACCAGCACTGGCCAGCTTGCTTCAACCTATCCCATTTCCCAAGGAGTAAGTTTGCACTGTCTTGGTATTTACTGGGTTATTTATGAGGAAATACAGTGTCAGCTAAAATCCCACAGTAATGGGAGCTTTCTGCATCTCGTATTGATTTAGAATCTAGAGTTGATTCTGGCTGATGCAAAGACTTCCCCATCTTCATCTTCCTTCCCCATTTCTCTAAGGTGATCCTGAAGAGAAGAACGGCTAACTAGAGACAGGCAGATAAAAAAGGAAGGAAAGCTGGTGAGGAGGAGATTTAGTAGAGGAGGATGCTTTACTGGCATCACAGGGACTCGCATTGTTTGTATTTTGCATTAAATGAAGAAGCTACCTTACAAGTTATCAGCCAAGGTCCCTCAGAAACCTATTAATGAACAGTAGTGTTTATAAAATGCAGACCTCCACGGACAAACATTACAACCTGTAATTGTACAATTTGCTAGCTTATCACATCCCCTAATGACCTGATGTCTTGAATCAGAGAGGTCTAATCCTCCGTGCCAGGTTACCTGGGCTACAGCAAGAGCTTGGAGATAGGCAACAGAGACATCATTTACCTAAGTCAAATGTGAGTCCTGGGGGAGGTGTAAACCCTACCATGATGCAAGGAGCTCCACAGAGTGACCATTAATTGCTTTACTGATGTATGATGTTAATTAGTAGTGACCGTACCTTAATTACATTGCAATTAAAAAATTCACCCAGCTCTTGGAGGTAGCCAAAAGTCTGTTTTTAATTATACAGCTGTATCGTAAGTCTTTTACTTACTTTCTTCTGACCCACAGCTCCCACTGACATTAGTCAGAGCCTTGTCTAGGACAGGACTGAGGAAGAGCTATAATATTTGTTCCAAGTGATTTCACTGCCTGCCCCCCCTCCTTTTTTTCCCCCCCTAGATTAAGGCAGGAGGCTTTACCTGATCTTTGTTGGAAAGATTATTCTTTTTGTCTTGTGTGCTGCAGTTGCTTAGCAAATCCTTTTATTAGCTGGAAAGAACTGAAAATGTTGTTTGGTTTTTGTGGTTTGGTTTTTTTTTTCCCCATCTCCCTTCTCTCAAATCCTCATATTCTTCTGTTTTCTGTTTTAAATTTCAGAGCTCTTGCACATGAGAAATTCACAAAGTAAGTTGTGTACAGGGGTTGTGTTGTAACAGGGGCCTTGTTTGTTTTATTAAAGGGGGTAATTACTTAAAATACTTGTACTAGTCAATAATAGCAATGATGCATTATTCAATATTGTCCCTCTAATGTTTTTTATCTGTGAGAGGCTGTGAGCATGTTCTGTTAGCAATAAAAAGATGTAGTTTTCTTTGTAATTTACTGTGAAGGCAGGAGCCCAAGGACTAAAGACTCTGGATGCTGATAGAATTTACAAACCAGTTTGTCACTGCACATCTCTGAAAGCTTTTCTCGACTATTGTACATATACACTGTCCTTGACACTCACTTTTAGACCTCATATTTCCCTCCTGTGGAAGCAGTTCAACTAGTTTCTCTCTGAAGTGCATGTATATATGTGTTGTAAAGTGGAATTCAAGAGAAATGTGACACTTGTGAGAATACTGCAACCAGCAACTGCTTATTCTTGTCCTTTTAACTTTTTTTTCAGGGAGCTGAAATACGTGATTCAGAGATTTGCAGAAGACCCGAGGCAAGAAGTGAGTTTATTGCCAGTTTACACAGAGTATTAATTGGAGGGATTGCAAGTATACTTGTTAGAAGGTCTCTCCTTAAGTAGTTGGTGGCATGGTGTGGGTTTGCTGTGCTTAAGTCTCTAAGGGGCAATAGTCAGGGCACACGCTCTTACTATGAAAGGTTCGTTGCCTTATCTATAAACATGTGTTGTCACCCCCTTGTCTGGCATCAGTTGGTGTCCTGGCTCCGCAGTAAACTGCAACCAGCAAGATTTTCCCATTCCGTTGATTCTCTCAGAGCTTTCCATCTTCTGTACAAAAAAAAAACGGGAAGCAAAATCCGTGGATTCATACAGCTTACAAAATAACAGGTTTTATTTAGCAGCGTTTTGGTCACATTGTGTGCAAATGACCATAATTCTCATGAATTAGCAGGAGAAAGGGGGTGGGAGGTGTGTTACTGGAACGAGTGCGTAGCTGTAGCCTCATGGTGGCTGAATGCTTCAGAGCTGCACATGTGGCTTCTTCAACATCATCAGCTTGGGCTGAGTCAGAGGGAACCTCTCATCCGCATTGATTTTTGGTGCTGGCATAAAGGGAAGAAAGCTTACCCAAACTGTGGGTGAGGAGACTCTGTCGTCATCATCATTGCCCAGAACTCCTGGTTTTCATGGTTTTAGCCTTTGTGAACAGTAGTCATCCTTGTCAGATAAGAGAGATCTTTTTGTCTTAAAAAGGCACCAGGATTTCACCTGTCACTAGTATTGCATGCCCAAAGGAAAGAGCGTGGACTTTACCTCCACCCCACACACGTCAAAAATTGAAATAGAACATCTGTCTCTTGACAGAAAAGGAAAAAAAAAAAGAAGAAAGCTTAATTATGACTCTTCTGTTAAACTGTGGGACTAGATATAGTCATCTCTGCAGTGGGCCAAATTTGGATTAATGTTTGCTCACTGGTGCCAATTCATCTGTGCAACTTCTGTCTTATGTATTCCTATTGAATCTTCCTTGTGGACTTCCTTCACCCTGACTCGGGTCAGGTTTTATTACGGCAGCAATAATAAGAATTTTTAATGATTGGAATGAGCAAGCCATCAGCCACTGCATTTGGTATGCAGATCACATCAGAAGTATAGACACACATGCTGGGAGGATGGGGGGAAAATGGCAGAGCTCAGAAATTTGAGTCTCTTTTTTTGGTTTTTTTTGGTTGCTGATTTTTTTTCCCCCTAGTGAAAGGAGCTGTTGTAGATTAGAGACATTTTGTGTTTGATTTGTGTAAAGGGAATGAAAAAGGCCATGCAATTAGTGATGATACAGCTTCCCTCCTTGTTTATACTGAAAAAATGGACTGTGAGTGGACATTTGCCTGCAGCTCTGTAAATTGGAATATTAACTGTGAAATTTCCAGCAGCCCCTAGTTTTGCAGTTACTTCTTTTGGCCTGGTGTGGGAGACGCTGTTGATTATTGGCAGGAACTGTAACCTTCCCAATGTCTTCACTTCTTGGCAGGTCCACTCATGTTTGCTGAGTGTGCGGGCTGGCAAAGACGGCTGGTTCCAGCTCTACAGCCCTGGAGGAGTGGCATGTGATGATGATGGAGAGCTGTTTGCCAGTATGGTACGTGTTTGCAATAATGTGAGTTTAGTAACTTCTTTGTAGTAAAGTAGCTAATGCCTAGTTGGCAATAACAAGATTTACTTGTTTTTGTCAAAAAAATTACCAAAACCATGGTGCTGCAAACCAGAAGTATTCACCAGGAAATCTAAATCTTTATATCACCAAATCCATTGAACTTCCTTGCAGTCGCAATTTGGTTAACGTGTTAGGTTTCTCTTTTTGAACTTTGGCATGCTTTTTCACTGGTAATGTAATGCACAAAGCCATGCATGTGTATATGTGTGTGCATATGTATGTATGTATTTTTGTATTTATAAATATGTGTGTTGGTGTGTCTGTATAAAGAAATTCAGAGAATATGGATATATTGCAGACAGGGGAGACAGACTGTTCGGCACACCCCCACCTATAGTTTTCATTTGTAGGCTGCCCTATAAATATAAAAACATTCTGTTTAAAAACAACAGAAACATTGAATTAATGAAAGGATGGATGGATGGATGGATGGATGGATGGATGGATGGAGAGATATAAAAATGTGTTAGCAGTTTCTCTGCCCATTTACATCGTTGTGGGGAGGTATAATTAGAAACCAGCATTCCATTTCCTGCAGTTATTTCTTTTGTAACTCTTAGAAGGACTAGACAGAAAATAACAGGTTTTAATCGCTGATGCTGGCACTGTCTTCCTGTGCAACCTGGGTCAAGTCACGTAGGTCTCACTGTGTATTAGTTCTCCATACACCAAGATGGAAATGATATTACTTCCTTTCCCTGGTAAGGGGAAAAACATTTGTTGAAGTTGGCTGTTGGGTGCAGAGCGAAATGACTTTCAGGAGGGTCTACACTTCGTGCATCTACCACATGCCGAACATTTTGGGACATAAAGAACATGCGTGTATGTGTATATTCTTAACTTAAATTCAGATGGATCAGATGCCTTTGAAACAGATAACGGACAAAGATTGTTCACAAAAGTTTTCATCCCTCTTCACTGATTCTGTGCCTTTTCTGTTTGAAAAGAAAATTTCCTCAGAACTGTATCATTACTCCTAAGAGCTTTTGTGGTCCAAGATATTTATGAGCATCAGGAGATGGTGTGCATGAGGAAGCACAATGCTAACACGCATTAATATGCAGTACTCTGTGCCCTTTGCAAGGATGTTGATAAATACTTAAAGAGCTGCTAACGACTAACCATAAAGTTTGAAAAACATCCTGTTCTGAGATGGACCGTACATTAGTGTTAGCGTCAGGGTTTTCCGATGCTCAAGAAAACCTCCAAAAAAGCTTAATGAAAACTGCATGAAATGAAATCCCTTCTTGCTTGAAGCTTACTGTTTTTAAAGGCCACCTGAGCTCATGGATACTTAAAGAAAAAAAGATTTTGTGTTTTTCTAAGGGCCTTGCTGGTACTGAAGCCACAAGAAGAATTGCATGATAGTACATGTTCTGCACAGAACTGACCCCATCATGGCATGATTCCATATTTTAAGCAGTATTGAACATAGTCCAGGCAATACCATGAAGCAAGGGGATCACAGAACGTATTTACATGCTTATTGTAGAGCAGTGAGTTTACATAATGGAGCTCTTACTGCTCCAAGTCATGGGAAACTACAGATTCTCAGTGCTTTACCAGCAAGCTGGTGAATCAACCGTCCGGGCCATAAAGTAAGACTTCAGCTAATCTCCTCTGCAGCTAATCTCTAGGGCTTTTACATGGGAAAGAATGTTGCCAACCCCTTTTGTGAGAAGGGACTCCTATATTTGATTTGTACAAATGGCTTTGCGTTTCTGCCATGGGTGTTACTATGTGATATCATCTGATGCTTTCTGGAGCTTGGAGAGAGCCTGCAGGGCCCTTTGGTCAGCTGGTGGACTCAAAGGAGTCTTACTAAGGTGGTATTCTCAACATCTCTTTCCTTTTGGGGAAAACTGGGCAAAAGGGAAAGCAAGATAACAACCCAAAAGCATGAAAGCATATGAAGTCATCTTTGACTTGGGGCTCAGGACTGCGGACTGCTGGATTTTCTTAAGGCACTCCTTCCTTTCCCAGTCAGCTCCTGTCTTCATTCTGTACAGGTGATTTTTGTCTGTCACCACCCCTTAACTGAGGCTGGTGTTCAGATTGCCAGCCTTTTACCTAGACATCCAGCCCACGCAGCCCTTGCTCACCAGCTGGCATTTCCAGAGAAACTGAACTGCAAACAGATGCAAAAGCAAAATCCCCTGTGGTTCCCTTGAGGCTGGGTTCATCGTGTTACTAGGGATGGGGGCAATTGCACAGCTGCTCTGATATTTCCTGGGGAGCCTATATCGGGCCTCTGGGCTGTCAGCTGAGCTCCTCTATGGAGGAAAACTACCCACTCCCTCATATCTCACTAGGCAGCACCTTTTGAAAAAGTCACTTCCAATCAGCAATAAAGCTGTTGAGAGACTGCAACCATAATCCTAATGAGGGCCTCCTTTTCTTTAGGTTTGTTGCAAATACTTAACATGTCTTTGACTGCATGACAATGTCCCTTCCACAGATACATGTGTTTCTTAAGCTTACACCTCTAATTTTAACTCTGTTTCTCAAATAGGTTCATATTTTAATGGGATCCTGCTATAAAACAAAGAAGTTCCTGCTTTCACTGGCTGAAAATAAATTAGGACCTTGCATGTTACTGGCTTTGAGGGGTAACCAGACGATGGTAGAGGTAAGCCCTAAGCATATGTAGTCATACAGGTTTACGAGCAGTGTTCAGATTTGGTTTCACACCACCTTTCCCAGAATTAGATCTAGCGCAACTAGAGAAGCCGAGTTCAGGTTTGTGCTGTATCAAACGCCAGCAGCAGGCAGTTGGGTTTCTCTTAAGTGGAACGGAATATTGTTGTTCAGCAGATGTGAGTGTGAATTACATGAAAGGTGGGTGCAAGGATTTTTGGAGGGAGAGATTTTTTGCTGTAATTCAGTTGGAGAGGCTAAGGTGCGAAATAAATGGCCATGATGGTATAGGCTGTGGTGAGGGGTCAGAATTCAGAACCACAAGGTTTTTTCCATGATTATAAGCTCGATTCTTGGCTTGCCACCTGCAAAATGAGCAGTGCACAACAAGTGCATTTACGAAACCTTACTTACTTCCATTAATACACATTTTTTTGTGCTTATGATTGGTTATTTTTGTTGTACTAATAGTCTATACTAATTTTTAACTCGGTTTCTTTAGAGAAGTTTCCTGATAAATGTCATCATATATTTTAAATGGAATTGCAGGGTGGTTAAATAAGTGCCAGGAGTTACAATTTTTCATTGACTTAACTCTGTGCATGTAAATTTAATCCAGTAAATAAAAGAGAGTGCTGCATGAATTTGAATATAATGTTACTTGATTTTTTTCATTAAAAATAATTAAAATTATGGAGAAAATAAAAACTTTGCATTTTAATTGTAATGGCATGATGTGTGGCTGAAGAGGAAAGGCAGCATGGAGGGGGGGTGGCTTGTGTCCTAAGCCCCTGTGAACCACTGGAACCATCCCCTGGTGTCTACCTTGCTCCTGGCAGACCCTTGCCCAGGGGTGAGTCAGGCATGTTGCCTGTGAGATGGACAGTGTCCTGGCCACAGCTCGCGGCATCGTCTTCTCTCAGAGCCTCTCTGGCCTGTCCCCATCCCGCCTCATAGACTGGGGACACCTCACATGTATTCTGTGTGCACAGAAACCCCAGCACTTAGGGACGGAAAATCCAGCACTGAGGGAACTGCTTGGCTCTGCTGCCGATGTGTAATGTCCCAGGGCTGCCAGTCTGCAGTCTAGCCAGTGTACCTGGGAAATACTGGATCGATTGTACCTGTT
This sequence comes from Limnodromus scolopaceus, assembly GCA_028565335.1. Lineage (NCBI taxonomy): Eukaryota > Metazoa > Chordata > Aves > Charadriiformes > Scolopacidae > Limnodromus > Limnodromus scolopaceus. Next base: position 41,337,726 of record JAOXNO010000063.1, read on the forward strand.
CTGAAGAGGGCTGTGGCACAAAGCCATCTTCCGGGACTGATGCGAAGTAATTGCACCTCTCAGCCAGAAGGAATGAGCACTAATGGAAAACAGGATAGATAGGCTGACTTTTGGAGATTAGAGTTCATTCTATACAAATAAAAAATTGGTTTCTTGTGTTGGAAGGGCAGTAAATGTTGCTAAGATCCTCTAATCTAGCCTGCATAATGCATGTTCTAAAAACCAACCCAGTAACTTAAACTAGCATGCCTGGTGCAATTAGGATATTTGGAAGAAATTGAACATAAGCACTGCAGTGACCACTCTTCTTTTGTTCTGCTGCTAGATTTTATGTTTGATGCTGGAATACAACATCATCGATAATAACGACACCCAGCTCCAGATCATCTCTACCCTGGAAAGCACAGACGTGGGAAAGAGAATGTATGAACAGCTGTGTGACAGGCAGAGGGAGTTGAAGGAGCTGGTATGTCGCCCTGCATGCGGTATTGCCATAGCACATTGTGCTCTGTACCCTCCAGAAATGGAGGTACAAAAGAAAGACAAGCAGGGTGTGAAATTCCCAGTTAACAACAGGATGGGAGCAGTATTTGGAGGACTTTACTGTGAATATATATACTGTGTGATATTTACTGATGTGTCTAATCCCATACTATGTTTATGAATGATATTCAATAACCTGCTTAGAATCGGTGTGAAAGAATAAAGGTGAAGTCCTGCTGTCTTAAGATCTTACAAGTCAGCTTGTCAAATTCTGCCACCTTTTGACATATGAGTAGCAAATGGCTCTAGTGCTGGCCAGCATTTCCTAATGCTTTGATATTCACACCATTTCACCGAGATGGTCTTTAGGTGTAGTTCTCGGAGCTAGGGCCTATAAGAAAAAGATTATTTTTTTTCCTGATTTTAAAGAGAGGATCTACAGACTGAAGACAGATCTGCTCTCATTAGCACTTCTTCACCTGTGCAAACCTACCCACAATCTTCCTCTTCCCTTTTTCACGTTTATATTTGTCTTCTTTAACCCCTGCTCCCAGCCTGAAGAGTATATGCTTTTTTGAAGTCAAACAAATGATTTTATCAGCTGCGCAGTCTCACCCCCCCACTTCGCTATCTTAGTCCAGCATTTTAAGGCTGTTTCCTTTAAAGTGAAAGTAACCAAATAACGACAGGCTGAATCAGACTAAATGCTGACCCGTGGCACGAAGACCACTAGCTGCGGTTAGTGGATGTCCCCTGGGTAGCATCTAGCGCGCTCAGAAAAAAATCTGTCAGTGCAGAAAAAGCAGGGAAGAGGTGGAAGGTCTGGCAGGGAGCTTTGAAATGGGAGCAGGGTTTGCTCCAGCGGAGAGCTCGCTGTACTTCAGTTGGTCTGAAATGCGGAATGGCAACTTGTTTGACCAAAATATCTTCTCTCTTAACAGCAAAGAAAAGGCGGTCCCACAAGGTTAACACTGCCATCCAAATCCACAGTAAGTAAATCGTGTCAATAGAAAAACAAGCTTTATTTTTCCATATTTAAACACTTGATTTACGTTTGCCATGTGGCACAGTGGTTTTGCTCAGTGGACAGGGGAGCCATTCCCCTTGCTCTGTCAACACAACTGGAGTTTACACAAGTAAGGGCACGTTTCTGCTCTTGGGTCTGTGCAGCAGTTTCCAACACCAGTACGTGCATCTGATTGTCAGATTTATACTGGTGCGCAGATTTGGAACTGACAGTAGGATTTCATGGTAGATTTGGGGACAGAATTTTGCATTAAAGAAGCAGACTTCAGTGTCCAGTTCTGGATCTTGGACATGAAGGTCTGAAAGAGACCCATCACTGTTGCAATTAAGCCTGGTGTAAACCCAGACTAACTTCACTGGGCCCAGGTGATGGTCCTGTACACAGCTTGGATCTAGAACTTGCAGTGAAATCTTCATTAAGTTAAAAGATCCATCTTGGTCATTTGTGCTGACACTGAAGCCTTCGTGTCTCATAAGGCTACACACGCAAAGAAGGTTTTTGTCCTAGTGTCTGGATACATTTTTCCCAGGGTGTGTGAAGCAAGGCTGCCACAAGAGCCCAGCCGCTTTGCCAAACAAACAGAAACTTCTCTCTGTGGTTCTCTGTTACTGTAAACAAGTGGTGTAATTGTGCAACTCTTGCTGGTTAACAGTATCAGTGACACCACTGCCGATGATTGCAGGCTGAGGAGTCCGTAATGTCCCTTATCAATCTGTTGTTTGCTTTCAGGATGCGGACCTGGCCCGCTTGCTAAGCTCAGGATCTTTTGGAAATTTGGAAAACCTCAGCCTGGCCTTTACCAATGTGACGAGTGCTTGTGCTGAGCACCTCATTAAACTGCCTTCACTCAAGCAGCTGAACCTGTGGTCAACTCAGGTAAGTGCTTTGCAGACTGAAACTCGGAGCAGGAACCAATGCTGACTAATTCTGAGATTTCACATTACGTCAGCACGAGAAGAGTGTGTGAAGAGCCCTGCTTAGAATGAGTTTGTCCTCATGCTATTTTTACAGAGCCTTTCTATGGTCTAGCTCATCTTGGAGGCTGATTTTTCTTTTTATTTTTTTCTTCAATTTTTTAAAATTTTATTCTTTTTAATTTTAAAAGGGTTGCTGCCACCTTAGACTGAATGTTCCGCTTAGGCATTGTTGATACTGTGTACTTTACAATACATATGCTGCTGTTCATCTGAGAAGTGTTTATGCTTTCACCCATTTAGGATGAAAGAAATGATGCTGTGCAGCTCATATGGTCAAACAAAACACAGAGCCTATGCAGTGTAGGCAGTGAATTGCCCTGAATGCAGATCAACCAGAATTTCTTTAAAAACAGTAGCAATAACAAGAAACTCAAATAATGAAAAAAATAGAAGAAAACTATAATGAGAATGTGGTTATTTTGTTAGCAAAAAGAGGCCAAGTTAACTGAGTAAATTATTCAGCTGTTAATTGAAGGAACTCTTAAATTTTTCTTCTACATATCCCTGCTGGGTTGGTCTCTGAGGTTCTCCACTAAGTAGGTTTTCCCCATTTTCTGTTAGCACCTATTTGTAGTGCTTGCTGAAAATGTGATTATTCTCAGTGCAGCCACAAAAAGCAGCATTTTCTTCCACTCAAATGCCATGTAAATATCTTGTTTTGTTTTCCTAACTACTTTTCTATCCCAGAAATTTCCTCTTTTTGTGTGGGGAATATGAAGGAGAATCTGATTGTTTGCTTGTTTTAAGGCTGTCTTGTATCTCCTCCAGATTTGTCCTAACAATGTAACTTTTGGATTTGAAAACTTTGATGCTTCTTGGTGAAAATGAATTTGATTTCACAGGACAGAGAGACTGTTTTTTGTATATATTTTTAATTATTAAAAAAAAAAAAAAAGAGAAAAATTTGGATTCTTTTTATTTTGCGATATCCTGGTTTCCATTAATCTGGAATTTGGAAACAGCAGAAACGAAGTGGGTCAATAGAACAATTACCAATCAAAAGTGCATTGTTCTTGAGACCAAAATAGCTAATTAATACCACTTGCATTATGCTTTTTTTTTCTTTTTTTTTTTGTGATGTGGTTGGGAACTGGCTGAGACTGCCGTAACCATCTCGCATAGCCTGGGCGAGAGCTCTCTCGTACGAAGTCCAGACTTCAAAGACACCATTCTAATGAAACGATGGCCTGTGGTTAAGTGCGCACAAGTCGCTTAATTTTTCTGTTCCCTGTCTGCAAAATGGGGATAAAAGTTATTTGCTTTCTCTCCTATCGTTTGAGTTTGCGGGAAACAATCTGAGTGTGGCTCTGAGGGCTTATCTGCAAACCTCCTTTTGCCGTGCCCCGTTTGCACCGAGGTGCTTGCCCGTGGGGTTCGTCCAGTGTTTGAAAACAACTTTGCTTGCGCCCCACAGTTCGGAGACGCGGGGCTGCGGCTCCTGTCTGAACACCTCACCATGCTCCAAGTGCTCAACCTGTGCGAGACTCCCGTCACGGATGCTGGGCTGCTGGCACTTAGTTGTAAGTGACCAAAACGAGCTACGGGGAGGGGGGGGAGAATTATGGGGGTTTGGAGGAATTCACGTGGGTTCAGGCAGAAGATTGATTTCCTGGCCGCCACAGCGCCGCTTCCGCAGGGATTTAGGAGAGGCCGTGGTTGTCTTTGGGTTCATGCTTCCCTCCTCCCTGCCCTCTCAAGCGGCTGTTCAGCTGCAGGACACTGATCTGAGCCTGACAACGCTCGGTGGCCTCCTGTGGGCTTTGTTGTCCCAGGCAATACTCTGCCTCTGGCCTCTGACTTTGCTGGTGGCACTTGTCTCCATCACATGTGGTGACCTGTGGCCCTGGGACTCCCCAGCTTTTTTCCACGCGCCCTCCTGTGGGTGTCCCCTCTGGGTGGGACTCCGGCCTCGTGGTGCAGGAGGGGAAGATTGCAAAGCCATGTGGCAACTTACTGCTCAGTTTAGCAACCCTGCACAGCAGCTTTCCCACCCTCCCTGGCATTTTTTTGTTCCTTCTCTTTTGGTGACTTGAAACTCCTGCTATTCTTAATTTAAACAGGGGCCACCTAAGCAGCATTTGGGGTTCCCCTGTGCACTGAGAGCTGCTCAATGTGCCAAAAAGAGACCCTTTCCTACATCCAACAGTGTACTATAAAGCTCTTTTAAAGGTTTAAAGGGCTCCTTTAATAGGCTTGATCCTACACAGACGTGCCAGACAGGCCAGTAGTGATGGCTCATCTTAGGAAACTATTCTGTTAAGTACTGCAGCCTAAAATGGAAAAGGAGGGGGGGGGAGGGAGGGCAGGGGGAGGGCTGCTGGATCAGCATGGCCCCTGCGTGCACCATCGGAGCGCTGAGAACGGGCACTGTTCAGAATAATGTGCAGGAAACTGATTATGAGAAGTTGTCTGAGCTCCTTTGAAGTCAGCGGACTTCAGCATATGCTTAATGGCCCTTCCTAAATAGGGACTTTTTCCTGGATGAGGGCCCAAACAGCTGTTTATCCATTTGTACTTCTATACTTTACACTATTCAGCTTTTTTCCTGAGAGTGCTGCACATAGTCATGGCTTGTTTATGCTTTGGCCTACTGTAAGCCTGATATTTTAAGAAAATGCAGCATGATCATAAATATCTGTGTGTTTTCTCTTTCAGCCATGAAGAGCCTGTGTAGTTTAAATATGAACAGCACCAAACTTTCAGCAGATACCTATGAAGATCTCAAGGTATTTCTGAATTGCAGCCTCTAAAGATGAGAAGTGTCTGGCCCGGGAGGGTTTAGCAAGTACATGGTGGTAGAGGAACTGGTCCCAGGGAGTGGGTAGCATGAAAATCATCTGAACAGGGTAAGGTGGATTTTTGGGGAGAAAATGACTGAAAACAGCATTCTGAGATTGCTGGCTTTGATGGACTCATTTGGGAAACCGAATGCTGAATGGACAAGTGTGAGATGGGATCAGAAGCTGAATCTTTCTGCCAGTGCTATCAGCAGTAAAGGTTTAATAAATAGGAGCAGATTGGTTGAAATAAGGATCCACGGATGGGTAAAACGTAGTGCACACCTCCAAAGCCATTGTTTAGCCAGGACCAAAAGTAACATGGGTGAGCAGCATTAAGGAGCTTTGACTCAGAATGCAAAGGGAGAATCAAAAGCATTGAGGAAGGTGCAAGTTTATCTTGACACCTCTTGGACTGGAAGCGGGCTTTAACCAGAAGTTTGACATGTAAGGTGTCTGGTGTCACCATTTGTACTGTGAATTGACAACCACTTTGCCAAAATGGTGTAAAGAGCTAGAATGTAGCTGTGGGAGGGGAACGGCCCCAGGTGGTTTCAGAGGAAGACCGCCCGAGATGCCTTGGCTTTCATGACCTCACGTGGACTTTGTCTTCACTCTGGTGTTGCGTGAATTGCATCTCCCAAAGTCTAACCTTATAAACCCAAGCCCTCAGGATGAAACTCCACGTTATATTTTCTTGTTTGTTGAAACCTTAGATTGTGCCAGGTTTATTCAAAAAGGTCACAACCTTGGGTTGAGTTTCGAATTTGAGGCAAGATCTGAAACTGCTCTGCTTTCAAAATTTGCTGAAAACATGTACCTTTGGTTCTGGCTGTGGAGCCAGGGCTCCCCCAGGGACGCAGTTGCAGTGCTGCTCGCATGGATTTTTCAAGATCAAGTTTTCAAAACTTGTGTCACAATTGTATATGCGAAGAAGTCGTCCTTGGAATTAACAGCTGGCTTGCAGATGGGTTCACACAATGGCTTGTATTTACAGACAATCAGGGTCAATGCTGTATTTGGCCCAGGGCTCTGACATGGAGCCTATTGAAAGGCTCCTCCAGTCCTACCCCTGCTTCTGAGCCCCTTTGCCACCAACTTCAGACCGAAACTCAGATTTTCCTCTCGCGTTCCCTCTGCTCTGGCGTTGCATGACCAGTCCTTAGCAGCAGCAGGAGGAAGTGACTTGCTGGGACAAACAGCAAAAGGGGCTGCGAGCAAAGTCCTGATGATTGCAGAGAATTAAAAAAGCTGAGAAAACAGGCATGCGTCACTTTTTCCCCTCTCACCTCTTTCATTGAGATTTATCTTAGTGGCCATTTTTTTTAGCGCTGTGTGTGTGTTCAAAGCGAGGAGTGTAATAGTTTCTTTCCCTGGGGCACGTGGTTGTAGGTCTGTTGAGAACAGCTCAGGCTTCAAAGAACGTATTTTTTGATACAAATCTTTCCTTCTTCTCCCCTTGGTGTGTGAGAGCGTTTTGGGGCACAAGCCAGTGATGACATTTCCTCTCTGCTCCATCCCCCACCCCACTAAACACGCTTGCACACACACACAGACACCCACATATGTACCAGGCAGGCTGAACCAGACAATAAATAAACACCCACTACTGAAGTCATTATTGCCTAACTGAAAAATTATTTGCTGGCAGTGTCTGTAGGATTATGACTAGCTCTTATCAAAATATGCGTGCATATAAATCAAGGAGTGAGGTAATAATGACTCCTAGAAACTTCCAACTCCTCAATTATGCCCTAGCCTAATTAAACGTGTTTATTTGTTTTGAGAGAATTAGCCATACAATTATGGTCAGAGAGCATGGAAACGGGATCGGCAAGTAGGAGCAGTGCAAACAGCCGGTTCCCGTCTGCCTCGCGCAGGGTAATTGAGGAGCAATGTGTCCAAATGCAGGGGAGTTATGGAAAGGAGACCACAGAGACACCAAAACTTCCTAACGCTCTCCAGATTTTTTTAGTACATGGAGGGAAAAACGGAGCAATGGCTTAGTGGGGAGGCTGAGGAAGGTACGTGTGGCTGCCGCTGTTTGAGTCCGCTGCCTTCACGGTTGGAGTCTGATAAATTTTGCCAAGCTTTTGTATAAAAACCAAAGCTCGGGCTCTGGTCGGGCCCTGGTCGCTGGTGCGTGGGTTTCACTGGAGCCTCTCGGTTTTGCTGCGGGTGGGACTTAGTCCTGGGTGTCCGTGAAGGCTCAGCATCCTCTTCCCTCATTGACACCTGTAATGCTTCAGCTCACTGCTGACCACCGCTGGTTCTCTGCAGGGTCGAGCCGTAGCCCGTCTTCCCGCAGTTTGTGGCCGATAGATCGATCCCCCCGGTCCGCTGATGGCACAGATTTTGATGGGAACGTTTTTCCTGAGAACTGAACGTGTGTCACTAATTCTGGCCTTTTTCCTGTCCCCCCCCACCACAGGCTAAACTGCCCAATCTGAAAGAAGTGGACGTCCGCTACACCGAAGCCTGGTGAACTCTCCCTGCCTCCCGCTCTTCTCTTTTGCTTCTCACCAGAAGGAAAAGATTTTTAAAACAAACAGAGAAAAAAAAAACAAAACACAAACCAACCAACAAACCAGAAAAAAAAAAACAACTTTTGGCTAATAGCTGTAGAGCAGTGAGTGCTGGGACTTGGTGGTAGGAGTCGTGGTTGTGGGGTAGAGGAGTGGCGTTGTGTGTGTCGGGGGGGGACGGGGCAAGCCTGGACCCAGCCGGAGAATTCTTTCAGCTTTGTGATTTCAGAATCAACGTAATTTAAATTGAAAAGGAGAAAAAAAAAAAAAAACCAAAAAAAAAAAAGAAGACTTTGTAGCAGCAAGAGGATTATAAAGAGGAAAAAAAAATACCTTTGTGGATTTTATTTGCCTTTGTGTTTTATGCCGTGTGGAGAAAAAAAAAAAAACCCAACAAAACATATTCGTCATTATTTACCTGGGTTTCCTTGGCTGGCATCCATCCAGTCAGAACTCCTCTTTCACCAGTTTTGCTCCAGAAAAATCAAACTTTGAAAAATCTCAAGAGAAGAAAACCAAAACCGATATGATTTTCACCTCCCTCCCCGTGTCCTTGCAGTTGTTATGCAAAGTAATTTTGTTGTACATAAGATTTACATAATGCACCTATTTAAGAAAATGGTTCACAAATAACAGGTCTGGGACCTGTCTTTTATTTATGAATTGTTAATTCTTTTACCCTTTTTTTGCGTATAGTACTGTATAAACTAGTTTGCTGTCTTGTTATTATAATTTTTTTTTAAAGGAAACGTCCTCCTTGAAGAATTGCCTTTTAGTAATGCATATACTGTATTATACTCCCTCTCTGTCACAACATTCATCGCGTTGTCTTTTTGATTTCAAAATGCCTCAAACGTTATCAAATAGGAAGGAAAATATCTATCAAGGGGAGGGGGGAAGGTGGTTGGGGAAAGGGGCTGCAGGGATTAATAAAAATCACATTTCCTTCCAAAGTCTGAAAACTTTCTTTAGTCTTTTAAACCATGTCAGGTTTAAACGTGGGAGATGGGGAAAAAGGCATCGTTTATTTTGCCAATGGGGTATTCGCAAAACTCTTGTAGATTTTACAAGTTGCCTCGGTTGTTTTCTGTTTACGTCCGATATTTCAAAAAGAGGAAAAAAAGCTCTCCCTCCATTTTGTGCATCAGCTTTTTATGGTTTTTTTTTTTTGGTTTTATTTTTTTCCTTTCCCCTCCTCTTCTCCGCCCTCCCTTCCCTCCCCCTACCTGTTCTGTGCACGCATCGTTCTGCATGTTCCTCCGGGGAGACTGAAAAAATAGTGTTGTTGCTGACCCGATAGCTCTGACCTGTCTGTAAATGTGACTGCTACATTTTTCAAATTCCACAATTGCTTAGAAGATGATTTTTTAAAAATTGTGGTTTCTTTTATAACTATGCTGTTGACTTTTTTTTTTTTCATAATGAGCCTTCATTGTACAGAGCTGCTTATTTAAAAAAAAACCAAACAAAAAAAAAAAAAACAAAAAGAAGTTTTTCCTCTGTTTAACACCTTTATTTTATTCTTCAGCACCTCAAGGTTTCACATACAGCCAATGTAATTTTTTATATATAAATATATATATATTTAATCTTATTCAATGGAAGCCAAGCTTTTGTTTTTGTTTTTTTGGGGTTTTGTTTTTTTAAACTTCGTTGCTACGTAGACAACACTTACCCAAATCATGTTCTTTTTTTCTCTTTTTTTTTTTTTTTTAAATGAAACAGAAATTGAGTCTTAACTCATGTAGTGTGCCAGGTTTTTTTTTTCCCCCTTCAAATCCCAAACTGTATGCGGATGCAGTATGGGAAGAAAGAAGAAAAAAAAAGAAAAAAAGGAAGAAAAAATTATGCCAACATTTTCCTTAGCACTGTTGCTTTTACCAATGGTTTACTACTACTGTTCTGTAGCTGTGTACAAAGAGATGTGAAATAATTTCAGGCAAAAATAAACTGTAAGTGAATATCTTTTAGCTGCGTGCTTCGTGTTTTCTGTGAAGGAAGCTCTTGGCGACGCGGGGATGCTGTGGGAGGTGCAGGGGCACCAGTGGAGCCGGAGGACGCCGGCGTTCCCAGGAGGGTCTCTCCAGGAGCCGGGGCTCTCGCAGCTCAGCTCGCTCTGCGCTCCCCCTTTCCTCCCCTTCCAAAGCGGGGGGACCAGCATCGCCGGCGTTTTCCACCAGGCACCGGGTTTCGAGGCACCGTCACCTGGAAGGGACGAGGAGGAGGAGAAAGGAGGAGGAGGAAGACAACTGAGTCTCTGCACATCCAGTTCTTGCATCCCTCCCCGAGCCCACTTCTCTCTGCACCGTTCCCAGACGTTCGCAGGCTCGAGGAGTTCTTGCAGGGGCCGTCAACAGAGTCGTGTTGGTGGGGCTGTGTTTGCACTGGTTGCCTGGAGCAGGCAGTACTGGGAAACGCTGGGGCATTTCCAGGCCGGAGAGGGGTTTCTGTGTATGAAGGTGCGTTTCAGGGCAGTGTCCAAATGGAAGGATCTGCTGCGTTTGCGTTCCGCTCGCTGCCCTTGATAGAGCACGCCGGCTCGTGGGCTGGACGCCAGCAGAAAACCCAGCTGGAGCTTCACAACTCCCCTTCGATCGAACGCTGCTGCTGCTGCTTCTCACTTCTTTAGCTTTTAAACAAATTGGCCTCACTTGAAAGCAATCACTGCAGATGTTCCGAGAGCCGCCTTCATCACCTTTGTTACCTGGTTCCTGTGCTCTCGTTTTCACCCGTGTTTTTGTCCTATTCCACAGAACAGGCTTTAGGACATGCAGAAACACGGGCGTTTGTACTGACTCCAGCCAAGGTAAGAAGTGTTCACAGGATGGCCCTTGATAAAGAGAATAAACTGTCCCTTCACCTTGCTCCCCGCTGGAACAAGGTACCCTGAGCTGGGGCTGTCAAGGCTTTTGGAGTCTTTCCCCCTTGAGCAGTCGCCGCAGCGTATGGGCTGGTATGGGCTGTGCTCCCCTGGCAATGGCAGGGGCTTCACAAGCCTTCCTGGACCCTGAATAGCCAGAAATATTCCCCTGATGTTGCACGAGGGGCTGAGAAATTGCCTGAGGAAGGGGGCAGATGTTCCTCCCATGGGCAGCGACCCCCTCCCCAGCCTTTGGCCTGGGGGGAGTTGGTGACAGTGGTTGGGTTCTGTAGCCAACAACCGCCCCCGAAGAGCTCCTCTGTCCTCCCTTCCCTCTCCCAGCTCATACTCCTTGTCCCTGCGATGGCAGCAGGATAATAAAATCAGAGTGAGCTCGAAGACGGTCAGTGTGGTGTTAAATAACACGGTGACTGAGTCTGTCCTACCTTTGGGCCAGGGCAGGTGCCTTTGGCCTCCAGCCCGCGGCGTTGTTAGAAATTTCCAAGGATCGTGTCCGGCCGGGGATTCTTGGTTACGAAAGGGGGGGATTGGACACGGCGTGGGAAGAGACGCTGTACCTCAGCTCGCTCTCGGGAAAGGCTTTTCTGAGTTTCCTCTACTCCAGGGCTCGTAGAGGGCCCCGGCGGTTCCACCTGGATAACGATGCCTTTCAGCTGCCGCTCGCAGGTAACGCCAGCCGTTAAAGAGCTGCCCGATTTCATGGGGGAGGTTCCTGCCCCGTCTTCCCCGGGACCCCTGAGTACCAGGGGTGTGTCTGACCTGCAGCTCTTGGCTTTCAACCCAAACTAGCGCCGGAGCTTTGATGCAAGTCCAAAGAGCACGAAGCTGCAGCACTGCCGTGCTTCAGGGGCAATTTTCTCCCGTCCTCATTAAGACCCTGCGGCTGTCCTGCCTCCCTATCGCTTCTTCCACTGCTCACGGCTACCTTCTGAGTTTCGGAAGACCAAACGCAGAGATGAATCTCACAAAGTACCAATTGCTTCCAGTTTCCCACCTGGTTGCTTACAGCTTGTTCATTGCTCAGAGAGTCAAGTATATGCCTAAAATTCTGATAATTGAGCGTGGATTTGCTTGGAGGGGAGTTCTGGAACACCTGCTGGCCTGAAGGGTTGTCTGGTCGTGTTTTTACCAGGTAAGAGCTTGGTACGTCATGTTCATGTGGTCCTTTCACACAAGGTGGAGGCTGGGGTTATCTACAGGTCCTGTCTGTGAGGACCTGAGGCTATCTGTTGGTTGTGGGACCTCATGAGGAGATGTGGTAGATGATGGCACCAGGGTGGGTGTGGAGAATCTGGGCTGTCCTCAGGGCAGATCTGCAGGTTGCTCTCTGCCCTCTTGAGGTCTGTGGTTATCCTGATCTCCAGAGAGTTGGCTGCATGTCCCCAAAGCAGGCAAACCGTGTCAACAGGCTTTGAGCAGGCCTTGTCCCCATGTCAGGGCCACCCCTGCCGAGCCTCAGCACTGAGCACGAGAAGTGTCTGTGATATTCTTCCCTCCTCATCCTTCCCAAAGAGTGTCAAGCCTCTGTTCAGGTAAAGTCCTCCTGGAAATAGAGCAGGAAAGTCTTTGGAGCAAGCAGAGAGACCTTGCTGGTAGATCAGCGCAGGACCTGGACTCTGGACTATCAATCCCTAAATGCAGTAAAGGTATGAAATATTGTTGATGGGCTCAAAGGCAAAGCATGGATGCCCAGTCTGCCTGAGACTGCTGTCTTCTGGACAACAGCAGGAGCTGGGGCTGTTCCCATCCCTCGGGTGTCCACTCCCCTGATGGCTGGGAGCAGGAGTAGCCTCCTGACTCACACGAACAAGGATTTCTAGTCTGGAAAAGAGGTCCTTTCCACTTTCTACCCATCTATGAGCAGTAAGACCGTGGTGCTACCATCGTTCTCACGCTGAAGGCAATGCTGACCTCTCCCAGCCTCTGCAGAGCCGACCAGCTGCACCTATTAGAACACATCAGTCAACTATATTGCTGTGTCTTGAATTTTTAATGATTTTTTCCAACTAAATGGAGTACATGCATCAAAATATTTGTTTTAAGTGGATGTTATCATCCAGTTTTTTTCCATTTTCTTTTCTATTGACTGGGGGACATCTTAAGTAAATATTTGAGATAAGCCATTTTTATTAATAACAGATCTTGGAATATCCTTTTTGCCAGTCATATTAAACCTGCAGGTATTTTTCCTGCTAGCCTGGCACCTGCTTTTTTTATTATTATTTTTTTAGGCAATCTCATTTGCATGCTTTTCACCAACCAGATAGAACAAGTCCTGCAATATATTTGTATTTTCAAAATAGGTTCTGTCAGATTTTAAAATAGATACATACAAAAATCTCAGTGACCCCAATGGTCATGCAAGAACCCGGTCAATATAGCGCTGCCAGTGTAAATATGTGTCCTTTTCCTACCACTCTCTAGGAAGATCAAAACAAAGCTCTGTGCACCAGAATACAGCCCACAGCTCCTGCTCAGTTCGTTACTAGCGTTGAATTGGTCTCAGCACCTGAATTAACCAGTTTGCTTTGCAGATCTGGCAGTTGATATAGTAACCAGTTTCTTCTTCATTTTTGTTCCAGCTAGGGTATCATATCAAAACATTTATCCTTTCATTTGAACGCAGCATACATTTGAAGTTCAATTGTTCACAGCTGAGATACGTTTAAATCTTAGCAGAGTCTCTCCCACCCAGAATCTCCCATTCTTACATATGTCTTTGCTATAAAATCGGTGCCTTTGTATTAAATTACATGGAGTTCTTTTAAGAAAGAAAAGTTTGCTTTGACTATGGGGTCAGGAAGTTGCTGACTGTCTCAAATAAAAGTGTTGCTAGTGTCTTTGGTATGCAGTATATCTCGTTGTATTTAAAATACAGAAACCTTGACTTAGGGATATTTTTCTTTCCATATTTTACCAATTATGATGACATTAAGGATAATTAATGTTACTGACTCATTTGCCAGGTGCTCTGAGATCTTGGGGCTAGGCTTTGTTATTTATTGCTGCACTGGGAGGCAGAGTTGTGAACCTTGAAAGCTGCAGACACACGTTTATCAGGAACACTTCGGATTTCAGTTTAAGCATCGTAGTGTTAGAAAGATGCAAGTTTGGGTTGATTGTTGTTATGTATAAAGAGAAAAAAATATATTGTAAAACGAGTCTATCGTAAAACTAAGATTTCATGTTGTTCTCTGACCCTATTTTAGCAGCCATCTCCCTTCCACGTGGCGCTTTCTCCAGCCCCGATGGGGTGAGCGGCAGCGGGGCTGGGTGAGCATCCCCACGACCATGTGCCCGGAGCAGAGTGGATGAGGCTCATCAAGATCTCCTTCCCGGTAAGGAAAAGAGCAGATGCTGCTCTGTCTGCACGAGGAGCCAGGGCAGAAGCAGGATTTGTCTGGTAACAAAAAAAAAAACCAAATCAATCAAACCTTCATAAGAATCCCAGCCACAGCTAAAACAAGGATTCCCCATGGCCGGGGAGAAGGGCCGTGTGTCGGGGGGCAGCCGGGAGAGCCAGGCTCAGCTGCAACGTTCCTCCTGCCCTGTCCGTTCGGTGGAATGCTTATTTTAACGTTGCAGTGAACTGGGAACACGTAGAATATTTTTGGCTGGAACAGCCTGACCCAGACTTCAGCGATGGTCCACTGTCAGCGGCAGTAGCCCTGAGACGTGGAGGTTAAAGGAGGCTCCAGGGGAATCAAGGATGTGTCTAACATGTCTAACATCCATCCCAGGAGCTGGGGCTGGCAGAGATCTGTGCCTCCATCCTCCAGCCTGCTGAAGAAGCCAGGTCCCATTCCCTCACGAGTCTTTTCTTCTAAAAGGCATGCTGGCTGTTTTTTGAAGGGGGATTTTTGGTTTAGTGCTGGGGTGACGCCACGCTGGCGTGTGGCTATCGGATGTTCACGTCGGGCGTTGCGTCCCCCACAACGATGTGGGATTTCTGCCTTGGTGGGCTTCATCTGACTCCTCCTGACGGGAAATCGAGTGGTGGTGGCTCTGCCATAGCGTGGTGTGAGAGCGAGCCTGCTGTGTTTCTGCACGGTGAGAGCTGCAAGCGCCATCTGAAGCAGGTCTGTCGGCGTGAGGCATCTCCTCGGCTCCAAAGCCTCTCCCTGGTCACCTCCTTTACGTTTCGGGAGCTTCCAAACCATCTTCCTTGGAAATACCATTGGTTTATGAGGGCAGGGGAGAACGGGTTGGCATGTGTGGAGCAGAGCGTGGTCCTGATGGCTTGGTTTGTGAAATACGGCCCCATCCCATCACTGCCAGAGATGGGGCTCCCTGCCACCCCCAAACAATGGGAGGAGGGGGCTGGGGCTGGTGGACATCCACAGATGCTGCTGCAGGCCCCGGTGGCGGGGTCACCTCCTGAGAGAAATAAACAAAGAAATAAACAAAAACCTCAAACCAAGGAAGGGGAGGGAGAAGGGGGGGGGGGAAGTAAAAAAAGTTGCACTTGAGGTTAACGCCGCTCTCTGCCGCAGAGCCGATGACATCAATGTTGCCATGGTGACAAAATCTTCACTTAGGTATGGTGAGCGCCCTGAGCTTGTGGCTGCCAAGGAAACCCGCCCGAGCTCCGGCACACAGCCATCGTGATGGCCCTGGGGCCTTCCTCCTCCTCCTCCTCCTCCTCCTCCTCCTCGTCCTCTTTGTCCTGCCCCGCTGCCAAGGCGCTCTGGGCTGTACCCTGCTCCCCAGCCTTCTGCCAGCACCCTTGTCCCTCATGGAAATTGGTGAAATCTTCCATATTTTTTTGTCCCAGCAGGTCCAGCACATCCCGAGGACGCTGAGGGATAACTGCTGTCAGCAGAGACATGGGGACATAGAATCATAGAGTCGTCTAGGTCGGAAGGGACCTTAAAGATCATCTAGTCCAACCATCAACCTAACCCTGACAAAAATCACTAAACCATATTCCTAAGGACTACGTCAACCCGCCTTTTGAACACCTCCAGGGATGGTGCCTCAACCACTTCTCTGGGTGACACCACTTCCGACAGGGTGGCTCCGCGCCCAACCATCGCCGGCACCAGGAGTCACCAGTCCGTTGACGGACTCCAATGTCTTCATGGAGGCTCAAACAAAGCTGTTGGCCTCCACCTGCTGATGAGTGAAGTTACTTTGGGTTTGGGGGCCCGACGCTGGGCGCAGGGGGCCCTTCCTTTCCCAGGTGAGCTCCAGCCACGAGGTCGGTGTGGCTTGGCCCCATCCCCAGGGCAGCAAGTGGCCGGAGGGGCGACTCATGGAGGGCCAGGGGGGTGGGACGTTCTGTGTTCCCCCGTGGCCTGAGGCACAGCACAAAGCAAACCCACCTGAGGCCACTCCTTTGCCGTGAGGCCGTGCCAGCGCAGCACGGGCTGGTTCTGCGTCATTTTTTCCCCCTGTGATTCAGGTAAAAAGCCTGTGAGCGCCCTCAGCACCAGGGACCAGCCCCCAGGGAGTATCAGGGGAACTCTGGAGATGAAGCAACAGCCTTTCTCTCACACACTTCCCCCCCCACTCTGTTCATCAGCACAAATGAGAGACTCCTCCTGTTTGGTTATTCCCTCGTAATCCGCTGACTTCAGAGGAGAGTCATTAGTCACCGGGATGAACCCTCAGGCTAACGAGCAGTGACTGAATGAGGAAAAATATTTGGCAAGAGGTTTTGGTCTGAACAAAGCCCGGGTTTCAGCGCCGTGCTCAGCTGAAGCTGTGCCACAACCCGTCCGAGCGTGAGCATCCTGAGCAGTGCCCCCCCAGCAGCTCTGCCACCCCCAAAGGACCCCGGGTCTCTCTGGCATCGCGGAAGGTTGCCCAGTGGCTGCTGGCCGAGGGCTTCTGCCCTGCTGGGAATCCACCTCCAGCCCAGCAGTATAATGCAAAACCCGCTAAAGCTGATGGAAAAGGTTCTTTTTTTTTTTTTTTGATGTATTTTTAAAGCAGGCCTGAGTGGTTATTAAGCAGTCTGGGGATTTTTTGTTTGTTTTTGTTTTTTAAGTGGATATTGAGTCCAGACTTCGTTTCAAGTTCCAGTGATTTATCATAGCAAACGATGCCACTGCATCCCTTCAACGGGGGCAGCGGCAGTGTGACCCCAGCGGAGCCCCTCTGTCTGCGCACTGAGGTGCTGCTCTGGCTTTTATTTTAAAAGTCGGGGGTTTGGATCTTGGTTAAGCTGTTGTTATTTCAGAAAAAAAGAAAAAAAAAAGAGAAAGGAGAACCAATCCATCTAAAAGAGAAACATCTCCTGGCACGCGAGACACTGCTGGCTTTCAGGCTTCGGGGTCTGCGATTAATCAGGCTCCGAGTCACGCCGCTGCCGAGAGCGTGGCCGGGCCGAGCCCATCGCTGGAAAGGGAAGGGAAGGAAGAGCTCGGCAGCGGCACGGCAGAGCGGGCAAATCCCGGACGGAACGCGGGAGCCAGCCTGTGGCGGGGGGGACGGGGGGGGCACCCACCAAGGGCTCCCTGCGGTGGCTGCCGAGCGGGTCCCCGAGGGTGAGCATCACCTCGTGTGCATTTTATTTTGGGGGGGGGGGGGGGGAAAGACAAGGTTTACCTCGAGGGAGGGCTGTGGTTCAAGGAGAGCCCAACCCCCTGCTTGAACTCTAAAAGATGCTTTAAAAAAAATCCAGCAGTTCTGCAGTGAAGTTATTCAGCTGTGGTAGGAGCAGAGGCGATTAACTAACAGCTAATCTCTGGAGAAAACGAAGGACTTTTTTAGGCCTGAATTTTTGGGACTGATTATCGAATTATTGATATCCTTTCAAAATAATTATGAATTTTACACAGTGCCAGATCTCCAATACCCCATTTCTGGTCACAAGAGAGGAGTGTAGTCAAGGGGAAGTGACTCACGGCTGCCTGTGGTTGAAATTAATGAGATATTTATCTGGAAATATTAGTGGCTTTTCTTTGAAGTCCAAGTCGGGACAATAGCATGGAAACCATCATTGTGGACAGCGGTGCCCTCGCTGTGATGGTTGCAGGGGGTGGAGGATCAGCTCTGGGGAGTGCAGGGTCAGCCGAGTGATGGGTTTTAAGGCCAAAAAACCCCATTCTGAATGTCCAGGTGGGCTTGCTGCAGAACGCCGCCGGTTTTGCTCCCCAGTTCCTGTGACAACCCCACAAGCGGTATTTACCAGGGAGAGGACTGAGAAAGGAGGTGATGAGGGAAAAAGAAATCAGCTGTGGGACTTTGAGATGGAACTTTTTTTTTTTAAAATACTTTTTTTTTTTTTTTTTTTTTGCACATGCCGCAGAAAGCACTTTCACATCCCACATTATCTACTCCGTAAGCAAGAGCTCTGACGGGAGAGCCCGGCTTTAAATATACGTGGAAGAGAAATCCTTCCCCTGCCTGCGCCTGGAGTTACCCAGCCTGTCACCTTCCCGGAGAGAAGCAGCAGCGACTGTGCAAGCAGAAATCTGTGTTTTCTGGGCTGCTTCAAAGCCCTGCCCTGCCAGCCAGATTATCGATCAAGAGGAAACGTCGGCGTTTCAGAAGCTTCCCCAAAAAGGCACGGAGGCTGCTCGGCTCCCGTGCGTCACCGGGGCTGTTTTTATCCGCGGATTTTCCGGCGCGTTTAGCAGAGCCGGGTCGCCCAGGAGGGACCCTGGCAGAATCTCCCCGCTGAGTGACTCACGCTCGCACATCATGGGAATTCGGGCTGGCTCCAGCATACTGCACTTTTCAACTCTGATTCATGCCACCCCGCGAGAGTAAATAAGGCAACTCCGCACACATCGCGGCTCTGAAGAGTTGCCTTCCCCCTGAAAAGGTGTTGGGGCAAATGACACTGCCAGTGAATAGTGTCACCTAGAACTTAGCCAGCGATTTCCCAACTAGGGCAAAACCTCTCTCTGTGTGTATGCCGGGATTCTCGTCGCAGCCCGGGACACCTGCCGTCTTGCACGTTGCAGGAGGCCTTTACTAAACCGAAGATGCTGGGCTCATTTCAGCGAGCTTTGTAGCAGGTTTGCTAAAGCCTGGGGACATTTATGAGCAATCTGGGGTTATCACTTCTCAGGCAGACCGTTTCTCCGCAGATCACTTCAGAAGAGTGATTCGAAAAAGCAAAGAGCCTCGTTTGCCTGGATGGTTCCCAAAAGCGGGGTAAGCCAGGTCGGTGCTGCAGAAGGCGTTACTGGGTATTGATGTGTTTAGCACCACAGAGACAAAAATCAGGAGCAGATTTTTTTTTTTCTTTTTTTTCAACAGGATCTAAACGAATTGCCTATCTGAAATCAGTTGTTTGGGGAAAAACTCCAGCTGTCATTACTGGTAGCTGAACGGTGGTGAGTCACCAAATTACATCCTTGGGTCGGGGAAACGGGTAGCTGGATAACTAGATGTCCAGTTGCCTGTTAAGCCGGTGAAGCAATTCAGCTAAAAAGCCTCGTGTACAGGTCAGATGGTTTCTTCAGTACATTTTCACTCCAATCCTGGCTTGCGGCTTTGGCCTAGAAAGCCCAAGGAAAGCAGCTGGGCCCAAGGAAAGCAGCTGGATGCTCCGTACATCTCCTGCTCAGAGCTGACGACGGCAGCAGCAGCCCCTGCCCCGGCTGAGCTCTCGCAGCTCCTGTTAGCACAGGACACTGCAAACCCGGGGGACTCAGCAGGAACATCTCTGTAGGAATTGTCAAAAAGAAGGAAGCCTTCAACGTTTCCTGACAGCAGATTGTGAATTTGCACTTTTTATTGAGCCTGATCTGTCGTTAGGAAGACCGTGCAGATAACGGGTCTGTTCCTGGAGGAAGCTGGGCTACAGGTGAATTTTCTGATTGCAGGCTGCTGATGTGAGAGCGCTGAATGTGCCCTCGTGCGGGTTAGTGAAACGGGGGGGGCAAAAGCTATTGAATAAGCATTAAATGAATTGAGTGCTCAGTTCCCAAAGAATGCCAGCTCCCCCGGTTCTTTGCTCCCTTGGGCTTCAATAAAAATCTCGGTCTTATCCTCAAACCTGTAAGAGAGAAATACCCACGGCAGTGTAATTAGTGCATGCTACGCCGCCTCTTATATTGCTGTAATATTGTCTTTCTTTCAAAATAAAGAAAGAAAGAACCCCCCCCCCTCCTCATTTGATTACATGTTCTGTTCTTTCCTTTAGGCTTGTCAACATGAAGCACGGAGATTGCCTAATCTGTTCTTGTTATTTAATTACGTGGCTGTGGTACGCTGCTCTGGCTTCTGTCCACAACCCATCACGCCAGGCACCGCATTCCTGCCCAGCCTCCAAGTGCTCCGAACACCGGTGGGTACGGGGAGCACGTCCTCGCATCCCTGCCTGCCGGGCGCTGCGGGCGGCTGGGGAACGCCGGGGTAAGGACACGCGTCCAGCTGAGGGCTGGGAGAGCCAAGAGCTGGGTCCCCAGCATCCAGGCCTGAGGTTCTAGGGGGACATCAGCCAAGCCCTTGAGGAGAAGGCAGGTGGAGGCGTTGGGTGTCCACACCCTCCTTGGCATGCCCATTCCCTTGGGTGCACAAGCTGGGATTTGCACGCTGGTGTCCTCGTCGTGCTCCCGGTAATCGTGCCAGACCTGGGGTGCGGGATGAGCCGGGCTACGTGGGGCTGGGGCTGGGTCCCTCTGCGAGGTGCTGGCAGCTCCTGGTGTCAGACGAGCTCCAAACCTTGCACAAGTCCTCCTCTGACCAGCCAACATCTCTCCAGATCTTGCACAAGTCCTCCCCTGACCAGCCAGCGTCTGCTGCCGTCAGAGGAGAGCTGCAGCCTGCGCCTGTTTGGGGGCGGCGTCTTAATCCGGCCGCTTAAAAAAAAAATAAAAAAGTCCTCCTTCTGCTAAAATGCTGTTCAGAGAAGCCCAGCTGTGTGGCTCAACAGCACGGAGAGAGCCGAGCTTCGGTGATGTTATATTAGATGAATTTATCCTCTCAGCCTTAGTCAAACTGTCTGCATACCTGGTCCCTAAATCATTGTCTACGCTGTCTTGTTATTTATTCTGTCTCCCTCGCAGAGCTAATAAAGCCCTGGGCTTAAGAACAAAAAATGTCTCTCCAAGACAGGCTCCGTGCCTTCTGCTGTTGACCGTTTCCCACGTGTGGCCCTCAGCAGCGCAGCTGTGTGTGCCGGAGAAGGAAATAAGGAGGAGAACTGGCTTAAGGCTTGAGACACAAGGTGCGTTTCTTCCTCTGCCACTCGCAAGGAAATGGATCGCCACCGGGACGGCGAACTCCCTAAAACCAAGGTCTTCTGCATGAGGTTGGCGTAGCTCTTGGAAATGGCCCCTAGGAGTGGGATGGAGGAGTGGCAGGGGGCTCAGAAAGAGCCACTTGGATCAATAGCTTTGCGCGAGCACTTCGGTCCTTTACACTGTCCATGAGGTGAACACCTGCAGAGAGACAGAGTGGTGTGTTTCCCAACGAGTCAGTCCCGTTTGCTTGTATCTAAGCAGCTTTGCCTTGGGGGTAACGTGGGGCTCCTGCATTGCAGCTGACTTCTTCCAGTGCCAGGGCCACAACACAAACGCGGGAGAGCTTTGAAAAAGAAGGTAACTGGAATTTGGTGCTCCTGTTTCTTAGGCTTTGGGCATCCCCACCTAAATTCATGGGGTGGTGAAGGATGAAGTGCCCATTTTCCTCTGCTTTCATCTCATTTCCCTTGCTTCGTTTGGTCCCATCTGGCCCAATCCCCCGGTTCTTGGGCCCAGGCCCAGCACTCAGCAGCAGTACAGCGGAATCGATTGCAGCAGAAGCAGACGATTCCCTAAATTATTAATGTTAATAGTGGACAAACCACAGGACACAAGCAAAAAATATACAGAAGAAAAAGCTATAGAAAAGCAAGAGGATGGCAGCCAGATCCATCAGGGTGATGAGAGACAGAACTGGGATAGAGAGAGATGTCCCAGGTGACTCGGACCGAGCCAGGGCACAAGCGAAGAAGTTTTGGGGCAAATCCAAAAGCAAAGAAGTGCACCCCCTGGAGATGTTCCCAAATGCTTTGTGTATGTGTGGTGTTACCTATCAGGGTTTTATAACCCTGCTCACACGCAGAAATTCCTACACGGTGAAAGACCCATGCCTGTGTTAAAAACCTGCCAGGGGGGCAGGGGGACATTATTGTGCCACCCCCATCCTCCGCGTGGAGGTGGCCCTCGAGGTTGCCCGGTCCGTATGGCGCGGGGTGGCTCGTTGGCAGCTTGCCTGGCGCGTCCTAGTTGTGTTTCTCAGAACCCCTCTGTGTTTTCAGCTGATTTGCTTTGACATCAGCAGCCGGCAAGAAGTTCTCTGTGTCGGGGTGCGTGGGAGTGCTATGTGACACCTTAATCATGCTAAACAGGAACACACATTCAGATTTCCTCGGCGTTTCAAAGAAATGTGATTTCCTTTGTGCTGCAAAGAAAGAGTTGACTTGATTGCGACTCTCTGTGGAGATCGGCTCCGGTGCTCGTGAATTAAGGTGCCAGGATCTCATTCTGGGAGAAAAAGGGAGGTAAAACATACTGGGTTTTAGAGCTGCAAGCATCAGGATCGAGTTTCTTGCAGATAACTGGGGGTCATTTTGGTAAGAGCTGTTTATTTAATTGGTTGATACGTCAAGAAAACAGACTTTGTTGGAAAATAAAAACCTGTATAGAGACAAAGCATCGGCAAATATCATACTAAATCCCAACTTCTGAAAGAGCTGTCAGCCATTTAGCACAGGCATTAGAAACCAATTCAAAGTCCAAAAGAGTGATGAACTTGTGAATTTACTTCTCCTCCCCATATGGGTGATGATGGTGAAAATCTCAGTGAAAACTCAACTAGTGATGGCTCAGTGTGGATTTAGCTGAGCATTCCCTGGCCCAGTTGAGATGAATTGACAGCAGGGAAGAGTCGTGAGAGACCTGCTAGCCCAGGGCCAGGCAAGAGTGATCCGTGCTGTAGGGTGGGACTTTATAGCTGCGGTGATTTGTGGTATGTGGCAAGGCTGTTGGAAAAGCTGGATTTGTGGATGTCCTGCTGACAGCCTCGCTGGCTCAGCCTCGCTCATCCAGCGGCACAGGACTGCTTGGATGCTCAGCATGAAAGTGCCTTCATTTTTTTTGTGATTTATGAGATAACATTAAAGACTCTACATTTGGTAAATTGCAAGTAAGAAAAACTGCTGTTGGATCTGATAAATGAATTTGAATGATTATGCTCAATTTAGAAAATGGCTGCGTTTCTGCTAGATGTGTACCAAAAACATAGGTCTGAAATGGGGCATCATCCAGTAACTGTACTCAGGGGGCAGTAGGGTTTTCCATGGGGTCCATCAGATGTGTGATAACTGTTGCTGCCCAACAGTGTTAGTTTTCAGCACTGATGTAACTATTGCCAAATCCTATCCAGATAGCGTGCAAAAAAGTAGGTCACGCAAGGCAGCAGGTACTGCTCGGCTTGGAAATCCACTTCTGCGTGTTCACAGTCCAGTAGCTCCTCTGGAGGAGGGATCACATCCATTGCCACCAGGCTCCTACTCGAGCTGCCTCTTCAAAAGAGCAGTGACCCACATTCTTCTCCCCATTGCAACATGAGAATGCTTTTCCTGTTCCAAGTGGACCTCTCTGAGCCAGGGAATGTCCCCTTCCATCTTCAGTGTCAATGATCTTCCTGTTTTCATTGTCAGCTAATGATAAGCTCACCTTGTTGTCTGAATAGGGGTCTGGACTTCCTTCTCCTCACATACCTTTGTTGTCTATGATGTCTCAAAAGCCAGGTTCTGCCTGGGGCCAGGCCCTGCTCCCTGAGGCTGCTGAGGGCCACTGGGGTGCAGGGACAACAGGATAGTCCTCATGGAGGTGGCCCAGGAGCTCGTGCTGGTAGAGCAGCTCTGCCCTAGAAAGTCGGAGAATACAGACCTGCACAGGCAGGGTGGGCTTGTCCTCTGAGCCTCTTAAGAGAGGTTCAGCATTAGATCGACAACGTTGGACGTTTGTCCACGACGAGCTACTCTTTCCCACGGTGCTCAGGTGTTCTCCTTTGCCTTGCTGAGGGGGATTAAGGCCTTTCACACAATCAGTTCTTGGCACCCAACCTACCAGCTCTGATATTTTGCGCTCTAGATCCTGTCTGCTGGGCTGGGGTCAACTGCTCTGGTCATCTGTGGGAAAGCAGAGCTGGGCAGGAGCTCTCCAGAGCTCCTTGCAGCTGCGTTGCCACTCAGTCCTGCACCCAAAGGGGCCTTCTGTCTTAGAATCATAGAATCATAGAATGGTTTGGGTTGGAAGGGACCTTAAAGATCATCTAGTTCTAACCCCCTTTCCATGGGCAGGGACACCTCCAACTAGAGCAGGTTGCTCAAAGCCCCATCCAGCCTGGCCTTGAAC
>JAOXNO010000063.1:41368244-41378421 GCA_028565335.1 Limnodromus scolopaceus
GAGGTGCCCCTGTGGAGCTGGGGAGAGAAGCTGCTGCCATCCCAGGAGGAAGCCTGTCCTGACACCCAAAACCCACGCTGTGCAGCCCATCTGCAACTCTCAGGGGCTCTGGTGGGGGGACCAGGAAGACCATGTTGTGATGAGGTGTTTTGAGTCCCTTGAAAAAGGCTAACCATCTTCTTGAGTGCTGCTGCTGTCTCAGGATGCCTGTGCACCGCTTCCCGCAGAATGCTGTCCCTGCTCTCTTTGCCGTATCGACCTCCACCATATTTGCTCCCCAAACAAATTGAAGTCAAATAGGGAAAAAAAAATAACGAACTGCCAACTGCTTTCCACAGAGTTCACTGTTTTCTCCTGGATGCTTTGCAAGAGTTTTGTTTAGCCCTACTCTGACTTCCGCCTGCAGCAGAACTCCTATGAACAAGCAAATGAGCCACCACCGTTCGCGTGAGAATTTAAATGGCCCGAGCTTGGTCACACAACGGCAGCACATCAGGTGGTGGCGTATGAGATGTGACCTGATGCTACCAAACCACAGCACAGCCCCAGCTATGTCCTTTGTTTTATTACCATGCTCTTCGTTCTCGAGGGCCCATAGGCAACCTTATGGCAATAGAGAGTGTCTGTATTTGGGATTTTAGGGTACTTTTTTGAACAAGTTGTTGCAAATCAGCTGCTAAAAATGTGCCTGTCATTTCTTAAAAAAACATTTCCTGTAAAATCAACTCAGATTGTCACCCTGCCTGGGTTTTCTTCTCCTTCTGCAGTAACCCAGCACCTGTGTACAAGAAGCATGGCCATTTGTCCTCAACTAAAACATACCTAGAAAAGACTGTTGGTCTTCTCCACTTAGAGGGAAGACTAATCATAAAACACCTTCATTATGGTGGTAGAACCAGCCTATCCCTAAAACCCTTCCTTTGAGCAGTGAAAGTGAAAAGAAGGTAGGGTTAAACCAGCGTGATGCAGAAGCTCCACACACGCTGAGGAGCAATTGCAGCTTGTTTTAGCTTCAGCTGATCCAAATTTTTCTGCAGAGCCTGATATTTGATAGAACGATTAAACGCCATTTTTGAGCAGGTCTGGGAAGGCAGCAAATTTGTTCTCAGCACACTCATAAATAAAGCCATGATGTTTGAAGGTCTAAAAAAATTTGCAAGAGGTATGTCAGCAAGAAATAGCATTTCCAAGGCAGCTCTACTCTCAACTTCTCTGCTTGGATACTTCAACAGAAATTATTAGTGTGGATTTTTTTTTTTTTAAATCATCCTGGAGGTTTTCCCAAAACTTGGTGATTCTTTTTCTGTTTGCAAAATGCTCTTAATGTATTTTGAGGTATGCATAGATGTCTTGGCAGGAGAGATGTTTCCTTTTTGTCATCACAAGAATCTGTCGCTTGCTGGCTGGGTGGGATTTTTCACTAACATATTTCAAAACACACAATGCTTTGCTTAATTACAGAGTAACTTTTTTCAGCTTCCTCATCAGAAGGTAGATGTAACTAACCGTGTAACAGGCAGATCGAATTGCGGGTATTTCAGCCAAGTATGCTGTTCAAGGAATATTGTTGTGAGCTTCTGAGTGGGTTTGTTGCATTAATTTTTCATGAACATTTACAGCAAAGCTTATCAGCTAGTGTACTGCTAATAAGTAATGATCATGAAAAGCCAAATTAAAAGGTGTTTTGTAATTTAAAGAGACATACCTCGAGTTTTTCCATTACTTGCAGTATTCACAATGTCAGTTCTGGATTCGTGTTCTCGCATGCCTTAGCTCTCTTCTTATCTACATGGGCCAACCCTGAATTGCTTCCTTTTTTTGTTTCTTGCTTTTGTTTTGGCAGATCGATACGGGTTCGGTCTCTGAGGGAGCTCACAGGGCAGCTGCATGAACACGTGTGCCAGCACCAGGGACCCGTCGGGGCAGAGGTGACAAGAGGCAGGCAAGGACAGCAAAAGCAGGGGCTGCCTTTTCTCATTACAAGTGCTGGATGAAGATGTACATGAAATTTCAGCTTTAAACCAATTACGCCTCAGCTCTTCACCTGTGGGAATAGAGTTAATAATCTCCCATTGTTTTCCTGTCCTGTCCCCTGCTATTATCTGTGCTATGATCCAAAGGAGCGCCAGTTTTAGCTATAATAATTGCATTTCTATAATAATTGCAGCTGCAGATGCAAAGTATTCCACTTGAAGTGGCATTCGTCACCGAAAAACACGAAGTCCATTGATAACTTAGCTAACTATAGGTGAACTCAAACTTTGCATTATTTAGCTAAAAAAAGTTTTCTCGCATGCTTTTGTTCTCTGAGAAACTTGAAACAAAAATATCTGTCTTTTAAATACCCAGCCCCACACTTCCTGACTGACCCAGTGCGAGCCACTGCTCATACTCTGCACACATTATTTCCTCTCTTTGAAGAAAAATTAGCCACAGTCTGGCAATACCTTGCTTTCCCATTGACCTTATCTCTCATCTTCTGGGGAGAGCGAGCTGCTCTTCTCAAGAAGGTAAGCTAAAGGCAGAGCGGAGCACACGGGTGGTGAGAAGGGTTTGAGACATCCGCTTCTTGAGCCCCAGTCTTTTCTGCTTCTGCTGATCGGTCTCCTCCCTGACACCAAAGGACCTCGCTGATGGCCACTGCAGGAGGAGGCTGAAAACCATTTGATTTTCTTTCGCTGCTTTTTTTCAGTTTGGCTATTTTCTTAGCAAAATATATCTTTTCTGCAGCAATACTGCTGTTGTCATGCCAAGTGCTAAAGTCTGGCTATCGTTAGGCTACAGAAATCATCAAAAAGCAACTTTAGCTCTTGTCTTTGTGTTGTAACCGAGGCTTTCCTTCCACGGGAGGAGCCCAGGTCTCCTCGACCCACTGAGGACTTCTGTCATCACGTCGGCAGCTCTGCATGTTCACTCCATCTGTGCTGCCAGACCAGTGGGAGCTGGTGCCTGTCACGTACAGGGAGCAGGTTCTTCATATGTTTCTTTTGAGGTCCTACAAGGAACCACATCTCTAGTTATATTTCTGCGTGATTTTTTTTTTTTTTTTAGTTTTCTAGGGGTTTTTTTGGTCGAATGGTATCATGTTTTGTTCTGTTTTCATTAAATACCTCGAAAAATGAACTCTGTTTTGCCATATTTGAGCATTGTTTTGATACAAATATTTGGATTTTCTGGTAAAAGTTATTTATATTTATTAATAGATTTATCTATAGATCAATTTATAATATTATTTTTATTTGAGTATAAATCAGTAGAAAGCTGGTATTATTCAACTTCTGCATTTTCATGATTTTTAAAATAAAAAATAAAACTGGTGCAAATTGTCAGTTGTTGACAAAGGGACTCTTTTTTCTTAATCTGTTTCCCTCTGAGGCAATATACCAGGAGTTGTCTTCTGGTGTAACTTTTAAATCCTCAGTTCCATGTGTAAGCCATTTTTGTCCTGATAGCACGTGGCTATACGCAAGTTGCATATATATATTATAAATTCATATCTTGAAACAGAAATTAGTGCTTTCAATTGTCATGTTTTGTTTTGTTTTGTTTTTTCCTAAGGATTAAAGATATTAAATGTTTTCCTTAAAACCCAGCTGCTGGAATGGGCAGAGTCCATTAGACTCCTAGTGTTTGTTAAAAACATAAATTATGAACTCCCTTGGTTACAGAGAAAACTTAAAAACAGGAAGAGAGGGCATCCCAAAGGTTTAGAAATCAGAAAGTAAAGAATTCAAAATTTGCCTAAGACAAATCAGAAACTGTAACAATTGTTGCGTTGATCTCAGGTGGGGCCATTATTAATGCCTTACCACATTATTAATGTGTGATACAAGTGACAGCATGAAAAGATCTCAGCTCATGAAGACGGTAGAAGAGGAGAGAGTTGTACTGGCTGGAAATGACATACTTCAGAATTAGTGTTCCACTTTCTTTCTTATGATTTCCTTTTTAAATTTTTTTTTTACCCCCTGTTACCAACAGCCATAACAAAATCTGTCCTTGTGAAAGAGAAGAGAGTGTCATCAAGGGTGACAGCTTTTATTTTTTAAAAAAATTTAAATTAACTGAAAGGCCCAGGCTGCTGGAAACTTGATTAGAGATTTTATATGCTTAAGGGGTGTTAACAGTGTGCTTTTACCCAGGTGGAATCAGAGTACAAAGAGGAAGAACCCTCCGTTTGACACCGACTCGCTAATCTCAGCAGTATATCATGCATTATTCTGCACAGGATTAAAGGTAAGCTCTGTATTACTGCCTTTGAGACTCAGCAGGGCAACTCTCCTTTGCAGAAATGGGGTTAAATAATTCCTGATGTGTGGCAGAATGGTTCTGGAGAGAAGACAGTTGGCTTTAAATTTTCTGGCAGAGCCTTCTGTGTTCTAGCTTTTGTCTTCTCTCCTGTAAAATAAAGTATTCCGTAGCTTAGCTCCAGAATAAAAGGACTTCTTAATCATAAAGCAAATGTAAAAATAATTTTCTTTGAAAGAGGGAATGGTATCTTAAAATTATTAGTCCAGTCTGGAGAAAAAGGAAACAATTTTTGTGTGTGTGGAACTTTTAAAGTAATTAAGAACACACACGAATAAGGCCTGAATGTTCAGCTGGAGATAGCCAAGATATTTTTAATTCATTCCAATTTGGAGATCAGGCTAAATAAGCATTCGCAAATTCACATTGCTACTTCTTTCTTAATTCTAGACCTCACCTCCTGTTAAATGAGAGAAATGTTAAAAATTTTCCTTTAAAAGAAAGCTGGTTGTTTTTTATGTTTTTCTTTCTGTTGGAAAAGTTAAGCTTTATTTTATTTTTTTTTTTAAATGGCTCATGCAGGGTATAAGTTCAGATTTTCAGTCCATTATTACTGATGGAGAAGGTACTGGTAGCTGGTACTCACAAACACATTGCAAAGTTTCTGAATTTTTTGGCACAAACAAAATCTGTTGGGAGCTGCAAAAGGCTTCTAATATATGTTTTTTAATGTGACAAGTGAAATAATATGACTCTACCTGCATATGACAATACACATTTGAGAAATTGAGCTTGTCATGTGGTGGCTGGTATCTCCTTGAATTTCCGCAACATTTTTTTTGCCAGCAGAGGTTCTTCTGAAGCTGAAAAGTTAAATTTGCTCCACACGGTGCTCAGAAGACTGTTACTACAGAGCATGGGCCTCGGCGAATTTGCGCAGATTGCTGTATCACGGCTTCTCCACCCACCAGCCCCCAAGCAGAGTGCCCAGCAGACTCTGATCTGTTCTGC
This sequence comes from Limnodromus scolopaceus, assembly GCA_028565335.1. NCBI lineage: Eukaryota > Metazoa > Chordata > Aves > Charadriiformes > Scolopacidae > Limnodromus > Limnodromus scolopaceus. Next base: position 41,373,504 of record JAOXNO010000063.1, read on the forward strand.
AAGCTAGAAGGCAGTTTTGGAGACTAGAAAAGTTAAGCAACCTATCCCAAATATCTAATTTATTCAGGATTTTAGCCATTAGTAGATATATCATGTAAATTCCGCCCCCCCCCCCCGCCCCGCTTCATTTATTCCCTCTTTTAAATTGTTAACAAATATTTTAACAAGATTGGGTGCCTAAGTCAAGGTCTGTCGTACTTCACCCAATACCAACTCCTACCTCGATCTGTTGACGCACAGGGTCTCTAGCACTGTATGTTAAAAAGATGCTTATCATAAAAAGTAGAACAGAAGGTTTTGACCCTTTTATGTGACTCATTCAGTTATGACTGCAGCACATAAAGATAACAGCAGTTGCAATAACGATTTGCATTCTATACAAATATGCTGATCCTGGAGATACACCAGATGGATGCTCTTCCAAGGCACACGCGTCTGCAGTGTGTATCCCAGAAGAGTGTCTCTCATTCTATCCCTATTCAGAAAATATCACTCAAGTCCATCACTAATTTTTCAGTCGTATTTTGATGTTAGTGGGACTTTTGACATGTGTTGTTACTTGATTACATGCTTATCTGCAGTAGGACCAGTGCGCTGTCCCCATCCCCAGCAAATTCCAGTGCTTTGATTAGCTGGAGGGCTTTTCTAAACTTTTCTGATGTAGCATTAGACGGATTAAAGCTGAGCTTTGCATGACCGAGCACAGATGCAAGGAACTTCTCCTCCCTTCCTGTGCGCCCTGAGGGAAGGCCTGAGACAATAATAAATCCCTGCAGTCAGCCATGTACAAAGTAGAGAAAGATCTGGGCTACGTCTGTTTAATGGTGCAGGAAGATCTTCCAGCAGCAGCAGCAAAGTCAACGTTAAGAAGACTTCAGCAGAATGGGAGGGGAATGGGAAATGACCAGCAAGAGAGCAGGTTGCAGTAGACTTTTTCTTGCTGAGTTGCAACTCCCTTCATTCAAAACCATTGTCAAATGCTGTATTTTTTTTCAGTGCTTCCCACTTGGAATCACGTTGGTTTTATGAAAGATTTTCGTTTTATTGACTTAAAAAGCACAGGAAACAAGTTCTCCTGGTTCCCTGCAGAGCCTCCGACAGTTCTCCTGTTCTGCTGAGGCCTTGGTAATGTTGAATTTCTCAGTGTTGATAGAACTGGTAATGAGCGGCTGGTGTTTTACCACTGTGGATACAGTGGTTGTAGTATTTTACATTTCATCTGAAGGTGTGATTGCAGGCCCTTTAAATATACTGGGTTTGCACAGCCAGTAAAACTGGCCTGAGATACTGAGTAAATAGCTATTTAGTATGTGTATAAAAACCTCACTTTGACACAGTTCAAATGTTCTTGCATGTATTTTTAGGATTTTATTGATCATCACAAGTTACACAGCAGGGTTTCTGCTCAACTGAAGCTTTAAAAAAAAAATTCATTCTGACAAATGAAAAGTGTTTTTCTGGTATAGCTAGCTTTGCTATGAGGAAATACCATTCCTAAGTCAGGACGCTAGTATAAAACCTGGAAGAAATGTTCTGCCCGAGGCGTGCTACTGCTGTGAGACCTCTGGCAAATCTCTCTCTCTGGGCCTGATGCCTTTGAAAATGTGTAATAATGATTTCCATTCTTTTTAAAAATTGTTTTGACATCTGTAACAATGAAAATGGTTACAGAAATTGCAAGGGATAGTACTGTATTTTGTGTATGAGGACCAAAGGCAGTAACTCCTCAAGGGTTTTTTTAAACGCAGTGCTTGCAAGTAACAAGGGACAGGGGGGCTGAACTGAGGAGGAGCTGAACGTTTTAGGACTCAGACAAACATCGCAGCGGGCAACAGGCCAGCCACTTAAAAGTACAACCACCCTTCCTTCATGTCAGCTTTTCCACTACTGACTTAAGTAGTGTACCTTAAATCAATATTTACTTTAAATATTATGATTAAGTGACAATAATTTACTGAGATTAAAATGAAACTCTGATAAGAATGGAGCCAAGTACACACTAGAACACTTTTTACAAGAAATGGACTTTGCAAAGAGCCTGAGCTCCGTTATGCTGAGATGTGCTGAGGGTGTCGGACCTGTCACACAGCATGATCGTGTTTGAAGGCGGGTCCCCTGTAAAGTTCATTACTTGAGTTGTGCTGCTATAGCTGGAGAATATTCTCAAAGGTCAGCTTCCTGCTGTGGAGGCCCTCTGAGACACTACAGGTGATCATTAAAAGCTGATCAAGGCTTCCTGGTGTAGCTGAAGCTACTGCCATGAGGAGCCGGGATGGTACACTGCTCTGCAGTGCCAACAGTCACTGGAAGCAATGTCCTTCCTCTCCTCCCTGCAGGATGCAGTCCTTGATGCCACCTCGACGCTGGGCAATGCCTGCTGGGGCAACCTCCAGTCTTGGACTAGCCTTGATTACTGTGTCCTTTACATAAACAATTTCATGTTCTTTGGCAAGGGAAAAGCTTTGACACACTACATGAGTTTTTGAATAAAAGCTATAAAAAAGCAACATCTCATTTGCATTTGCTGGCCTCTAGAATGCCAGCAGCCAAACAGTTCATGTGGATGTGTGTGGCAGTGCCCTCCCGTAAATCCAACCAAGAAGCAGTAAACAGTTCTGCAGAGGTAGTGTCGCTCCACGTAGAGGAACTGTCTTCAGCTAGTCCTCAATGATCACAGACTTCTCCCTAACGAATTGGCACTTGCTTTCTGATAGGAAACTGGATTGACACCTAATCCTAAAATGCCAGTATGCTTGTTCTCTTGATGACGAGTGTAAAATCTGCTTCAGGGTCCTGCAGATGAAAACTTCATAAAAGAAAAGCTTGAAAATGAAGCTTTCTCTATGAAACTTCTGCTTATAGGTTCTGCAGCTCCAACCAGAAAATCGTTGAGCTAATGTACATCCTACTAAGGACTGCAAGTGCGATGATGGTGTGGTAAATACTTAGGCTAGATAGTCTGTCAATGACAATCTCAAAAATATCTGTTCCTCCTCCCCCAATTACCCTTTAACATTTCTCTCAATTGATGGGATAAAGCTATTCTACTTCTATCTTCTACACAAAAGCTGTATTTTCTTTGTTGCTCCTGTGAGGAAGTGGCACCAGTTTTGTGACCATTTTTCATTAATCCATGAGGCCGCCCGGCCAGTCCCGTGACTCTCTTTCATGCCTTGCTTTATTCTTCAGGCACTTCATTACCAAATACAACAATACGGCAGAGCTGAAGTTTCCAAAGCTGTAATTAAGAAAGTGTCAGTGTCAACACTACGAATTCCCTTTTGAGGGGTTTATGACTGAAATGTAAAAATATCCTCCCAGCTGAAAAACTTTATTTTCAGATCTTACAGTATGAATTGTGATTATATTTTTTTAACAATTCAAAGAGCCTTTTAGAATTATAAGAAGAAAGTTAAACTGAAGGAAAAAAAAAAGAAAAAAGGAAAAGAAAAAGGAAGGTTTTTATTCTAGTGGCTAACCTCCTCCTCTTTAAACACACAGCCTTGGCTGGGGCCAGATTCAGAGAACTACTTTTCTGACACCTCTCCTCAGGGTTTTTTGTTACAGAAAAAAAGACTGAACATGTCATCTGATGATTATCTGTGACTGTCCATACTCATTACAGGAAATTCTGTTGTCTACCTGGAAGGTCCCGCTTTTGAGGTTTGAAAGTTGGATGGCAGAACTGCTGATTCTGACAGTAGCTTGAATCTTCTGTTGTGATTGTGAGGGTGTCTCAGTACTCTTACTTCTGGTGTAGGGGATGTGCTGAGTAGCAGCTGGTGTTTCTAAGAGTTACTGTTTTATTAGTTTGTTTTTAAGGATTGCTTACTCCATCTCTGTGGCTGGGATTTTGTTACATCAATTTACGGAATTCAATGTTATGATCCGCACTGCAGCTATGATTTTCTTCCATGTACATATTTTCTTTCATTATATAATGACTCTTCGTCTTCAACAGGGAGAGTTTTATCAAGAAAGCCTCAGGTTATGCAAGAAATATTGGGAGTTGGTAGGTTTTAGTCTTCCTTCCAGGACACTGCTGAGGCACAACCACACTGAAGTATGTCTAGACCAAAGTCCAGTTACTTTGCAGCAGTGCTTAACTTCTGCAGCAAACTCTCTGAGTATCATAAAGATGGTCAACTCCGTGCCTGTGCGGCTTGTGGGTTGCTCAAGGGTGGTTCCTGTGCTGAAGCTATGCCGTATGACTGGTGAGGAGACTGCTGGTACCTGGCCAAGTGAAGCAGAACCAGGAGGGGCTGCTGAGGCTGGTATTTGCTGGAGCTTAGATTCACTGTCAATGTAGCCAGACGAATCCTGGATCTCACAGCAGGGATTCAGAGAATACTGTTATCTCCTGCTTGTAAAATGCCCGGGATCACCTGTACCCTTCAGCTCTCTGTGGTGCGTAGCTCGTGGCTTCGACCATAAGAACGTTTTGGTCTTAACTTTTGCAGCTGGGGAAGTTGGCTGCTTGGCGCTAGCATTCTGTCACCGTTCATATAATTTGAAAGGCAGCTTCAACATGAAACACTGAAGGCTTTAAAGATCAACAGCTAAAAATAAAATACGGGAGAAACACCTAGGTGTGATTGATACATATTCTACTATTCTGTTCTTTTACTATCACGTCTTCTGTAAGATGTTGTTCTATGAATTTGTGTCACACAATATAGAGGGAAATTTTTCCCAGGTTTGGCATCAGGAAAAATGTGAAGAGTCTTTAGGAAAATGGTTCATGAAACAGTGAACAATGACGAGATTGTAACGGTCATCTGTTTATTTTGCATTTGAAATGATCCATACCTTTCACAAGTACTGGGTTCTAGGCTTTTTTCCTTTTGTGGTGGTGTATTTTGAATGCACTCTTTAGTTCTGTTCCTGGTAAGTCATACTCGTTTGAAACCCTTTAGTG
>JAOXNO010000063.1:41387866-41449318 GCA_028565335.1 Limnodromus scolopaceus
AAGGCATTTGGCAACTTGGATTATGTAGCAGGGGGAAGTGTGTGGTGGTGAGGGAATGCATTTTTCATCGAGAGATACCCTAGAGCCAGTGTGACTTGGCTATGGATCGTCTATCCATAGTTTTTGTTGAGCATTGTACACTCATGGCTTTGCAATTTAAGAACTACAGATCCTGGTTAACTATAGTAGAGCTAAACTAACTTTTGCTTTATCAACACATGAGAGAAGGAAGCTTCAGTTTCTTTGTATGGAAGGAATTGATTTGCTTGTTTAATTTGTAATGGGCCCTTTTCTTGCAGAAACTATTGCATACTAGATACATAACTGTGAAGCTGTGACTTATGGCAGTGTGTTGCTCAGCGTGTCACTTCCGTGTGGTTCTGCTGTGTATTTTTATTGTATATGTACCTTTTACGACCATGGGTGGGTCCCCTTGGTGGCCCTCGGGTTACACATACCCTGTGTTGTTTCTCACCACTTCTAACTGTCATGGGCTGGCCACGCAATGGATGTGTGTTGTACATCCCCGTGGTATCTGGGGGTCACTTCTGCCTCCACATCAGCTACTCTACTGCACTGTTTCTTTGCTAGGATACCGAATGGCCTGCAAACAAGTGTACTGTCACAGCCGAGAGAGCGGTGAACTGGACAGCAGTGAAAGGCAGAGGGGAGGGAAGGGGTGGCCAGGAGTAAGAAGTGCTTGTCAGTGCTTTGCTAAGAGAAATGTCTGTGCAGCTGGCACCTGGGGTTTGCTGCCTGAGAGTACATTTTAGTGCTACCAAATAAGGCCTCCCAGATTTCCTCATATTGTGGTATAGACATTTATATGCACATCAATAAGTGACAGCCCAAACAGATTAAGACGTTTAAGCTTGTAGAGCAAGTAGGTGGCAAGCTGTAAATCTCCAGGAGGCTGATCCATGATGGATATTTCATTCTTTGTCAGATGCAAAGTGCTCTAAGGACAATTATTAAGGGAAAGTTTGTGGCGACTAGAGTTTGATTAGTCACTGGAAAATATGTGAGCTTCTGCATACTCTTCCATGAATCCTTGTGTTAAGTGATGATTCACAGCCAGGAGAATTTATGCTCTGAGAAATCCACGGGGCCTTCCTTGAACGTGCAAGTGTGTGTTTCTCTGCAATACAAGCATACATTTTTTAATCTTTAGTGTTGTATTTTGTGAATTTTATCCTGCAACATGTTTTCCCTGAAATTAATGTTTTCTAATATTGTTTTTAAAATCTTTCCTGAATTGACCTGCCAAAGAGAGCAAATTTTGGTTCCGTGCATCCTTTTGGCTGTTAGATACATTGGAAACTTAAAAAACCTGACACCTGAATTATTACTTATGCAAGTGCCTTAAATTCTTAAACATAGATGGGGGATCTTTTTTTTTTCCATAGCTAAGACATTTAATTAGTAGAATTGCTAATGCCGATGTGAACTTCCTCTGTGGTGGAAAACTTATTTTTTTCCCTTTGGAGAAGATGGTATCAAAATTTACAGCATTTATACCTTTCTGGGTGAAGTAATGAGTATCTACATATTTTGTTGAGGAGTGTGAATTGAGTGCTGCTTCTTGCTCGAATGTTAGACTTAACCTTGCTAATTTCTAATAATGACTTTTTTTTTTTTAACTCCTAGCAGAATTTCATTCTGAATTTCCTTACTGTTTCAGACATAAAGTAATAAATAAACTTAACTCACATTGAAAACCCCAAGTCCATATTCTGTCATTTTCTTTCTGTATTCTGAATGCTGTTAAAAATCAGTATGTCATTGCAAAAGTGAATTCACTTTGTGCTCTTTGTGGAGTATCTTTTCAAAGAACATTAAAATTCACCTTTTTTTCTGTTATGAAATGGCTGTATTTCAGTTGCTACTCAGGGGATCTTTATGTAAGTCTTCAGCTGAGTATTTAGAGCTTGGTTTCCGTGGTCAAATGAAAAAATGAACGTGTGTAGCCTTTAGCTGTTTTCAAATCATTTCTTCCCTTTAGCAGCTCGGTTCTGCACTGTTTAATGCTAACTTAGAACGACCAGACTTCCTGTCATGGCCAGGCAGTGAAACGGGGATGGAGTGAACCTCACAGACCTGAGCACCCCTCATGTGGTTGAACAAAGTGAGTGTGAGATGTAGGTACACCAGTTGCTTTACCCAAAGTCAGAATTTCATGTGGCAACACTTTTGGTTTGTTTTGTTGCATGGAGTAGAATCTAAACTTTTATGGGCACGTTTAAATTTTACCATATTCTTATCTCATTTTGTAAAAGTGCCTTTGAATTTTTAATATGAAACCCTTAGCCATTGGGGGTGTACGGCCCCTTGAATTCAGAGCTCAGACTGGGAAGCGCTCTAATACATTGTTGCTCTACTGAGCAGTGAGAAGTTATTAATTTAATGGTAGTTTGTTGTTAGTGCACATGACGGCTCTGTGTGCCCTGATTATTTAAAAACCTCTGGGTTTAAAAGATGCACTTCTCTAAAGCTTACGTCAGACACTGTCACAGCTAAATCCCCAGAGGACTCCTTGGAAAGGTAGTCATGTGTGCTTTCTCAAGATGCACTGCACTGTTTCTCATGTTCCATCCTTTTAGCTGTGTTCTCAGATAATTTTGTGGCTTACCTGTAACGACTTCCTTGGGCCACTGAATGTCTCACTAAAATTCACTGTTTGTATGACGTGAATTACTTTCCATGCCACATCTGTACTGTTGTGCTGCAGATTTCTGCTTTCTCTCAGAGAAGGACATGCTTCTTTGCTGCTCTGAATAAAACAGGCTTTTAAGGCACACCTTGTATAGTTAATCTTTAATTCTGCAGAAGTGAGAACAAAGCCATTGTCCTCACTAACCACCACGTAGTACATTTGCAAAAGGACACTAAAGGCTTTCTTCATTCACTGGGCGCTCATTTGCATAGAGCCTGTGTTGCAGGGGGCAGTCTCTGCCTTCCCGAAATGAAACCTTCTTTGAAATATTTTGTAATGCAAATCGTTTTGCATTGCAGTTTCTGAAAACTGGTTCTTAAATGCAGAATGTTGCCATGTATATATATATACACACACGAAAAATTGAATGTATTCATATAGAGAATGCCCACCTGATGTCTCGGTCCACAGCACTTAGGTGATCAGAGTCCCTTATTTTCCTCTCTGAAATGTTGCCCCTAGTTTCCCTTTAGCCTTCTGGAGACTTATGGAAAATACCTGCTGAAGTAAACAATGCTCATGGCCTGAGTTCCAGTTCTAAGCCTCCTTTGAATATCTCTGTAGGCTTTTTCTTCTCCTTCATTAAATACGTAACTCTGGGCTCTAATCAACTATCGTTTGTGGCCACCGACACTGAAAGACTCCCAGGGACTTTGAATCGGACGCTCAATCTTACAAGGCTCTGTAGTCCATAATGCCAGTCTCACCTGAACTTTTCCCCCATTTATGAGACTTTTCTGTCAAGGATACCTTGGTAGGTTGACAGCCTCTAAGGTTTTCTGACTTATCCCATTTATATACAGTCTACCTGACTTTCCAGCCTAAAATTACCTGATTTGACCCAAAGCTGATCTATGCAAACATGCCTCCAAACAGTGAATTTACATGGGTACTTCCAGCTAACAGAAGGTGTTCTGCTCTTGGCATTGGCTGGTTTTAAGCAAGGTGGCTTTCCCTTACCCGCTTGTCTGTTGATTGCTGAATGATTGTGCTCCCGACCAGAGATGGGTGTTCTGTGGGCAGGGGGTGGACAAAGGCAGAACTTCTCTCTTTGAATAGCAGTGCCGGTTTGTTCTCCTCTGGAATGAGGAGCACAGGGGGTGTTGTGTACAACAATGTAGGTGTTTTTTCAGTTCTGTTCGTGTCGTTCGCTACCTTATGTCTTGTCTTCTGCTGAGCTTGCACAGCACCTACTGTAGTGGAATCTAAGCTCTGTTTTACCATCTGCCTCTAAGTGTAACTGAAGGGAAGATAACAGGAATTCATACATGTAAGTGTGGGACTAAATGTGATCACTACTGCCAGGTTATTTGAATGGAGATCAGTGGAGGTGCTGAGGATCAAAAGTTTATTGTTAAGTGTGGCAGTAAAGATCTCTGGCAGGCGCTTTGGGAGGCACTGAGCAATTAATCTGTGCAGTCTTTGGAAAGTGGCTATGTGGTAGGGTAATGATCCATTCAATTAACTGATTTGCCAAACAACACACAACAGCAGGAGCTGAGGTTCAGCAGCTTCAGGCTCTGAAGTGCCACAAATGCTGCATGTCCAGATCAGAGCCCGAGATGGGATGGTAATTGAAGGTGCCTCGGAGTCCAGTCTTATTAAAGAGCCACTTGTGGGAGTTGTCAGAATCAATAGGTGACTGATGAGGCTGCCAAGGAGATCCTTTTAACCTGTGGAAATAACCACACAGAAGAGTGGATGAAATGTAAACTAGTATTGTAGGGCTTTTAGAGTGGCACTAGACTTCTAAGCCACTTGGCTGGAGACTGAATGTGTTGTGAGTGTCCTCCTTGTCTTGCTGAGTGTGTCAGCTTCTCTACAGGGCATCCTTTGATTTATGTATGTTTCCTTGGGAAGTGCATTCATCTTCTTGCACTATTTTATGGAAATCCTACCTGCAAGCATATTCGATTTGGTCTGACATTGCAAGCTGCGTGTGTCCAGGTCTGTGCTTTTTTCAGGAGCGTCAGGCCCCAGGAACACCTGTCTGTGAAGCCAGGCCAGGATGCGGCTCTGCGAGTTGTAGGTGGGCTTGAGAAGGAGGAAGGCTCCAGGACTTTGAGGCAGTAAGAAAACAGAGTGTCTGAGGTGCTGTGCTTGTAGTTCTGGCACAGGCATGAAGTTACATTTTGTTAAGTGACAGATTGTGCTATAAAAAGTTCACAGTAACTGCATAACAGCTAAGTTGGTACAGTAGATTTACTATTCTGAGTCTGAAACATGTTGCAGTTTTTTCCTGGCCTGTTCCTTTCTCCAGTCAGTTGGGATCAGCCATTCTGGACTTAGTGGGCATCTTGTGGAGGGTGCCAGGCAACTCCAGCCCACCTGGCAAGAGGGCAGAGCTTAATGCGAGACCAGGATTGATGCTTGCAGTCTATGTCTCTCTTTTCTCTCTTCTGATTTTCTGCCTTGGATTTTCTTTCAGTAATATGGAATAATACATCCTAAATGACACTATAAAATGTCATTAAAATATATGCAGGTAGTTTCTGTTAATTTTCTGAAACTATAACATATATCTTTCGTTCTATAAAATCTAAAGAATATTTAATAAAACTTTTGCTTTATACATCTGTTTCATATGTTTATTGAAGTAAAGGTAATGATATCTTGCCTGAATTTTGTAGAACACATGTAATAGGTTACCTGAAAAATATAGGAATGTAAAATTCTGAATATGAGAGGTTTTTATAGAAATATTTTCTCTCTCTTCCCCTGTTCCCCCCCTCTCCCTCCCCCCCCCGCTTTTGTTCTCCTGCTGAACCATTCCTGTTTACTGAATGTTTAGCAATTAGGGTATAGTAATCTCTTTTTCAAAAACCAGTTGGAGAAACAATAATACAGTTACCAGTGTGAGACCTGTGCATAGAAGAATCCTTGTGCCTGTACACGTACATTCATGCAGGAGAATGGGCTGGTAGGTTGAAAGGTTTTAATGCAAGGAAAAGAAGCGTAGTGAGTGTATGTAACTGAGGGGAGACGTTGAGTAAGTTTGTGTGTTTGCTTCAGAGGTCAGTATGAGGTAAGAGCCACTGGAAAAGACAACAGCAAGGCAGGTTGTGAAATCTGTTTTATCGCTGCTTATAGTTTATACTTAGAGGGGAGCTTTGTGGTGTGGTGTTTGTATGTGTGGATTTATAGGAGTCTGAAACAAAAGGTGTGCTTCACTTTGAAGTTAAAACTGTGGTTTTCAGCAGGGATTTTTTGGGTGAAGGGAAAACAAAAGAGGTTTGGGGTTGCAAAAGACTGGGTTTGCTCTTGCCCATGATTAGATTGAGCCAACACGGTGTGCAGTCCCATGCTGTTTATTGCAGCTATGCCACCTCCTTCCCTCTCCATTTGGGTACTTTCTATCTCCATATCCTGATTCTTCTCTGTTGATACAAACATGAATAGGTGGGTTTAGATCATCTTTTTCAGATGGTGGCGTTTTGGGATGGATATTTGGATACACCACTAGAGATCTAAGTGGTACTCTGGATGCTAAGGGGATCAGAGTCATCAGTAGGAGCTTTTAGTTGCTGGTCACTTACGGTAATGTCATGAGTTTACTTTAGAAGTTTGCATCTAAATTTTGGGTTCTTGGCCAATCAGATATGCAGATCTTAGTAGATGTTTTCACGGTTTGAGAGGGGGGCTGAGACACAGAGGTTGAGACATTAAAAGCTCTATCTTGAAGATAATTACACTTGGAAAAAATAGTTTAAGAAAGATGTTTGTGTCCTGCAATTAGTTCAGGTTAACCTTTGAGGTTCCATTTCCCCAAGGTAGGTTGTTTAATGACAAGTAGAAAGGAGTGTCTGGTGGAAAGTTAGGCCTGGGATACTTTACAGAGAATAAGAAATGCCAAGATGAATTAATGTTTCATTATCAGGATTTTATTGATGAACTTCCTTTCTTGTCTCTCTCTCCTTTCCATGTTGGCATCACAGAAACTCAGCGTTACACAGGCCAAAGCTTTAAGCAGTGTTCAGCTCCCCTTCTTTTGGCAGCAGAGTTGCTTTTCCATTATGTTATTAACTGTGCTCAGTTACTGATGAGGTGCTCATTTAAAACAGGGCTTTTATTTTGTGGCATTCTTAAATGCATGGACAGAAACCTCCAGCTATTTTCCTTGGATCTTGTTAGGTCTGATAAGCACATTTCAAGAGCAGCCACAAAATGTTTTTCTTCACTCTTCGTTGTGTAGCTCATAAGTCAAGACTGTCCAGAAGTGGGAAGAGCTGTTTGTTTGTCTGGTCCACAGGCAGAACAAAACCACTTCCTCAGTTTTCTAATAAGTATCTTATCTTGAGAGTGCACATATTTCTGTTTCAGTGCTGTCTCACTACTGTTACACAGCCCGTGTAGCAAGGGTTTGATTAAAAGGGAGCTGACTTGAGAAAAATGTGTACTTATGTAGTGTTCCCAGTCTGCTATAATCTATAATACATACCTGTGTTCTGTGAAAAGCGGCAAGTTAAAAGTGATACACCAGTTATGTTAAATGACAGAGATTTTTTTGGAGTTGACCAGGAAAAAGCTTCCAAACATTTTAATTATTAAGCTGGATTTTCTCATAATTTTCTTACAAGTGCCAGTGACTATACTAGCTGACGAGCTGGCAAGGTTAGCTGACTAAGATCTGATGCATAATTTTTTAGGTGGGTAAGTTAGCAGTTGTATCTTTCCTTTTTTGTCTCTGAAGAGTTGTTATGTCTTGCTCAGAGTTAAATGCCACTTGTGAAATCATGTTTTCTGTAACCCAAAAGGGGTACATGTATACACTTTGTCCATAGGTAATCGGCAATAGTGAAATGATAAAAACATGACATTTTTCTCCTTCTTTTGGTCCTTTTCTGTTGTCTGTATGTAATTAGTTGTGGATTTGTGGATTACAAGCTGGTGCAATTTCCATTTCTTGCTCAATAAAGATCTGTAAGTTTATATATATAGGTATTATATTTATGTATGCATGCTTTGAGTTGTTTATCTTACTGTTTCAGGCTCTACTGAACTTAAGTGTGGTTATGCTGACTGAATATTGTTTTCTTTCAGTGGATCTGATGGAAATAAAAGAAATTCGCCCAGGAAAGAATTCAAAGGACTTTGAGCGTTGCAAAGCAAGGCACAGAGAAGAACACTGCTTTACTATTTTTTATGGTACCCAGTTTGTCCTCAACACCTTAAGCTTAGCAGGTAATTTTTTCTTCTTTGTTTCTTCTTTAAACCAACCAATTGAAAAAATCAAATACATTGATGGAACAGTAATACATAGAATACTGCAGGTTTGACTTCTGTAGTTCAGGAGTGCACCAGATGTTTAAAATCTGGAGATATACCTTTTATTCAGCCCTTCATGTCTGTAAACTCCTGCATGTGTAATGTTTTGCTTTGAAATAATGTATCATGTGAGTATAGTTTCCGATTTGCTCCATGGTTTCTAGCAAGGTTTTTCCTGTAGTAAAGTTTTCAACCTGGAGAGCAGAGGTAACATTGTCCTCTTTAAAGTCAGAGAAGGATTTGCTGGTGTTTTCAGTGTGGCCAGAATATTGCCCCTGCATTTTTAGTTTGGCCAAAATGATTCTGGAAACAATAGCCATAAAGAGTTAGACTACAGCTGTGTCACAGAAAGTTTCCTATCACCTATGAGCAATTACAGATTAATTTGGAAAAATGAAGTTCTAGTTTCGTTTATGTGTGTGCATGTCACCTGATAATACCACACCTCTTCTAAAGAAGCATTAGGGGACTAAAGATAAAATTGGAAGGTGATAAAATGGAAATGAAGAGATCCGTGTGAAACAGAGGGAAGTTGTATCCTGTGTCTGTGGAAAGGTTTGGGGCACTTCTTATTTCAGGTGAGATTATCCAGGGCTGAAAAACCAAAGATTTTGAAATGAAAAGGGATATAAATTCTTATAGTGCAGGCTGAATACAGTTTCTAACTAGTGGAGTTTACAAGGGATTTCCCTTCTAAAAAGTTTATGATAGATCCTCGGTTTAGAATCATGCAGACAAATTATTTGGAGTGGTGGTTCTCTTTGTCCTGTGCAGGAACACACTTGTCCATTTAAATCATTAAATTAATTGCAAAATCATGGTGGGAGAAAAGAGGAGTGCTTTGTAAGCATTTTAACAATAACACTAGCTTTTTTAAAAATTGAATTAATTGCAGTACTAGCAGACTGGTTTTTTTCAGTGTGACACACTGGAGATGAAAGACTGCTTGTCAATGATCCATTGTTACAGGCTTTTAACTTTAAATAAGTTTTACCATTGTTGACTGAAGTTTGTGAAAATTTTGAGTAAGTGGCTGGGCTTAAGTGCAGCTGTGCCCAGGTCCTTCAGGCTGATTTCCTCAAACAACCCCCCCTCCCTTCTCCATGGCAGTTCTCAAAACCAGGCCTCTTCTGGTTTTGCTTTGAAACTAGTAGTTTGCCAATTCTTTGAAAATACTCGTTACTGTGAGATACGTTGCTGTGATGCTGAACTGTAGAACAACTTGATGTAACTTCAAATTAAGTGGGAAATCCTTTTCCTTATTAAAGTGCTTTGTTGTGGTTTCTTAAAACAATATAAAATAATTGTTACTTAAAGGGAATGGTAGCTGTCATAAAGGGCAGAATTGTCTTGGGAGAAGAATTGATTTGGCAGTGGTAGTGGGTGTTCTTTCCGAAATTGTGACTAATTGAAAAACGTTTCCATGGGGAGCTGAGGCTGGGCTTTAGCTTCATCCTTGGGGGATAAAGCATTGTTTGAAAGTATGTTTAAATAAAATGTAATCTTAATCTTTTGAGAAACTGTTTTGCTTTGAAGGCAGTTAAAAGAATTTGCACAGATTACAGCTCCTGTGTGAAAATAATTTTTCAGAACTGGTTTAGTTGAAGAATGCCTTCATGAAATTTCAGAAGCAGCGTGCTAAAGCAAATGGGCTTTGCCCAGCTGAAAGCTGTAACGATAACAACTCATCCAAGGCCGAAAAAATTGGTTTCAACTTAACCGGTATTCCCTAGGGAAGGCTGTACCCAGCAGGCAGTTCATCATCTTGCTTCTGGTGGGTTGAAACATTACCAAATGTGATCATGTTAAATGATGTGGAGGACTTTTCTGGTTTGGGAAATGGAAAGGCAACCTACATTTAAAACAAAACAAGACAGTGATAAACCAATTTTTAACGTTGGGAGGAAGGTGTACCTAGTGTTAAGCCGTGTAAGGAATTTTATACTTTTTTTTAAACTTGTATTAAAATGTGGTCTATATAAGCTAAACCAGTTTTGTACATTGCTCCCTTCCTGTTCCTTTTGCCTAAGTCTGGGACAATCTGTGTTTAGAGGCATGATTAGGACAGTCAGGAGGTGTTTATGTTCATCAAAAGCCAGTAGTTTACAGTTTTCTTGTAGATTGCTTGGAATATAATGAACTAGCTTTATGCTATAACACCCTGATTTCTTTTGTCTGTGCACTTCAAGTTCCTCTAGATCTAGGTCCCTGGGATTTAGCCACTTAGGAGATAGAAGATAAAAAAGTGAATTTTGATTGTGTTACTACAAGAGCTCAGCAGTAGTTTCATATTCTTTCTGCTGGGATATTGAAACTTGCCTACGCAGATAAGTAGACTTCTAAAAGGAGGTATTTTTTGACAAAGCTTCTGGAATTAACTCTCCCACTCCCAAATTTATGCTGGTTTTTATTAGTTTTATTATGAGCAACGTGAAACTACATAATGAGATTTATCAAAGAGAAAGGTTAATCAATACATATTGTATACTAGGGTTGTATACTTTGTATACTAGGGTCTATCTAAATATCACAACATATCTTGGTTTTGTGTTGAATTGTTTTGATGTTTCTCATAGCATATTACTTTTTTTTTTCAGCTGACTCTAAAGATGATGCTGATAAATGGTTGTGTGGCTTGAATATCTTGTATCAAGAGGTCATGAGTGCTCCCACACCAGCGATCACAGAGAGGTATGTGGACATATTTTCACTTTGTGATACTGGACATTTCTTTGGAATTGAAAGTGGGAAATCTGAAAGAAATTTCTAAGGTGCTGCAAGTGGTGCCTGCCAGTTACCTTAAGAACAATTACTCTCCAATTAGTGTATGATACCGAAAGCTCATATGGAAATTCTCCATGTCTGTTTCAGTATATACATGTTCTGGAATTGCACTTTGCTGCATCCACTAATGTGGAGTTTACCTTCTAATGCCAGTTTTGTTGACAAGTTTTGAATGCTGCCTCCATACCTGATTGCATTTCATTACTGCTGACATTTTTTGTATGGTCACTGCTGTTACCTGTTGTGAGACTATACCCTGTTCTCGCTTGCTACCTGACTAAACTGTGGCTTTGACATTGATCTTGTCTTCACCTACTTGCTGTTCCAGTTGAGGAGAAATTATTCTTATCTATTGTATGGTATTGCAGTGAGCTGTGATACAAAGTGCTACTTGGTTCCAGGCTATCTTTGTTCAGGGGAGTGATTCCCTTAGAGACTGAGCATAAGCTTAATAATGACACATCGAGTGTGTATATATTTACTTTTAATGCTGCTAATAGTATTTTTCTGTGCACCTAAAACTGACATGCACTCTTATGAGGATTTTCTTTAAAACTCTGTAAACTCCTTTCCCTCCTTCCCCCTAATTTTAATTTTTATGCATCTAATAGATCTTTGAGGCAGCAGCCTCAGCTGGCATAAATCGTTGACTTGATGGAGTTACTCTAGTTTAGATTAGCAGAAGTTTTGGCTCGCTTTATCCACGTATATTTTTACAGCTTCTGGTTGCTCATTCTTTTCTGTCCTGCACGCCCTTCCCCTTCCTGTGTTGTTTATGTGGCTTTAAAATGCAGTATTAAGCAGCAGAAAAGTATATATTTAGAAATATGGTTATAAAACTGACTGAATCCTTAGCTACTGCACTGGAAATGTTTTTGGTTTATTAAAAGACATGTATCTTAAGACTTTCAAATATTTCTATTGAATTTCATCTATGGATTTTGATATTTCATTGGGTGTGTTTTTTTCATAGTTCTTGGATTAATCCTTTTTTTTTCTTTTTTCCTTCTTTCTACAAGCTGGCTGAGAAAACAGATCTATTCTGTTGATCAAACTAGAAGAAATAGGTAAGAAGATCTCTCTTTGTTTTTGGTGAACTTTTGTTGCAGATTCAAACATGGAATGAAAAGAAATAATTCTTCGTCCAGGATATGAAATATGAGACCCCTGAAAATGGCATTTGCTTTTGCTTTAACAACTTTATTTTTGCTTTTTGCTAAACACAGTGTGTTTGTAGCACTCACTTGAGTTCATGTAATGAGGAAGCAAATGATGAAAAATAAATAGTTTTGCTTTTAGCCTAAAATTACCTTGCCAGAATGCAGAAAGGTCATTGTCTTCTTCCAGTCCTACTGTAGAGACACAGCTCAGCTGGGCAGGTATGTTAGGTTGCTCGATTTCTAGAGGTCTTTGCCCTTTCATAGCCAACTTAGAGCCCAGCAGTTTAGAGGGTATAACCCGCTGTGAACTTTCCT
Organism: Limnodromus scolopaceus; assembly: GCA_028565335.1. Lineage (NCBI taxonomy): Eukaryota > Metazoa > Chordata > Aves > Charadriiformes > Scolopacidae > Limnodromus > Limnodromus scolopaceus. The sequence continues at coordinate 41,400,104 of JAOXNO010000063.1, forward strand.
GTGTCACTGTGCCACCAGTTCTTCCTTCGTTTCTGAAGCATGTTTGCATTGGAGAGACTACACGCTAATGTAGACAGGCCAGAATTAGCATTTAAAAGCTTGTTTGGGCATTAGTGACAATGAAGCTGCATAAACAGAGTTCGACATGGGCTGCTGAAGATCTGGGGCAGATGTGCAGATGTTTAAGTGATTTGCCTTCCCTTGTTTCAGTCCTGATGGGGCCTGAACATGGCTAATACGTGTGGTATCTAGTTTGAAATGAGTCACAGCAGCAGCGCCAGGTAATCCAGAGATAGGGTTGTCCCAGCAATAACATGAATTCTTTCCTGCAGGAGTCAGAGCTATGAGGAGAACGGAACAGAATATTAAGAGGAAGAGGAGATATCAGATACCTGAGTATATTGGGGGAGAGGATGAGGAGGATTACTGGTATGACAGGGTAGTACCATGTGAAAAAGTGACTTAAGCAGTGGGAAACAAGATGCTCTTGAGGATAGATATAGAAGGAAGCCAAGTTAATGGGTAAAATCTTTTTTTTTTTTTTTTAAACCAATTGGCCTGGCGGCAAGGGCTTTTCTCTTTGCAATGTATTTGAATAGACAAAAGCCAAAGAATGACCTTGGGCCTGGTGCTTCTCATGTGAAAGAAGTCCCATGGGTTGTAGCTCCCACTGTGCTGTGTAGCTTCCTATGTTTGAGTTTCAGTAGTTCATTTCAGGTCCATGTGTGATGTGGGTTTCTAGCTTTTGCACAGCAAAGGAGACTTTTTTTTTCCTCTTTAATGAATTCAGCTGCATACCTCTCAGAGTTGCCAGAAATCATGCGACACTGAGAAGAATGTTAACCCCTCCTCTCCCATGTCTGTTCCTTTACCATGATTTTGCTCTTTGTCTGGAACATGAGCTTTATTCTAAGGTGTAATTCAATGTAGAAAAGTACATGCGTTTCCTCTCATTTAGTCCTTTTCCTAAAAGCAAAGTCAAGTGTGGTATTTCATTGTGTGAATGAGACGGTGTTATTGCAGGAAATAACACCATTCTGCAGACAGCCTGTGGCATTGTGCAGCTGGCTTCAGGGTGGGCTGAGGCGCCGCTTATAAACGGTGTTTCCTAAGCTGGCCAGAGTGGTGAAGAGGAAAGTACCACCCTTTACTGGATATTGGCTTCTACCTCCTGATGTGTTTTGAAAAACTAGCCCTGCAATGGGGATATGTTGGCGGAGATCATGAAGCAAAAGCAAATATTAGGATGGAGAAGCTGTGGTTGGGACTGTATGTCTGCTGAAGAGGTTTCTTTTGTTGCTTTAGGGTTGTTTCATCACTTCAAGGCAGTCTGCTTAGGATCAAGGGGACTTGCACCGTGGAGAGAGCAGTTTTTTGTTCTCTCGGTAGATGATTCATGCTTTTAGAAAAATTCAGGAAAGGAGTTTGGACTGAATTTCATTGTGTTTAATGTTGCAGTTTCTAGGGAGGTTAATTGTAAAGGTTAGGCTTCCAGGCAAGTCCTGTTTCACAGGTTGAGTTTTTTCCAGTGGCAATGAAGTCCCAGCTCTTTGTTTTGGCTTGCACTTGTCTGGCCAGAGGAAATCTCTTGTACTTGGTGTTTAGGGTACAAACGGAGTGCTCATTCTTGTTCCTAAAACTAGTGTTTTTTTCCAGAGGTCTGGCGACAAGGCGGAAAACCAGGAATTTCCTGAGTTCTAATCTGGCTTTGGCATGGACATTGGCTAAGTTGCTTCTTGCTTTGCTTCTTTCGCTCTCTACATAATGGAGATGAGACCATCTCACAGGGTTGCTGCTTGTATGGATGCTATAGAATAGATGCATTACTTTCATCTGGGTGCTAATTTGTTGCTCTTTAGTCACTCTTTTCTGACCCTCTGTTTACAGAGAGTTAATCTTACGAATGACACTGTAGTTCAAGACAGAGTACCTTACCCTTGTTTTCTCAGGTCCTGTTGGTATTGCATTAATGTGTAAACAGCTACATTTAAGCTGATCATCTAGATCTGATTAATTGTTGATGGAGAGAAGTTGGTGTCTCTGCAGCATGGTTCTTTTCATCCTAATATGGATGCCCAAATTAATTGAAATGCTGATTTCTCTCCATTAACAGGATAAGATGTCTAGCTTGCTCATGTGTAGGTGTTATGTTTATAGAAGTTTACTGTTATTTGAGATGAGCCCTACCCAAAATGTTTCAATAGTCACATTTTTGTGTTGGTAGAAAATATATTAATAGCTGTCTAGATACAACAGAATGTGAAGTTTTCGCTATCTTTCTTTTCTTTCGTCTTTTTTTCTCAGTATCAGTCTTAGAGAGCTGAAAACCGTCCTTCCCCAAGTAAACTTCAAAGTGAGCAGCATGAAGTTCTTGAAGGATAAATTTGCGGTAATTACCTGATTACTTATATCTGTTTGGTATTATCTGATAGGTATTGTTATTTCTCTTCAATATACGATCTATATTTTTTTTGCTTTTTACCATGTATTAAATCAGTTAATTTCTCAGCTTGGCTTTGCCTATATCTAAGGCTATAAGAGAATATAGACATTAATATTCCTTCTTTTCATTGTACTGTTGACCAAAGCCAACATTGGCTTTTGAGCTCTGGTGCTGATCCTGTGCAAGTGCATAGGAAACGGTTTAAGATAAAATTCATATATAAGAAAAAGATTTGGGGTTTTTTTGCAATATGATCAAGTAATAACATCTTCACTCCAATTTGCACTAATATTAATAACTTTGGCAGGTCGTTTCCATTCCTACAGGAATTTTAAATATCCCCCACCTTTTCCTGCTTTCCAACTCTCCACCCTTAAAACATACATTCTTTCCTCTGTTCCTCCAGCTAACAATGACTGAATGAGGCACTACTTCACTCTCAGTAACATAGTGGAAATGGAGTCAGGGTACAAAATGCCAGGGCAACGATGTGGGCTGGAAGCACTATGTCACAAACCAAGAATCTGTTTACTTGTTTGTATTAAAAAAAAAATAATTGAAGAAATCCCAAGTGATTAAAACAAATGAAGTTGGAGTAGAACAGAATGTGTGGGAGAGTGGCAGCTGGAGCAAGAGTAACTTGTTTGCTGTGCAAATGCTGTTCAGGGAATTCTAAATTCACTGCTTGCTACTTTCTGTTGTAGGAAATAGGTGCTCACAAGGAAGAGCTTAGTTTTGAACAATTTCATTTGTTCTACAAGAAAATCATGTTTGAACAACAGAAATCGGTAAGTTTTTTCATAAGTAGTCTTCATAGTTAAACTGCTTGATCAGAATTAGGAGTCAATGCTGATGATTTTCTTGTTTCTGTTTGTTACTAATGTTCTTTTTTCCCCTTTCTTGTAACAGAAAAAGGGTGTAGCACTGTACTTGATGTGCAGATAACAGTCACCATCAGCAATTGGCTTAGGAGACAAGTCATTCATGCTGCCTCTTGTGTGTTTGTAGTAGAGATATGCAAAGATATAACAGGATTTTTAGGAGGAACTTTTCTTGTGTGTTTGTTCAGGATGTAAAATGTCTTTTCATTAGGCTTCGCTGATCTTTTTACTAATGGGAGCAAGGTTTTTCCATGCTTGTATTAGTTTTTTATCACTAAGAACATTCTGTAAATCATGAGGATGTATCCTGACCATCAAGTAACAGCTATTGTTCTCATCGTCTCTCATGCTTGAATATTACCAGTGGTGAGTCCATTACAGGATGGACATCAGACAGTCCTTGGGAGCCATGTATGCACGGCATAGATTCATGAAGTTGGTGAAAACTGCAGTCAGTGACTCTGAATGTTAGGAGCTCTTTAAAACTGTGAGAAAACATATAATTTGAGATTACTTGCATAAAAGTCTTTGTTGATAACGGGCTTATTGTTGATACAATTTGCAGTTGCTAAAATAGAAGCTTTGATAGTGAAAGTGCAGTTTCTTTTGGCAATAGAGCTTTCTTGTGCTGTTGAAAAGTAATGCTGAAATTATTGTGAAGTAATGAAGGATCTCCATTTACTGGCAGGGTTTCAGTTTTGGTCATGAAAGTCTAGTTAATTATCTTGAGCAGAAAGTTGAAGAGTAAAACACACAATAAGGAGGCAAGTTTTTTGCCTGAGAACTGCGTGTCTTCACACTGAAAGGCCTGAAGTGTGGTTGCCAGCCTTGGCAGTGTGTTTCCTCTTATGCCTTTAATTCAAAATATGTACTGCCAACTTGTATGCAGCTTCTCTAGAGCAAAAATGGATATATTTCCCCTTCCCATACCAATGGATGTTATTAGATGGAATTAGATAGAAAATTGCATATGTTTTTATTTATCTTTCTCCTTTTTTGTGTGTGTTTGTTTTTTGTTTTAAGATTCTTGATGAATTCAAAAAGGATTCCTCTGTGTTCATTCTTGGGTGAGACTTTTAATTTGCATTATTTTTCCACATTCCCATATGGTTGTACTGCTGCAGAAATGGTTTTGAATTACATGACTTTTTTTGTTCTGATGCTTTAGTAAGTGAAAAGAAACGATACATCTTTTACATTTATCATGGAAATAAGTTCTGATTATAATTTGATAAATGTTTTTTACCTTCTGACTACCAAAACGGTATGGATTTAAACAAGCAAATTTGCCTTATTGCAAATTTGTGATATTTCTATGAGCTGAACAGAGCTGTTGAAGGACAACTTGATGGAGAAATTTTATCTTCAGTCTGGAGAGTGGTGTGGTGCACAGGCTTTGCCTAGACTTGAGCAGAATGCTGATAGTAACAGTTTCTGCATTTTTCATTTAGTGCACTTGAAAATGTAAGAAAGATGTGTACAGCACGAAAAGGGAGGTCGCAGGCATTGCTAACATTTTGACTGTGAATTAAATCAGTTTATCTTGGTTTGGAGTATTACGCTAACAGGTTAAGGAAGTATTTCCTTAGCCCTGGATCATCTCATATGAATTAAACTTTGTGAGACTGCTTAAAAGCACAGATTGGTACCAGATGATGCAGCGTTTATGTCCTACAATAGAGAAAGCAGTTGTGCTGCTTTTTCTTGGTGCAGCTGCATCTTGCCTTCTTTTTCACGAGGTTTTGTTTTATCGCAGGAAATCATCTGAATAATATTATTTGTGGAAGTTATTTGTGGAAGCTTGACTCTATGATAATTTAAAAGAACGGTGTCTTTGTATGTGTCAACTAAGCTTAGCAACACCCCTGTCAAGTGAATGCTGCTCATTTGCTACAAAGCAATGAGCAGAGATTTGGTTCTTTTCCCAGTGAATCGCTATCAAAAATGCATGGAGAATCCAGGAGGCTTTATTTGAAGGCTCAAAATACAGTAATTAGATAATACACTATTACAAGCCTAGTCATTGAGGTTATAAAAAGTTTCTTGGTGGTGGCAGCACAGGTATACTGTAAATGCAAGAGATGAATCCATATCCTTTTCTGCTGTAAAATCTGATGACACTTGCTCCATTAATTCTTTATCTTCACTTTCCCTTTCTTTTTTTTTAAAGAAATACTGACCGTCCAGATGCTTCAGCAGTTCATCTCCATGACTTTCAGAGATTCCTGCTACATGAGCAGCAGGTGCGAAGGTTGCAGAAATTTTGAGTCCTTTTTCTTGAGGTGTTCTCACAGATTTCTAAGCTCATTAAAAAGAAATGTGATGTGTCATGGAATATGATTGATATCAGCTGTGATAGTAGGCCTTAGAAAGATTTCTCCTTATTTGTTGCCATTGAAGTTCACAAGAACTATTATTTTTCATCTATATAAAGACTCTGAAGGTGCATCAGAGTATGAGGGAATGGATGAAGTAAAAAAGTTTTTAATAAGTCTCCATTTAGTCAGATAAACAGCCAAGGTTAGAAATAAACACTGGATGTATGTGAAAGATGATAGCTTGGCCTAGTTACAGCTGTTACATCTGGGGTAATGCCTTCCCCATGGCCCATTTTAGCAGCTCTTACATAAAAAGCTGTGCTGACTTGCCTGCATTTGAGTGAAAGGTAATTTCCTATTGAATGGGGCCAGTTCAATGTCCCATACCAGCAAGCAGATAAGGATGGAAGCAGGGATTGGAACTGTGTCTTCATGGTGTTCTATAATGTTATTTAGCACAGACACTACAGGGAAAAATTGTGCGGTATTTCCTAGGCGCTGCTAAGCTCCAGATTTGCAAATATGATTGAAAAGTGAGACCTACAGTTCCTGTATAAGCTTGCTACTTTCTTTTTTCTCTCTATTTCACTGTGTTAAAAGGACATTCAGGTTGCACTTAGAAGTGAGAGAGATTATAGTTAAGGCATATCCTTCAAGGAGGCCAGCTTTTTTCTGTGTGTGCGTATGTACATATGTAGCATGTATGTTGTCAGCCTCCAATCTATATAAAGGTAGTTAAATGGAGATCTTCTTTTTCACCCTTAGACATCACAGAGGAAACTTAAGATATGTGGGTACAATAAAATATATTGGCAGTAAATTAGCCAGCTGAGAGAGAAGTTAATCACATCTATAGGTGTCTCTGTTCCTTATTTGATCTTACGTAGCATAACACCACTTCTAAAGTTATTTTTTTCTACTGTATTATTATCTGAAGGAATCTTGGGCACAAGATCTCAGTAAAGTCCGAGAAAGAATGACAAAGTTTATTGATGACACTATGAGAGAAACTGCTGAACCCTTCCTCTTTGTTGATGAGGTAAGATAATGGTACTTTCTAATAGTTCCTTGTGGACTTCTTTTCTTTCACTGCCAATTCCTAGTTTGTTAATTGGATGACAGATTCTCTTGTAGCTTCTCTTGCTACATTGCTGGGTTTCTTTTATGGTATGGTAAAAACATCTAAATCAGTCTCTGTCTTTGTATTGTAGTTCCTCACTTACCTTTTTGCAAAAGAAAACAGTATTTGGGATGAGAAATATGATTCGATAGATGTGCAGGACATGAATAATCCTTTGTCCCACTACTGGATTTCTTCCTCTCATAACACGTAAGTTACCAAAACTCTATTGTCTATCTCGGTTCAAACAGACCTAGATGTGTTAGAAGAAAGTAATACTTTATGCGAGAAACGTACTGCATGGATGTGTGAAACCTTCCTAAAGTGTGATGTAAATGTGGCAAATACAGTTTGTGGGACTTCTTTTTTCCCCTTTTCTTAAAAAGTTACAGGTTTTGAGATACAGCTGAGCTCAGCTGCCAGAAAACCCGAACCCTGAATCCTGTTACAAAAATAAGAAGTCTTGAGTTGAAACTGTTTCAGCCTCCCTGCTTTCAGAAATTAATGTTATTGAAGGAGCTTCTGTTTTCTCCAAGCACTACCAGCCTCATTGAGCTAATGTCAGCATTAATTATACCTAAACATAAGTGGCATAAGGACCCCACTTGTCCTATGGGAAAATCCCATACTGTTAGTGTGATCTGGAGGGCAGTGGATTTGTTGCCTTGGGAAAGGAGGCAGTGATGTGCGTTATTGATAGGTACTCTGACAGTTTACAGTGTCACAAAGTGGAAAGGATTTGGTCCTGAGCAGGAAAGGAATATGGAGACCTTAAATTAGCACATCTGATGATCAGGATTTGGCTATTGATGGTTTTTGCCTGGATGACAAGAATTAGAACAGATAGAGGTGCTTGAGACAGAAGAGGAGTGCAGTTTGGTATCAATACTCTTCTTCAATATTTTGAGTTTATTTTACAGCCAAAACTTCGAAGGCCTGGGGACTGTATTTTGTTGTTACTGTTTTTAGAATTTTATGCTTAGGAACTTAGCTACTGATTTCTGTATCAGTATCCAGCCCTTTTCTTTGACAGTCTGTGTCATGCAAGCTCTTTAGCCCAAGTACAAACGTCTGTGATGATGAGTTTGAACTGTCTTCAAATGAAGATGATTTGCTCATTTAGCTTTGTAATGAAAAGAAAGAAGGTATAAAGAGAAGGACTAGAGATGAACAAATAAAATATTACTGGGAATGAAATAAAGCACACATGGGTATAGCTTATAGGTATATTTTGAAGTATAGGGTGTGGTATCATTCTAAATACCCTCCACATCCCTCCAACATCTTTATGCCTCATCATGATGAGATTAGGTATGTTTCGAAGCTCATGATTTGGTCTCCAGAAACGAGTCAGTTACAGTTGATTGATGTTTAGATAGAGCCTTTAATCTCCTGTAATTTGGTCAATTCAAAAATCTGATAGTGTCATGTTCAGCAGAGTCCAGTTCTTCCATTGCAAGTAAAAATAAATAAAATCAACAAACATTCTTCATGACAGGAGAAAAAATGTCACCCAGTGAGTGAGTGGGAAATCATTGAAATTGACTGCCTGTCTCTCACAATTTCCTTTTGCTGCTTAGATACCTGACAGGAGACCAGCTTAGAAGTGAATCCTCCACAGAAGCTTACATCAGGTGCCTTAGAATGGGATGTCGATGTATTGAGTGTGAGTAAAGAGTTTGTGGAGTGTTTTATAACATGCTTTCCATATAAGAGTTTCCCCTGTTTACCAAGAAAGAAAAAAGAACTGAAATCGAGAACTAGTTTGTTTTCTTAAGTTGAAGTTAGTCATATAAAAAACACTGATTCCCTAAATTGTTTTTCTTATGCCTCACTATTGCCCTGTTCGCTTGCTCTAATTCTTGTTCCACCATAACTTTAAGAAGGTCTTTCTAAATCTCACCTCACTGTACACCAGAAAGTCAATCTTGCATCTACTATATGAAGGCACAGGATTTAAACTGAAATTACTTGTGTAGCATAGATAGGTTATTTGCCTTCATTGTAATGTACAAAGCCTAAGGTGCAGAGATTTTTGTAATTTAGTACCATTTATCATCCTAACTTGCTTGTAAATTAGTTGATGTCTTTGTGCATTTGTTCTCCACTGTGTATTCGTCTTCATCCCTGTGCTTGTGTACCTTATGAAAAGTTTTACTTTAATGTTATTTCACCAGTTACTTCATAAAACTACTTGCTACTGCCTGTTCAATTTGGCTAGTGCAAAATGTATCTCAAATTAGAGTTCTAGGCTTAAAATCAACAAAATAAATAAGCTATCAACTTGCCACTTGTGTGAGTGTATTTATCCCTGGAAAATTGTAGTAAACTAGTAGACTGACAACATAGCTGCCTGAATTCCTTATTCCAGATTCCCACATAATAATGCTGTAGTAAAATTTTATATCGTATTTTATTTGTATTGCTCTTACTTAAGGGAACTTAATTTCCTCTGTGAGAGATATAAATTCATCTAATAGAATATTTTATTAGAACATTAAAGTCTATGACTCAATATGTGGAACAATGAAGATTTGGATGTATTCTTTATACTAGAGTTATTTAAGTAACTGCTTGGTCTCTTCCTTTTTCCACTGTTTGTCTTTCCTAGTGGACTGCTGGGATGGTCCTGATGGGAAACCCATCATTTACCATGGATGGACACGGACAACAAAGATCAAATTTGATGACGTAGTACAGGCAATCAAAGATCATGCCTTTGTTGCATCTGAGTAAGCTTTGATTTTCCTTAAGCCTTTTTTCATATGCTTAGACCTTCCTGAACTTCATGTCTCTGTAATCTAGACATAATAATGACATTCTAGTAGTCTTAATGACGTTTTAGCAGTCTTAATTACTGCCGAATGTGGGTCTTGAATAGATTCAGTTTTGAGGGAAAGTTCCATTACATAACAATTTGCTGCTAAGGAATATAGTGAGTACCCTAAAGTGATTCCCATCTCCTTGCCTGGGTCTTTCATTAAATTGAAGTGTGAAACTTCAAACGCTGAATAGTATGCCTTATAATTTAAAAACCAAATAATAAAATACTACAAGTGACTAGGAACATATCTGCCAGGTGATGTTCATGTTGTAGGGGGGGTTTTAGCTGAGAAGATGTAGAATTCATAGCGTGCCCTCTGAGCGGGTAACATGGGTTTAAATCTGCGTCTCTGCTCTACCCTTCTATAACTTGTGCTGGGATGTCCTTAACATGAAAAATATTGCCCCCAAATTGGGAAAGAGGTAGAGCTATCAGTGTCCTATTTTTCCACTTTACCAGCTGGAGATAGAGGAGGAGCATTATTTTCTCATGTGGGACAGTGTCTGCACAGGCATATTGTGTTAATGACAACCATACTACATGACGCATTATGGTTTCATACCATCAGTACTGTGAATGCAGTGTGATGTTTTCTCTATTTGCCTTAAGGGATGGGCTACCCAGAAGGAATATTGAAGTATTTCCTGGATATGCAGGGACAAAATTAGAAAAGCCAAAGCTCATCTGGAGATGAAATTGCTGAGGGATGTGAAGGACAGCTAGAAAGACTTCTACAGTTACAATTTCAGCAAATGGAAGATTAAGAAAAATGTGAGCCCGCTGCTGAATTGGACAGGAGACTTAGTGACTGGAGAAGGCTGAAGTTCTCAGTGCTTTCTCTGACTCTGTTTTCAATATTGCTGCTGAAGCACATGATATCCAAGGGATAAACAAACTAAGTTTCATTAGCTTCAACAAGAGGTTAATGAGGGAGACAGGTTGCTGACTTCCACTACCTAGTGGATGATTGTAGAGAAGATGGAGCCAGACTCTTCTCAGAGTGCATGTGAAGGAAAACAAACACAATTTTGAGGAGAGGAGACACAAATTTTCACTTGGTGGTTCTTTAACACTGCAACTGTGCCCAAAGAGTTTGCAAAGAATCTTTGTCCTTGCAAATATTCATACCTTGGCTGGACAAATCTTTGAGGAACCTGGTCTAACCTAGGAATTGGGCCTTCCCAAGGAAGGAGTTTGGACTAGATGGCCTCCAGAAGTCCCTTCTGACCTTAATGTTTCTATGATTGCACATCTGTTATTATCTGTTAATAATGTGTCTGTCTTTATTCCTTCTGTCTTCTTGTTTGCTGTAAATATTTTCTTTGATCTTTGGGGTGAGGGAGGGCAGTGTTCTCCTTGCCTTGCCAGTTGTAGCAAAAAGAAATTGTCTTCATTCACCGTTGTTTTCTCCATCAAAGATACCCCGTCATTCTGTCAATTGAGGAACACTGTAGTGTGGAGCAGCAGCGACACATGGCCAAAGTGTTCAAGGAGGTATTTGGAGATCAGCTTTTAACGAAGCCTATTGAAGCCAGTGCAGATCAGCTACCGTCACCAACCCAGCTGAAAGAAAAAATCATCATCAAGGTAGGCTTGCTTTGCGTGCTGGTAGGTAAAACAGGAAAACAAGAGCAGGAGCCAGAAATCCTACTTCTGGCTTCACAGCTTAGCTGTTAGTTTCTGTTGAGAAACAAGAAAGCCCATGCTTGAAGTGTGTACTAGTAACATTTTGCTGTATTGTGCAGAATTCTGTAAAACTACATACTAAAAGTGCGTGCTATTGGTCTTCTTTGCAGTAAGTGTTGCTCGCTCAAGTGCCAGATCGAATGTCAGCTCTTCTCTAAGGGTCTTCCAGTTCCTGAAATGTCACTGCTAAATTTCAGCAAGGGTTCACTGCTGCAAATGCTCATCATAGACTTCTTATGCAATGTGGCTCTTTTCGTATAAGATTTCCCTTCTGCTCATTTTTCTTGTAGAAGACTGAATTCCCTATTCATTTTAATTCCTTATCTTTTTGTTTTGGTTTGATTTTGGTTCCTTATGTCCTGTTCTCTACAGAGGGATTCTTGTTCTATCCTTATTTCTTGGTATGTGTCACTTCATGTTTTCTGTCCTTAAAGAATGGCAAGCTCTTATTAAACTAGTTGTTTCTTCATTGCTTGAATGATACCTCTACTAAATGTTTAACCTTTATTATCAGATTTAAATGCTAAAGAAAGAAATTCAAGCCTTGTTGCATAAAGCTTTGTGGAACAGCTGTTGTTATGGTAATGACAGAAGGTGGCTGTGAAATGGAGGGAGATACTTGCAGTAATAATGAGTATGCTGAAATATTGTGGCCAATTTTATATATGATTCTATGTGAGCGTATGAATGTGGTTTTTTGTTTTGTTTTTAAGCACAAAAAGCTGGGGCCAAAGGGAGACATTGATGTGAATTTGGAAGACAAGAAAGAAGAAAAAAAGCAACAAGGAGAACTTTACATGTGGGACACAATAGAGCAGGTATCATTTATGTGACATTTGCTACAGTTTGTTACGAGGTTGTGTAATACTGGAAATTTACATTAATTTTCTCAATATTTGTGTAAGTAACATTGTCAGTTGAACAGGTGTAAATGAGGGGAAGAATGTATTTTGTTCACTGTTACACTTTGTTTTGAAATTGTGGTTAGTGAGTTTCTCTCTGTCTTGTTAATGGTTTTAATATCTCTCAACTTTTAGAAATGGACTCGGCACTACTGTGCTATTGCTGATGAAAAGCTTTCATTCAGCGACGATATAGAACAGAATGCTGATGAAGATTCATCCAAGGTGATGGCTATGTTTTTTTGTTTAAGCATGTTCTTTTTATTCGCTCAGATTATTTCAGTGTCTACAGCTGTGTAGACACTGCTGATGTTGAAAATTGTAGAGGATCCATGTCAGATAACAAGTGTATTTGCAGATAAAAAATTTTTAAAAGGGTCTTTGCCAAGGTACTCTGGTTAACTGTATTTTTAATAAAACAACTTTTTCCCTTGGTTAATTGAGGACTTGCAAAGATGAGTACGAAGACAGTGAAATACAATTTTGGTACTTAAATGCTAATGTTGATGCATGCACTGACAATCAAAGTCTTTATATGCCTTTGGCTAAGTGTTATTGCTATGCTTAAACTAGACAGTGTGATGAACTAAGGTTTGTTGTGTTAATAATACAGCACACGTCTTACGTAGTGCATGCTGTTCATTTCACATTTGCAAAGTGTTTGCCACAGGTGAGCATGTATTACTTGGCTGTTTTACGTGGTAAAGCAGAAACATGAAGCTCAGTAAGGGTTGCAATAGCAGTGATGTTTCTTTTTCCAACTTTTTGGGTTTCCATGCGCACTCTTTCATTGCTAACATGTACGTGCATGGTTCAGAGATCTCTCTGCACACGTGGAACATTTTTCCCATTCACCTAGATGTTAATGTCAGTAAATTAATGTGTAGGGAAGAACTGGAAGATGAATCCTGAAAGAAGCTGATTAGAAACTGTGAATTAACAGTAGGGTGCTTTGCCTTGAAAACATAAATCAGTGTTTGCTTTGCTGCATTTTTTCATTTTCTGTTGATTACATATTTGAATAAGGCTGAAGTTGATCACTGCTCCAAAGAAATGGTTTGACTGGGGAGGAGAGTCAAGGGTGACTATGAAGGTGATTGGCCAGTTTGTGGAAGGGGAGGTCAGGGCTAGGAAGAGCTGAAATCCTGAAATAGTAGATTGTTACATCAATAACAAGTACTATGTTTCAAAATGATAAAATTAGAAATGCATTATAAAAATTCTTATTTTCTGGTCTAGGAGGTGAAGCGTACTGAACTGCACTTAAAAGAGAAATGGTTCCATGGGAAAATGAAAGAGGGGAGAACAACTGCTGAGAAACTGCTCCAGGAATATTGCGCTGAAATGGGTGGCAAGGATGGGACATTCCTAGTTAGGGAAAGTGGGGCTTTCCCTAATGATTGCACCTTGTCATTCTGGTATGGTGATTGTCATAAAATTTCTATCTGGGGTTTGTTTATTTGTTTATTTTATGGCATTGCACAAAAATGAATGTATTTTGCAAGTATGCATTTATAGCTGAGAAGAAATAGGAATAAGGAGCTGCTATAATTAATAAAATGCTATTGATGGGATTGTGAGAGACTCCTTTCTAAATTAAACATCAGTGTAGCATAGTGCATTTCAGCAGATCAGACTTCATTTGAAGTGTTAACAGTTGTCAAGACAGGACTGACTGGTTTGATCTCCCCCCATTTCCTAGTGCTGTGGCACGATAGAAGATTTGTGATTTCCTCAATGACTGGGCCAAAATTTGATCTTTTAGTTTTGGAATAAATTACTGGTTTCCATATGGTCTCATGAGTTTACCTTTATTAGCAGAGATTGATCTTTTCAATGAAAGGATCATTCCTTTCAATAATTAAGAATTTTGAGGGGTTGGTTTGGTTTTTGGTAGCTTTGGGTTTTTTTTCCTTCTGGTTGGCACATTATAAGGAATAGTGTATCAGATGGATTTCTGAACCAGAGAGCTGTCAGAGCAAATTTTTCAGGGAGTAAGCGTGTGCCAGATTTTAAACCATTGTGGGTTGAAAATTACAATTACTTGTAAGGATTTTTGCTGCTTCTCTTGTTTGATTGTTTTATGAAATAATACACATTTCTTGCCTCTTTGCAAGCTCACCAAGTAGCTGACCAGGAACGGGCGAGGAAATGCTTCAAAGGAGAAAACCTGTTATAAAACCTTCCTTTTCATTTCTTCAGGAGGTCAGGTCGAGTCCAGCACTGCAGGATCCGTTCTTCAAGTGATGGGGACACTGTGAAATACTACCTGACAGACAACCTCACTTTTGATAGCATTTATGATCTCATTCAACACTACAAGGAGGCCCATTTGCGATGTGCTGAATTTGAGCTGCGTCTGACCGATGCTGTGCCTAATCCCAGCCCTCACGAGACTAAAGAGTACGTACAGGAGAAGGCAAGCACCAGGATTGTTATGTCAGTGTCCTTTGCGTTGTTTTAGATGGTCTTGGATTTTTGCGTAGAAAACTTCCTGGATTCAGGAGCACGCCTGAGTGTTGCTTGTCCATGGATGTCATGGGCTTCTCTGAAAGATGCTGAGTACGATCACTGGCTTTGTGAGAACCTGGTACAACAGAGGGCAGTCACTGGGAAAGCAATTTACTAGCAGCAACTAAGAAAATCAGTGAGAACTGTAATGCTGGGGAAGCGTGCCAATTCCTGCTTTCTCTGTTCAGTGTTTTACAACACCCAGTGGGTTGGATTAGATATTTAGTAGTTGGCTGTGGCCTGGCAACTAAGTGGTCATGGTCTGTGCCATCTGGAAACTCTATTACTGGGGCAGTGAGCCCAAAGAGCTGTGTTTCCTAATCCTGCTCTCCACCTGACCCCTGTCAGAGCTGGTTAAGCTGACTTCGCCCCGTGCCGATAGGAAGTAGAACGGTTTGATGTTTATTTCCAGCTGGTATTTGCCTGGTGTAGAGCCTGAGCAGAGCTTGCTCGTTTGCTGGCAGAACACTCCAATCACTGCCCTTTGTTCTGTTATCTTTGCATTGAGAAAAAGTGAATCTCCTTTGCATGTGAAATATTGATCTGTGACTAAAACTTTTTTTTGTTCCCCCTGGGATCTGGGAGTCACTGACCACCCACAAATAACTTTGGAAGCCAATGAGAGGGGAGGGTAGAGCTTAAGGGTTGGGCTTTCCTGCCTCTCTATATAAGGTGGAGATGTACTGCCAGTATAAGTGGCCACAGCTTCACTGAAGGCACATTGGATCCAAGATAGGCCCATCCCTACAGTGAAAGACCAAGTCAAGCTCTGAATAGAAGAGTTCAAATGCCTGGTGTTCTTCTTCTGTCTGTGTTTGGGTTTTTCCTTAAATCTGCTGTCACAACTGAATAAACTAGTGAAAACTGAATGGCAGAGTCAACCCATGATCCAGTGCTTTTGTTTCAGGAAGAAATGCAGATATATTTTTTATCGTGTCAGACAGACAAGGTGTTCTGATACATTCTTGATGCTTTCATCCAAAAGAAGCTGCTGCGTTACAATGTTTTGTAATAAGCTGCTTGTCATAGGTAGTGAGATGGTGAAAATCTAATGCATAATTTTTCTTGTAATGTTTGAAACTCTATTGTTAATAACACTCCCTGTTACTCTTACAGAATGACATTTGACAAGCTCGGTAATCCTTTGTCCATTTTGATTTTTGACTGTTGTAGCTGGTACTATAGCAACTTGAGTCGGGGAGAGGCAGAAGACATGCTGATGCGAATTCCTCGAGATGGAGCCTTTCTGATTAGAAAGAGAGATGAGCCTGACTCATTTGCCATGACTTTCAGGTAAGAAAAGACAGGTATGACTACATTACCTAGTAGCCTGACAACATTCTGTTTTTTCTTATTTAAAAAAATACTGTGGTCTTTTTAGAGTCATAAAATGCTTGCTTTCAGACTTTGACACTCCTTATTACAGGGTGTTATTTTGAAGTTTTCTTTGGTGCTGGTTCAGCAGTGATTCTATGTCCTTATTCCCTGGAAATCCTGCCCTGTCATATAACTGACAGAAATGAAATGTCAAAATGAAATTATCAGCTTTTCTTGCCAGCGAAAATATTTTTGAAACTGTGGTTCTTGCAACAACATTAATAAAATGTATAGAATTGTGGTGTGCTCCATTGTACCTCCAAATCAAATTGTGTTTCTTTGAAAATGCCTGTTTCTGCCACGTATAAAATTGCTTTGGAAAAACAAATACTTGTTTTCCTATTATTTACATGCCTTACTGTATATTGAAGATGTCCAGAATTCCCCAGTCCGCTGTGTGCTTTGGTGTTAAGCTTTCTGCTGTTATCAAGGTGGATATTGAAGTAACTTGAGCTGCAACATCTCAGTAAAACCGTTTCACAGTGGGGAAAACAAGAAATACCAAAATGGCAGCAGCTTCAAAAGGATGCAGGGGTCCTCTGTGGGTGGGATGGTCGTCAGTGGATGATTTTACTGCCATCAGTGCAGGCACAAACCTTGTATTCAAGCACAAGAGTTTTTTTCAAAATTGATTCCTGTAGTTATCAAAATGAGCGTAGGGAAGAGGCAGCCACTCGTTTTGAGGGGAGTGTGTCACTTAGGGCGAATGGGAAAATGGGGAAATTTAATCTAAGCAAAACCATG
The DNA here is from genome assembly GCA_028565335.1 of Limnodromus scolopaceus. Classification (NCBI taxonomy): domain Eukaryota; kingdom Metazoa; phylum Chordata; class Aves; order Charadriiformes; family Scolopacidae; genus Limnodromus; species Limnodromus scolopaceus. The sequence goes on from JAOXNO010000063.1 coordinate 41,416,910, forward strand.
GATTTATCCCAAGGCCCTGTACACCGTAGAAAAGCAAGAATATCTTTTTGTGAATTTAATCGGGCAACTGGAATTCAATTTGAATAAACGAGGCTTTGGAAGAGGGAGAAATTATTTCACGTTATTTAGACACACAAAGCAGTTTTGGTTCAGTTTGCAGCACTGGGGCTCTCACCGCAATCCCAGTACTTTTTACAGCACCTGCACTTGTTTCACAGAGCGGAGGGGAAGGTGAAGCACTTCCGAATTCAGCAAGAAGGTCGCCATTTTGTGCTTGGAACCTCGGCTTATTTTGAGAGTTTAGTGGAGCTGGTAACATATTACGAGAAGCATCCACTGTACAGGAAAATGAAATTGCGTTACCCGGTGACTGAGGAGCTGCTGGAGCGTTACAGCACGGTGAGTGATGGTCTTTGTACCAGTGCCAGTTGCTGTAGTGGATGGAGCCCCAGATCCACGCTGGGGATGCTGGGCTTGGTTCTGGCTGTGGTGAGTGACCTCTGGGAGAGGTTAAGCAGGCAGTTTCTTGTCTGTGAAACTGAGATGGTTATACTGACTTGTCTCGCATATCTTTGAGGTACGTGGAGGGAAGAGCTTCGTCTTTGATTACAGGTCAACTCTTGCCTTCCTCATGTTTTGATAAGAAAAGCTGCTCTGTGAAGTGGGGGATCATTGCTCTGCTAAAATGAGTTTTTGATAATAGCCTTGCCTGCAGTTTGTCCTCTCTTCTATTGCTGGAGGAGGCGGACATCATAAAATGGTCATGCAGATGCCAATTACTAAGCGTTTCAGAAAAAATGAAGTATTCTGCTGTGCCTCTTGCTCTGGATGGGCAGTGGCATACGCTTCACTGCACTGGAGCCATCTCAGGGATGGTGTCCAGCTGCCTTCTGTGATAAAAAGGGAGAGGTACCTCTGAAAGCTCACTCTTTGAGATAAGCATGAGGAAATCTCCCCAAGAGATACTTGTCTCTGTCCATTGACTAAACTAGGATCCTAGATAATTAGCTTAAGATAGAGACTTACCTTCTAGATGGATGTGTTTCATGACAAGAGAGCTAAGCCGAGCTAACCGGCTTTTGAAAAGCCCGAGATGCCGTCTTCTGTTTCCAAATACATGTCTGTTAGGAGCTGCAGGAAAAGCATGTCTGGCATGTTTGAAAAAAAGTATCAAAATCTGGTTTGTGTTTTTTTTGTTTTTTTTTTTTTTCTTTTCGGGAGACTAAAAAAAAACTGAAAAGATTTTAGACCTCAGGATTTTTGATAATGTTGCCTATAGCTAAGGTTCTGTATCCTAGAACAGGGTCCTAGGAACACAAATGGGAACACAAGGAGAGAATAAAAAGAAAAATACGACTGTGTATATTGTTTTAGAATTTTTATCTAATAGTGAAACCAGTACTGGAACTGAAGTACTGTTACACAGAAATCATAAGTGTAGGTATTCTATTCTCTGTTTGCACATGAAAGGGTACTCACAGTCTCAAAGCTATTTGACTGATTATACCTTTGTGCGGTATTGCTGTTTCATTGTGTTTTACTGTTCATTAAGCTGAGGCATAGACAGGTTAAATAACAAACTCATGTTCAGCTATAGAAATGAGCATAACACTGGCTTCTGTTTGCCTATGTACTGTCAGAAAGGTGGTTTCAGCAATGAATGTTCTATTAATATTAGGTACTTTTCGATTTTGATTCCTGTAACTTCATTATTTTTTTTCCTCCTTTCTGTTTTTAGGAAAAAGATATTAACTCCCTCTATGATGTCAAGATGTATGTGGAACCCAGTGAAATAACCCCTACAGTGGTATGTTTAAAGAGAGATATTCACATTGACTGTAGACTTTTGAAAATTATGAGACTTATTTGTTGATTTCCTGTTAGCAGTAATGAAAAGGATAATTGAAAGTGTTAGGCTGCTTGAATTTTGGGGAACTGGACAGCAGAAATTTAAAGGGTGTGACTTTTTTTCTAGCATCTCTTTAAAATTTGTACCCACGTGTTTTCTTGTGTGCAAATCCTGTATTGATGCATCCATGCTGGGAATTGGGGCACTTTTTGCTATTGATTCTGTGGAGGTGGTTTGATTTGTCATACATGCTTATGCAGATGTGCCCCCAAACTAAATAATCTATGAGAAGATTTAATTCGAGAAGGACAAATCTCCATGGAAAGAAAGTACAACGTGTGAACCCCAAGTATGCGTGTGTGTTTGTGCACTGTTATTTGTCTGTGCACACACTTATTGCAGTTCCATTAGCAAACGTGGCCTGCTTGCACAAATAGGTGCAGAGTTTATTTATCTGCTTTCTATATAAAAATAGTGTCTTTGGTTTATTAATGAGTTACTAAAGTTTGTCTTCTTTTAAGATATATATAATGTTTTAAAAGCAAGTGGCACAGCAAACATCTATTTATCTCTAATTCTTGTTAGAGCCTAACTTGTAAATTCTCATAAAAGTTTACCTGCTTGTAAATTTTGTCACTGTAATTCTTTTTAGTCTTTTTGGCCAATGAATTTGCATTGCTGCTGAAGAATTTGGGTAGTAGTAAATTCAAGATAAAGAAATGCTTGTTCTGCTGAACCGGAGTCTTCCTAAAGGAAATGTGACCAGCAAGATAGCTGATGTGGTTTGAAGCAGAGGCTTTGTAGGCATCTAAGCCTACAAACTCCAACTGCGTATGAATATGTATAATGAAGATAGAGGGTTGATATTTCATTTTTTGATTTTCTTTTTTTTTTCTACAGTAATAATGTTTCAGCACCCATAAAAGAAAAATTATTTTTTTCTTTTTCTTTTTTCTGAGCTGATACTTGAAGAATAGCAGTTAAGTAGCGTCACTTGCTTCTACCAATAGATGTCACTCTGGAACTTTAGTATTATGTTTTCTAAGCTTCATAACATAGAAAGGGATCCAATCCCCCCTCTTTTTTTTTTTTCTTTTTTTTTTTAAGATTGCATTATTGATCATTATATGACCCGTCCCCCTAGATGACCCCTTTGCTCTGTTTCTCTTAAAGCCTCAGAGAACAGTGAAAGCCTTGTATGACTACAGAGCCAAAAGAAGTGATGAATTGAGCTTCTCTCGAGGAGCTTTAATTCATAATGTCACAAAGGAAACTGGAGGCTGGTAAGGACAAAGATTCCTCATAGGAGAACTTCTGGTGAATTACTAGATGGAGAAAAATATTGAGCTTTGGGTAGTAGTTTTTAAAAACTTTGCCTGTTGTCTGATTGCTGCTTATTTACTGTGGTGTTATAAGTCTTAATGCCAGTGTATTGAAAAAAAAACAAACCACCAAAACTCAAATGCCCTCATCCTCAAGTCTCCTTTTACATCTTTTCTATTTTTCTATGCTACAGCAATAACCTCAGCCTGCAGAATCTCTATAACCCAGTGTCTCCAGTATTTTTCCTTTACTACATTCATCCTTCCTGAATACTTGTGTATTCTGGGAAATCATGCATCTATTTCCATTGTCGTCATTGCTCTGTTTCTTTCCTTGCTCTGCTAAGTACTTCTCAGGAATCAAACCCACCTTTTTCAGTTATCTGCACGTTCTCCTCTCATAAGAGGTTTTCTTTCTTAGCGGGCTTGTAAATTGCTTGGAAAGCTTGGGAATCTAATGTTTCCCTGTAGTTTCTGCAGGGTAATCAACCACATAATAGTATTTTTAGTACTGGAGGGGGAAAAGGCCTCTTAAGTGATTAATTGTGGTTTACAGTAACTGTAGTCCCTCTGAAATCATCTGTTACTGCAGTTAATGATCACTTTGTTAAAGCTTTTAGCTACTTCATCACTTAAATTTTGGTGATAGCCAGCTCGACAAGCTAGTATGGGGTATGAATGGCCAATTTCTTGAGGATTATTGATTCATTAAAGGCCTATTGAAGCTCTTAAACTATTTTTTTTATATATACACTTTTCTTTTTAAATTCAGGTGGAAGGGAGATTATGGAGAAAAAGTCCAACACTATTTTCCATCTAATTATGTTGAAGAACTGTCATCTGATAACTCTGCTGAGCTTGAAAGCCAGGTGAGGGTTAAGGTTTTGTCTGCTACATTTCCCTAGAAGATGCTACCTACTGGAAGTCAAAGTCTGGTTTATAGAATTATAATTCTGCATGCTGTGTTTGAGAGAACACAGAGTAGAGAAATGAATGTATTCACTGTTCTCTGCTGCTGGAAGTTTTTGTCAGGACATCCCTCATAGAAAACTTCTTGAGGAGATAACCAATTTGGTGGGGTTTTGGGAGATTATAATGGTTTCCTGCTAATGAAAGCCATACCAGCTTAGATTTTTCAGATAGTTTGGCTAAACAATAATATGCATGAAACTTGTGACTAGTTTGCCTGTATAGTTACTGCCTTAATATTTGCAAATAAGAAAACTATGTGTCCAAACACATCTTACTAGCCATTTCACACTCCATTATTAAATTTTTATGCATAATTAACCCTAAACTGTTTGCGAAAAGTGTCTAAAATCAAGTCCAGGGTCTTGAACAAAGATCTCTTCAACAAAAGACAACGAAACTCCATAGTAAGGAGTTTTGACATTTTGAAGCTTAAAAAAATGAAACATTGAGTTCTTTTGTTGTTCTGAAGCACTTCCAGTGATTTGCCAGGAGTCTTTGGAGGAAAACACATGCATTAGATTTCCCAGCCCGGCCATTGCAGCTTTAAGTAGACTTGAAAAATGAGCGGTTTTGTGAGGACAGAGGCTGCACTCCTCATTTTGACTACTTTCACTGCAGAGATTCTCATGTATTTCTCAAAATGAGAAATTCTTGATATGGAAGCAGGCTTTTAAATGTTACAGTGGGGATGCTTTCAATGAAACTGAGGTTAGATTTAATGGTATGTGCTTATTATCTGTTAATGTCCTGTACATAGTCACTCAAGAGAACGTTTAGGGTCAGATTTAACTCCTGTTTTTCAGATTATTGAGGACAATCCATTAGGCTCTCTCTGTCGTGGCATACTGGTACTCAACACCTACAATGTTGGTATGTATTTTCTGATGTTTACAAGTGGACTCCTGAGCTTACTGTGTTGAGTAGACTCTTTTATGTTTAGTAGGAAAGATTTTCCTTTTTTATAAAAACCAAAACACCAGCTTGTATTAATATCACTAATACAATTAATAAGATGAAACTTTACGATACTAACTGTTGTAACAAATCAACAGTGACAGCTTAGAAGAACCAACTGTTGGATTTTAGTATAAATCTCTTGCTACTGTGTTGCCTAACAGTGAAAATTCCACAAGGGAAACACAAAAAGCCTTTTGTCTTCATTCTGGAACCTAAGAACGCAGAAGATCCATGTGTTGAGTTTGCAACTGATAAAGTAGAAGAACTCTTTGAATGGTACCAAAGTATCCGTGAAATCACTTGGAAAACTGCAGAAGAGGTATTGGAAAAAATCTGTCTCTTGGGTGTTCTTTTGTTATGTACTGCTATAAATTTCCAATAGGATTTGTCTTTAGCTGCCATACACTGGTAAACCTTACTAACACCTGGTCCTTCAATCTCTTGCATATTGTTCTTGTTCATTCTATTGATGCTGTGAATCTTGTTCCGTAAACTCTTTTAGGAATGCTACATAAATTAGCTTTTTATGTAAATGTACGTAAACAGGAGTTTTTCAGCAGAGTCCTGTCTGTGTGTCACCCTACATCTCAGTGAGGAAATGTAATTAGTAGTACCAAGTAGACACCATCAAACCGTTTTACGTCTGGTTACACGGGTTCAACCTTAGTGTTAAGCAGAAGAGACTCAGATATCAGTCTGTTCTGCTCAGAATTGCCACTCAACTAGTGAGTATATGTGAACTCTGAGCTGACATTGCCTAAACTCTACTTAATCCTGTTTACTAACTCTGCTTTCCAGTGAATGCAGTGGCACTGGTAGGAAATTGTTTGGCTAATACTTTATTTATTTGTAACTAATAGGGACATTCTGGAATTACCAGATCTTCAATAGTAGTATTTCAAATCCTTGCCTAAAGATGAAAGGATTCTGCCTAAGTTTAACTTCTGTGTCCCTCTATGAGTACTGCAGCTTAAGGACATTCTTTAGGACTTGCTTTTCCTGTTCTGATGTATTAATTTACCTCCCTGTCATCTTTTCTAGTATTTAAGAAGTTTGTGATATGACCAAAAAGCCCTTACAATGACTATGCTTTAGTATACTCTTTCCTTTGTTGCTTTTACTCACTTTTTATTGTTAAGTGGGTGATATGAATGATGAAAAACATGTTTCGGTGTCATGTTGGCTCATGCTGTTCGTCTGTCATCTGGAGTGGTTATGCTCTGAGGGACATCATGATCCTATTTATAGCAGGCAAGTTGGTGTCTCAAGCAGAGGACTGCAAATTCAACAAGGGAAGAAGTTACAGGAGCTGTTGACCTATTGTTGGGGGAGGAGAGATACAACTCTTAGGCCAGGCTTTCATTTAGAAATAAAAATGAGAAAAAGAGAAACATGACCTAGAAGAAGTGTCTCTAAATGGAATGTTTTTTATGGTGCATCAGTGGCTCTTCAGGAGCTTTGCAGCTTTTTCTACCTCCGTACAGTTAGAGAAGTATTAAACAGTCTGTGTTCAAAGATGCTTTAAAACTCATTTCTGTCAGTCAGGAGGCTTTTCTCACAGCGTGGCCTCTAGAAAGTTGATAGACTGCTGCCTGGGCAGGGGAAAGAGATGAGGAAAGGCCCTTTTTGCCAGTAGAGTTTGCAGGCTGAATTTTGGGGAAGGAAAAAGCATAGTGAGTCATCACTCTGCTACAATATGATAGAGGTGTTTTATGAGTTTATTTTTGGCCTGTGTCCATCATACACAAAAAATAAGTCTAAGCTTCACGTATCTTGTAATCTGTTTAATACTGACACTTGCCATGCCCCTAGGAATGGTTGTTCATTGATAGCTCTCCTGCTTGGTTGCCGCCAGAGGTTTATGACTGACGATGAGCACATGGCATCTAGAAGTGGCCATTTGCTATTTGGAGCTCTCATTACTGTTGAGCGATGTCTGGGAAACTGTAGTGGATTACAGAGTACAATGAAGTTTGTACAGCATTTTCCCAAGGTTATTTCCAAGTCTAAATGCCACATTCCTCTTTGCTTTTCTTAGATCTCAATTTATAATCTCTGGTTCAGTGAAACATTCGGGAACCCCCGGGCTCCTTAGCTCTGATTGTCATTCCTCTTCAGTTTGTCTCGTTGAGGGAATTTTTTGGAAGACTTCCTAATTGCTGCTGCTTCATAACCTCTTGTACCAAAACTAATCTCTGTTCAGTATGGGGCTCTTCTGACATGATTGATCCTGTAATTGCTTCTTATTTCTGAAAAGCCTCCAGCCCAAATGTCTCCACTCAGGACAAGTCTTGCTGATTTCAGTAGTTCCCAATCTCTGGTTGCAGGGACCGTTGCTCAGCTTCCATGGAGCAGCTGCTTGCAAACATGGAAATAGTGGGTTTTTTACAGATGATGACAACAAGATTGCACATGATTTTCCATAGATAACACTGTTGGTTTGGTGTGCAAATAGAAAACTACAGGAATGATGCTCATAGGGTTTGAATGTAGCAGTCTGGGAGTTAACTAACAAGACATAAGTCCTGCTCAGGATTGTAAATAAACAGAGATACACTTCACTGCCCTTTGCATTTTTTATGCATACATCTGCATTTATATGAGGTATAGAGTTGAGAGTGTAACTAAAATTGAGGAGAGCCACGTTAAAAGGAAAAAAAAAATGGGTTTTTTTTGAGTAGGACTGATCAGGGAAGCACTGAAACACTTGTTTAAAAAACCAAAACAACACAACAAACCTCCCAAAAACCGCACTCTCAACTAAAACCTAAAAGCACTTGGTTAGTCTGTTCTCTGAATTGGGTCTTAAAGTACATTATATCTTTGCAAGTGTCTAAACTATCAGATAGGAATCTGAGCAACAAAGAAGGTTCAACTGTCATTTCATTAGAGTATGCCCTGAAGGTACTGTACCATAGTACTCAGTGTTTCTGTAATCTAAAACTTTGTTTTTCAGGAGAACAGGAGGAAATACTGGGAAAAGAATCAACTGATTGCTATTGAATTATCTGATCTGGTAATCTATTGCAAGCCAACAAGCAAAACCAAGGACAATTTAGGTATTTCCTTTAATATTACATCTGAATTTCACCCTTTCTGCTCTCTTCTCTGATGTTAGTTGAAATTTTAGAATTGAAGATAAAATCTATCCTTTCTCTACTGGAAAACAAAGTTCTGTCTCACTCATGCAGTTTTCAGTTGCTCTTTGAAATTGTACACTAGGGAACTGATGCTATTCAACTGTCAAAAACAAACCGTCACAAATTTCTAACTAGTTAACTAGAGACACCCTCTTGTAGGTGTCTTTCATGGGGAAGCTCACTAATTATGTGTCAGTTGACTTTTTTGAGTTGAAAAACTCTGGCTGAACACTTATGACTTGTTTATAAAACCCTTCAAAATGGATTACTCTACCTTACATAATTTTACTGTAAGAACATGTTTGCCATATATGTAAACTATTGGAATGGTGTATGGTTTCGTACTGTAAATGAGAACTGGGATCTGTGTAAGTGCAGGTGTGGAATCTGACACTGAAATAGGTACTTCTTATTCCAGTTTTTTGTCATTGCTGCTGGAGAAGCCAGCAAATGTGCCCTTCTTCCTTAAGTTTCTTTGAAAACGTTTTTAATAAGCTGTCAGTGTGGTTAAGACATTATAATTACAGTCATTGTTTGAGGGCTTGGCTAACCCTGGCTCACCCTTTCTTCTCCCTGTTTAAACTCAGGAAAAGATGTCTCATTTAAATATGTGTTATAGTGGTCAGAAGTGCATTATTAGCAATGATGAGATGAGAACATGACTATAGACTCTTATCTGCCCTGCTGTAAAGCATGTGGCAGGCAAGCAATTTTAACTTTCAGACTTGATGCTCAACCAATTTGCCATGTCTGCATGGAAACTGTGGGAATTATTGCATTAAAGGACAAAGCAAAACAAAGTAAAACGGAGTGTTAGTAGAAATGCAGTATAAATGGTGACTTCTTTCTTCCTTTAATAACCACTCTTTTTCCTCCTTACCCTGTGTAGAAAATCCTGATTTCAAAGAAATCCGTTCTTTTGTGGAAACCAAGGCAGAGAGCATTGTTAAGCAAAAGCCAGTTGAGTTGTTGAAATACAACCTGAAGGGACTGACACGGGTCTATCCTAAAGGACAGAGGGTTGATTCATCCAACTACGACCCATTTCGTCTCTGGCTTTGTGGCTCCCAGATGGTGGCTCTTAACTTCCAAACTCCAGGTAATATTCCCTTTAAAAAAGGATCTAATCCACCCCATTTCACCATAAAGGAGCCCCTTTCTGGCCCCTCTGCTATTCTGGTCACTGGGGCTGTCCTATTTATTTGTACTTCTGAGCAAGAAGGGATGTGTAAGAACTAAAGATTGGCTTTGAATGTGTGGGTCGCCTGATAGAGCTGGTCCCCAGAAATCAGTCTCTAAAAGCTCTGTCTCTGAGCCTAACTAGCCCCAAACTCTCAAAGCTTTATTTCACCTTGATCTCTTTGTGATAAGCAAGCAGAGATTTTTACAGCAAGTTTCAGGTGGAGGAACAGTTGTTCAGCCACAGGGAAGGGTGTACTGCGCTTTCTGGTAAGGGCCAGCTTATGACACATTGATAGGAAACTAATTGTGAATAGATATGGTTTTATCAGGATTAAAATTGGTGAGAAACAGCCTATCGGGTTCAGTTACTGAAGGGAACTGAGTCTTCCAGCTTACCTTTGCAGCTCTGTCTGATAAAGTGGTGACCAGAAAGAATTAGAGAGAGGAGCCATTAGTCTGGTACTTCCTTGGTTTTATTCAAATGAGGATCTTCTGTTGTGACTGTTTAACTCTCTCCCTAGATAAATACATGCAATTGAACCATGCCTTGTTTTCACTTAATGGACGCACTGGCTATGTTCTGCAGCCAGAAAGCATGCGAAATGAAGAATATGACCCAATGCCAAATGACGCGAAGAGGAAATTGCAGATGATTATGACAGTGAGGGTAAATCTCTTTTGTAAATTATGTTTTTTACAAGTCATAAATATCTATAAAACTAAAAATAAAGCTATTATGTTTCAGAGCAAGATCTGACAGATTGTCAAAATACTGTTTCTAAATGTCAGTTTGTTTGAGAATAAAACTAATTTGACTGGTTCCTGAAAAGAAATATATATCTTTATCATGCTAATGAAGCACATGCTGTAGGGCTGAAAATACAATCCTGAGATAATTTTATGTAATTGCTAATAAAAATTCCAAATGAACTAACTTGCATTTTCTATCTAATGACTTCTCAATAGAAGGGTCCTTTTGGAGGTTGGTTAGTAGCAGTCTAAGTAGTTCAGACATTTCCAGTGTGGAAGAAAGATACTTATAATGAAATATAGAAACTACGCAGAAAAAATAATAGGCTGATTCCCCCCTCACCCTTAATCATATTTAGTATACTGTGACTTAATCAGAATGTCATTCTCATTTTTCATGGAGAGATGAGTTAAACATTTGAAAGTGATGCCATGTTGTCTCCTGATACCATGCAGGAATTGAACTTGTTTCTGTTCTCAGTTGCTATACAGCAAGACATGTCCTTTAAAAATGTTTTTTGAGAAAGAAGAAATACATTAACTGCTTTTCACTACAGTTTAGAGAAGAGGTAAACAGGGGCTGTGAATGTAAAGCAGGAATATCTTAAAATAGATATGTAATAAAGACTGAGGAAACATAACAAAACTTATGTTACAGGCATGGTCTGGAACTGCAGACTGGGTGTAATGAATGTCAGCTACAGTGCTGTAAAATGAAAATCATTGGGTTACCCAAACAATGGAAGATATTATTATTGGTGGCACAGATAGTATGTTTAATACATGCAAACATATTCAAGAGAGGGAGTGTGTATTTTTGCATATTCTTCTGAATTCCCCCCCTCCCCTTCTAATTCTGTAGCCTACCGTCTGTACAGAAATGATGCTGCCAAGTTTCCTTTGGAAGTGGTTTTAATTTACAGTTGCTTTTGCAGGTTTTAGGTGCTCGTCATCTCCCTAAACTTGGTAGAAGCATCGCTTGTCCCTTTGTAGAGGTAGAAATTTGTGGGGCTGAATATGATAACAACAAATTCAAGACAACAGTTGTGAGTGAGTATCTGCAGTTTTCTGTGTTGTAGGGATATGGTTATACTTCCAGTGCACTTAAATAAAGTGAGTAGAGGATGACCGTGAATTTATGTTGTTCACCTTGTTATGTATATGTTATGTATATAGGGAGGTGTAAGTTAACTGTTGCTTTGGACTGGTGAGTCATACAATATTATTCTTTTGTTTGCCTCAAGGTCAGTAAATTTGAGAAACTTCAATCTATATAAAATTTAGGAAAAAAAAAAGTACTGTTGCAGTTTGTTTAAAAAAAAAAAGTCACAATTCTGTTATGGTTTTGCCTATGCATAAGTCTCTGTATTTGCATATTTTAAAAAATAACTGTCTTGAAAGTGTCTCCAACAGCGCTAGTCAGTTCCCAAAAGTCTGGCCCAAATGGAGAGTTGCAACTGTGAGATCCAGACTGTGTTTATTTAAACTTGGGTTATAAGACTGGCTTCCCCTCAGAGAGAGCGTGGGTATACGTGGCTGTAAAGTAGTATAACTTGCAATGCAATAGAATTTTGATCAAAGCTCACTTCTGGTGAGTTCTGGCTAAAGAATGTGTGTTTGTGTGCGTGTCTGTGTGTACACGAGCTTCATTTAAGTGCACTGAAATGGGGCAATATCTCAGCCACTTAATATTTCACCATTTAATATTTCTGGATGCAGCAATGTTCCTCTAGTAGACAAGAGGCTTTTGTTCTAATTATCCAAAAAACTGATACCAGTGGAAGATAAACACAGAATCAGGAGCAGAATGTGCATTGTGGCTCCTCAGTACTTCAGAGAAGAGGATTATGATTTTAATTTTTTGTGGGAAGTGACCAAGACTTTAGAGAGCAAACTTCCTCACTGTGGCTCACATACCAAATTAGTTGGTCTTCCATAATTTACTTTAAGAATTGGGCCATTGTACATTAGTCTTCCCAGTGCTTTTCATGCTTCTACTCTGATGAGGAGCATGAGGCTCATGAATACGAGCAATGAATTAGCTTTTTTTCCCAAATATGTGCCCAAATAGGTTTTATATGTTTAAATACAAATAATATCTTTTCTTCATGGATTTCTATCCCTGCCAAGTTTCCTCCTACCTCCTCTCATAAATAAACAAATACAAACCTTCTGAAGCAAGGTTACAACAGGAAACAGATGGTAAATAGGATTTTTGGGCCTTTGTATCCCCAGAAAATGTCCTGGGATACATACCCATATGTGAATGAAGTGAAATTATTGCTTCATACTGCAAATGTTTCCTTTTCATTACAGATGACAATGGCCTTAATCCAGTTTGGGCACCCTGTCCAGAGCAAGTCAAATTTGAAATTTATGATCCAAATCTAGCATTTCTGCGCTTTGTTGTTTATGAGGAGGATATGTTCAGTGATCCCAATTTCTTAGCACACGCCACTTTTCCCATCAAAGGAATCAAATCAGGTAAGATCGGTGGATATAATAAAGGACTAAATAAAAAAGATGCTGTTCAGCATTATTGTATTGTGACTTTGCTCTCAGTAGCAGCTGCAACGTGCCAAAGGACAAGTGCTCTTTTGATCCGAGTTCTTTAATCCGTTGTCTATTATGATACTGGGTCTGTAGCATGTAAGTATTTAAAATAATACTCTCACCCTCTTGAAATTCCTTTTTTAAAAATTGAGATAGGAAAGCATTATGTAGAATAACTTGCACTGTCTTTACTACATGTTCCACTTGAGCAACAGGGTGGTGTGCTCTGAATAAAATCTGGGAAGATTCTTTTTCTGGTTTGGTGCCAGTGCATTTCTTTTGTTAATTACCTTGGATGTGGATGTATATAGAGTAAGCTTTCTGATTTCCTCTGCTTCTGGCTTTAGTTTTCAAGAACACGTGAAATTGTGTGTTTCTCAGTTTTGCCATTCTTGCCTTTTGTTTCCCTGTGATTGTCATAGCAAAGCCTTCCCTCAGCAGTGGAGCATTTGAGCAGTGGAGGATATGTTGGCCCTCAGGACTCTGTGCTCCATTTCTGTGACTGCAGATAACCCTTCGCCTTGACTCTAATTGTCCTTCGTATATGTTTCCCCTCACCAGGTTTTAGATCGGTTCCTCTCAAGAACGGCTATAGTGAAGATATAGAGCTGGCCTCGCTTCTGGTTCACTGTGAAATGCAACAAGTTCTGGTGAGAACCACTGGGGGTTTTTTTGTGCACTTAGACTGTATGCTATCCATTCTTTGTGGAAACCAGGAAATGAGGATTTAGTTTTCTGTTTTGTGTCTGAGGTGCTGTTGTTAGGCATTTCTTCTGTAGGTACTGGGGAAGACCAATAACGCAAATTGAGTTACTCTCCCTCTGGGTGGACAGATTACGCAGTTTTAAAAGAAATAACGTACTAACAAAACCTCATTACCTCCACTAGTTTTTGCTGTAACAGCGTGGTCATTGTCTTCCCCTGTTAACTGACTGATGCCATGCAAAGCTGGCTAAACTCAGCTTTAACTTTGTAGAATAATCCTTTTTTTAGAAGGTCCTACATAAAAAAAAACCCAACACTTTAGGAAGATAAGATAATAATTTCTAACAGTATTTCATTATAATAAACAGCCCATCAGGTGGAAGACATGTTCTGGTTCCTACAGAAGTGCTAATCTTCACCTTTTAAGCCTCTCTAAAACACCGAATTGAAGTACTAGTATTTTTAAATATACAGGGGGAAAAAATAATGATGCATCCTTGTTCATGGAGACGGGCACTAAAGTGGCTGATCTGTGAACAGCATTTGTTGGTGTTCCAGAGGTGCTGCTGTAGATGTTGATTTGAAGCAGGATTATTTTTAGACTCTGTCTCAGTAATATTTTATGTAATTTAAATACACTGGTGTAGAGGCCATGTGATGAAAGTTTAAAGATGCTTCTGAGAAGTGGGTATTTCAGGGTGCTTTCCAGTACCCTTTTTATTCAGAGAAAAAAAAAGTCGAACTTCTTATTTATAGTCTTCTACAAGCAGTCCGGCTTACGCTGCAGTTCACACCAGTGTACATTATTTTTCCTGATTAAAACACCAACTTCTGCTAACTGTAAGTCATTATGTCTCTGGAGGGATTTGTGCCTGCAGTTGCATACACTGAAATGGAAATTACTGAATTCAGTCACATTCTTCCTCACAAAGCAGTGGCAGCCTTTTTCAAACACCCCTTGTCAAATTTTTACAAAGCCACCTTCTAGCACATGATGTAAAATGACGGTGTTTGGCAGCCATGGCAGCTTCCTTCTCTTGGCTAATAGAGAGTCATGAGAGCAGGAGAGGGCTAGAAGCTGAGATCGGGAATGTGTGTGTCTGTGTGTAAACAAAAGAGACCTATGTCCTTTGAAGATGTTTAAAATGTTCATGTTTCATGGACACAAGTCTGATAGAGGAGGCCTGATAAACCGCTTTTTTTTTTTTTGGCTTGCTGCCTTTGAGAAAACTGGCAGCAGCTCACCATTGCCTAATGTTGAGCATGGACATCATTTGTAGATATATTGCGAATTCCTCCTGCCGTGGTTTCTCTTCAGAAATTCAGATCATTATCTGCCTGGGGCAGGAGTAGCTCTTAAAGTGTTGTTCATAGCAGCAGTATGTCTCCCAATCTGTCAGCACCGACTCCTTTGACAGTAGCACATTGCGCGCTCTTGAAGCCCCTTCTGCTTGTTAAGCCAAATGAAGATGCAGCACAGCTCTGTGTTTCTACAGTGTCTGATGTCTCAGGGTGGTAATGCGGTGGCAGGAGAACTTTCAAAATTTTCCCCTTTTGTTTGGCAGTCTGCAACAAACCAAGACTTGCTGTGGTTAATCAACTTCTAGAACTTTTGCCAGATCATTCAAGAAGCATCAGAAAAGATCAAGGCTGTCTCCATCTGTTCTTCTACCCTTTTTGTTAAAATGATGACCCTCCATAAAATGATAGATTTTAATAACAGGCGTGTTTATACACAGAGCCCATCTGCATACTCTTGGAGATGAAATAGAGAATTGTAAAGGGGAATTACAGATGGCTGTGGAATTTCTCAGGAATAGAGAAGCAAGAATATTGTAGATGTAAGCGTTCACTTTGGGAATTATTATATGGGGCCTTATGCTGTTTCTGTTGAAGTTAACAGGTTTTCTTGGTGTTGTAGAAATGGTACTACACTGAGGTGGTTGTTACATGTAGAAGTATGTCTTACTTGCTTGAAAATTTATTTACTTGCTTCAGAAAGTGTGTGTTTCTCTTCAGCTTTTTCTGATTACAATCAGCCTCAATGGTGTATATGTTTTTAACATAAAGATTGAAGTGGACATTCTTAAATGGGGTTTTAAAGTCTAGTTTTGTGGATTACCTTTATTTACAAGAACAAATGGTATTACATATGCATCTTGATGATTACACCTGCAAATTGGTAATTGGCAACCTGCTTTTCCCTTCCTGATTTGGGAATGCAAAGTTTCCTTCCCCTTTTAAAACAAAAAGTAAATAAAAGAAAAAAATTTTATTTTTAAAACTTAATCAGTAGCATGGCACTGAGGCTGTTTCAGCTGCTTCAACTCATACCTGGGAGCTGTAGGAATGTGTTTCAGGAGGAAAAGGAAGGTTTAGGAAAGTATCTTGTTGTTGTAAGAGAAACCCCTTGGGTATGTTGGTAAGCTGTCAGTTTTCCGTGATCTGGACTGAGTGCAGAAAGAGGAATTCTTATTAGTATCCTGCCTCTGAAAATGTTTAGATTTATTACATTTATTGATTGCATGTCATTTCTTGTAGGATAAGTATCTTGTTTTGCTGCTGATGTGAAAATTAAGACTTCGGTCCTGCCAGTACTATTCCCCCCTAGTTACTCTATAAAGGAGGCAGCTTTTGCAGCCAAAGTTTTGAAGTATTAAAAGAATTTGAAGTCATAAAAGGAACCATGATGATTATTTTATGCTCGTGGAGTATTTTGAAAATTTCTATTGTGGGCTGCATACAATAACAGAAACTGCTGCAAATTACTCTTCAAATACTTACCAGTTCATCTGCAAGTATTGAATTGCCATTAACTCCACAGAAACACAGGATCTCTCCTTCTTTCTGATCATCTGAGCACTTGCTTCTATTAAGGGTGCTATTTACCAGTCCTTCCACCTTTAGTCTAGATTTCCATAGGAAAGCACCAGGACAGGTAGTATGTACCACAACATACAAATATGATGGAACAGTCAAAAATTAAACTGGTTTTTAAAAGTAGTTTTGAAACTGTTGTAATCTGATATCCCACTATGATAAACCATTTGCTGTCCTTTCCTCAACAGACCGACAGACTTTATTAGGGAAAAATATTCCAATAGAAGTTTTTAGATACAGACATCGTGCTGGAATGTCCCTAATGCCCCCGTTACAGGGTATGGCTTGCTTAGTTAGTTTGTTTCCATGAATGTTCCAGAAACATCTTATAAAACTTATTTTATAAAACATTCTATATAAAGCTAATGGAACATGTTTAGGAAAACAAGATAATCCCCCAAGCTGTGTTGATTCTGTGTCGCTTTGGGTATGTGTCTTACAAGTAACATTGATTTCCAATATTCTTTTGAAGGAAAGTGAAGAAGAGCTTTATTCCTCATGTCGGCAACTTCGGAAACGCCAGGAGGAGCTTAATAACCAGCTGTTCCTTTATGACACCCATATGAATTTAAGGAATCCTAACAGAGATGCTATATTAAAAGAATTCAATGTGAATGAGCACAAATTGCAGATTTATCAAGAGACATGCAACCGAAGGTGGGTTCATAATCGTTCTCCTTTCCAAGGCAGCTCTATCTAGACTTGATTTATGGTAGGGAAATCTCAGATGTATCAAAACGAGCATCTAAGGAGTGAGTGTGTCTGAAGCGAGGAAGGCCTTCAGTGAAGCAAGGCTGGGCTGCAAGCCGCTAGAGGCCAGCAGATGCTGTGAAATGTCTGCTCAGTGAAATCTCAGTTTCAGTGATCGTACTGAAACATGTGATCCCGTGAGTTTATATTCCTCTCTTCTTCTGCTTTCCAGGAGAAAAGCCTGGAAGTATATACAGCCAAATAAATAAACTGCCTCACTCCTCCTCCACTGTCAAAGTCATGTCCCTGGAAATGTCATTAGCATATTAGATATGTGGGAAAAAAACATGCTTCCAGATACACAAACCACAAAATATAAAAACAGTATTGAATTGTAACAGGATAGAGTTGTTATTTAAGTGTCAGTACATTATCCAAAGATTAGGGGAAGGATCTTTCTCCTTTGCTGCCACCTTTGGGCTGGGGGTGAGGGAGGGAGACAGAAGCTTCATGTACCAGGACGAAGTCTTGAATAGGAGATGGGATGAGAGGAAGACTTTTCTTTAAATATTTTTACGAATTACTGGTTTACTCCTATTTATTGAGGAAAAAAAATTGCAATGCTCACTGTTTTTGTCTAAGTAAATTGAACTTGGTAGACTGTTTTCCTCTGAGGAATTTGTAGTAGACTTGACTTTTTCTTTTTCTTTTCTCTTAAGATTAAGGGAGAAGAAAGTCAGTAACAGCAAGTTCTACTCTTAAAGCAATTGTTCTTTGATGTGTGCTTTGTGGTGCAATTCAGGAAGAGATACTAATTTATCCTGGTCGTCCTACTCAATGACTGTCTCATCAGACTGAATGACTGGAAGAAGAGGAGGAGGAGGAAAGATGGGTTTCCTTAATAATTTCTTGTTATAAGAAAAACTGTTTTAATTCCTAATAATTTATATTCTGTACAAATCATACCCTCTGTGCAGGCCAGACCCTCTGTGTATTCAAGATTTTTAACATTTGAGGGCATGTAGTTGGATAGACCTCACTTCTTATTACCAATACCTGAAGTACAAGTATAAATCATCTACTGTATTTGTGTACGCAGGCTATAAATAAAGACATTCACAAGAGTTTGCATGCCTGGAATCACATCACTTTGACAATCTGGGTCCTTAAGATTAACTGGTAGTGAGTTTTTAAATTATTAAATGCTATAAAAGCACTTCTACACCAGCATTGTTATGTCATGTATGTTACAGTGCCCAAGGCAGCAGATTGTACTTCTGATACTGTACAAAATATTGTGGGCAGCTGATAGCTCGTACCGCATCTTCTCTTGTTAAAAGTTTTGTGTTACATTTTTCAGAAACTAGATAATATGTTAATTTTGTTGAAACCAAATACTCTCTGTGACTGTAGTTGTTTTTCTCCTGTTGAACTCTCTGCAAAGGTTTAAGAAAGGAATGATGTGTGAACCTGTGTCCATAGCCCCTGTGAACCGATATTCACAGCCTCAGGGCACCAGGAGGAAAAGTTTTAAGGTATGCAGTAGGAAATACCCGGTTGTTTGTGAAAAGGTATTTAAAATTCTGAAAAGCATTTACTTTGGTATAGTATCATTTTGCAAATCCTTTCAGCTGCTAATGTGCTTAGAAATGAATTTTTTAATGATCTGTCCATTTTTAATCTTGCAATCCTACTTAGATGATAGCGTCAAATGATAGTGTTCTGTAAATGTAGACCATTTTCCCAAAATGTATCTAATCCAAGAGTGATAGTATGCACAAACATAGAGGTACATCGTTCTTATGCCTTTAATCAAATGAAGAACATGGAGCTACAGATGAGAAAACTTGTTAGATGAACAAGTGTGTTTTCCTGCTAGAGGAGAACCAAAGTCCTTCGATGCCGTATTTAACACCAGCTGTCATAATTTGTGCACGTGTTGGTTCTTTGTGCTAGCACTGTGTTATTACTATCAAATTCCTCGTTGCTTTATCTCTTCATGGGTGGAGTTTTGCTATCTGTATTCAAATGTGTGCAGAGGAGCTAAGTTTTTCCATCTCAGTGACTGCCTAGGGCATAAAACACTGCATACATAGTGCTGTATTTCTGATCGCAGAAAACTTGCATGGATTTGGGATTCGTGGCCTGATGAAGCTGCCTCAGCAATTTTCAGTTTTTCTTGCTCCCCACGCTATGACTTCTGTTGTTTCAGGAGGCACTTAATTGATGCCATTGTGCATTCACAGAAGATGGTTTGAGGAACCCCCTTGAGGTTTTAGTTATTCTGTAAAGACAGTCTTGTCTTGAAGATGAAAGTATACAGTAGTGTGTCCCACAGTGGGGTGGCTTCTGTAAATTTTTCATTATAAAGAAATTAATTACTAATCGCCCAACTGAAAAAGAGAAGAGAGCAAAGTTAAAGGCAATTATCTGCTTTTCTTCCTCCTGCCTGAAATTTCTTCAGTACACAGTTGTGATTGACCTGTTCAGGGATTAGATTGGTGCAAACCTCCCTTGAATAAGGAAAAAAATCGTATCAGCTGAGGATTTGGGACGTGGAGCTGTAACCTGGACTGCTGCATAAAGCTGGGTTTATCTGCAGGTATAATGAGATGGTCCAGTTGCTGTCCCTCAGGGCAGGGGGACCATTGGTGTGCATGCATTTTATAGCATGTTCCAGAAAGTGGTTAGTTTGTCATAGGATCAGTCCTTGTGTGATACTTCATTCAGCAGCCTCCGTCATTCCCTTCTAATGTTGTGTGAACACGGTGTTGATCAGACAAGGTGGCCCAGAGTCCTGCCTGGAAGTTCCTGAGGCTGTTCCTACAGGTGGGTCAGGATTTATAGGCAGCTGAATACCAGCTAGGTATGGACTGATCACAAAAAATAGGAGACTACAAGATGCTTGGGCTTAGGGAGATTTAACCCTGGAGCTTGAGGCTGTTGCTGTGATGGGGTTTTTGTTTTGTTTTGTGGGGTTTTCCTTTTTTTTTTTTTTTCTTTTTTTTTCTTTAAAGCTCAGTTCCAGAGCAGACATAACGAAATTGTTGATTTGTCCTGGCTCCTTTCGTTGGTGTGTGTATTCCTGACACAGAACAGCCATTGTGTGATGAACACAGGAGTTCCTTGTGCTGCTGCTGTGCAAATATTTAAGAATTAGCACATTTTATAATCCTTTGAAAAGTCCTGTGTGCATTCTCCACACATACGTGATGCCAAAAGTTACGAGGCACTTCCTCTGTATTTATGAAAATGCATTTAATTTTACAGAAAGACTTTTCCCCAGAGTATGATGTTATGCTGTATTCAGAAGGAAAATACTGCATTGACTGTTTTGTTGACTTGCAAGCGATGGGCAAGGCGATCTACTGACTCTTCTCTTGTTTCTTGCGTTCTGTGTTTTAACTCCAAAACCTCACCTCTCCGTTCTTTGTCAGGGCAGACTCTGTAGCAACTTTTTCCCAGTTGCAACTGTTTTAATATGAAAATAGGTTTGGATGTGTGTGCTAATTTTACAGTTCAGGAGGAAAAACATTGCTAAATTTTTGAAGTTAACAATATCTGTTAAATTGTTGTATTCTTATAGAAACTGTTTTAAATCCTTAAAATAACTTATTTTTAATAAATAATTTTTGATATCTCAGCAGTGTTGTGAATGATGCCAGATGCTTCTTTGTTTAAGCATTGCTCACTGAATTTCATGAATTTTGCCAGTCACTTGAGGCAGTATGAGTGAGTTCTTACTGAAAAGTGGTGTGTTCGGGTATGTTCTGCTGGAGGTTGGAGGAAGGGCATTTCTGTGTTTTTAAGATGAACTGACTTATTGATTGTTTCCATAGACAAGGTTATCGTTGCGCTTCACCTGGCTGCAAACAAGCAGGGCAGGAGAAAAAGGCCAAAGATCATGTTTAACTTGCAACTCCGAACCGACCTTTTTCAGTGATAGGTAGATAAAACCTTCAGGCTCAGTGCACATCAGATTTGGAGCAACTCAAACAATGAAGTCTGAACAAGTCAAAGATGAGTTTGTAGTAATTTGGAAGCTCAGTGATCTTGATGTTCACCATAAAAGTATATCAGCGTTACTTCTGGGCATAAGGTCCTCTTGATTGCCCAGGAAGAAGTGCTGCTGGGTGAATGTGCGCTGTTTTTTTGTTGTGGTTTTTTTCATAGTTGGGAGTCTTGGGAACAAAATTTTTCTCAGTCTTTTGATAAAAATTATTACATATATTGAGCAGGAGTCAATATGAGGTATCTGCAGCCTAGGTCTTCCACAGGTCATGAGATGAACCAAACGGTCCCTTTAAATTTGTGAGTATCGGTATGCACAAGTTCTGAAGTCCAAAAAATTGCTTCATTGAGGTGTTTTGTTGCCTATGTTCTCACTTTTTTCCACCCCAGTGCATCTGTTAATTTCTCTGTTGTGAGCATGTTTTTTGCAGTTTTGCAATTCTCAAACTAACCTTCTAGATGGTGAGATGGCGTTAGCTTTGTATCAGAGATTCTCTTTGGATTCTCCAAACTAGTTGTAAAACCCTGACTGTGGCGTGGAGGCTGAAGTCCGGTTGTTGAATCCTGCTGCAGTCGTGTGTCAGCCTGAGTGGGGTTGGAACAAGATGACCTTAAGGTCCTTTCCAACCCAAACCATTCTATGATTCGTTGCTAGTCGACATTCTTAGGTGTTACTCCATCCAAACAGGGAATTGTGAGCTTGACTAAAATAGAGCAGAAGTAGTTCCCTTAACGCTTGTGCACTCCTGAATTGCAATTTAATCCCCAGATCTTTTACAATATCTGTAAATTATAAGTGTTCGGGACACTTTTCTGTGAAGATCACATCACGAGTTATTAAATATGCCGCTAGATTGTTGAAAATATGTGGAAATTAGGAATAAATAGTAATGAAAGAATTTCAGTTGGGTCACTTAGGAGGAGACACTCTAAAAATCTGATCTACTTAAGGGTTGATTGATACTTAAACTTCTAAAATAAACATATCTATGTATTAGAAGTATAAGTTGTTCATCTATGTCTGGCAGAGTTTTACCTTGACGTGCTGCGTATGCGAGGTGGAGCGCCTGACCAAAGGTTCTGAAACTATTCACTTCAAACATCAGCATCGTTCTTTATAGTGAGGCACCCATCAGTTGGTAAATGAGTTTTGAGGACTGGGGAAAACGGAAGCTGTGCTATATTTTCAGTTCCGCTTTTTCCGATTTTAGATGCATTTCTGGTAATTCACTTTCAGGAAAGCAGGTAATAGATTAAAATTTGGAAACAGACACAACACTTGAATTAATTGCCTTAATTTACTCAGCTATTCAAGCAAGAGTAGTAATAAAAAGTAAAAAAAAGACTAAACAGGAAGAAGGAGAGAATTCTCATTGTAAAATACTTAAAATAGAGCAGCTGTGACGGGTTTTATACATATGTGATTTTAAAGCAATTTTGAAGCATCTCCTTAAGCCACAGCTTTCCTGTTTTCATTTTGGGAAGGGGAAATGTATCCTTCAGCTCTTCTGTAGTGAGGACTTTGCCTTTTTTACTAGGTGGAGCTGAATGGCAGGGAATTAACGAATATTCCGACACGCTGCTGATGAGGCCTGGGGTGGCTGCTGCCTGTTTCTCCTGACAAGGACCTGATTTAGCAGCCCAGGACAAAACACTGCCTCCTGCTCCGATATCAGTGTCAAGTTCTGCCCTTGACTCCAGACAGATGAAACAGTTCATGTGTTGAGCTCGGCTTCTGCAGGATTTTTGGTATTTTTGTGGGGGTTTTTTTGTCTCCTCAGCTTCTTGCTCTTCTGTTGTACCTAAAAAGCTAACCAGGGCTTTAACCCCAGCCACCATCAACAGCCTGGGTTCAGGCTTCCTGAGTTTAGGACCCTTTCATAGATTTTTTTTTTTTTTTTTTTCCCCCCACCAGCTCCACCATTGAGATAACGATGATGGCAGCAGCTGAGTTTTGCTAATAAAAAGATCACAAACAGGAGAAGAAATTCCTCTGGGGCATGGGGAGTTATCTTGAAAGTTATATTTTAGATAACAGATAAAAGAGTTATCTTGAAAAGATCTTTTTACAAGACTTGGCGTGAAATACCGATGCTGTGGCTCCGTGCAACAGGCGCTTGTGCAATTTCTTGTACATTTTGGTTTTGTCTAGAGCTTCTGCTGGCATTAAAATTTCTTAATCTGCTTCTGATAACATTGTGTCAAAGCCAGAGAATTTAAAGGGGAAAATTACCACGTGGTTTTCACTTGAGAAAACAGGGCTTGTCGGAAAGAGAACCAGAGCCCGATGCTTCCATGAGGTCATGGCTCTCTGGTTTTTTTTCTTGTTTTATTAAAAAGAAAGTTTCTTCTTTCTGCAGGCTGTGACGATGTGTACTAATGACTTCTGGAAAGTGGCCCTTCTGCCACCAGCGCTCTGTCAGAGGCACATAAGCCCTTTATAAGGGAGCGCAACACCCCTGCTACACAAACACCCCTCCCCAGGGCCCCTCCGTTTGTTTGCTATGATAGGAAAAAAAAAGCAATTTGAGTTCTGTCTTGAGCTGTCCCTCAAGCTAAGTGTTAAATACAGCTCCTTTCACGGTGTACACCCTGGGAGGGGAACGGAGGAGGAGAAAAGTCAGATTTCAAGCAAACCAAAATATCTGGTTATCAATAGTGATTTTGGTTTCTTGTTTTCTTTTTAAAGGTAAACTTTTCAGGAAAAGAACTGAACATTCTTAAAATAATGCTGTCTTCAGTCAGCATTAAGTACAAAAATCTCCATCTTCTAAACACAGGTGGCAGCGGACTTTTAGCGTGGTTTCTCTATTTGGGCGTTTTTGTTTTCTGAGAATGCTTTGCCAGCGCAGTAGAACCACGGTCTGTCTCCTCCTCTTCACATCCCCATTTAAATCCCAGTAGAGCTTCACAGAACTGAACTAACTGGAACTTACCCAAAATTGACTTAAGATCAGCGTAGTTTCACCTGTTAAAATGGAAAGAGTAAAGTTTAAAGAGAAATTCTGCCATGGGTTAAGGGAAAACAACTTTGTGCTTTAACGTTTTGATGTGAAGTTTCTCAGTTTCTCTTCCTACATCAAACTGACAGAGAGGAGGGAGTTGCCGGAGACAGTAGTGACCTGGACTTAACAATGTCTTATTTTTCTATTCGTAAAACTCCACAAAATTAGGACTTTCATTGTATCAAATGTTTAACATCCCACTATGAAGGCAAAGTTCTATGGTGTTGGGTGTTAAAGAAATACTATGAAAGGCTAAAAATGTTTTATAAACAGTGAAATGTGAATGTAATCACTTACCAAACGTCTTTGATGGATTATTTGTTTAACCATTCAATAATGCTGGGAAAATCCTAAGTTTTATTTATGAATGCACTTCAGCTCATTCATTTTAAACAGGAATATTTTACTGTTAGAAAAATCTACAAATCTGCTGCTTCAAGCACTTTGCTTATAACTTAGATTAACCATGGTGCATTTTCCAGAAATGCCATTAGATATCACAGTTAACGCAGAAAAGCACACGAGAATGCATTCATTAAGAAAAAAAGCATTTATTTATTGTTTATCAGTTAATCTTTGTTAGGCATATATGCATCCAAGCTGGAAAGCAGAATCTGGTTTTGGAACGTGATCAAAGAATCAGCTGCTTCTCCGCTGGACCACGCAGCACAAACTTTTTACGAATAAAGGGCAGGGATGAAGAGTATAATCCCATCAGGGAGAAGAAGGGTCAGTCTAAGGACACTTGTTCCATTCACTGTAGTGTGCTGCTGTACCCCAAAATAAAATGCTGTTTTCAGTAATACTAAGCTTCACCTTGTTAGTCATCTGATCAATTTTACTCTGAAGAGGAAACACATCTAAAAATTCCACCTTTTTACTCAGCATTTCACAGAATGACAGAATCACCTAGGTTGGAAGGGACCTTTTAAGATCATCTAGTTTTTTCTGCTTCTTAGGGATAAAACTGTTGAAGGTATTTACTTGAATGACACAAATGCGTATTAATTCTTGTTTTGGTGTGTTTTTTTTATTTAACCTGTCTGCCAAAAGCAAGAGTGCTCAGAAACCATAACTAAATTCTGTTCTCCACAGTCAGTGTTTCGTTTTTCAGAGTGACAATGTAACTGCAGATGGAAACCACGAGACCACCAGAGCCATCAGCAGCAAGAGCAATCCTCCATCCCTCACGAGATGCACAGTGGTGTATTTCCTCGGCTTCGGTCCGCATCCCTGAGATCTAAACCACTCGACCACCTCGTTCAGGCTGTATTGCTGGGGCTCATACCCCAGCTCCTTTCTGGCCTTCTCCATGCTAAAATAATGCGTGACCCCGGTTTTGTAAACCTCTGTGCGAGTGAGGAGAGGCTGAAAGTTATAAACGTGACCTACAAGGAAATGAACCATTTCAGTAAGGAATGCAAAAAAATAGACAAGGGAGAGAGGAAGACGACAGGTTGGGAACTTGTAACCCAAACCTTCCACTAACGGTCTGAAAAATTCAAAGTTATTTACAGGCCTGCCATCTGAAATAAAATAGGCTTGGCCTGCAGCTATGTGCTTTTTGTTGGCTTTGAGGGCCTCAGAGGCAAGGATATGAGCCTGAACCAGATTGTCGACATGCACAAATTCTACTAAACTAAGAGGATCTCCATATACAAATTTAAACAGTCCCCTTTCAATGTAACTAACTATTCTTGGGAGATGTCTTTGTTCTCCAGGTCCATAGATGCCTGCTGGTCGGAGAGCACAGGTCCTTAACACACCTTTCCCATTTCCAAGCTCAGCACCGTTTGCCTTCAGGACCTTCATTTCAGCTACAGATTTGGTCCGGGAGTAGTGATCTGGATGACGGTGAAGAGGTAGATAAGGCAGAGATTCGTCCCCATTTTCTATAATCTGGCCTCCAAATATCACGTTATATGTGCTTGTATAAACCAGACTTGACACTCCTGTGCTCTTGCAGGCTTGGATGACATTTTCTGTTCCTTTCACATTAACATCTTCTATAAGTTTTCGGTTCAGCTGCTCCCGGCCAGACATTCCATAGGAAGCGATATGGAATACGCAGATTACATCTCTGAGAGCCTCTTCCAGTGCAGACAGGCAACAGACATCCCCTTGCATGAACTTTATTCCCTCTGGCATGGTTTGAAGTGGCTTCACGACATCAAAGAGAATCACATCAACTCCCTTTTGGTATATGGCACAACCTAAACTAAACCATGATAGAAACCATATGTTAGTATATATAGCATAATGATGCATGAAACATTTCACCTGGAGGTAGGAGAAGACTATTAACTATTTTATTACTGGGGTTTTTTCTTTCCTTTCTGATGGGGGTCTTTTAAATATTCAGCCATCTACTACGGGCAAGATTCAACTGTGATACTTTAGGTACTGATGCTCCATTGATACTTTGGAGAAAAGAAAAAAAAAAGGAAGAAAGAAAGAGGTGGAACTGCTGTAAAGGAAAACTAAGAACAGAGATAATCAAAGCTGGGAAGAACTCAGCTATTACTCTGCCTCTGTCCCCTACAGATCAGCAACAGCAAACCTCTCAGATGTAAACCTGTAGCTGACTATTTTTTAAAAAAATTAATATTGGTTTTATCTTACTGCTTTTGTACCATCCCAGTTTTGTCATAACAATAGGTTGGTCTTTGCTGTTGTGTTTGAAATTTATGGAGAAGATGAATGGGCAAGATGCTTCTAAGCTGGTGCGAATACTTTGCCAAGTCCACATTTTACTCCGAGTCACAGGTATAAAGACAGGTATTGACACAAAGTGTAAATCTGGTATTCCTCTCCCCTTTCCTACAACTGTTGTATTTCTATAGTACGTAAAGGGTGAGACAGTGGAGGAAACAGCCAAGCAGAAGTCAGACAGGGATCTTCTGAGATACTACTTTTTTTTTTTTTTTTTTACCTGTGCTTGAAATTTACTTTTTGGTCACGACTGTAATCTCTTTCACCTATGCAAGCAGTTGTAACTCTGAAAGTACTCTAGAGGATAGTCTAGGGCTCAAAATAGGATTTTTTTTCTTTATATGGCCTGCAGAGCCACCTACAGTAAATAGATTTCACTGAAATAGGTACCTTATTAACAACTCCACTCCTAAAACATCACTGTCGATAAAAATAAATACATTCTTGAGAGTAGAGAGCAGCTGGAGTATTTAATCTCTATAGCTAAGCACATGTGTAACTATTTGCAGGCCACAGCCAACTGTCAAGGATCTGCAGACAAGTGAAGGCTTGCTCTCCAGAGCAGGCTGGAGGAGGATGATCTAAACCCCCATTACAGAGGTGAGCAGACAGGTAAATGTCTGTGAGTCAGACGATGCCTGACATTTGGAAACAGAATAACATGTTTACTTAAAACGTGGAAACACAATAGTATGTTTGTTTAAAACCGAGGTCCCGATGAATCGGATGGGGTGAACTAGATCAGGCCCGCAGTCTTCCCGTTTACAGAGATTTTGTTGCCTCACCAGCAGCAATCCATTAAATTAATTCTTGTACCTAGTAAGTAACGCACTAACCGGAAGCCAAAATAACCACCTCCTCCAGTAATGAGGACTGTTTCCTTGGCAGTATTTTCTGGTTCCATCCTCTTTCCTTTGGCACTAGTTAAGGAAATTGACCTATAAAACACATAATAAAAATGCACATTAAAACCAATCTGAGTTTTAATACATCACTGCACATTCAGTTATTCACAGATCTATGTCATGTTTTAATTGAAGCCCTTCATTTCACCATCTGCTGGGCGAGGCAGAACCACATTCTGCACTGGTTTTCCTCAGAGGGGCGGTGGGGCTCGGAGGAAAGATGGCTGTTGCGACGAAAGCCAATCTATAGCTGCCGTTACCATGAGTTAAGTCTTCAGGTCCCCTCCCCGGGCCTTGTTCTGCGGCTCTTCCGCGCACCCCGACCGCAGGCGGAGCAGCGGGGCGGGACCGGCCCCTCAGCACGGCCGGGCCGCGGCCCAGCGCCACCGCCTCCTCCGAACCGACCCGCGGGGAGCGCTGAGGAGTCCCCGCGGCAGGAAGGGGTCTCGGGGGCGCTGCCCGCCCGAGGGGGTTACCGCCCCGTACCTGCTCTGCCGGTGGCCGCCGCCTTCCCGTAGCGCCCCGCCGCCGCCGCTGGGCTGCACGGGAAATGGAGTTCGGCGGGGGCGGGTGCCGGGCGACAAGATGGCGGCGGGGCAGTTTGGGCGGGAAGCGCGGGGAGGGCGGTGCGGCGGGAGCTGCTCGGTCAGTACTGAATTTCTGTCCCGGTGGACGTCGGTTCGTTGGAGTTTGCCATGTTTCGTAAATTTGTGTGCCCAGAAGATGCAGCTTTTCGCTTTCCCTTCCCCAGCAACACTCGAGCAGAGCTTGGCTCTCAGCCTGAGGCACTTCAAAATGGGGACTTTCCCCTTGTCTTTGAGCTCTGAGCCCTTTCCAGCTCTGACATAACCCCATGTTTGTACTTTTCCTTCAGCTGTGCCTGTATTGGACCCAGGGGCTGAGGCTCTGCAGGGATCTAGGAGGTTTGAGAGGGGCCTGGTGGCTGAGGAACCCTTTCGTGCTGGCTGTTTGGGTGGATGGGAGAGTTTCTCGAGTGAGGCGCTTGGGGAATGTTAGAAAGAACTCAAAAAGTGGATTCTGTGCCAAAACTACTTAAAACACGCAAGTTTCTGTTGTGCAGAACCTTGACAGAAGTAGACTCAGTATGCCGTGTTTTTATTTTGATTGATGGCTGGCAAGAATTAAAACTAAGCAGATTCTGAAAAGAATTCTGTGAGCTTTGAAGAGTTTTTCTCAGCAAGCATTTCTTGCTGGTGAACCTCTGTGACTCCTTAAATAGCAGTCTCAAGCACTGATCTTGTGCTGTACAACCTGAGTATGGAGAGCTGCTGCGTCTGGGTAGATACACAGAGTGTCTGGTTTGGAGAGCATCCTTAAATCACAGCTGATTTCCTTGTGTCCATGGAGTGGACAGTGGGCAGACAGTGGGTTTGAGGCAGCCATGAAGCATCCCTTAAAATGCCATACAGACAATTAGTGGTGTGTTCATAGAAGTATAAGAATTCTAGCTCAGAAGCAGAAAAATCACGTATCTATCCCTAAATACTAAATATAACAATTCTGTAGCTGTGCATATATTTTCTTGATTTATGTCTAAAACCTTAATCTACTTGAAGATTTTTAGAAAATTTTCCCAACTGTTTATTCATCTGGAAAGTGCAAATGAGTCCTGACTCTTCCCTGAGATCTGCTAACACAAAGTGTTTTATCTTTGAGAAGAATCACAGTAGGTTATGACCGTTGATGTCCGTCTTCTGATCAAACAGAATGCGTTTCAGTGGAGTATCGGAGAATTGTGGAGACGCTGAGGTTGGAAGGAAATGCTGGAGACTGCCCAGTGGAACCCCTCGCCCAAAACAGGTTCAGCCAGAGCAGGTTACTCGGGGTTGGTACTGAATATCTTCAAGAATGGAAACTTCACACCTTCAGCCACTTTCTCCTGATAGCTTATGGACCTTTGTACTGTCTGAATGGTGTCTGTGACCTTGTTCTCCATGTTGTGGGGGGGTAAATCCTTGTATCTGAATAGGCAGCTGTTAACCTCAGGATGACTTTGTGTCCTCTGGGCTTTGTGATATGTCCAGGCAGGACAGTTTGCAGGACTGAGACCTTTCTCTTTCTACATTCTGCTTTTACTTGGTTTCTGCCTGGTTTTTACAGTGAGCAAATTGTCTCAGATTATCTCATAATTAGGGTAAATATTATGAATTATCGCAGAATTAGAGTAAATATTATGAGTACTAAAATGGTAGTTAAGATACTGTAAAGCATCTGCTCTTAAACCTCTATCGGTTTAATTTCTCATTATAGTAAATAGTCCTTTTTGGCTGCGAAGAATAGCAAGGAACATCCGTTCCTTCAAAATGGTGACATCTGTGAGAGCTGTGGGTAAATACTGTCTTCATTTTACATTGACAGATTTGATGTTAAGACGTGACACTTTCTGATCTCATCGTTTTGCACAAGCCATTTGTTCATGCTCTTTCATTTTTCATTTCCTATGAGCCCCTGCTTTCCCAAAGACTTTATGAACTTTCTGAATGTATCATAAATTCTGTATTGCCATCAAATAAACGGACTTCCAGATTTACTTTATATATAATGGAATGTTTGTTCTGGGATTGTTTCTTTTCTTTTCCTTTTTTTTTCAAGACATGTAAACCCGGTCTCTACTACTGTTTTTCACTTTAAAGAACCAGGCGTTTCGGAGCCTGTGCTGTGCTGTAGCGTGCCTTGCATGTATCCCAGCGTGCAGAGAATCAGATTATTATCAGTTACAGTCACTTGAAGAGTTCGCATTAATATGTGGAATTGCAAGATGCGTCAGGATAGAAGCATTTGCAGTGTAAATGGGGTGTTACCTGCCACAACCTGAGTTGAAATGAACCTGAAATAGGCTGCAAAGAAATTGTTAAATCAGCAACTAAACAGAGCTAAATAAGCAGCTGTGGTGAGCAATGCAAGTTAGAAAGAATAAGCGGTGAAATAATTAATTATTCTTTCATAGTACTTTACTTCATCTGGTTCCCTTTGCAATTTAAAATACTTAGCTAGTAAAATTATTTTTGTCATGAAAATACAAAACGTGCCAACAGGACTGTCTAAGGAAGCAGGGCAATATTTCATCTGGGGAAATAAACCTTAGTCTACTGGTTTTGTGTTGTTTGATTGGTTTCTTCTTG
This sequence comes from Limnodromus scolopaceus, assembly GCA_028565335.1. Lineage (NCBI taxonomy): Eukaryota > Metazoa > Chordata > Aves > Charadriiformes > Scolopacidae > Limnodromus > Limnodromus scolopaceus. The sequence continues at coordinate 41,447,686 of JAOXNO010000063.1, forward strand.
GTGTTACTTAATTGTGCATTTTTTTCATTGAGCAATGGGATGAGAGAAGAGAACAAGACTTAAAATGAGGTCAAAACCAACCACATTAATGGTCTTACTAAAACATGTGAAAACAATCGGTTAGCGTTGTACTAAAAGGGTGAAAACAGCTTCTGCATTGTGAAGGGAAGTAGAGATAATGGTAACGTTCAAATTCAGAATCAAACATTTGATCTAGAGTAGACTGGAATATTTTTACAGGCGGACAGGGTTAGGGGATAAAACTGCTATTCTAAGTTTTATTCTTAGCTCTGACAGAGGTTTCCTGAGCGACCTTCAGAAAATCGATGTCTGTTCTGTAACAACAGTGGCGTTGCGCTTCACTGCCCAGGGTTGTGGGGGTGCTTGTTTCATTTGTGTTCCTGAAGCTCAAATCGGGGGTGCTGTACTAATATTAGAAAATCAGTTGTATGGGGCTTAAAGACTTAAAAGCAAGTATGCAAGTTAGACCCTCCAAAAGCATTAATATGGACTTCTCCTTAGGACACTTGTTCACTGCATGGCGTTGTTTGTGGAAAGTGTCATGCATTTGGTGACGTGGTGATGACAAATCAAAGTGCTCAAAGTTTCTTTTTCCTGCGAGTTCCAGTAATGGAAAAACTTACCCTTCTCTTCCACACTGAGAAAAGAAAAAGGTTTCAGCATTAATGGTATTTACTGTTTAGTGAGCACCAGTTACTAAGGCTGATTAAAATTGTTCATCCAAACAGTTACTTTATATAATTTTCCTACTAATTCTTCTGTGTTCTTTCATTTTAGGAGATATGACTTTATACACATTTCTAGTCCTGACTAGAAGGAGGTGTGGGCAGTAGTGCATTCCTTATCAAAGTATGAATTCACAAATTGGAAGCCGGGTTTTGGTTTTGTTTCTTTTTGCTCAATGGAGCTCTTGCAAAGGGTCATACTGTTTGCAGAGTATTTTGAGCTGTTTGGGTGAAGGAAGAGGTTAGATTTATGTTGCAGTGAAGGTCAGTGCCTTTGTTGTATGATTCTTCCTAATACCGTGAAACAGTGGCTAAATTCCATCTTCTTCTAGTTCTGGGATCTTCTTGAAGTTCCTTTTCATACAGGACCAGGAGGAGGATCCAACAAAGGCCCCAGTCGGGGGGATGTTGGCAGCAGCAGTGCAGGGTCCTGCTCACAGGTTTCGGTCCCCCCGGTTGGCTCCAGGCAGCTCTGCTCAAAGCTGTGCTCAGCTGGGAGCCTTCTGTGGCCACTGTTCACCAGGCGATGGCAGCAGCTCTGCCCCGGGGTGATGTCAGCTCTTCAGAAGGTACAAGCTGCCCAAACTTTGGTCGTTTTCACCCCCGGAAAGCAGGTTGGGTGGAAATACTGAGCAGTTGCTGGTTGAAACAGCTGCTTAAGATCAGGTTGGGTGGAAATATTGAGCAGTTGCTGGTTGAAACAGCTTCTTGAAGTGTCTGGACAATTCCTTTTGCAGTTGTGTATTCTTCAGTGTGACCTGGGAGAGGGTGCTTTTGTAACACAGTGCTGATGTAGCATCTGACTTAACTAATCATAGAATCATAGAATGGTTTGGGTTGGAAGGGACCTTAAAGATCATCTAGTTCCAACCCCCCTGCCATGGGCA
>JAOXNO010000063.1:41453841-41494315 GCA_028565335.1 Limnodromus scolopaceus
GAGGCAAGCCTCCAATTCCTGCCTTTAAGAAGGGGTTGACATCTACTGCCACTGAATCCAGCTTTTATAGATAATCTTGGTGCAATATAACATCATTAATCTGTTCCATAATTTAAACTTCTTAAAATTAGAATTATTAGGTTATTTGAATTTTTAAATTTCTTTAGCAAGTTGACCCCTGGGTCCTTCTGGCCATAATAGCTGAAGTTAGTATCATGGCCTGACACCTTGGGATGAAGGTGCTGTGAATTACAAACTTCTGATTTACTTTCTCCTTCTATGGAATAAAAAGAGGAATATTTAGTAAAAAAAAAAAAAAAAGCTAAACTAAACATAAGTATGTAAATACTACAGAATATACTTCACACCTAGTGGCTATAGCTCGTTCAGTGCATCATGCTGGAGGGCTGCTCAACAGCACTGTAACAAAGGTTGTTGGAATAATTTTTTCTCCTGGTGCGTGTGCTCTGTGGCTGCATTTGCAGCCTTTGACTTATGATCATCATATTTCAGTTGCATTTTCTGAAGTCTCTGGGTGATGGAGTTGTCCAAGTTTGACTCTTTTAGTAGCTGAACTCTACTCTTGCAGGTGAGGTACCAAATGTAAACCTTTAATACTATTCAGCTAAGTCTTCATGTTCCTTTACTATAAGTACTGATTATATAAAAGCTTTATGTGTTCTCTGGCTATTTAGACACTTCAGGGATTAGAAAGATTAGAAAGAGTCTTCTTTGTAACAACACAACACACGTGTAGTGGCATTCAAAAGAATGGATGAAAATAATTGTTGCTGTTTCTCACCTTTTCATTAAAAGTCTTTGTATTTTCCTCTTAATATTCTGGCTTGCCTTACTGTAAACTTGAATTCTCATTTTAATGGACAACTTGTAGACTGTATCCCCGTCTGTGCAGGTGTGTTACCGTACGGCGCGGGGCTGTGGTTTAGCCTCATGAGATTGCAGTAGCTGTTTAACATGCTGACAAAGTTTCACAGAATCTGAAGTTCTGGTTTTAAAGATTCCAGTAATACTAATTTCTGTCATGCATCCGATGATCTTAAGAGCTTTTCCAACCTAAATGGTCTTATAATTCCTAGCCCTTAAAGATACTCATCTGCCTGAGCTGAGGCTCAGCTTTGTACTTTTTCCATTCGGCGAGATACCTCCTCTCTGGCCTCAGTTGGTTAAATCCAGAGTTTTGTATGGAGCATCCTTTCTCAAAAGGGACAGAGTGGGTGGCAAGAGTCCCACTCAGGTTCTTCTAGGTGGTTTCAAGGAAGATGTATGAAAGATGAAAAGATAAGAGCGGGGTGCAGACAATTCCTGCCAGAATTGTGAAATTGAGGCAGTGCTCAGGACTGAACCTGTAGCAGTTCTGCAAAACAGCATCCTGGAAAGAACCTCACCTGGCTTAGCTGGTACTTTTTCCACAAATTCTAGCTGAACGTGGCTCTGCCACAATGTAGATACAGTTTGTGCCTGAGTGAAGATCTGGGATTTGAGACTTGTTCTGCTGGCAAGTTGGTTCAAGTCCGAACACACTGTGCCTTCAAAACCAAAACAGTAAGTAGGAAGAGCCTCACATTTCAAATGTTTAGACTCCTGACCTTTTAAAAATTGAAATTGTTTATTTTTACTAATTATGCTTGGGTTTAGCAATACTGAAATTTAGTTTATGATATCAGATGTGAAGTAAGTGGGGATGGTAGCATCAGAAAAAGTAAATAGAAGAAGAGGAGTATCTTGTGTGTAGAAAACCCTTCTATGAATCACACTAGTGAGACCAGGTGTGCCATAGTTACCAATTGCCCATGGGCAATGTCTTTGTAAAATAACTTTTTTTATTCAGGCTTTTGGCATAATGCCCTTGGATTAGTAATACCTCTCTTCCTCTGCCTTCTGTGTAAAAGCAATTTTTTTTTTTCCACTTGTGTCTGTTTACATATGTACGTCTTTATCTTCTATGCTTATCTCTGATTCAGCAGAGCGATGCTCACACCCTCTTCTGATGAGCCCGCAATTCCAGTCTCCACTGCCCACTTCTTATCTTTTCAGCATCTTCCTACTTGTTCTCGTGTTTCTCTCAATCTCTGGAGAAATTCTGTATAAGCATTTACAGTGCAATACTCTGCTGACCTTTAAACTCTGTTATGGTGTCTATAAAACATTATTTGATGGTCTTTAGGTTTCTGGTACTCAAAGAGCACTTCCTGTCAAGTTGATTGCTACCGACAGCATATTCAAGCAGCAGGGTCCAGGACTGAGTGCCATGATAACGGGAGTTTTCATCTGTGATTTTTTGACTAATTAGAAGATCACCTCTCGTTGCTTCAGTTCATTCATGTATACTCTGGGAACAGTAATTCTGTCTTGCTTCTTAGAGCATTTATGATAGCTAAGTGCTTAAATATTCCTGAGGGACAGGAGCGCCATTTAAAGAGAGATCATGCCAGCATGATTTTTCTTCATAATACCTCTTTCCTCTCTTTTTTCTCCTGTAGAGTCCGATATCTAGAGGTACTAAGGGTACTTAATTCCTGCCCACTTTTCCAAGTACAGTTGGGTGCCTTATTTCCATTTGCTATTTTGAATATATCTGTGGGGACAGAAGACTGATAGATGAACCAGTTATCAGCAATTAAAAATATGGAGGCAAAATTTTACTCCTAAGTACACAGATTCCATGTTTTAGATTCCTGTAAATTTTAAAATTTCATTTGACTTTGATTTGTGAAGTTTGGCCAGTATCTGTTAATTTCTATCAGCATTGCCTGTGGTCCAGTTTTCATGACTACATTGAAAGCCTGTCTCTTTTCTAGAGTCATTGAATAGCTTTCTCTGGGACAGTCTCTCCTTATTTTGCCCAACTCATTTTCAAGCTGCATTGTTTAATCGAAAGTAATAGTAATCAAGTCTTCTCTGTAACCAGTTATAAAGGTAAGAACTTTTAAACTTTTATGTGACATTGAAATTCTAATTTTAATAGCACAAAGATATATTTGACATGAGCTTTTACTTTATTTAAAAATAAAATAAAAACCCAGTTTGAAGGAAGCAAAAATTGCTCCTAGGCTGGTACTTTAAAATCCTAGTTTCAGCCCATAAATTTGATTGTAGAGTTAAATTGAAAAACCAGAATATTTAACAAGTAACATAAAATCCTTAAGAATTGGAGATGCTTTCTGCTTTAAAATGTTAGAACTCAGAAAAAGGGAAATTGAAAACACATATGAGCTCATTATTAATAGTAATTGAAATCTAAAAGCCACCTTGGATACTTGTGCATATCCTTTTAAATTTAATAGAAACGATGTCATATATCTGAGAACTTTCCTGAAAACACGTGTCTGGAATAGTTGTTAGGCATGAACTATCTAATTATATTCCAGCTTGTTGGAATATAACTCCTGTAACTTGGAACATCTTTAGGTTGATTAGAACACTGTCAATGAATTTACAAATTTTTTTCCCCTTCAGTAACTAGTAAAAATGTGGTTCAGCAGTGAGTAAAAGTAGCTGCCTTATGGTGGCCATTCGCATCCCGTGTCTCAGTTTGGTTCCCAGAAACACTTGTTGGCTGCGGAGGTGATATCCTGACTTGCATCCCTAACAGAGAGAGAAAAAATATACCTTATTATAGAGAACGGGTTCTCCTAACACTGCTTTCATTGTGATAGGTTAAGACCATGGGCTACAGATAGTTGTTAATTTTAATAATTGTGTCCTGAATCTGACCATATATATATATATATATAAAAATTATATAAAAAATATATAAATAAAGTTCCCAGAAATCCCAGGGACAAGACACACAACCTGTATGCCATCTGACATTTTTGACAAGCTCCCCAGAATTAATCTGTCTAGGAGCTACTTATGCTCAGCTTAATTATGGAAAGGCTGCATCTGTGTTCAAAGCTGTTGAGAGAGAAAGAAGAAAGTAAAAATGTCCACTAGGTTTGATTAACTGCTTTCAGCCTGATGAATAAAGACAGATGGTTACTAGTTATTTTTCCTTAATGGATTTTGGAGCTCCATTTGGTGGATGAATTAAAGTTATAGGTCCCAAATCTGCCTTTGAAGCTACGCCTGCATAGCCCTTAGTGATTCTAGCAAAGTTTGCGTGCATCCAAGAGAGAGGTTTGCCCTGAGGCTGTCGTATGTGTTGTTAAAAAGCAGTCTTGAAAACTAAAAGTCGAGTGATAGTTTACAGTATTAATAAAACAAGTTACAAACTATGTGCAGCTCAGGAGGAATCCCCTGCAAGGGATGATTAGTGTGAAGTGCCTGTGCAGACTTGTCCCCATAGAATCCATGCCTGTTCGGGTATGACCTCCACCTGGGGCTTGACAATATTTCAATACAGACTTTAAAACTTGGAGAAGTTAATTTAAGTTGCACTTGATAGTTTTGTCACCTGGAAAGCGGAATAAATAGTTTTATGACGTAGGTTTATTTGCATGAATCTGTTAGGATGCCTCAAATCCAGGTGGAGGAGGTCTTTGAGACAGGATCTAATTCTGCAGGTGTGCACAGGTTTAAATACCTGGCTGTGAGTATTTCTGTCCTTGTGTGTGAGTTTCTGTGTTTATTTTTAAGGATGTACATAAGTGTCTGTGCTCGGGGAACATTTAGACCTAATGGGTATTGGGACCATCATTCTGCTACCTATTAAATCGTCTGTCTAGTTTTATGTGAGGATAGTCGTAGTGATTTTAATGGGATTAGATATGCTTACATCTAAACAATTTTTTGAGTCAGGGTTAAGGTTACTGTGTGTGATATAAAATGCCTAAGACAGACAATATAATAAAGGGAAACAAAACAACAAAAAATGACACTGAGTACACAGATTTTTCCATAGTTGGTGGATTGCCTAAAGAAAAAATACCATTTAACTAAAGTGCTACCTGCCATAGAACCATCAAAAGCCCCCACAGATTCTGAAAGGGACCTTGAGAGGTCATCTAGTTTGTCCCCTGTTCCACGGGAGGATCATCTATCACAAAGTCATTCCTGACAGAGAGCTGGTCTCGCTGACAGCGTTCGAACTGCGCTTGTGGCAGTTTACAAACAACACAAACATCGCTGAAAAGCGACGGGGATGCCCTTCAGATCAGCAGCATTAAAGGAGAAATCGGTGACATTCAGAATGTAGCGACCACACATTCCATCAAAATAACAATGTAAGTCATTGATTACACACGGAGTGGGGTCGCGATTCCTCAACAGGAAAAATACACGGCTTCGCCATTCGGAAGCGAGGGACTTGTCCTTGAAGTGACAGGAAACAGAATGTGTTTAGGGCAGGTGACGCTTTCTCGTGGTTGATCACTTAATGCTTTTTGAATCATCGCTCATTTTTCATCTCATTTTGCTCTGGCTTTCATTTCAAAGACTAGCTGCTGTAACTGTGGGGAAAATCTAAAAATAAGCGAATTCTGTTTATGAGAGGCAGAGATGTTTTTAAGAGTTTGCAGATGGAAGGGGCGGCGTGTCGCAGATGTGCATAGTTAATAACCCAAGTGACGATGAGGAGGTGCCACCACTCATTTTCTTTCATCCCCTTTGCAGAATCCACACATAGAGCTGAGTGATGTGTTCTGGGGCTCCCAGTTGTATGGGATTTATTTTTAATGTCACTATCTACCATGAATGACAAGTAATGTTGGGGATGTAGTAAATCCCCCCACTTTGAAGGGACTCTTTTCGAGGGGCAAAAGAGAGAAGTGCAACTGGACTTGGAGTTGAGGATTATTTTTTTTTCCAAAATCTTGCTTTGGACAATATAGGTCTGTGTCCAGATTGCACCGAAAGGTCTGATTAAAGGTATGTGTTTATGTTAGCTGCAAGTTAGCACTAGTTAGTTAAATTTTTTAAAGGTACTACCAGGCCTAGGTTTCAATGGGAACTAATAATCTACCACACGCACCTGGAGTCGCTGGTGAGCTGGGATTGCTGCGGCTGGCATCTCCATCACTACTGTTACTGAGTCTTAGCTACTCAGTTTGTCCACTTTTGATTGCCACGTATGCCTAATTTTATGTGTGCCTCCATATTCACATTGCTATTTATTAATCTAACTAATGGTAAAATAATGGTAAAAATTATGTGACTTTTGCATGGATAATACCTAACTATTTGAAAACGTTTTTGTGGTCTACTATTAACATGCATATAAAAGGTTGGATGTAAAGCAGATGTTTCTCCCAATCTGCTGTTGTTTGGAGGCATGCAGGAGGAAAAGTTACAGAAGCAAGAGGCAGAAGAGTATGTCTTTCTGTTGTGGCTAAGGTCTGTATGACTTGTGGTTGGGAGAAACCACCGAGAAGTAAGGCAGGGAAAGTTGCAGTTGCATTTCAGGAAGCGTCTGCAAAGAAATAAGCAGACTGAGGGTGAGGAAAATGCAGAAATCTTTCATGTTTTGTGCAAGCAAATCCTGCCATTAACTTCAGAGAGGCAAAGCTGTTGGAAAGGGAAGGCAATAGAGAGATACAATTAAAATCTAGTTTGAAAACCTAGCTAATCTTCCAGTCCAGAGTAGAGCTTACATCTTTATTTCTCATATATTGAGGCACCACTATGCTGTGCAATGTCCTAGACAGGGCTGGAATTTTACTCTGAATGTACCAAAGGAAATTTTAAGGAAGAGTCTGTTGCTGTCGGAGAAGTGGACTAAGATAAACTGGTATTTTTCCTTCTCTAACACGGATGGTTCTGTGAAAGCCGTTCTGTGTTATCAGATGACAGAAGAAAGGTAGGCAAGTGTAACTTCTCATGAGGATAACCTAGAAATGATTCCTGGCTAACTTCCTAAAGAGTACCTAATTGCCTTTTAGGGTTTTTGATTCTGTTCTATTTTTGGAAAATAATGACAATTGTGTTGATAAAAACGACTTATTTTGGATAGAGTGCAATCTACTTTTAGCTGTTCTTGAAAGCCTGGAGATACATAGATGTCTGAAGAGTCAGAGAAGAAAACCTCCCTTGCAAATACAGAGTGCTTATAATCTTAATGATTTCTCTGATTTAAGATGTTTTGTCTATTGCAGAAAATTTACAAAGGGTGATTAGAGTTCATGTAAATACCAAGGCAGAACTTGGAACTAATGGCTGGATTTCATATGGTACGTTACTATGAGGCCTGCTGCTTCAAAGCAAAGATAGGGCTGCTGCAGGCACTGGATTCACATGGAAAATACAGGCTGCAATTATTTCTTTTGAAGATTGTATAATGCTAAGGTGTGTGTTGCGTGAGTACCTGCCAAAACGATTTACAGATCCAGTTTGGTCATCAGTACAGAAGCTTCTCACTCTGAGGTTCTTACACTTGAGAAAGTAACAGGAGATTTAGCTGAGGAAGTCATTATTATTGTTATTATTATTAGCTTTTGTTAGATTTGAATATTGAGAAACGGTGAGCAACAGCTGTTTCTTCACTGCCAAGTGATCTTCAGGAATTACTGTCTATCTCTGAATTCCAATCTTTACAATTACTGTATTTCTAAAAACAAAATCTCCAGTAACTTAGAGGTAAAACATTTCTTACTTTTCTTTAGTGGATACATACTTTATTTGACAGGAATTATTTTCCCTAACAGTCTATTAAAGAAGTAGTTTGAAGGCAAAGGAGAGGTTACACAGCATTATTTTCAGTTAAACATAATCTTTGCCCTTATTCAGTACAGGCTTGTGAGTTCAGAGATCTTAATTCACGAAGCTACATGACTACATTCCTAGCTTTAGGCAGACGGATAGTTTTGTTGTCTTTACTGGCACCATTCACGTGCTTCCAGTTGAGTGCATGAACAGATAACTGGCTGAAGGCAGAGAATTATCTCAGCCTTTGTATTGGAGTTGAGTAGTATTTGCGAGAGCAGAGTCTGTTTGCCCAGATCAGTTTTGTGGATGCAAGTTCAATAGTTTCTGCATCCAGGACTTATAGCCTGACGGGTGCTTGTCTAGCCATTAAATCCACCAAAATCCAAATGGATGAAGGTGTTTATGTACTCTCAGAAGCTGTGGTCAATCGAAGTAAATAATTTCATATTTTTTCTGCTCATATATGTATTTGATCATGAGAATATTTTTTCTGTCTTGGTTAGTGACTCACTTGGTGAAACTGAGTCCAACCTATTTTCTGCTGAAATTATTTTCCAATAAAAGCCTTGTAGCCACAAACCTCCCTACAGAACTTGAAGTGCAGGTCCCCTACCCAAGCCACAAAAGCATGCGAAGCACATGGAGCAGGGGCCCTCAGTAGTGACAGTCATTGCATTGCATGGCTGAAAAAAGCCCGAATCAGCAAAGCACTATAGAACAAAATGGAAAAATGAAGAGTTCAGTGAGAAGTTCTAGCCTGAAAACCAAATCTGTGACTGGCAGAAGACGCCCTGGCAGCAGGAAAATGGTTCATGCTTCTAGACAATGTAATTCATGTTGCAGCTGGGACAGAAGACTATCAGCAGAAGGCAACTGTTAAGTATGGCATGGTACCTCTGGACAAAGTGAAAGTGCTGAAAGGAAAAATGTTGTCTAGTGAAATAGTTTTAGATCATACACTCCTTTCTGATAGCAACCCATTTTATGGTATGTATGACCTATGCGCTTGCATATTCACACACCACGGTGAACATGTGGTCAGTTTATCATTAAAAACCACCCCTCAAGCGTCTATTGGTTACGTTTTGTGTTCAAAATACAAACCCAACATTAATTCAGACAGAGATCAGTTCAGAACAGCCATTCCTACAGTCGTTCTGCAGTGTTGTGGGTTCAGGTGGGTGCTGTGCCAGCACACAGCCGCAGGCGTGTGTACAACACGTGCCTGTGGTGTCCCCAGCGCCACATCCTCCAGTTCAGTGTCGGGGGGAGAGGGTGTGCGTGTGCACAGAGGCTTTTCACTGGGGGACCTGGCAGGCGAGAAGGGTCAAGCGGAGATTGCTCTGCAAGGACCAGGCATGGTGGCCACCACGGCTTGGCCCCTCGCCCACCTCGGTCCCCTCCCTGCAGGCAGAGGGGAGCCAGGGCGGACATCGAGCTGGAGATGGTCACTTCTACCCCTCTTCCCACCATGCACAAAACTCCATCACCAGAGTGAGAGCTGATGCTTTAAATGCCAGCATATTTGTGATCGTCTACATCATGCAATAATGACCAATCAGGAAGAGAAAGCAAAATTCTCCAAGGAGATCTTTGAGAAGGCACCTTAACAAAGGGCAGGCCACAATTGACCTGAAGACCACCACGCTGATAAAAGCAGAATCAGCAAATGGCAAAGAGAAGTTAAAATAGTTTGTGCAGCAGCGGGAGGATGGATGAATGGGTGTTCACAACAGTAATGAATGACAAGCCGCCCCCAAGGGTAATGTTCTTTTAAGAAAGCGACCTCATCGCTAATGTAAACTGCATATAGAGGTATGTAAACATTTTCACTGGCTGTAAAAAATTGTATTCAACAGATTTGTCATCCTGTAAAACCTCAAAGGAATAATGGCATGGAAATGTGCTGGTGTCTCATGCTAGGTTTGCAGCCTGTACTTCAATCTTCCCTTGTCTGTCTGAAATAAAATAGGTCAGCACTGCATTTTCTTTCAGCAAACCAGCTACATCGTGTTAGCTGGTTGTGTGATTACTTAGGCTCATCTCCCAAACCAATTAGCAGGGATTTTTTAAACTGGGTTAAATTTGCCTTCGTTGTATTGCAATCCTTTTAGCCAGATGGATTTTACAATTTTTCTTATTATTTAAATAACTTTCAGAGTACACCACAGTAAGTGTTAAATCTCTCCAATATATTTCATTGATTGCATTTTCCCTCCCAACTTGCTGGGGGGAATGGAACCAGTGACTCCTGTCAAAACTAAGGTGAATGTCACCACTGGAGGTCAACTGAAGATGCTCAATCTCAGGTGTGTTACTTGTGTTCACTTAACGAAGCGCCCTTAATGGCAAATCAGCCATCACCCCTTCCCAGCCCCCCAGCCCTCCTTGAATGTCCATTAACCATAGGTATTTGCTGAATGTGAAGTAGGTAAATAGCCAAAGGTGTGCACTAAAGCAGAGAGGGTCATTTTGGGCTTTTTGTTGAAAGAGGAGGGTGGTCTGTGTGTGATCAAGCCCAGCACTAACCACACAGTTTGTATTACGGAGAGTAAATAACCCTGTCCTGACTCATTTTTGCTACTGCCTATCACAGACCAGTTCCACTGAAACTACACCCTAAGTTTTTTGGCAGGAAATTCCACCTATTTCACATAAAGGAAACTGTTCTGTGTTTACCATCTAGGAAAATGTACTTTAAGCATATAAAACCTATAGCAGTTAATTTTTTTTTCCTGAAGCCAACGCTTGCTACATCATGTCCATTCCCAGTGCTGTCAATCATTATCCAGCCAGCATGTTGTTCAGAAGGTGGAGCTGTCAGGCAGAAGGAATAAAAGGTAAGAAAAGGAAGGCTTCTGCTTCTTGCTGATGCCAAGGGTAAGTGAGATTATGTCGAACCTTTAAACAGAGTCCCCTTTCTCTGCCCCACCCCCTGCTCCTATATAACACGTGCTGCATTTAAGCAACACCTGCTTTTACCCAGCTGGTGGTGGGCTGTGAGTGCCTGCTTCTTCCCTGCCGATGGATGCTCTCGCCCCCAGCCCCCTTGGATGGCTCTGCGTGGGCGCCACAGCGCTTTTTGGGATGACCGTCCTCGGCACGGCCAAGAGGAACCCGGTGGAGAAGGGAAAGGGGCTGATCCGGAGCCTCCTGCCCGCCTTGCTGGGGCTGCTGTGTGTGGCCACGCTGGGGGCTGGCGGGGGGCTGGTGGTCTTCTGCGCCGTGAGCCTGGTCTCCTCCGCGTACCTGGGCGGCAGAGCGCTGCTGCCCGTGGGTGACAAAGCCGTGCTCATCACAGGTAAGGTGCCGCCGGCGCGTTCCGGGAAGGAAAAACTGGCTTTTCTCATAAGTGAGCTTGAAAACTTTGTGTCCTCAGGTTAGGTAGCTATGAAATGTGTGCTCCTAAGGTTTCCTCTTATTTTTTGTTTTTTCTTTCTCTCATTTTATTTGCTTTGCCAGAGATATTTTTTCCAGGTAAATAAGTGTTCTGAAATTAAGTAGAAAAGCATCTTAATAGATGCTATTATTTTTTAGTGTCTCATTTAATCTTTACAAGTAGCTTTTTAGACATACTTGTGAAATTAACTGGTGCAAAAGGCATAAGAATACTTACGATGGTCTAATTTTTTAGGAGAGACGTAAATTTCTGGAAGCCCTCAGAGCGCTACATTCATACATTACTTTTGTTTACTTGAATTCATTGCGCTGGTTACGGATGTGCAGTTATCTTTCGGTGCGCGCGCTTATGCAGAGCACACTGTGTATATCACGCATATGTTTCAAGGCACCGGTTTGGTGCCATTTCTTTGAAATGATGTATGAAATCACTTGGGAGTAATTTCCCTCACAAGCAGTGAAAGTTCACCGCTAATGAATTCAGCCTCTATTAACACTCTGATCTACTCAAACCCCACTTTTAGTTTGCAGGGATGGCATTTTTGTAGTTTTATGGCTTTTCTCCCGCTTCTTCTAAAACTTTAAATGTTGTTTATTTGTGTTAATCAAACCTTCTACTAGAGTGCCTGCCAACTGCTTCTTGCACTGTTAACTTGCTCTTTTTTAGTTTTATTCTTTCCCCTCTGGAAAGCTGAATTAAGTTGCTTTGGTTTATATAGCTATTTCTTGCAGAATTTCATTTTGTTTTATAGGGACACCTGGAAATAATTTAGATTTGCCTAGCAAGCATTAATACAGGGATTCGATACAGAAGTGAAGGGGAGGACAAGATGAGCAGCATGTTGTCCCCTCGTGGTTTATCTGCCAGCTGGGTTTCTCCCTACAGGTGTTTCAGATGAAGATGGGTATCGGGCGGGGGGGACAAGGAGCACTCCTTTTCCCACCCTTGCAGGTGAGGGGGTTTCGCTTGCACTTGGGCATCTTCTTGCACTTTGTAAGACTGCCGTCTTTCAAGAAAGAGGACTGTCTCAGAACTTACCTGCTTTAGAGAACTTGAATTAGAGGAATATAGGGGAGTGAAGAACACTTGGGTATATTCCAGCAAGGGAATGTGCTTTTGTTGTGCCTGTGCTGCAACTGTCCTGAAGAAATGCAAGTTTGGACACCTCTGACAGCTGACACATCTGAGGAGGTTCTTGGTCTGTATTTGAATCCGGACTGGTATGCAATTAATCAATCAAGCCCTGAAATGAAAGTTTTACTCAACACATTTCTTGGTTAAATTGCTCTTCCCCATACCAATGGTGGGATGTGTGTCTGCATGCATGTGTAGGTGCGAGGTGCCTTTAAATCAATTTTGGTGTTGTTTTCTCCAATTTAGACAAGACTTGAAGCAGGCACTCCATGGGAAATGGTGGGGGTTTTATTTTTATTTTTTTTTCTTTCCATTACCTTTTTAGCCCCTCAGGGTTGGGGAATGCTGCTGTGCTCTGGGCAGCTGCCACGTATCACTTGTGGGATGACTGCCCTTGGCCAGAGGATGGAGTCATCTCTGTGCTTCTCTCCCTGGGTTTTATCAAGTATTGCTCTGGTCCAATTTGGGCGTCCCTTGTATGGGTGCTGCTGCGTGTTATTTATTTAAGCCAGCAGTTCATGGGAGCACCACAGTAAGAAAAAAGCTGTGCCCAGTTGTCAAAATGCTTTTTCACGTGGGTAACTGCGGGCACATGAGCAGTTTTAAAGTCATTGGTGAAACATTTCTGTTGGTCCTCTTGCTGGGAGCAAGTGCTTCAGTGTCCTTAAACAAAAGCTCTTGGGCACGCGAACACTTTAGTGTAGTTTGGTAGAGACCCAATAGCCAGCTTCCCTTAAAATTAAATTACTTTGAAGATCGGAAGTAGCAGGAATTAAAACATTTTTGCCTCAGTTATCAGTGTCCAGTGGGATGAATTTCTCCAGTTAACTTGATCTTTTCATTCTTGACATGTCACTTGATGTTTCTGATGCTCAGTGTGAGTTGATGATAAATTCTCAGTAACTTTCAGTAGTGACTGGTTTTCTTATAATAAAGCTTCTAATAATTCACCAATTGTTATTTTTGACATAGAAGCAAGGGGGTGGGGGGCAATTCTCTATTTCTTCCCTGTAGAGGCCTAACTACTCTTTGAATTTTATGAGTTGAAGGGTTTTCTCTGGACTCCAGTAAGAGATCTGAAACCCAGTCAGAATTGTTTTGATAAAAGCTGGGGACAAACCCTGTGGCAGGCACAGACAAGCACCGCTTTTTATTTCCTCCTCAGGAAATAAAAGTTGTTGAACACTTTGCTCCTTCCCAAGTTAAAGCTGTGCTGTAAAACTTAAGTAATATGTAGCTGTGTGGCTGTGTACTTGCTGGGGAGGATGAAAGGGAAAGGATTTGATCCAGAAAATAGGGTTATTCACTAAAAAAGAAAAAAGGAAAAACATTCCACCCTCAAACTCAGCAATCTGTCATGTCTTTGGGATATTTGCAGGCTTCTTCATGTCTCTTTAGGGAATTCCAAGAATGCAGGTTTGCCCTTCTCCTTTGGATTAGGGCTGCGGGAAGCAAAGTGTGATCTGGTGCATCTTCAACAAATGCAGACTTCAAAAAAAATGCCAAAAAGTATTTATTTTTTTTAAAGAATTAAGTAGAGCACGAGTAATTCTTTTCAACATGTTACATTGATTGATCCAGGAATTTAATATGCGTTTCCTTCCAATCACCTGGAATTAATTTTTTTTCACCTTTCAGCACTAAATCCCCAGTTAAAAGCCAGAACCCAGAAATGCAGATCTAGCATGATTAAGATGAATCTCTTGGGCGGCCAGATTCTATTATCTATGGATTTGGAGTGCAGGAGCAGGCCTGCGAATGACTACGCTGATATCCACCTCGGTGTGCCCAAATCACAGATTAACCCTTATAAGTTGCCGGCAGGGTTAAGGAAGGGGTATCGCAGCTCTTTCACAAATGAGGAAATAGTAAAAAACAAACAAACAAACAAAAAAACCTGGCAGGAGTCCCAGCCCTTTGTCCCACGTTCAGGTTTCCAGCCACGCAGGTGGGTTTGGACCCATTATGTAATAAATGGCTATTGCAGGAGATGGCCAAGCCCTGGGGCAGCTCCAGGGGTCTCGGTGCCCGTCAGCATCCAGCAGCTTTCTTTGCTGCGGTCACACCGGAGGGCGCAGTGCCGTAGCGTGGGATGCGCTGAGGTAGCTCGGCTTTACAGTGCAAAAGCGGTGTTAATTTCTTATACTCCTCTTTGTCCTCCTGATATTGTCCTTTGCGAAACTGCTGCAGGGTTCCCATGAACTCCTTCCCTGTCTCTAGCGGAGCCCTGTGTCGCTTCGTTGGGAGTCTTGGTGGGGAGATGGGCGAGGTGGTTCCTCCCTCACTAAGTAGTACATGGGAGGAATGGAAACTGGAATTAAAAAAGACACGGGAGTGAGAACACTTAAAAGTGTCTTAAGATAGTGGCTGCAAAATACTGTGTCAAAGGGAGAAACTTGTGAATCAATTGAATTATTTGTTAAATATTAATCATTGTCAATTCCTCCCACCCGGTAACAATCATGATTGCAAAGATCGTTGTTATGTGTTTGCTCTAACAGTGCGTCCTGCACTTGGCAGTTCATTGCTTTATATGGACAAAGTTTGGGAATAAGTTTAGAGGAGAATAGAGAGGATAAGAGAAATTCTGACACAAGTTTGCAGGAATTAAATAGTTGGTGCTATTTGGCTTAGCTTAAAAATGCTCTTCTGAAGCTTTCTTAGAGTTTGAAAACATTGAATTCCTTTTCAGGTAAAGAAACAGTAGCTCAGCTTTGGCTTGGTGGCAGCCTGAGACAAAAAAGTATCAGAAGGATCTGTGTGGAAGATATTTGAATAAAATAATGCTACTTCTTGGAATTAAGAAATATAACCCAACAATTTTTTTGAATTCCAATGCCCTATAGTTGCTTCGTCCATCTGAGATTTCAAATTAAAATAGTTGTGTGGTTTTTCTTGGGTATTTTTTTTTCCCCCTAGATACTTTTGTTATCAGGTTTCATTCTGAATATTTGCATAGACCAAATCTGGGGGGTTATTTCTTTTGTATGTATGAAGTAAGTCTTAGAATCTGTCAGTGGTAGGGTATGAGCTGATGCCGTTGGCTGTGAGCCAAGAGGCTAAGATCTATCAATCTTTGTGGAACACTCAAAGATCAATCTCCTCAAACTTTCAGATCTGAACCTTTCCTCCTATAGTCAGATATATTTCAGTGACTTTATTTCATCATCTTTTTGGTTACATTTGCATGTATTTCCAATTAATGTTTTTCAGATGATGGTTTAGGAGAGACCTAATTTTCAAATGTCTTTTTGATGCTTTCAGGAAGCGACACTGGGATAGGACACGCACTGGCTAAATACCTGGATAACTTGGGTTTTGTTGTGTTTGCTGGGGTTTTGAATAAGGACGGACCTGGAGCTGAGGAACTGAGACGGACCTGTTCTCGGAGGCTCTCTCTACTGCAGCTGGATATAACCAATGCCACCCAAGTCAAGGAAGCGTATCTAAAAGTCTCAGAGAAGGTGCAAAATACAGGTATGGCTTTTTTGACATTATAATGCGTGTCCTAATGTAGGTGCATCTTTTACTTGTTGGCTGCGTCGTGGTTTTCATGTGTAGGTCATTTCCATGCTGCGGTCTGTGGGCAGTCAAGGTATTTATATTGAGAATTCCTGCTTTCTGGGACATATGAAAAATGGTGATGATTGTTCAAGGAGGGGATAGTGTGTATCTGTATTTGCAGATAATCTCTTCTTTGATCTGGAGGTAATCTTTATGGATTTGACTTCTTGCTGTATAGCTGCGCTGTGCTTTCTCCTCTTCCCAGGGCTCTGGGGAGTCGTGAACAACGCGGGCATCCTGGGCTTCCCTGCTGATGGTGAGCTGCTCCCCATGAGCACCTACAGGCAATGCATGGAGGTGAATTTCTTTGGGGCTGTAGAGGTGTCCAAGACCTTCTTACCATTACTTCGGAAATCCCAGGGGAGGCTGGTTAACGTCTCCAGCATGGCAGGTGAGCTGAACTAAAGCACCAAATGAATTTCTGGTACAACAGAAAAAACAAGGAACTTCCTTGGCAAAAAAGCTGAGGAAGGTGTTGGTCAGCCTTGCTTGTCAATACACCCAGGGAATTGGTATCTAGGTAATAAGTGCGGGTTTTTCTTTTGCTTGGGAGATCGTTCCCAGAAACCAGCCCTTAAAGCAGAAGATTTTAACAGTGCTAAAAATACGCTGTTATATAAAAGATGGTGAAATTCAGATCATGTGTTACAGATGCTATGAGTGATAGCTTTGTGAGTTTCCAGAAAGATGGATGGTAAATCACAGATGTTTCTATAACATGTCACTGCAGAAGTCTGTGACCATCTTGGTTTGTGTGTCGTTGAACCACATCATGGAGATGCTCAAAAGCTGTCTGCCTTTTCAGAGATGGGCTCTCTTCCATTTGGGCTGGTTACAGTTAAAGTTTTGATTTTTTTTTTTTTTTTTAATACTTTGGATTAAAATTGAAGCATAAATATATTTTGGGTATGTTTGTGACATTTACCATTTGTAACAGTCTATAATAAATGTTAGATATTTCAGTTGGGCAGCTCTACCCCTGCACCCTTGTAAGGCTCATGTTAAAGTGGGAAAACATGATGATAAAGCACCCCCTGAAGAGAAACATTTAGTCCTTCAAGAGCAGAAGGCAGTTTTATTTTCTGCTGCATTCTATGGTTTTTTTCCAGAGTGTGCAGTCCTAGGGCATGGTCTGCTAATAACCTGGGACCTGAACAGACTGTGTGTGTTTATATTTGTATAAAAATATTTTGGTTATTTTCCTAAAAATACTTTAGCCTAATTTATTAGCAAAGTGGTACTTTTTTCATCAATAAAATAACTCTTTAAAAACAGCATATAATATGCTTTCCAGTTTTGTCCCATAAATTGGATCCTGTTCTCACTATATATATGCCTTTATAACATATTCTTCTAGTCTAGGAGGACACCTGAGATGCTAAGTTGTACGAACTGAAGTAATACAGTATCTGGTAGCCAAGAGCCAGGTATGAGCTGAAGTAATACAGTATCTGGTAGCCAACAGCCAGGGAGCAAGAGTGCTCCTTTGAAAATGAGACCTGCTAGAAGCAGGATGTCATGATGCTGGAAAGTATTTTGGTTTAAGACCTCTTAAGGATTTACCGTATCCTCTGCTTCCCAAACGTTCCTTTGACTTGTCTTCTTGGACCCATGTTTCTGTGCAGTTGGTGTCCACTTGAATCCTGCTGTATTGCTGAGGTGGCTTGTGCAAGCACTACCTTGTGTTCATGGCTTACGTTGAGGATGTGGCCTCAGCCCAGCTTTGAGACTGTGTCTTCTGTTTGCTTTTTATAATCCCCAAATATGTTTTGTATCTGCATGTCTGTGTTTGTGGTTCGTTGCTGACACTTTAAGAAATCGGGACTGAATTATCAGAAGGACCTTTCCTGGTGCTGCTCTGCCCACCAACCCTTGCAAGCACGGAGACAGTATGGACCTCTGTTTCTCTGAGCACCCAAGTGGTGTTTTGGGGCAGATGTCTTAATTCTTGGCATGAATCCTCAAGCTGCCTTGCAGGGATAAATGGAGAGCTTCCCTGTGCTGAATAATTTGCCCTTAAAGGAGTTGATAATGAGCCTGCTTAAACTATAGCTGTTCGCATGGATGTTCTCACACACGAGCTGGTTTGGGTAAATAGCTTCCTCTTAACGCAGGGTCTGAGGGTCCTTTGGTAAAACATTAGCAGAAAAGGTTAGTGAGGTCTCGTTGTGCCGAATCTATTCCTGTCTGCGCAGAGCTAATTTAACTGGACTCGGTTAGCCTGACCTCAGAGGGAAAGAGCATGCGGTTCAGTTGGCTCAAACCAATTGAAACTCAAACTTACTCAGATGCATACAGAAGAATAATTAACATATAATTGGCCTGAGTTCTTCAAAGGGATGAATCTGTGTGAGAAGCACCCGTGATACCTTGGTCGTTGCAGTATAAGACCCAATAAATGGCACCGGTGGCTTACCCAAAAATTCCCATGTTGAAGTATTTTCTTTTAAAAGACTCAAATAAGTGGAGATAAATGTGTAATGTGTGGATGGGAGGCTGTACTGGAGTGTGTGCCCAACTGCCCACGCAGGCAGGAGGAGTGGTGTGGCCCAAGGAGAAGGGTTGGCCATTCTGTTCCCTCCTCACCGCTGTGTCAACGCAGCCCACGGTGGCTGTGATGACCCCTAAATCTGGCAGTGACACTCTGTGCAGGGATAACACCAGCCTGGTGGAGAAAGCTTGGGGCGGGTGGTGCGGAGCTGAAGAAGGGAAGAAGTTCAAATCAAAGCATCTTCGGATTTTTCTAAAGAAATGACAGTCTGCCAGTTTTTGGAACAGAGGAAATCTCTGTATTTGGGAGATAGTCTTTTCTGGAAGCTTTTGTTTTGTAAGCATATGGATTTACTTTGAATTCACCAAAAATACTGGCTGTTTTCTATCTTTTTTCCATCTGAACAAATGCCGCTGGGACTGGAGGAGATGAGATATAACTACAGGCAGGGGATCTGCTTCTGTGATGGGTCTCGGAGAGCCCAACAACAGCCTGGGCAGTGTGATTCCAGCTCCGGTTTGTCTGTAGAGGTTTTCCCCACTCTTGCTCTGTTGTCTCTGGTCTTTCTGAAACTAGCTGGAAAGAACTGGAAGATAAGTTGGCTTTATAAAGCTAAAATTGAGATTGCTTACCCTGTTGTAACTGTGGTTTATAGCAGGAGCTTGAAATTCGTGTTACAGTGACAAGAACAGCGGCATTAAACTATTGCTTCGCTATTTATATGAACTAAAACATTATCTGTGTTTCTGAAACCAACAGTCATAATTTTCAGTAGTTTTTACCCTTAAATGCAATACAATTTATTTTTTCTGCCATACAAGGTGTCTTATCAGGTGTTACTGAGCATAACTGCTATAAGCAACTGCTAATTTACAACTTTCCCTTTTTTTTAACCTCCAGAAAGAGATGATTCCCTCACTGACTTGTCTTTAACCTCAGTGAGAGACGCATAATTTTGGTTGCGCTATAATCTTCCTTCTAAATCACGAAAATAAAGGCTGGAAAGAGCTGCCATTGAGCTTTATCATGTTTATATTGCTCCTGCAGGAGGCATTCCACTACCGAGGTATGCTGCATACGGTGCATCAAAAGCAGCTCTGTCCATGTTTTCTGGAGTAATGAGGCAAGAGCTTTCCAAATGGGGAATTAAAGTTGCTGCAATTCATCCGTCAGGCTTCCGAACAGGTTGGTATTTGACATTTTGGGTAGTGCTTTCTGCCTCGCCTCTCTCCCTGTAGTCCAGCATCCTCAAACAGAGCCCTCGGTGACTCTCACAGTCGCAATTTTTTTCCCCATTCTTCACGTTGGTTATGGAAATTAAGATCGGTGTTTTCTGTGAGAGCTGTTCCCTCCGGTTCTGCACGCTCCCCGACTCTGCGTCGTGAGTGTAGCCTTTCCCCTCAGCAGGGAGGAGAAGGAAAACAAAGAAATAAATGCTGACTTGGCTGCGAGAGCACCTTTTTAGGTAGAGCTGGTAACCAAACAGTGCATAAACCCCATGCTTTTCATGTAGTCTGTGCTCCATGCCTTCCCTTCTCTTCCAGGTAAAAGCCCTCTCAGCTAACCAGCTGTTTTGTCTGTTCTTCACTGACCTAGTTTATAAGAACTGTGTGTCGGGGTGGTGGTGGAGAGCAACTTAGTATTAATTATAGATGATTTTTTTTTTTTTTAATTCATCCCCGCTTGCTATCCCGTGATGTTGCTCTTACAGGTATACAAGGCACATCCGACTTGTGGGATAAGCAAGAAAAGGAGCTGATGGAGAACCTCCCGGCAGACACGAGGCAAGACTACGGTGAGGACTACCTCCTGGGGCTGAAGAGCTACCTCCTGCACATGCCTGCCTACTGCGACGCCGACCTCTCCCCTGTGCTGAGCGCCATCCTGCATGCCTTGCTGGCCAAGAGACCGCGCGGCTTGTACACCCCTGGCAAAGGGGCTTACCTGCCCCTCTGCATCTTCTGCTACTTTCCCCTCTGGTTCTATGACTTTTTCATTAGTAAGATGCTGAGTACTGAGCCTGTCCCAAGGGCACTGAGAACAGCAGAAGCTGAAAGCAAGAATCTCTAAGGTATCCATCAGTGTTTGTCTTACTTGAGGAGATAACTGGGGAAAAACTCTTCTAAAGACACTGCTATTTATTGTACTGTATTTGCTAAATTCCATTTGCGCTGCCTTACAAACAGAGGTAAATCTTTGTGTGAAGAGTAACGGTCAGGAAAAGCAGTGGATAAACAGAAATAGAAAGCTATCCCCAGATGGGGCATCTTTGGAGGAATTCCAATGATTTTGTGATATCTTTGAATCCTGCCTTCTGTGTAAGGTATCTCATGAGGTTATACAGTTCCTCTCTGCGTCAAAAGGCACCACCAACACACACAGATGTACAACCTGTTTTTCAGAACAAAAAAAATCCTTGAGAGTTAACAGCCTTCTTAAACACTCTGAGGAGTTGCATATGTTGCTATCATTGGAGAGATTTAGAAATGTCTAATGGAAATCTTTCTCACTGCAGCTTCAGCTTTGGGTTTTTTTTGGTTCTGTTGCTGTTGGAGCTGAGAAATCATTGGCCTTTTTTTTTCCCCCCAAAATTTTGTGAAGTATAGTTGTGATGTTTATAATGTGTACTCTTTGCTAGACTAAGCAGCATAAATTAGGTGGGGGAAAAATGAGCAAAGATCAAGACCTTCATGAAGAAGCAATCTCCTTCCTACAGTATTAGAAAAAGTAATAGTAAGTATATCAGCTGCTAATTTGATAGGACTGTCTTGGTCATTCTGTACATTGCCTGTATATGCTTGTGCTTCTTTAATTATTAGTAAACTCTGATCTCAGTTCTGCTTCTTGTACAATTCCTTACTCAGTTCTGGGCTTATGAAGAACTCGCGTTTTTTGCCCTCTTCTCCTGACATATTCCCATGCCATCTGCTGCTTTGGGCAGAGTTTGTGCTGACTTCTCTAAGATCAGTGGGTCTTCAGGTTAGCTTTACTGGAGACCAGTATCCATCTTCTGATGGATTTTGGTTGCTCCTCTTCCCTAAATTCATTCTAGGAACATCAGGTGCCCTCCCTGCTGCTGGTTGTCCCTGTGCCCTGTACCATAAAACGTTCACCGATGCCAAGAAGTTGGGCAGCTTGCCTGTATTTTTCCTTTCCCACTCCCTTTTTGCATTCCCCATCACATCCTCAGGCTTTGAAAGGCTGTGATATTTTGAAAGAAAGCTTCATTCTCCTGGGTTCTCTGGTTTGGCCATCTGTCCTGTGCCTTGCTCCGACAATATGCTTGCTTTTCTGATGATGAAAAATTAAAAGTCATTACATTCTGGGCTTTAAATGGAGATGCACTCTTCTTTCCTTTCTGAGCAACTCCTAGTCTTCTGTCGTAATCCGACTCATGTGACGTGCTCTTGCAGTCAACTGAACAAAATCATAATTTAATTTGCATCTGTAGTATTTCTTCCATCTCTTTCCTGCATCTTTACATCAGCGCAAGACTCCTGTAAGCGCACAGGGGATGCTCAGCAGACTTGCCCCACCATTTTAATTTGTGCCCAGTGTGGAAATGGTCCTGTCCTGTAAACTTTGTCATGATTACTGCTATTGTTACTGAGGCTTATCTCCTTGTGACTTTAGATCAGTCCCCTGATTACAGACTTTTGCTTTCCTTTCAGAAAGTGTGACCAAAGATGTTTTTCACTCAGAAAACCTGGGACTGTTTCTATCTCTCTTCCCATTTCTTCCTTTATCTATTTCCCATTTTTTTTAATTTGTCAGCACAAGTGCATAATAAAAAAAAAATAATATTTAGTAACTGGCTTGTTAGTTCTTCTGTCTCATCTGACCCTTTGTGCTTTTGGGGACTGGTGCTACAGCCCCTCCCTTCCCGGGCTGCCCTTGTTCCCACAGTAGGAGAGCACTGAGGAGGAAGGTGATTGGGGACCTTCTCCAGGGAAAGGGGACGAAGTGGCAGTCAGTGCCTTGTTTCAGGCAGGACGTGGACCCAAACGGCTCAAAGGCAGCCTGGGAGCTGAAAGGAAAGGTGGGTGCGGAGCCAGGGATGTGCTGGGTGGCAACCTCTGAATTTTGGCTACCTTCAGGGTGAGGGAGCTTGCTGCCAGTCAGCCTATCTCCAACTCCATCTTGGACGGAGGTGGTTGTTTTTCACTTGACACCCAATTTAGGTGTAACTTAGGTGGGCTGGAATTTTGCCCTTAGGCGCATTATACATTATACAACTGAAATTGTTCGTAGCAGCCAGCTAGCTGTTTTGTGTAGCAATGCTCATAACGATCTTTAATTGTTGCTTTGTTATTTGGCTGTGGTTATAAAATGTAAATTTTTTTTCTCCCCTTCACTTTTTTTAATAGGTATGTTGTCTTGCACATTGCAAACATATTAAACTAGGCATCTACATGGAAGATTTGATTTAATTTCTTTTTTTTTTTACTTTTATTTCCCAAGAAATTTGTCTTCTAAATAGCCATTTTGCATCTCTGCATCGAACTACAAAGATATTTTAGCAAGTCTCAAATAATTGTGGTATCAAAGATTGTTATTGTTTTGTTCCTACAGGGATCTTAGTTTGTGTTTTAAAGATAATTCTGTTGTAACACATTATTGAATTATGTGTCATTTAATGGGCTGTAGCATTAGAGGTAAATTTCTTTTCCTAATAGCTTGCACTGCAAATAATCCAAACTGAGACTGGGAGAACTGCAGAATAAATTGTGGGCGTTTGTGGGCAACGCACCCATGTGGATGCTAACGCTGGTGGTAGCTTGTGCTCTCAGGGACCGATGTCTGGGTGTTAGGCTCCTTTGGTTACTAAAAAGGGTGATTTAATACAAAGCTGGTTTAGTGGTGGGAAGAGAGGGTGTTTAGTTCTAGCAGGGGAAACCGATGTAGTAAAAACTCCAAACTAACCACCGTTATTTGAGCCGGTTTTCAAAGACAACATTTCTTACAAAAAGCATATGGCATGAAGAAAAGCATCTGAGAAATTGGCTGTAGCCCTAGATAAAGGCTAATAAATAATGCTCCATGCTAATCAAGTGTGTATACATTTAAACTACACACATGGCTTTTTTAAAAGGGGTTATATGCGGCAGAAATCATGATTAAAGAGTAGATTTTAAACACATCCCTCTGGTCCAGCCTCTGGAATGCAGGTTGTGACCAAGAAGTAAATGCTGTCAGAGGCTTTTACCAAGCAAATCCCTGGCTGGTGTCCTGGGGCTCCCGTTCTCCTACTCTGCCTTTGTTCCTCTGGCTGACATCTGTTCTTATTTCACGTGAAAATTGCTTTTAAGACATGTAGCTTTGATGAGACAAAAGGTGAGTTATAAAGTATTTTGGTTTTATAACTTTTTTTTTTTATTATTATTCTGGATCCATTTGCCCTCTTTATGGAGCCCCTGTTGACAACCGTATCTAATATGTGCTTCTAGCACTGTGAGCTGGGGAAGAGGCGTGAAATCTCAGGTGGTTTTGTGGTTATGTCACTGGCTGGCCATGGCAGAAAGCCACAGTGGGGAAGTCTTGGTTGCCACCTACCAAAGGACCATCTCTGCATTTCAAGAAGCGTTAGTGTGTGGGACTGTCAGTGTGGATGGAGGTAAGGAAAAGGGCTGTGGCAGTTTAAAGTGTGCTCAAATGAGAGCTCTGACAGTGAGTTTTGGGATTGGCTAAAACTCAAGGTGTAGGAGAGTGAGGAGTTCTATGTCACTGAGGGTTACGGACTCTTGTGGGGACAGGTATTAGTCCTAAAAGGGCTTTCAAGCTCTCTAGAAGCTTGAGCGGCCCCTCCTCCCTCAGGCTGTTTTATGCTGCCTTGATAACGCTTATACACAACTTTGTCGATGGCTTTAGCTTGAACATAGCATCAAATACGTACAGTAATCCTAAAGCCATTTTTTCACCGGTAGAGGCCAAAACCAGGGATGGAGAGAAAGGGAATAGTTGCTTTTTTTTTTTAATTTAATGAGCATGAGGAGAATCTTAGTTATTTCTAAACTAATGTATTTAAAATTCGGCTATGTGACTGGTAAACCAACTTACTGTTAAGATACACATGAATATTAGAGAATCCCAGGTTTGGCAAGTTTGAGTCCCTGCTGTCCTGAGAAGGAATAACTTCCATGTTCCTATGAGTGTGAGCCCAATTGTGTATAAGGGATTTTTATTTATAGTTGTGTAAGAAAAGTCATTATGATTTTTGTATGTGTTCTTTATACCAAGGAGATGCTTCCAGGAAATTTTCAGACCTCGATGTCAAAACATGCCAGTTTTGCTGTAAAATAACCAATCTGAGCACGACATTGCCTAGACGCAGTAAAATAGGTCACATTTCAATCACTTGAATTGGAGAGTCCACCTCTGGCCATCAGCACCCACTTGTGCATCAATAATATTTACAGCACGTTTGGGATAAATATGTAAGTTTGGTAATTTTTCCTAAAGAGACTGGTTCTGGGACAAAACATTGCCTGGTTTAGCCTTTTTATGGCTGTGTTTTGGAAGCCAGCTGGATTCCCAACGTGATGCAACGCCCAAGCGTATTGTGCATCGTGGAGTCATCATATTTCTAGGAACACTCAAAGAAAATTCCTTTGAAATAAAATTCATGCAGGCTTCAAAGGAAAAGCGTTCAAACAAAAGATCTTGGCTCTTGCAAGGAAATTAACAGGAGGGTGTTGGTTTGGTGTTTTTTTTTTTTTTTTTCCCTTTTCTTAAAAGTGTTAGGATACATAAATGGAAAGTATTGCTGCTGCCAGGAAACACCCGACGCATTGGATCCTGAGGTGCAATTGCTCCTGCTCAAACTTGTCAGCTGAGGTAGTGCTCCCTGGAATGCAGACACCGTCGTAGGCAGTATTTCAATAGCCAATGCTTTTGTCATCCAAGCTGAAGATTAGAGCTGTTGCTGTTCAATTATAGATGTATTGTGGCAACCTTGAGGCAGTGGGCTTTTACTATAGTAAGAGAGGTAATTGCTTTTATTTTTAAAGCATGACCAAATCATAAATCAAGAATCACTGACATTTCATGAAAGGAGGAGAATTTTAAATCTCTTTAATAGGGTAAATGGGTTTTAAGCATGTTGTATAGGTCATTGTAACCTAAGCTAATGAATCTAGCTTTAACAACCTGTATGAAAGTAATTATGATGATATAAACAGCCTCCATGGGTTTAATGCCTGGAATATGTAGGTTAAACCATCCAAGTTTTTATCCTTGTTTGTCGTGTTGCCTTTAGCTTTGGAAAGAACACCGAACAGAAAACTAATCCTGTGAGCTAAGAATTTGGATCTCGCCAACTGCCATGAGTGAGAAAAGTAAGGGTGGCTCAGTGGTCAAAGGATGGCTCTCAAATCCTAGTGGAGCCAGCTCTGCCTTTGCCACTAGTCTGATAAACAGGGAGAGCTCTAGGAGGTGCAGAGTGTGTAGCTCTTTCTACAGAGACTTACAGAAGTGACCTCTTAATTAGACTATTTTTCTTCCAATGGTTTCACATCCCAGCCATGTTTCCAGCCAGCCCCTCTGCATTCGGTACTTTCCCCTTGTGGTATAAAAGAACGTCTTTCAAACTTCAAAAGAAGAGCTGAAAGATGAAACAAAAATTAAGGGGTGTGAGAATGAGAGATCTAAAGAAAGCAAAAGGGCAGCGAAGGAAGGGAGGGAAGTATGGTGGTGCCCAAGAAATGGGCTCGAGCAGGTTCAGCTCCGTTGGCACATCACACTCAGGTCACGTTAACCTACCTGATGTCTTCCACACCTCTTCCACCACCCCTTTCAACACCTGACTTTAAAAAGTGTTGTTTAAGAGACTGTGAACTGTGATAAAGTTAATGACTTATGTTGCTTGAATTTTCTAGCACCCCATCCCACACGACCCTGGGATGGGGTGATCTGCTCCAGCACGAGGGGCTGCGGCAAAGATGGGGTGAGTGCTCCAAGCTTGGCCTGCTCTCGGTGGCTTTGGGTGGTAATGGGAGAACCTGGTCTCCTGTTTTCGCATCCCTGGAAACGAGGTGGAGATGTTGGCGGTGGGACAATATACATCAACGCTCCCACGCTAAGTCTGCACAAGTCTGGCAGTGCTTACTACTTTGCTCTCTTTCTTTGGGGGAAAGAATATCACGCCGTACTTTGTTTCATAATGGGAAAAAAAAAAAAATAAAAATGATTGCCCTTTGGCCATAGTAATTTCCACAGCAGCAATCTGTGAAAGTAGGCGTCGTGTCTGTCCCGGGTTTCCTGTGGGCATGCACTGTCAGCAACAAGCGCTGACACCGATCCACCCGCGCATGTGGAAATCTCTGATGCGTGTATGACACCGTGAACAAAGCAAACAAGAAGAAGATGTGCATCTGAGAACGGCCCCAGGGTGATTTATGCCCCTGCTGTGCTGGCGAATCCTACCTTTTCAGAAAAAGGGTTAGAAATCACTGTTATGGCTTCTGCATATCTCAGAAAGCATCTTAATGCCTTTTATTTCTCAAGCAAACTCAATTCGCTGCCTGAAGGACAAAATCCTAAAGGGCTAATTTAATTAAAAAGATGAATGGGGGAAAACAGAGCAAACATGATACAATTATTGTGTTTTAATGTATGTACAGCAATGTAATCATGTTGCATGCTTGGCATAGATGAATTAAGGGAATAGGAGGCTTTAAAACGTGGCATTTTGGAAAATGTTTTATTATGAAGAATTGTGTTAAAAGTTCATTTTGGGAGTTGGCTGTTTCACAGTCTCATTTGAATTGCATGTTCATGCAATAATACAGTGTTGTTTATATCGCTTCACCCCAAACGTTGCCATTGTGAATGTGTTGCCTTAGATGTTAGACTGGGAAGCAGTGTTCTTGGAAGAAAAAAAAACAAAACACACCAAACCTCCCAAACAACAACAAAAAAGCATCCCCAGAAAGGCACCCAGCCACTGACCAGCAGTGGTCCAGAGACATGACTTTGGGCCAAGCCGTTACTCCCTTCACATTTTTCAAGTGTTCTCAAGGATAGGAAAAGGCTCATAGTAATAATAAAAAGGGGGTAGATATTAAAACCAAGAAGATAAATGATTCTGCTCAGCCTACTGGCTTAACATATGGTGCGGAGAAGCAAATGGGACGTGGTGACAGAGGCACGTGCGTGGTAATGGATGGCTGTGTCCAAGGGGTAGCGGCACAGCAGCCCGACTCCAGTGGCGTTCCCTGTGTTGGAGCATCAGGCAGCAAAGGGGACCTAAGCACCAAGGAGGGCGACGTGATGGACGTGCCATCTACCAGGTAGGGCTTAAAGCTGAAAATCTAACAAACCAGCTTTGTGCAATAGAGATAAAGGGAGGTCCTGGTTGGGGAGAGGTGGTGTCCTCACTGGTGCAGCAGTGGGGAGTCCTGTGTGGAGGGACAGGGGGCTGCCTGAAGTGGATGTTTTGGGTTTGCTTGTTCGTTTGTATGTTTGTTTTGAAGTCTCTTGAAAGCATTGCTAAGCAACAGAGAATTCCTCTGCGAGGAAGGGAGGAAATGTGGACTTTCACCCTAAAGTTATCTGAGACTTTCGGTTGCGATATGCAGTGTCTGCACCCCGCTGTCTGTCTTTTAAGGGATTAATGACTTAAGAGGTGAGTCTTTCGGTATGAGGAAAGAAGTATAGGGGTGTTTCCTGACTGTGTGAGCTGAGGAGCAGCTCTTGTGACCTTTTGTGTATCTTGCTGCAATAAACATACCCAGTGCCTGTACAAAATATTCAGTCCAACCACCTAGAGGGAAATGTCTTAGAAGTGCCATATGCCTCTGGAAGAGTTAATCTCCCATGTAAACATTTGCACAACCTCCTGGTATCCACTGAAAGTAGGCATTGCTTTCGTTTTTTCCTCTTACTTCATAGTACTTGGTCAGCTCAAGAGGATGCTCTGTTCTGGCAGCGATGGGGCTGATGGAATAGGGTTTGCCTGTGGTTGTCCCTTTATTGAGGTCTGGTGGCCTCATCTTCCTAGGGTCACGTATGCCACTGTGGAATCTGGTTTCCCTGAGCCTCTGCTTGGTCTTGATCTGGGCTGGTCTTGGAAAGTCCTCACTCTTTTGCTATTTGGTGTACAGCAATAAATCTAGTGGAAGCAGCATTGCTATGGCTAAAGTGAAGGGACAGCCACTGGAAGACTGATCCTGGCTCTGCTATGGTTGGTGGCAGCTGTGAGGTACCTGGCAAGGTCCTACCTGACCGTGTGATATACCTACCCAGGCCTTTTTCTTCCCAGAGTGACATTACTACTGTTTGCTCAAGCAGGACAACACCTGCACGTCAGAGCTGTGTTACAGCTGCCTCCATCTGGCAGCTCCTGAGTGCATTTGTCTCTAGGAGTGGAGTCACTGGGATCGAAGGCAAATGTTGGCTCTCCTATGGGGAATGAGCAGTTAGACTATCTCCATCCATGCCACTGGCACAGGTGCAGCTTGGCAGGAAGGCAGCCAGAGCACCAGCAACGCCTGTGGGGTCCCTGGGCATCTTCAGGCTTGGTTTTCTTAATCTTTTGAAGCCCTATTGCAACCTGGGTTGTTCCTGGTTCTTAGTGGATGTTTCTACATGTAACGAATTCCTGGTGCAGTAATTAAGTTTTCAATACTGGAGCGTTTAAGTCAAGTGTCTTAATTTTTACGCTAATGAACTGGGATTCCCCATGGATTGTCACACAAGCTGTTTCAGCATCACAGAAATCTCTCGGTTCCAAATATCACTGGTATCTTTTGGGAAGCATTAGTGACAGCACTTTGTTTCTCCTGTGACCCCTCCACGCCATCGAGCTGTTTCCTCGCCACTTGTGTCAAGGTAGACTTGGACAATCCCATTCCCTTTAGGCAGTGGAACTGGTTGCTAATTTTTCCCATAAGCAGCTTTCTACCCACTTCCAACCCCAACCAGCCAAAGCTCCTCTTGCTCCCTGATCTGATTTATTCAGAGACTGAAGTATGACTTGGGACCAGTGGTAAAAAGTGAAAAATAGGTGTTGCTGGCACCTCAGTGCTGGTGCTCACAGGGACCTGGGGGTAGGACCTTGCTGCCCAACACTCATTGGTAAAAATCCCCCTTCAGACAGCAAAACATGCTGCTGCCTGCTCGGATGTGACCACTTCGATAACTCTGTTTAGACAGCAATGGGAGCCAGCATCTCTTTGCCGGCATATTAACTAGACAATTTACTATGCTTTGCTAAATATTTACAGCATATTGACACCTGAATTCTAGCAACAAATCCTCTCACATACAGAGATGCTTTGGGCTGTGAGGAAAGATGCAACACACTGGAAAAAAAATAATAATCCCAAGGATCCTGACAAGTCACGCTAGTTTTACCCAACACAAACATCTCCTCTGCAGTTGAGCTATGGTCTCTTTAACTCCAGTAATTTAATTGTTGTAAGATTTAACAGGGAGACAAGCAGGTGATTTAGCTGTTTTTCTGTTGTAGATGATGAGGCAAGTCAGACTGGAGTGGAGGTAACCAGCTGGAGAATGAGAGGAAGAGCAGGGATTTCTATGAGTCTGTTGCATTTGGGGAGACTAGGGTTTTGGGGAGGCGTCACCTTGATGTGTGCTGCCAAGAAGGACAGATGAAATAGGTTCCTGTCTCCGAATGATGGAGGTGAAAACGATGGGAAGCGAGGGAACGTGTCCTGGCGTGTTGTGAGGAGCCGTCAGGAGGGATGTAACGAGGCTGAACGCCAGGCACGGTAGATTCAGTTAGCTGCAGGACATCTCCCACCAAACCTAACGCTGCCTTTCCAAGGAGCCAGGAGATGGTCTCAGCCTGGTGAGTGTGACCCCCATGGGCAGGGGGGTACCGAAGGCTTAACTTGGTAATACTGAACTGCACCCAACCAGAGGGGTTCTTACTACTGCAATAATCTTACATCTCCAGAAAGCAGAGGAAGGTCTCTGACTTGGCAGCGTCAAGGTCATTGCGTTTTGTAGAAAGGCTGTGGTGTTTTTATAAAAGCAGCGTTGTTGTCCTCATACGCATTTTTGGGACTGGATGTGAGTCCAGTTGCTGCTATTACAGTGTCAGGCCTTCAGCAAATAATTCTGTCTGCATGGGACTCTAGGTAGTTGTTTGCCATGAGCAAGTCTGGGCTTCTTTTTCTTTAAAAAAAAAAAAAAAATTAGTTTTATGCACTCCATGAACGTAAACCCAGTGATAAAACCAGCAAGGGCCAATCTGAGTGAACCACGGAGGTGGTTTGCAATCAGGTGTGCCGTACACACTGTCCCAACTTAAGGCCTTAATTAGTTTGAACAGAAATTAACTCTGGAAATTGTCTTTCTGGGCTAAGGCGAGTGAGAAGTGCCAACCACTCAGCCTCCTTGCCGCCACAGCCTCCCCTCCTTCGGCTGAACTCACAGGGCTGAGGCAACCACCATTCTCATCCTGAGTAACCGCTTGCTGCCAGAAATACTCAGAATGGGATTCACAGGGTGTTCTGATTAAAATCTGAATCCTTGCAAACAACAAAGGCCAAGGGGAAAAAAAAAATTTAATACAGGGCTTGAATTTGCAAATGAAATCGTATTTCATGCACCATTCAGAAGGAATTGTGAAATCTTCCCGGGCATGAGAACCACTGCAGTTTCATGTGCGTGCAGCTGGCTGTCCGGAGTCTTGCCAGGGCTCCTCATTTGCTTATTCTCGTCAAAAAGCATTTTAAGAGGAGGAAGCCAAGCCCCAACACCAGAAGCTTCTTATGTTGCGGTCATCTAATGTTCACCAGGGAAGCAGGAAAGGTCTGAAGCCCATCAGCCCCTTGGCAGGGCCCGACTGTGTTCGTATGTCTGAATAGACAACATAGGTCTGAATTAAAAAAACCCACCAAAGCGAACATGAAGAAATGAGAAAAACTGCCTCAGCTTACTGATACTAAGCTTAAACTGGAGACAGCTCTCTCCTCACCTAATCCTTTCCTGACAGTGGGCTCTTAGTTTCTTTCTTTGTGCCCATAATACCCCTCAGGCTGTATCTGATGTAGAGACCCCCATCAGAGAGCATTAATTAAAGTGCATCTCTCTCTCTCTCTGGAGCCCTTACACCCCTCTCTTAAGTCCATTGAGGCAGATTCAGTTTTACACCTTGAAACTTCTTTCGCTGCTTCTTTATCTAGGAGACTGTCTGGCTGTGGTGCTTAATTAGATGGCTGACTTTTATTCTTTCAAATCGTATCCAGAAACAAAATTTTTGTCAATTCTGCAGAGATTCAGAGAAATACTCCTAATATTCCATGATTTTGCAGCAGCTGCCTCTGAGGGCTTGTACGATGATGGAGTTTATGCAGCCAGAAGGGCAAGTTGTTCTGCAGTTAAGCAGGAGATGCTACTGCCGTGTCGCAATCTGCCATCTGTCATGAAAATACAGCTGGAAAGGCAAAAAGGGTGGAATTTACAGCATGATCGCATCCTTGCAGTGCCTGGTATCCTCTTTGTCCTGCAGGAATACCACTCGGCTTCAACGCGTCAACATTGTGGTTGGCCACAAGTGATGGATGTCTGTGAAGATGGCCGCATGGTAGTCGGCAATGGATGGTTGGCCATCTGCGTGCTAATGAATGATGGGGGCTCTTCCTGAAGTTGCTCCCCAGATGGTAACAGGAGAGGCTCAGCCCTTCTGTGTCTGGATGTACAGGATCCTGTCGTGGACTGAATGGACAGGGTGTGAAGGGAAGGGCGAGCTGAAGTTGGCACCCAGATGATCTCATCAGACATAGTAATTCCTGCAAAGCCAGCCTAGCCACTAGTTTGAGGCAGTGTCTTGGACTTCAGAGCAAAGAAACCTTTGCTTTACCTCACAGAGGGGCCCTCAGCTGGATCAGGAGAGTGAATTAGGTGTAAACTTCAGGTGCCAATAGACGCTGCTGAAACACCTACTTAGAAAAAACAGAAATAGGAAAGCTCCTAGGAGTCCTGGCAGAGCTAAGCTGTGTCCCCTGTCCTGGCTGTGAGATTCAGAAAAGCGAGTAGCAGCTCCAGTGTTTCCCCTGCAAGGTGCTGAGAGTGGGATTTGTTTCCTTTCTGGGTGTTCGAATCCCAGGCAGCTGAAGGAATGGTCTGACCTTGCCACAAACATTAAGGCTTCATGGTGTGCACTGGGGCACAGCGGGCTCTTTCTACCTGATCTTCTAAAGTGGTCTTCTAATTAAATTTAAGATCCAATTAATTTAAAGGTCTGCGCATGCCAACCTTTTTTGAAATACATTAATGAGACTCGGGAACCTGCGGTTCGGTGCCTCGGAGGGGCAAACGCTGAGCTCCTGCCCCCGCGTCCCGTTGGGGCACTGATCTGCATCGTCGGGCCTGCGATGGCTTCCAAACGCTTGGCTGTACGAGGTGTACCTGGGCGAGCTGGAACTGGCTGCACTTCTTCAAAGCCCCGTGGTAATGTCCCTACCAGCGGGCTGTTCTCACCTCCAGCGCAGCAGTGACGCTGGTCTCCCAGCAGTTGGGCTCGCCGGCGTTTTCACGCACCAAGCCAGGCGAAAGCTGGATAATGCAGTCGGTTTAAATGGAGCGGTTCACTCTGCTAATTCCTGCTGTTTTCCAAGCTGCTAAAAAAAAAATTAAGAAGATAATAACTTATGCCATTGTAGCCAAGTAAAATAGCACAATTAATTGCATTTTACTTTTTTTTTTGACCTGTTGCAAAATTGCAAGAAGATTTAAAAACTGGATGAAAGGATGTGAAAGAGAGTAAGTAATAAGAGGTGGGATTTACCTTAGAATTACCTTAGATTTACCTTAGTTATTGTTTTAGTGGGACATATCAGACATCTCTGCATAGGAACATGTGTTCCATCCTCTTTTTGCTTTTGCTGGATCTGTAGAAAGGGGATGCCACTTGGCAGAGGGGGGGTAAGAAAACAAAGTTGTTCTCAGCTGTTCAGTCTATTCTGCTTAGGGCTGTTATAGCTTTTCCCAGCAGGGAATCGAACTTATCATCATGGAAAGGCATGAGGGGTTCCTCCTGTTCCTGCAAACCGTAATGTGAGCTCCAGGAGATGAGACGACACCCCCTCAAAGGGGCATGCTTGCCAGCCTCAGAGAAATCCACGTTGCTGCTGGGCTCGGGGTCCCTGCGAGGAAGGGGAGCTGCTGACGGTCCTTGGGACTGGGTTTCTACAGGAGTGCGTTCAGCCAAGTGTCTCTCCGGTACACTCCAGTGCTGCATGTATACCAGACATGAACAAGTTGCTTAAATTCTGTCACTTTTTGCAGTTTTCTATAAATCCATAGATACTGAAGCTTGCTACAGATCACTAAATATTGTAACCTGTCCTGCTGGCAGCAGCATTCATAACTTCCTTTCTGTCGAGCTGAGCGATTTGTAGGTGATAAACCACCCTCACCGCTCCTGATGTGAAGGTGGCCGGAGATGGAGCCTGCTCTTCTGCGAGCCCGAGCTGTCCCCCAGCCTGTCCCCCCCTGAAGCCTTCTCCTCCAGGTACAGCACCAGGGCAATACCTGTGTTTTGTACAAACCAGCTCCAGCTGTGATGGGCACAGACAAGGAAAATACTGTTTCACCTGGCCATGGCTGCCCCAGTAAATCTTTCTATGGCACGTGACTGGAAATCTGATGATGCACTTTAATTACTCAGCTAATTGGGAGATAGGCTAATTTTTGTGTCAAGCTGTGCAAACTAGTCAAGGGGTTTAGAATCGTACAAGCCCAATACCAGTCTGTTTGACATGCTTCTTCTGATAGCCTTTTTCTTTTCATTTTTTCCTCTACACTAACAGAGACATGAACATTATTTATTCTTTCCAGAAAGAAAAAAAACAATATCAAGTGTTCTAAAAGCTGTGACCTGAAGGCTTTCATTTTGTTGTGCAGTCAAGGGCAAGGCTTGTATTCAGAATTGCAGAGAGGTAGACTACAACGTGGATCAACATAATAAAAGTTATTCAGCAAAAAGAAAAAGAAAAAACCAACACCAAAAACCTGGAGACCAAATATTTGCTGGTAAATGCAGTGAAACAGGTATAAAGAGATGGTTGTGTTCGGAGTTGTAAAGACCAAATTACACTTCCCAGCAAAAATGCCGCTAAGTGAGGTTTCCATCCCACCAGCAGCTGTTTCCTGCTGACGTTGGTGGCTTTTCTGTGAAATAATGGGGCAATTATGCCTTGTTGACCTCAGGAGTGCTTGTAGGGAACAAGAGGAGAAGCACGAGTCGGTCAGGGCACACCGCCACGGCGGCAGAGCATCGCTCCCCAGCAGGAGCTCCAGGGTGTCTCTAGGACAGGAAACCTGAGTTTTATTTTTACTTTTTCCTTGCAAATAATGACCCTGACTTCTCTGACCCTGGCTGTTGAAACATGCTCAGCCCCACACAATAGCTTCCACCCGAGCGAGGTGAGTGAGTTGGTCCCCAGGCTGGAGTGGGGTGGATGGAGGCTGTTGTCACCCTCTCGGCTGGGCTGCCTCCTCTGCCTTTCCCAGCCACGAAGAGCAGGGAATGCCGGAGCGCTGCGGCAGCGCAGATGGGCTGAGCTGCGGAAGGTAACAGAGCACTTCCCCAAATTTTCTCTCCAGTGCTTTAGCTGCTGAGGCTAATGAAGCTTTGAGGGATAATGTGAAATGCTGCATAAATTGATATCCTTTGCTAATTGCATCAGCGTTTTGCCTTGATGAAAGCCTAGTATGAGGTGCCAAGAAACTAATAACATACAACATCAATAGCGACTTTACAAAAAACAAAAGTTGATGATTGATTGGATGTCTGATGATTCATGGAGCCATGAGCCAGCTCACCGGGAGATGTTTTTTAAGGGTTCAATGGAAGACTATTTCAACATGGCAAAGGATCATCCCTTAAAAAAACACCCCAAACATTGTCAGAGCATCATTCAGGCTACTAAGATGAAGGTCACCTTCTTTGGCTCGCTGAGATGAGACTCATCACCACCCACAAGTTGCTTCAATCCTCTCTGGCTTTTTCCTCTCCTCGACTGCCAGCCAGTCATCTTATCCCAGTTGCAGACAATCAGGTGGCCAGAAACACTGTTGAAGGTCTTCAGAGCCAGATTGCTGGCAGGCCAGGGCTGCTATGAATGCCTCACAAGCATTTTTGTGGCCAAATTGGATTGAGGCAGATCGTCTGTTTTTTGCTTGGTGTCTGACAGAAGGAGAAGCCTTGGTATGGCGCTGCCAAGCACCTCTGTGTCAGATGGTTGGTAGTAAACAAATTGTTATTACCTGGCAGTCCGTTGGAAATGGAAACTCATTCACTCAAGTTTTCTAAGGGCATAAAAAAGCCCTGTGAAGCGGTGCCACCTACAGAGAGCCGGGGGCCGCATGCTGCACGGCCGTGACTGTCCCTGCCAGCTGCAGTGGCCTCCCTTGCTGCTCTCTGCCAGCTTGTTACACCCATTTTGGACACTTTTATCTTGACCTTGTGGCAACTTCCTGTTACTGCTGCGGTGTTGACAAATGCACTTCATATCTACAACTCCTGTGCTCCAGTGAGACCCCCTTCCATCACCGCCACGTGAACCAGAGATGTTTGCAGGGGCAGCAGTGTCACGCACTGTCGCAATGGAAACGTGAAAGCCAAGAGCTGATTTTACTTCCCCACCGAGGGGAAACCCAATGGGGATTCAGCATCCTTATTTTCTTAGGTGTAGTTTGTTATAGAAACTGTTTGCGATGTCTGTGAGGAAAGGGTTGGTTCTCCACCGGTGCGGGAGGCAGTGTGGGTGCTCGCTCAGCCAGCAACAGAGGAACAAAACCAAATACCCTGACAGATGCTGCAAAGGCGTAACTCCCTGTTAACCACAGCCAAAATCACTGCTGCCTCATGTAAATATTTAGTGATGCCAATGAAGCGTGAGAAAGTTTGAACGAGCAGAGAGTAGAAATGAGCCCAAAGGTGGAGCACCACGGGATGGTGTTTTGGGGACATGCACGCACCCACCTGCCTGTTGGAGCCAAAGGTTAAAACACATGTCAGTGCTCTAGAAAAATACACCTGAGGTGCATGCAAGCAAAGTAAGAACTGAAGAACACCATCAGAATCACACAGGGAACCATGGAGGATTGTCCACCACAGTGTCCTCGACCTTCGGGTCCTGGCTCCACTGGTTCACCTGCTTGACCTCTATTCCCTCTTTATTCCTTCTTTCTTTCTCTATCCCCTTTTATTCCTTCTTTCTCTATCTCCTTTTATTCCTTCTTTCTCTCCCATCAGTACCAAGCATGTTACTGGAAAGCCTTATTAAGCAATATATAAATGTCTACAGGAACATACATTGCTAAACAGATTTTTGAGAACAAATAATATCAAGCCAATCTAATTTGTTTCTAAAATGGAGCTGCAGTATGTGTTGATCTGTCTTTATCTTCACAGGACTATTGATGCTGTCATTGTCATTCCTGAAAACCAGAAGAGAAGATACAGGCTAAAAAAATTCGCAGCAAGGTAGATGTATTAAAACTGGAAGACTGTTTTCCAAGAGCAGTGAATAGTGGTCCAAGCAGTGATTTAGAGGTAGAGATGTGTCAGGTTTTGTTGCACATAATGAAGGAGGGGATGCACTGAGGGGGAGAAAGGAAGCCGGAGGTAAAGCCACCAAAAATAATTCAAGCTTTCTAAAAAAAATTCCCTTATCAGAAACTGTGGCTAGAACAGGGTTTGTTTAGTCCATGAGGGAGACAGCTGAGGAGGAATAACAGACTTTTTTGTCTGACCGGAGGTGAGTGGTGAGATGATGGGGAGCAGGCAGCAGCTGGGGCTGATGGGGTGAGAGGTGGATGGGAGGTGAGGCAGCTCACCATCTCCTTGTTCCAAATCTGGGATTTGGCATTACAACGCAAAGGATTTCTTTAATTCCCCTGCACAGTGCAGGCGTGTTCTACTTGAATCTGCCCTAGTGCAGGGGGTGGTACCCCAGAAGCTCTTGCTCTCCCTTCACTTCAAGCATCCCTGGGCTTCTCATAATCCCAGGTCTGAATCTCTGAAAACCATCTGCGGCAAACTTCTGGATGTTTTGTCCAGGCCACGATTGTACTGGAAGAAGTCAGTTCTCGCTTGCATAAAGTATAAGCTGATTAGACTAAGTGTATTTGAAGTTTCTGTGATCCTGGGCAGTAGCGTCTAAATCACACTGAGAATCACATTTAAGGCCTGTCAGCATGAAGAATCTGCAGTTGCTTAACCTGGCCCCACTTTTCACATTAATTTAGTCAAATGAATGTAAGTCGCGGTGTATTGAAAGAGTGCCTTATTTTAACTAATATTAAACCAGTTTCAGATCAAATGCAATAACTAGGAGCAAGTCACCAAAACTGATATAAGTGTGTTTGTATAGGGATTTCCCTGTTTAACTAAATGGGGTTTAAGTCACGTTTTTATTTAAAATGATGGAACTTCTATGTGGAAAGGCTTGGATCATTTAAGCAATCTTAAAAGTTTTACTCTAAAACCTTACAAAATAGAAAAGATAATCATAGAAGCCAGCAGAGAAAGCACATGAGAGAGATCCAGGATGTTATTTTCATTGTTCAGTTGGTTTAGTCATTGGGTTTCTCTGTCCCTGTCAGCCCTGCAAGCCGGGGCACTCACTGCAGAGTCGTGGAGTTCCGCAGGGGAGGTGCGAAGGAGCCGAAATCTGGTCTTCACCTTCTCTTCTCCTCCACGTGTCTGAAACACATCAGGTTTCTTCTTGCTTTTTAAAACAGCGTGATGGAAGCAGTGGCCTTGCATGCACTCGTACAGTCTGGATTTGGTCCAGCTGAGGGGATGATACTGATGTAAGTACATAACATTGGGGTACCACTTGCTGATAGAGTGTGGGTGCTTTGTGCCACAAGGGTGCAATTCATAAATGCCTGGATCCCAGACCTGGTTCCCCCACAGCTAATTATGCAGCTCTTATTGATTTTATGTGTGGTTTTTTTTTTAAATCTGACCCAAAGGAGTCAGATGTGTGGATGATGATAACTGATAACAGCATCATCCTTAACTCTTCTACAGCTTCCTTTGTCTTCCAGTTTATGCCCAACGCTTGATGTTACCCATTATGCTGGGATCAATGTGTCAAAATGAGGTAGATTTATAGTGATGACAATTCTGCTTCTGAGTTGGGGGGAAAAAAAAAGTGAGATATTTTCCCTGAGTTAATCAAAGGAATTCAAAGAGACTTTAAATCTTTCAATTTTCTTTGGCTCATGGAGAAGATGAAAAGTGTTTGACCTCCAGTAAACCAACTAAATTCATATGGTGGCTCTGTAGATAAATAAAATGTCCACCCAGGCAGAATGTTGATTACTTAGGTACTATTTGCTGAATCACAAACAGGACCATCAAAAGCAACAGCAAGAAAGTATCATAAAATACATCAGGGCATCCAAAGTGTTGTGCTTAATGCAAATAGACAAGTTAAATAAGTGGTATGAAACTAACAAGGCAGAGAAATAGCAAGATGCCATTGCTTTATTGCATTATTCATGGCAGCGGTAGGTCCTCTCCACCACCTACCTCCCCAGCATCCATCACGCACTTTGGCACTTGCTTTAGGAACGTCAAACTGTTAAAGGGACTGGGGCAGTCGTGGAAAGTTTGGCCCCCAAATGCTTTTGTCATCTACCCAGACACTGGGCTTTTGACCTGGAGATTTACTAGAGAAGGAGTTATCCTTCTGTGTGCGTTGCAGATGTATTTTTTTTTTTTTAAGTGTTGATTATGAATTAGAGTTCATAGCAGATTGCTAAGGTGACCATCTCCTGGGGCTTCTGGTGATGCTGGCAGTGTCATTGCTTGAGGCAGAGGCTACCCCAGTGGTGGCTACTCTCACCCGATGATATAATCAATGTGTAGGGAGGATCCATCAACTCTTGCTAGAGATAAGGAATAAAATGGTCGGTTTTGGTAGTTTTTTCCACCTCTTAAGAAATCAAAACCCTGGAAAAATATATCTTCCAGGGCAAAAACAAAAATAAAACAAAACAAAAAAGGCAAATCTCCAAATCTCGGTCTCCAAATCTGGGGATTTTGAGCAAGTTCTGCTTTCTGAGCAGAGACCTTGCGAGACTGTGTCTGTGAGGGGTTATCCTGGGTGGGAGCTGTGTCTCTGGGTGGGCAGGCACAGGGTACAGGATCCCCTCCCCTGCCTGCCCGGTGGATCTCTTCTGTGTTGCTCAGGGGGGCGTGGGAAGCAAGAAGAGAGGAGAGAGGATTACAGGAAACAAAGCATGAAAGATAGATATGCACTTCTTTCTGCCTTTCTTACAGAGGCGAGATCCGGCCAGTCCCGCTGGGTGTTATACACATCTTACTGTCAGAGCAAACTGAAGATATTTTATCAAAAAAGGTAATTTGAAATGTAAATGAATTTCGTAATCCTAAAAGAGGGATACTTACTTCCTTGAGGAAAACTGTGAAATTAAAGATAACCTACATCAACTTCCTAACCAGTAGAAGGCTACAAAGTAACAAAGTTGCAGATATACTTGCATGAAAGAAATTAAAATAAGCAACCTTTGCTCTTTTTATATTTGTGCAAGTAGTGATAAAACGCATACTCTATTTCACCACCTCCTATACAGAAAGTACACAAGCTGCAATTAATTCCACGGCTGGAAGAAGTGATCATAAACCAAACCTAAGACTAATAACCTGGGTCGTAATATTTCTAAGTTGAGATAATTTTGGACGAGTCATCTTTAGCTGAAGTTCTGAGCCAGGCATATTTTCTTTTGTATTAAATATATTACGTGTCATGAAGGAAAAATGAAAATAACCCCGGACTTAACCTAAAAAGCTGTCTTCAGACAGAGCTGTAAAGTCTGTTTTGTTTGACTTTTCTTGGAAGGCAGCGGATTTCAGATTGAAAGGGTATGTGCTGTAGGAGACACGGAACAATCCTTTAAGCAGACGTGAGCATCTCCAGTAGTTACTGCTGTGGGGTCAATGCCTTTAGCACTGAGCAGAGAAATGGGATTTAACTGGGGCCGACGAGGGGGGACAGACACTATAACCTTGCTAAGGGTTGACTGTGGAATTCTTGAAGGAAATGTATTCAGAAAGGGTTCCCTTTTTACAGTAATTTATGCCACTCAGGGCTTATCCAAAGCCAAACAGTCTCACAGGGATCTGCTGAATTTCTGCATGATTTAGGAAATAAGGTATTGACCTCGGTTCGTTTTGAAGGACTTTTATGTAGCTGGGCTTTTGTGCAAAAGAGGGGGATGAACTTGCACAAACATCTTCTTGGACCCAAAGAAGAAGAACAACAGGACAAGGA
>JAOXNO010000063.1:41500098-41515428 GCA_028565335.1 Limnodromus scolopaceus
TTACAGATGTGCCAGCCCCAGTGAACTGCCCACAGCCCAGGGCGGTGAGTGTTGGCACACACGTTTTGCTGCATGCATGCACCGGGGGGATTTAATAGCATAAAATAGCATAGATTTAATAGCATAAAATTAACAGGACTTTCATGTATTGAGCAGAAACCTGTGTGTGCAGCCACGTGTGATATGCACACACACACATGTGAGTGCTCGGCTCCAAAGTTGCACGTTTTTGCATTATTCCCACTGTCACGGCCTGACAACTGCCCGTAAAAACTGTGCCAAAGCCTGAAGTGAGGCTGGTTCTCCCTTCCCACCCCGGGAAACACGCCATCAGGATAGCAGCTGGGTATTTTTCTGATCACTAATAAATTCTTCAAAAGGATTTTAAAGCGAGATCACTGGAGCCCAGGAATCCCACTGGTTCAGTCGGGCTGGAGAGAGAGTAAAATTACAGTGACATCTAGTGATCATAAATATTTCACAAAGGTGCTACCAGCGAGAAAATAAAACATTTATTGTTAGACAGCATTTTAAATACATAACACACAAAATCAGATCATTAACCGAGGCCAGGGAATGAGGTGGGTTACAAATGAGGATAGATTATGTGAATTAAAGTGCTGTGGGCATGATACAGAGCAAAGTGCCAGCTGTGGGTGGGTTTCCACAGGGATCTTTGCTGGGTCTGTATTTCTCCCTGTTTTGGCAGAGTTTGCTGATGTTACTAAATTGCAGCACATTCATATAAAGAAGCTCGACGTTTTGGAAACTGGGAATAGAACTAATAAAATGATGTGCAGCCTGGAAAAGTGTGTGCTAGTCCCCAGGGAGAGAAGAGCGAAATGAACCCTATTCCATGGTAGGAATATGTGGTGCTGCAGCAGCTCTGCCTGAGCGCCGGACCAACACTGAGGGAAGAAACAAATAAAGAGAGAATACCAATTGGGCATCAAAGCTACAATTCAGCTTTGCATCTTGAATCAAAGCGAGATTCGGGTTTGCATTCAGCAGCAGTAGGAGCTCACTGGATTTGTGATGTTTAGATTGAGTGTTTTCTACTCCAAGTTACTGATTGACTGATGACATAATTTTTAAAAAAGGAATTTTTTTTTTTTGATTTTGAATATCAGACGGGCAGTCTGACCACAGTCATGCCAGCTTGGTCAGGC
The DNA here is from genome assembly GCA_028565335.1 of Limnodromus scolopaceus. Classification (NCBI taxonomy): domain Eukaryota; kingdom Metazoa; phylum Chordata; class Aves; order Charadriiformes; family Scolopacidae; genus Limnodromus; species Limnodromus scolopaceus. The sequence continues at coordinate 41,501,268 of JAOXNO010000063.1, forward strand.
TGGGCTTAAATTCTGCTGTCCTGCTGTAGCTGAAGCCTTAGGTAGGTAAAGTGTTACAGGGCCAATGATTAAATGAAGCACTTCATCTGATGAGGATGGGGCAGGGCAGTGCCTCTTCATTCCGCAAAGTGAAGAAAATCAGGTGAGTCAGGTTAGCTGGAGTAACAGCAGAGAGTGATAACTGATGCAGTTGGTGAATTGATTTTGCAGTTGTTGTTTTTTTTAAACCAGGTAGCTTTGTGGCCCTATAAATACGCAGTCAAATTTCCTTATGACAAAATGTTCAGGAGCTGCTTCGAAGAAAGTTGAGAAGAAAGCTCCCGGCCAATTTCTGAGCCCTTCCCCTGAGTCTCTAGCAGCCAGGCAGGTTTAGTCTCTCAATTATTAGCTGAAAGCAGAATATACATTCACACCATCTGATTTCAGAAGCCGCTGGAGAATATACCTCAGATACATGCATAAGAGAGAGACAGATTCAGGCACATCAGATGCTATGGCTGCCTCTGACTGTTGTGAGCAATAATAACAGAAGAGGAGCTTATTAAAAATGGTAGCCCAAATTAACTACTTGGTTTCTGTGATGAGGTAAGTGCTTTTTGAGAAGGAAGAAATGTGTAGTGGGACTTCAGGATCTGTATTTCAGTAAACCTTCTGATACAACACTATTTGGAAAATTATTAGCTACAGTGGCATAGACAGGAATTAGAAGAATAATTGCTAAGTGGGTAAGGACCTGGCAAATGACAGCTGAGAGAGGACCAGTGATTGCTTCTGGTGAGGTTGCTTAGTGCTTTCATGGATGGTGAAGGGGACGGGGTTCACTCACTGGAGGGTTTACAGACCTGCTCACTCTGTCTTCCCTGCAGGGCTGGGAAACACCCAGTGCCTCTCATGAAGGCTGGAAATCAGAGGAAAAAGGACGTTGCACCCACTTTGCTCGCCCAACTGGCTGCTGAGCCCTGCTACTCCTTGGAAATTTCCCAGAGGGTTTGCACAGTTCTGATGTTTTAGCAGAAGGATATCCTGGGATGAAAGCTCTTTCTCCCATTGCTTGTCTGGGTCTGAGGTCCTGGTCTCCAGCCGCAGAGACACTGTATTTGTCAGTGTTATATTTGTCTCCGTTTGCTCCGGCCTGGGGGGATCAGGAGGTTTGCTGGGCAGGAGCTGCCATGAAACACCAACACATGGCGCCGGGCGGGCTCTGAGCACAACCATCGAGAAAGCAATTAAAAATAACATTAGTGTGAATTGATAAATTTAGCATTGGGTTTGGTCTCAGTGGGACTTCACGGTGTGCAGCTGAACCGTAGGCTTTTCTCCCTGATAGGTCTATTTATTTTAAATAGGGGGAGCAGCAGAGTTGTGCCTCCAGCCGCTTAAAAAGCAGGTGGTTACTTTTCAAGGACTATTTCACCAGAATTTCATACCCCAGCTCCTACTAAATAAAGGTTTGGAAAGGCGGATGACAACCTTCCAGCAGGATGGCATCCTCAGCATCCGCCTGAGAGGAAACACTGACCTGGATGTAGCATCAATTTGCAATGGTGTGATGATGAAAAGAAAGTACCATCGCTGTTGCATGGAAATTAGTTGCCTTTTACCTTGTGGGATGAAAATGCACAGGGGCGATGTCACTTTACTCAGGTTCCTCATCCCACAGCAAAGGCCATTCACCAGTTCAGATGATCAAGGATCAAACCGGTCCTTGCTGGAAAAAAATAATAATATTGTGGGTATCGTCACTGGGGCAGCACAGCAGGCATGGAGCTGGCTTTCGGGAAAGGGCTGCTTCTTGGCATAGCTTGATTCCTGGAAGACAATTAGATTCAGTAACTTGATTTATTTTTTTTTTACAAGATTCACTCAGTTCCCAGCTGAGCAATGCAGATGTGGATGTGATTTTAGATCCCACCAGAAAGGACAATTTACTTTGTCAATAGTAAATTTCTTTCCCCACCCTGCTCTCCAGAATACGACTCCCTGCACTGTTTGTGTCTAAAACCTGCTTCCCAGCCCCCAGTCCCTCCCAACCCCCTGGAGGGCTGCGTTCCTCCTCCATCCCTCCTCAGATACAGCAGTGCCCAAGGTGCCAGCCTGCAAAACCACGGGCCACTTCTCCCAGCTCCATTTGCTCTCCTCCTGCTCCGGGTGTGGATTCTTCATCTCCTTTTCCATATACCTATATGTGGTGCACATGACTCTGTGCTGTACGTGCCAGCTGTGGGTGCATGGGGAGGCAGACAACACATGTGAAAAGGGTAGTATGTGTATCCACGAGTCCCTGCAGTGACACTTAGAAGTCACACCGGTGTCCCCGGCGAGTGCGTAGCAGGGAGGAAAGGCAAGAGCTCCAGAGTCCGGGTTGCCACAGTAACCCTTATTCTACTGCCTTTGGCTTCTACACTGGGAAAAACCTTTCAGTCTGTAAACGCCCAGCTCCATGGACATGCCTGACACTGGTAATATTTGTGGTGGGGCTATTTATTGCCAAGAATCAATGAAGAGCACTGCAGGACCATCTTCTTCCTTCTGAATCTTCCCACAACTTCCAGCCTCCCCTCCACACAGCCAAAAAACCCCAATAAAGGTAAGTCTGGGGGAGCATTCTGGATCCAGAGCTTCTCTCCTTTCTTTCCCCCAATGGCACTCCTGATTCAGCAATGGGGTAGAGGGAATACATTGTCATCTCAAACATCTATTATTTCTGTGATGCGTGTTAGTGTATTGTAATGAATATGTGTTTTCCGAAGGTGCAGTTGGTTTTTCTTTTCCTTTACTGTCACTGTAACTCTCTGTTTCCTGCTCTTCACTGAGATAAAAGGTTTCCCTCCCACCTACCTCCAAAAAAATAAAATCTGAGTAATGGGAATCACAGAACTCATGTAATTGTTCCCGCTTTGCATGTTTCCAGGCTGATTGCCTGAATGAGGGCTGATCCAAATTCCCACTGAAGTCAATGAGTGCCTTTCCACTGAAAAAACAGCTTTGTTTTGGAGGAGCTTTTTGGAGGAGCAGGCTCAAAGCCAGGCGAGTGCGAGTAGCCTTGCTCCATGGCTGTGGTAGAATAAGGACAACTTAACCCTGCTGAGGATGGGGCTTGGTAGGTTCATTGTAAGCATAACTGAGCATAAATAGTTATTTAGGCACATGTACAAAGATTGTTTTTTTCAGAGCTAATATATATGTGTATATATAAAAATATATAAGTTGTCCAGTAATATAAATTAGATCACAGTATGGAGAACATATGAATTATAATGCCAAGATATTTTCCATGTAGGAAAAATTAAAGAATACGTCTCTTTGAGATGTTCTTTCTGTTGCTGCATATCCCAGTTGCAGAAATATGGCGAGTGTTTTGTCAGTACCTCTCTGCTGTCCCAAATGTGAGCTCCCCAGAGAAATTTCAGAGGGCTGAGTGAATTTTCATTTTCCCCCACTGTATTCATACACATATATAACTCTCCTTTTGTCAGTGCACATGTTGATTAGCTGGGAATATTTTCCTCTAAAAATATCTTGCAACAATATTCTTTGCATACGATACACAGGTTTGAATACCCAGGCATTTATGCGCCTGATAATGATAGAGACTGTTGACTTGCAAATCCTCTTTGCGCAGGCAGGTCGTACCTAAGTGGGTGGAATTACATGTGCCCAGGTCACAGGCTATTTTATGTATTGGTTTAGCAACTGTACAGAATTTTTGCAGATGATCAGCTAATTAATTTTAACGGGTTGTCTTATGTTCACTTTTGGACTAGACCAACATAACGTCTTCATTTTCAAACGAGGCCTTTCTGTCCCTGCACAGGAAAACGCATTGCTCTGCAATTACTGAGCAGCTACTGATAATGATGAAAACGTGGTGAAATTTAAGAGAATTATAAACCGGTCTTTAGCAACTGGGTATTTCCCCATGGACTGTCTGCTTTATTTGCAGGCTCTGATAAGGATGCTCATTTTGTCTGGCTACACCTCTGCAATAGCCCCAAATTTTTCCAAATTTCCAAATTTTCCCATTCGGAAAATATCCAAAATAGGCTTTTGACAGCATGACTCTGTCTCAGGTTCCAGTCAGCAATGCTGATGCCCTGTTACATAGTTGTAACAATACATAGTGTTGCAATAACAGTATTATATTCTGGCAATTATTAACTGGTTAATCATGGGAGCAGTTATCTGCACAAAAAGCCAATAAAAGAGAATATACCCAGTTTATAGATAGAACATTGAAACGAAGAGAGAAAGATTAACGTCCTGGGTCTCCAAAGGTGCTGTGGCTGCGCAGTGATCTGGGAAGCACTGGAGTATTTCTGAGGCAGTGTGTGCAATGGCCAGATGCTGAGAGAGGGAGGGAATTTGTGCACTTCTTGCAAAGTTAAACTGCAGAAGTAAAATCTCAGGCACTTGCAGTGCTGGGTGTCTGAGCTCCCTGGGAAGCTGCCAAGAGGAAATCCCTACCTTCCTGATGATTTTGGGAGGGAGGTGGTGCCCTGTGCCCTGCGGTGGGGCGGGACCCACTCTGCCCAGCATTGCAGGAAGCAGTGGTGTTGTGTGATAACTCGGTGGTCTGAACTTTCAGGAAGGGGAAAAAACCAAACCAACCCACCATTTGTTGACATTCACGATGGGAATGAATGACGAGCCACCTCCTGCTCACCAGGAGGCTGCCCTGACTGGAGTCGCTGGCTCTGTCCCAGGGGAGGAGAGATGGCTTCTGATCCTGTTCCTGCTGAGCTGAATTTCTTGTTTGAAACCACTGCCAGGTGACCCTGCTGGTGCTGTCTTACTTCCACTCTGGTAAGGGGCACTTTGGGCATCGCCTGTGGGAGCTGAGGAGGAGAAAATCAGGTACAGAAGAAAGGACTGCAAGCATCAGCTGCCTCTTGCAGATGCACACTGCTCCAAACACTCAGCGTGGAAAGGGCTGGGGTGTCCTGACCCCTTGCAGGAGCTCCCTTCCCTGCCAGGGACAGGGGACTTCCCTCCTTGCCCACCCATACAAGTTGACCGCTTGGTGCTGCCTTATCGGCATGTCCAAGTGCTGCATGAGAAATGTGTGTCCGAGTGTGGCAGAGTGAGTTTTGGTTTATTTTGCTTCCAGAATCAGTTACCTGCACACCCCAGACCCTGGAGGAGACCGCTGCTAACTGCTGATCTGCTTGTCTTGAACCAGACCCTTCAGAAGGAAAAACCAGAGTCATCTGTGGCCATGGGGATTGTGGACGTACCAGGCGGGCAACAGGAAGAGTATGTGAGCCCAGGTAGGAGAGCATTTCTCTCATGAAGGAGCTAGTGGGGATGGGGCAAAGGTGGCCAAATTGCCGCTGCAAAAGCCTGAGTGACCCAAAATATTTGGTAAAAAGTTCACTGGCCGCAGCAGCCCTGGGCAAGGTGGGCAATGGGATACAGGCGGTTCCTAGGCTGTTAACGAGCCTGCTGGCTTCTCCTCCAGCCCCTTCTCCAGCTACCAGGACAAGCAGCAGCCATGCATATGCACCATCCCGCTCTCCTTGCTATCTTCATCCTCCTCTTCAGCACTCTCCACCACTGTTCCTCTCCAGATGCAGGCAAAGCCACCGCTACTGTGGCTCAGAGCCTCCCCAGCCCCTCCCCAGCCCTTGCAGACCCATCTACTGGCACATTCAGAGACACCAGCGTGACTCTTTGCTTTACAGTATTCAGGACTTTCTCCTCAACATTTTCATAGTTTGACAACACTGCTGGCATCTCCAGGAGAGGTGGCCCATGAGATGGAGGCAGCAACAGAAGGTTGGTTATTGCTTGTGAAATTGAAGACAACTTCTCCTTCCTCATATGCACCCCAGAGCTTTGTGCTGGGGTGGCAGAAGCAGCTACTGGGTGTCCCCACGGGGCTGTCACCACGCTTGAGTGAGGATCCCGCTCCGATGTGTCCCACCACAGCTGTCTTGATAGTAACAGCCAGATGTATGGGCAGGTTTTTCATCAAAGCTGTTACATAAAATGTGGGGTTTTTTTGCTTCAAACCCTCACAAGATAAAGCCATTCATGTAGAAAAGCCGATTGTTCCCCTTGTAATGCAATTTAACTGAATTACGACCACTTACATGTAAGAGATTTATGCTGAAACCCTCAGGAGTGGAAGGCCCTGTAGACCAATGCGGTCTCCTTGGTCTGCATTAACACCTTTGGAGTTGGCTTGTGTGAAAAACCTCATATTGGCAGGGTAAAGATAAGCGGAGGAGATAATTTTTGATACTGACCAGCCCTCAGAAAGATGCCTCAAAGAGTGGAAACACCAGAATTGAGATCTGGTCCCTTCCTCGCCGAGAAAAAGCCAAGCAAAGTCCAGCACAGCTACTGCCTTCTGGGATCCCACGGACAAAAGGTGCTGCCATAGTTGTGGGCTCATCCTTCGGCCGGGGGGGTTGACACCACCAAAACTGCGTGTGATAGATGCTGTGGATACAAATCAGGAAAAACATGTAGCCACAGCTATTTCACATCTATAATTACCTAAGGGAGGCAATGAATACAAAGCATGAGGGAGTTCTGCCATTATGAATGTGTCTATAGGCCGTGAATGCTATTTACCAGCCTTGTATCAGGGCAGCCTGCTTCTATTAAATTCCCTTTGGAAATTAAAGGTTGGAGCCAGCCACTTGGCTCAGGATGTGTAGTATTCCCTTTCCCAGTGGCCCCAGAGCTCAGCAGGATGGGAGGATCAGCCCTTGTGTCGGAATTTAAGATTTTATACTAATTCCATTTAAAACACCTCGATTGTTTTATTACTTTAAAAGTCTCTCTTCTCTCCTCCCTACCGAAACCAGACAGTTAAGTAGAATACCGTATAATCTGTATATTAAGCATCCAATAATATATAATATAATGTAATATAATATAATGTAATATAATTAATGTAATATAATATAGTATATACCTTGCTTTGTTATACAGCCCATCACAGATGTCATTATAAAGGGGAGCTGCTTAACAGTGACCAGACACTTGATTATTACCCCAAAAAGGGCGCCCTAGGCTTTTAATTCCCCAGGCAAATATCGCAGCACATAATACTTTGTTAAAGCAGGGAGGGAGAGTTATTTGATGCAGCCTCTCAGGAGAGTTAGGATGAGAGAAGGATTTCGGTAACAAATTAAATGTTGTCAGCAGTTTAAATTTATAAATAAATAAAAGCAAGTGCAATGACATTGAGGGTCTTCTGGGAAAAGCTCAACCAGCTTCAGGTCTTGCCAAGGCTGGGAAACTGCGTTACAGCGTCCAGGTGGACAGCAGTGTCCTTTCCAAGGACATTCCTGTTTGCACCTTCACCCCGCGGTCACTCTCCCCACAACCCCACCGGCCCGAGCTGGGCTTTGCCCTCTGCTGCTGCGGGGACGGGTGCAGGCACATCATGGCCACATTACTGAGCCGCTGTGATTGCAGTTTATTGCCCCACCAAGCCTGAAATTAGCCCCAGCAATCTGGCACAGAGATGAAATGCAAACAGACTCCAGCAAGGCTCCTGGGTCAAGATCAGCCTTTTCTTACCTTTAGGGCTCATTGTGTGAGCTTTGCCCCTTGATGGCCCCGGGCACGCCTGGGGAGAAGGACAGTGCATGGTTTTAATGGCTCGAGGAGTAAAGTGTGCAGGATGGGAAGAAAAAGGAGAGTGATGCAGGAATGACAGCACGGGATAGTGAGTTGAGATACGAATTTGAAAGACATGGGAAGAAAATGCTCAATATCAGAGCTACGTTATAGGGAGAGGACTTGAGAAGGAGAGGACTTGAGAAAAGCTGAGTACCGAAGTACCAGGAGAAATGCGTTTTGCTCCTCCTACTTGGTTAGAACACACTTGTGTCTTAACAAGGCTCCAAAATTAGCTGGAACAGATCCCCAACCACTTCACAAGTTTGCTGAGTGTCTGCTTGTGGCACCATCTGTGGTCCCAAATGACTTTGGGCAAGGAGTATAGTGGGGTCTGTTCTCACATCACAAAGTGAAGGGTCCATGGACTTCTTTTGGGTATGGTTCCAACCAGAACTGCAGGTCTGTCTGCTCGGCTTTTGGCTTCTCTTTGTCAGAATGAGGGGCACTCGCACTGTGGGAAGAGAAGGGATTATTCCACTTACAGCAAGATCCACCCAGGAATATGAACTTTCTCTTTGTACCAAATTGGATCTGCCCAGAGGAGCCTGGCGAGGGCAGGCAATCCATTCCCCTCAGCACCTCTCAGCTTGGGCATTGGTTTTTGCTTGTGGGGTCAAACACTGGCCACTGATGGGATGATAAAGAGCCAAGTTTTGATACGGGAGTGGAGCTGTGCAACGGGTTGCCACAGACATCTCTGTTTGGTCTGATTTATTATGTCTGCTAATTATTCCAATAAATCAGTGTTTGAATGAAACTTGCTGTTGTTAGTAAATGTGAAGGACTGGAACTACTGTTGGGGAACTAACGGGAAAGAATCCAGCTGCATATATGGGAGAATTAATAAAGACTTCACTTGGCAAAATGCAAGCAACATTCATAGATAGAGAAGCAGTACGAAGCACACCAAAAGGATGGAGGTCCCTATGTGTCAGCACTCCATAGTCCTCATGTTGCCAATAGCATCTTCACCACCACGACATCCTCACGTGCTCCTTGTGGGCAAAGACCGAAGAAGACACACTCCTGTCCCACTGCTTTCTTACGTTCTCTGACATTTACTGTAATAAAAAAAAATGCATGTAAATCATAGAGAGCAAATTAAGCAACGGCAGCACTGACGTTCTTGTGTGTGCTGTCTGGGGCAAGGGAGCTGCAGGTGCAAATCACAGTGCTGAAATCTCGCTGCTTTTCAGGAACACTGCAAAAACCTTCCCAGATTGAATGCATGCAGGATTTCTTCCCCACGTTTCCAAACAAATAGTAACCTAATACTTGGGAGAAAAAAAAAAATAGTATTACCCAAGTGCATTCAGCTAATGACTGAAACAAAAAAAAAAATACCCTTTTTCATCACAGCCCAAGCCAGCCCCTGCAGGAGGCATGAGATGAGTGAAAATGCGAAGCAGCCTCTGCTCTAATACCAACCAGGTCGTGCATGTGTTGAGTCAGTGCTGCTGGCTTTGCTCGCTCGCTCCAGCTCTCGTGCTCCACCCTTCTGCTTTTTTTTATTTTATTTTTTTTTTTCCCCTCCCCAGCTTTTGCAATCTGACAGAGGCGAGTGAGAGCAAGTTCAGAGAAAAGACATTCCCCTGAAGAGGAGCAGGAGAACAGTCATCGAGCCCTGCCTGCGCTAGGTAAAGGACAGCCAGCCACGCCACTTGCTTTATCCTAAAACCATCTCCCCCAAGCCCTGGAGACACACTGGCAGTTGAACTGATTTTCCAGGTAAGCCTGTTTTTTTTTTTTTAAACCCTGAATCTTGATAGCTGAGCGGTCCTGAACCAGGAAGTTTAAATCTGTTTGAAGACAAAACACAGCAGAAAATGGTGTAACAGCAGAGCAGGGGTTGCTCAGCCGCTCGGTGTAATAGACACGCTGGTTTATTTACTCAGTTATCAGCCTCAAGCAGACCGGGCATTCGGGCCATCTGACTTATTTCAGATGCCACAGTTGCAAGGGACTTATAAACACCTGCAAGAGATAGACAGCCAGCCAGAAAAACCCCACACTAACGTTTTCCCTTTAAGTAAAAGTTACTGTACGCGTTTGTGGCCGAGTGAAAGGAAGGGAGAGTGAAGGGGAAGAAGCGCTCGTTGCTCACTGGTGATGCTGGGTTAAAGTTCACGTGGCAAAAACAAAGTTTCTGCCAAGTTTTCAAAAATGAATAGAGTTGTCGTTCTGGGGCTTTGGGGGAAAGCTTGGGAAGGAGCCAAAAGCTGAATAAAGAGAATCCCCTGAATAATCATCCAATTCCCTTAACCCGACGGTGGATCAGTCAGGCCTCCTTGTTGGATGTCGGAGACGTGGTGGTGGCCGTGGTGCAATAGTTACGGATTTCTGTAACGCTTCTATCCTAAAGGTTAGGAATTGTGGGAAGCCAAACCAGGACACTCTCTGCTGCTGCCAGGATACTTTGCCACATGGAAACGTTTCATTTTCCTTGCTTTGTTTATATACTGAAAATATCTTTCCAAAATTCCCGCAGAATCATCAGATTGAGAACTTAATCCCGTTGGAACACTTGGCTTTTTTCTTAGGATTTTTCCTTAAGAATCGTACACAAGAACTTGAGAACATTTTGGGACCTCTTGGGTCAAAAATCTGAACAACATCACTCTGTTCTCAGAAATGTAGTGGTGCCTGGGGAGGAATAACGAAAGTACTTGGCTACCTCAAAATCCCTTTCTTGTTTCCTCACCATCACGGGCTGGGAGGGCTCGGGCTGCTTTCCACCCCCGTGCTTGTGAAACACAGCTTCTGCTGAGCCCTTCTGCCACGGCTGGGATGGGGAGGGTGATGCCTGGTCCCTTCTCCAGGGACAGCCACCCGCCACTGGGGAGACTACATGTCGAAGGAGCAAATGCATCCCCCAAAAAATGATGACAGAAAACGTGAAGCCCCCTGAAAACACGTAGTTTTGGCCCAAACCTTGGCTCCCTCCTGCTGCTGGCGTAGGGCTGTGACGAGCAGAGCTGGGGAGCTAAGCTGTGCTGCGGGGAAGTGGCTCACAGCAGATGCAGCAAAAAACCTCCCACATCCTTTTCTGCCCTAAAAAACCAACCCCTTCTGCGCTCCAGGTCATGTCTGCAGCTGCCAGCACAGAGGGCAGGAGCAGGTGAGACCAGCTCATGCCAGGCTGCCTAAATAATGAAAGAAATACCATGGCAGGGCAAATTTATTTCAGTTTTGGTTGCAGAGGAGGTTCTGGATTGTTCTGTAAGAGTTGGGAGGGTTTCTTTCCCTGCTTCTGCTTTGCTGAGTCAAACCATGAGTAAAGCAGCTCAGATCTGGCGAGTCTCAGTTCCTATAATTTCTAGCGGGGAAACGGTGCTGCTACTGTTTTTGTTCCTTCCTATGGAGACGTGTAGCTTTGCTGGGCAGGAACTCTCTGCTGAAATGTGCTTAGCACAGCTGGAGCTTCTCCTCACAGCTGTAAAAGAAACAATTAAAAATAACATTTGTGCTCATCAGCAGTGTCCCATTGGCTTCCCTCAGCGCTAATACTGCCACTCAGCTGCCTTTGATAGGGCCATCACTCAAATCCCACTCCTCTTCCGAGCAGGCTGCCCATATTGATGAGCATCCCTTAAAAGGGATGGGGAAGATCCCTCTGTCACTTCTGACACAACCTATTATTTTTTTTTTCACCCTTCTCTCAGAGGCAGCATGGACATCAAGGAGTATTTTGCCAGAATTTCTTACCGGGGCTCCTACGATAAGCCGGACCTGGCTACCCTGACAGATATCTTCCAGCACCACATCCGAGCGGTCCCTTTTGAAAACCTCAGCATCCACTGTGGGGAAGTCATTGAGCTGGACCTGGAAGCGACTTACAACAAGATAGTGAAGAAGAAACGTGGGGGCTGGTGCATGGAAAACAACCACATTTTATCCTGGGTCCTGAAAACCCTTGGCTACGACGTCACCCTCCTGGGATCAAAAGTTTATGTCCCGGAGTACGATGCGTATGCAGATGAAATCGACCATCTGCTGCTAAAAGTGGTGCTTGACAACAAATCCTACATCGTGGATGGTGGGTTTGGGATGGTCTACCAGTTATGGCAGCCACTGGAGCTGGTTGCGGGGACAGACCAGCCCCAGACCCCTGGGGTCTTTCGCTTGCTGGAAGAGAACGGGGTCTGGTACCTTGAGAAGGTGAAAAGGAAGCAGTGGGTTCCCAACCAAAGTGTCTCCACTTCCCACAACGTGGAAAAAGAAGTTTGCCGTCGGGTTTATCTCTTCACCCTTCAGCCACGAGACATCGAAGAGTTCAGAGACCGCAACACCCACCTGCAGACAGCGCCCGACTCGCTGTTTGTGACAAAGTCTATGTGCAGCCTGCAGACCCCCGACGGCGTCCGGGCCCTGGTGGGGTGGAAACTCACTGAGATAAAGTACAATTATAAGGATAATATGGATCTGGTAGAAATCAGAATCCTTGCAGACGAAGAAATGGAGGAAACACTGAAAGAGAAATTCAATGTAACACTAGACAAGAAATTTGTACCCATCAATAAAAGCAGGTTGTCTCTGTTTTAACTCACTGCCTGAATTATAATTCAATCCAGTGGCATTACACGCAATCCTTCCCCCTATTTCTGACAAGCATCTAAAGGTTAAGCTTTCTCTTTCCATCTACACCAGTGTAAGGCAGAACACATTAGCATGAATCTGGCAAAGAAATTGATTTTCACCACTGCTCCTGCACCTCTTTTTGGTTTGGGTACAAATAATTTCTTCCTAGCTCAATCAAATCACTGCCTTTCTGTCTGTGCTTGGCTGGAAGCAGACTCTACCCATTCCCTACTCCTTTCATCTCTTAAAAGCTTTTCCAAATACACCCAGAGTAGCAGGGCAGAGCAATGGAGATGTAAGTCTCTTTCTTTATTACTTTGCTCTGCCACCTGGGGAAAATCGTACCCACCTCTTAAATGAATACCGTATTATTTTGGGAATTTAATAGCCAGAAAAACAAAGAGATCCAGTGCCCAGTTTTCTACAGGTAAGCCATAAGTCTGTCCTTTCTGTTCTTGCATTCACAACACCCTCTCAGGCGGCAGTCGGACAGTCCCACGCTTGTGCCTCACTGCGTGAATACTTACAGATCGGCTATTTATGGCCTGAAAGTCACGATGAGAAATATTAGTGGACAATTCTGTCTTTTTTTTCAGACTTTACGCAACTCCTCTCAGTGACATAACCAAACAGCAGTATTTCTTTGAACTGAAAGCATCTCCCATCCATTTTGCTTGCTCCCACCCAGCAGCGGACAGCTGGGAATACACCCTCCTCTTGCAAGACTTGACTCCAAGTGTTATTGCACATTAATTATCATGGCAGAACTGAAACACATGCGCAGTTATTTTTCTGAAACATATCTGTACTACTGAGGATGTGTTTGCAGTGACACTAATTATATTGATATAAGGAAAAACGAGGAATACCTAAAGGCTAAGATTTTTAGTACGAGAAATTACTCAAATGTAATCACTTTGCCCTTTGAGATGATGCTTGATGTTCCTTTATGTACAAATCATGGAAGTATTACAACTATGCACTTATAATTAAGTAAATTATATAAATGAATTACAATTAAATAAAAAAATCAAGAATTATAAAGTAGTATTCAGCTGTTTTTTCCCCAAATTACAGCATGTATCCCAAAAGTAAAAAATTTCCTTAATCACTGCAGTTGTCCTGATTATTTGCATGTGCTAACATTTTGCAGCTAAGGCTTTTAAAAATGCAATAACTCACTGCCCCTTTTTTATTTGTTATGCAATATGTGCAACTTCCTATAACTAGCAATTTACAGTTAATAAATGCTATTCTGCAGGTTCACAAGAGACACAGGGATTTTCCCAAAGCCCTGTTTTTCCAGAGTCAAATGCATCTGCATGTGCTTGGCTGCCTGTGTGCAATAGTCCCTTAGAGCACATGAGGCTCCTCCATCCTATAGGGAAATGAAACATTAACAACTGCCCCTGTAGTGGCTTACAGAAGAAAAAGGGGCTTCTTAAAGTGTGGCCCAGCAACTTGGAACACAGATGGTAAGAAGAAACTGTCCCAGGATCTGGCTTGTTTGCAAGCTGTAGCCTTCTTTGGTCCCCGTGTCAGTGGAAGAGCTGAAGGAGCTAAACTTGGTGGGTTTATCCTTGCAGCAGCCTGGCAGCTGGGGCAGAGCATCGGGACAGAGGTAAAAGCCCAGCCAGCTCCCACAGAGGTGTGGGGTGGGAGAAGGGCCATGGCAGAGCCAACAAGCTCCACCACTTATGGGAACAAACACACGAAACACTTAGAAAGAGCTGGCTCGTTCCTCTCCCCATGCCTGGGTGTTTCTTGTGCTTTGGGCTGTTTCATAGGCTCAGGTGAAGGAGCAGGGCATTATCACAGAATCACATGGGGTTGGAAGGGACCTCTGGAGATCATCTAGTCCAACCCCCCCACCCAGAGCAGGTTGCACAGGAACATGTCCAGGCAGGTTTTGAATGTCTCCAGAGAAGGAGACTCCACCACCTCT
>JAOXNO010000063.1:41515558-41569783 GCA_028565335.1 Limnodromus scolopaceus
AGACCCAAGTCCCTCAGCCTCTCCTCATAAGGGAGATGCTCCAGGCCCCTCATCATCTTTGTAGCCCTCTGCTGTACTCTCTCCAGCAGTTCCCTGTCCTTCCTGAACTGGGGAGCCCAGTGTGTCCTGTTACCCTGGAGGTTCAGCGTGCGAAGGGCAAGCAATGATAGGAAAAGCCACTTTCCTTTCAGCTGACTCATCTCCTTGAGCGTGTGCCCCGTTGGCTGCTCTGGCTGCTGCCCGCTCCGTGGCACAGAGCTCAGCGCTTCTGGCCCTCCTGCTCAGCCCACCCACGGAAGCAGATTTCATTGCTGAGCCATCAAACGAAGCTCTCTGTTGGAAGGGGATAAAAGATAGGCCGTTCATCTCAGATTGCACTAGTTTGCTTTTTCCTTATCACTAACTTTGGAGGCAAATCCTTAAAGGCACAGCAGGCTGGGGGGGTGCAGCGCTCTCTGGGAGCAGCACCCTCGCTGCTGAGGGACAGGGTTTCTCTCTGAACCCAAGGGGATTAGACAGCTAAATGGCTTTGCAAAGCTGACCTTGCTGCTTTGGGGGTCTGGTATCAGCCACGAAGAATAGCTACGTGCAGTGTGATTAATTCAATAGTTGCCAGCCCCCACCAATAAATCAGTGACTTCTTGGCTTGGATTACTATCACTCTATCATAAGTGGCTTCCTACAGGGATCCAAGGCCACATGAGTGTCACAAATGTAAAATCAAACGTTGCCCTATTGCTTTGCTGCTTCAGCATGGGTGCAACCACCAAGGTGCCCCAGAGACCAAAGCATCGGGGTGGCCTGGGGTTGAGGATGGGGTTATAACCACTTGCACAGGCTGCTTGAACTCTCAATATTGCATTTCTCCTTTGCATTCCTGGAGGGCTTCAGTTCTCGACAAGGGATTAAAATCTACTCAGTATTGTAAGCAATTTGGGGACTGGATAATTTTCAGGCTCCCTGTACAGCATCTAACACAATGAATGGCACGACAGGGCTTTCATTCGTATGTCGACACGAATAAACAAATAAAACCATCAGAATATAAAATATTATAAAAGAAGAAACTCCCTCCCCTCTTCTCCTGCTCTGCTGGAGGATTACGCTGTCCCTGCCAGGGAGCAAAGTCAGCCTGGACCTTTAAGGGCAGCAGTTCCCAGTACAAGCCCTTCCTGGGAACTTTGGAGCAAACCCGAGCGGAAAGCCCGAGCCCGCTGGCCGAGAGGTAAGTGCCGAGTGTCTGATCTTTAACTTCATCCTGCAGCTGCGGGTCAGCCTGCTTGGAGAAGCCCACCCCTGGGTGTCTGCATACCCTGTGCTTTGCACTGTAGGCATATTAGCAACGTATAAATTACAGCAACCCCCCCGGCTGACAGCATGCCTTGCATTGCGAGGACGTTGTCCAAGTACAAAGATCGAGTGCCCGAGACTTAAACTAACCCCTTTATGCTGAGCCAGGGTGTATGAAAACCCCAGCTCCTGACTCGCAAAGTGGCTTAAAACCAAACGGATGGTATAGGCATGCGCAAGAGGATCCAACCTTGGAAGCCTCTCGTGAATCTTAGCAGAGAAGAACTATTCAGCCTAATCACGAAAGGACACAGCGATCCCCAGGGATGCTTGCAGACAGGCAGAACGAACATCTGAATCTCGCCACCCACCACGCTGCTCCTGCGACCGTGCCTGAACGCTGAAGGCAGCTCGGCTGCCGCGGGAGCAAAAAGTAACCCAGGCTGAGAGCTGGGCTCGGGCTTAAGATATTTGGCAACCCGGTTTTGGAATGCAAAGTGTCCCTGGGCGAGGGCTTGCTCGCTGCTGCAGCCCCATCGCTAGTGCGGTGGGAAGGGGTGTGCCAAGGAGAAAAGCTGCCTCCGGGAACGCGAGGGAGGGAACGCTGGGTTACGAGAATGCTCCCCAGCGCCACTGATTTTGTACTGCAGCTTTTTTACACTTAAACCTCTTTAAGTATTCACTGAGATCAGAGCCCATTTTCTCAGCCACCACGAGGATGTCTCCACTATACAGGCTTTAAATTGATGAGGCCACAGAAGGGGCAGCTGGGGACACTGAGGCAACGGCTGGGAATTTCCCAAAATACGTTTTCCCAAAGCCTCATTGCCAGGCTCTCAATGGGGAGGATGCTCATGGCTGGAAGAGAGGAGCTGGTTATACATTGCACTCTTGCCAGGGTGATGGGGACACCCAGACCCAGAAGACAGGTTAAGAGGAGGGCATCGGGTCTTCTGCTGCTGGCCCAGAGCAGGGACTGATGGGTTTTTGCTTGAAAGCAAATTTCAAGCATATCAGACTCACTGGGCTAAAGGACTCACTTGGGCCCCTCCTGGTCACAGAGGTTCAGCTCGCCACCATCACAGGGAAAATATGTTTCTATCTGACCATGCAAAATGGCTAAAAGTGGGAATAGAAAGAAAAAACAAGGCAGAGGACCACAGGATGAGCTGGCCAGTGTACACATGCTCTGTCTGTTGGGGAGAGAATGGCTTTCTACAACCAGCGTTTCCAAGGAGATCCTGCCAGAGATGAGTGCCCTTGTCCTAAAAAAGGGATGGAAAAAAACATAAAATGCAGTATCAAAGACACATTACTGTTTTTTCATGTAGCCTCTTTGGGTCCTTTGAAGTGAAAATGTTTATTTCTTATTCCCTTATGGGGATAGTCCTCTATTTTATTCTATTTTCCTGTGCTTTTGCATCAGCCAGTCTGAATCCTGGTACCAGTGCAGATCAGGAGCAGTACAACTAAGTGAGTTGTGCTGCTGGCATCAGAACTGAAGCTAAAGGCTTAGGTCATCTGATGGGTTTACCTGCTGGAGCAAGGGTATTCCCACCGATGTACTTGAGGTGGGATTTTCAAAAGCTCCCAGCACTCCCGTGAGCACTGCGTGGACATCAGGTCAAACTTCTGGTCACTCCTAGGGGAACAGTAGGACCAAAGCCGAGAATAGTCACTAGAAGGTAATCTCTCCCATCTCATCTACATCAAATGATTTTTGGAAAATCCTCCCAGGGAATGTGCGACCAATTTCAAAGAGCAAGAACCCCTCAGGCCTTTTGAAAATTGATCCAGTCCTCGGCAGATTGTGAATCATTCTGGAAAACAAATATCTTTGCATCGAAAAAAGCCAAATTAAATATAAATTAAAAGCAAAGAAAAATCCTGGCAGATACCAGATGAGTCAGTGGATTAGAAGTGTTACAGAGAACCTTTTGCATCTTGGCCACACAGCCAGTACCAATGACAGTCTCTTTCTGCTAATGAAAGGAAAGGGGGTCAGAGACATGAAGATACAAACTATATCCAATACTTTGAGCTGAAACTAAGGCTTTTTGATTGTAAAAGATGGTAAAAGAAATCAAAAGCTGATGAATATGCCTTGAATGTATTCCTAGTAATTATCAATTCCTCTGACCCTTAGGTTAGAAAAACTAACTGTTCCTTCCTTTCAGCAGTCAGGGTCAAAGCTGTGTCTGAACTCCACAGGGGAACTGAAGAGATTAAGAAAACAACAATCTACTTCACATGGAAGCCTGTCTAAAATGGTGACACACTGAGATGTTAATCCCAGTTAGCTGAAGCCTTGAATGTAAAACCTTCCTGTTAAATTACCTGTGGGATAAATAAAGAATTGCTTACCTGTTAGGGTAAAACAAACAGTAAGAAATTTCTATGACTTTTATGCCAGTATGGTCTAGCAGCTTTTCTGCAAACCCGCTGGTTTTCAGTTTTATAAATTTTTTGTCACATGGAATCCTCATCCAGGGCCAGAGATGTGGATGTGCTGTGTGCTTTGTCCTCCCATAGGAAAGACACCCACCTGGCTTGAAGGCAACATCTGAGAGAGAGAGCATTATTGTCACCTGTTCCTGTCCTCACCTCCTTTTTAAGAAATATTGATGACACAGGCAGATCTAGCCTGTATTCATCTCTTATCCAGGCCACAGGTTCAAATCCTCAATAAAACGGCCTTGGCTACGTTTGCAGGCTGGTTAACCTGTGCTACAGAAATAGGAGTGAATCCCTTGACAGCCGCACAACGGTAACTGTTTTTTTTTCACTCACACAGGTAAAATGAACATTCAAGAGTATTTTGCAAGAATTTCTTACAACAAGTCCCATAAGGATGCAGACTTGCAAACCTTAACAGTCATCTTCCAGCACCACATCCAGGCAATTCCTTTTGAAAACCTAAGCATGCATTGCGGGGAGACCATCGAACTGGATTTGCAATCTACTTACAATAAGATTGTGAGAAGGAAACGGGGTGGATGGTGCCTGGAAAGCAACCACCTTTTATTTTGGGCCTTGCAAGAACTAGGGTATGATGTCTGTATCCTTGGAGGAAATAGTTACAAACCAGCAGAGAGGGCATACACTGCTGAGATAAATCACATCCTACTGAAGGTGGTGATTGAGGGGAATTCCTACATAGTAGATGCTGGTTTTGGCGGTGCCTACCAGGCATGGCAGCCACTGATGCTGATTTCTGGGAAGGATCAACCCCAGACCCCCGGCATCTTCCGCTTCATGGAAGACAACGGCACTTGGTACTTCGAGAAAGTCAAAAGGAAGCACTATATTCCTGACCAAAGCGTCTCTTCCACTGATACTCCAGAACTGGGGAATATCAGAAAAATATATACGTTCACTCTTGAGCCACGATGTATAAATGACTTTCAGGAGCTAAACACATACCTGCAAGTGTCTCCAGATAACATACTTCAGAAGAAGTCAATCTGCACTCTCCAGACCACGGAAGGGCTTTATGCCTTAGTTGGATGGACCTTCACTACTGTGAAGTATAATTATATGGAGGATGTGGACCTGATGCAGATCACAACTCTTACAGATGAAGAGGTTGAGAAGACACTAAAGGAAAAATTCAATATAGTGCTGGAGAACAAACTCGTACCAGTAAACGTTCGTGGCTTGCCACCTAATTTAGTGGATACAATCTAATTCTAATGCTGTGCTAGATGGCTCTTTAAATATCCAATATAAAAAGTTCTAAAATTAACATTAACAGCACTAATGTGATTCTAAAGTTGAGCTAGTGAGATAAACACAAAGCTTGGTAAATTCAAGTACACTGCTAATTAATTGCATATACCAATTGCATGTTTTTTCTTGAGCTTCTTCTTCTTTAGAAACTGAGACATCTTACTACCTCTAATTTGCTTGTATGGAAATTGCTTTTTGACTCCATAACGTTTTGTTCCACCTCTCTGGATCTTGTTTTATATCAGCTATATTTTGTGGCAAAGGAGACCAAAATGATACAGAAGGAGAAGCTGTTACCATTTTACACAGAAGACCTCTAACCTTTTTAGGTATTATTTCCAATCTTCTTCTCTACAGAGCTTTACAAATTATTCACTTCCTTTAACAGTCTGAAATAGAAAGTTGAGCTGAATTTGGCTTTCAAAGACCTCATAAAAAAAAGAGAAAGGTTAAGACTTTCTCAAAACAAGCCACTATTAGGTGCTGATTAGCTTATGGTGAAATAAGTTGAAAGACTTGAGTCCTATTCCCTTACCAGAAATTGGCTTAAAGTGAGCTATTTATGTAAGGGCACTTAAAAAATCCCAAAGCTCTGTAATTTTGAGTGTCCAATTTTTCTGAGTCAGATTTTTCTGTGTCTCTAACATCGAAACAAAATCAATAGAAGCTGAGATGATTCAATGGTTCTTAAAAATGAGGCCTTTGGTATCAAAAATAGAAACAATCAAAGTCAGATCAATCTTTGCAAACTATAATCTAAATTTTTGGGACCTAACCTTCCTGCGATGTCACAAGTGTTATAGATAAAACTCTTCATATTTATTACAAACAGTGTTCTGCACAAAAGGTACCTTAAATAAGTAGTACTGCAGATGCACAAGAAGCCACTGGGAAGTTAGGACATGCCACCAGTGCGGTTTCACAGCAAGTTATACATAATACAAAAGCCGTTTACCTTTATGATACCTGTGGCAGGTACTGAACAGGATGTGTCATGAAAGAAGGCGACAAAAGAGCATCGATCCTCAGCCAAGTTAAAACCTTTGACGTTTGTATTATTCAACCACATAGACTCCTGGGGCACCTGCTGTGCCTAAAACTCAGGCACTTTCCCAGATGCAGCCTAACGGCTCTTTGCCTTCCCAAAAGGGGCCTCTGACTTTCCACCTCCATCAAATGAAGAGGGGATGTGCTTGACAGGGAAAGAATTAAGTGAACAGCCCTACAACCCTTGGAAGATGCAGAAGGGCAAGTTTTAGAGAGGAAATGCATTCCTTTGTGCAAATAAATATGTGCCGCTGCATTTGTTCGGTGTGGCAGCTCCAAAATAACTACCTGCTGCAGTGGAAGCTTTGAGCAGATCGAAAAATTTCCTTTGTGGGCAAAGAAGGGTCATTTTGTGCATCTGAGGAGCCTGGGAAAATGCAGCCTGCAATACCTTGGCAATTCAGTGCACCCACAAGGAAGCAGATGACTATCCTCCCCCGCAAATGCTGGCCTCCAAAATAACAATAACTTAATTTAAAAAAATTACGGAGCCATTTGTGACTGTCTACTGTAATTATTTTACATGGAAAACAAGTTCAGTCTGGTCTTAACCAGGGGAAAACAGAAACATCTACTAATAGAGAAGAAACAAAGTTTAATTTGCTCATGGATCAGTGAAGTCCAGAAATGTGCATTCATTTTGGGTGGACTCTGCCCCTTCTCTGCATTTAAGATTCAGAAGTAAGAGCCAGCAGACCTTTAAGAGGAAGCCAACCCTCGCAATTTGTATCCACTCCTGGCTTTACCGACTGCTGCCTCAGTAATAAACAACCCAGAAGCTGAATACATCAATAAATAAATAAGGCTATTTTAAGAGGTAAGTTTATTTTCTTAAAAAACCTCCCAAACCCCCAAACAAGCAGCTTGGTTTATTTATGATGGTAAAGGTCACTGGCAGTGACATAAGCAATATTCTCTTCAGGAAAAATGTTATAAAAATGTGTGGATATAGAGCTAAAATATCACCTGCTAAACATGGGCTCTTAAAGAGGGCAAAGCAATGATACTGCAATCTCAGTTCTTCTGCCTTTCTGCTCCTCAGGCGGAGATTCTCTTGACTATGAGAGAGATGCTATTGTTTAGATACAATGGTAAATACAAATTTGGAACTACAACCTCTTGTTGAAACTTATTCTTTTAGATTTTTAATTCTATTTAAAAATATTGCAAAGGCAAAGTAAGCAAAAAAGCAATCTAATAATCAATAGATTCTGCTTGATGGGAATAAAATTACAGTTCTTTAAAAACAACTTAAAAAAAATGAGATTACAAACCGTGGTTTGCGAACCCCAAAAAGTCCATGTGCTGACATACTAGGATAAAAGTGGACAAATAACGTATTTTAACAGTGGAATTTCTGATAGTGTGTATAGTACTGGTAAGGAATATTTTTGCATGAACACCTTCATTTGCACATGTAGAAATAGTTCTTTAAAGTCATTCTGCTGATGTTTTTCTCTGCGTAAATCATAGCCACATTTGTGGGACTACCTTTTCAGTATCTAGCTTTTCATCTGATCTGCTCACAAGTCAGAAGAACTGTACCTTTCATCTCCTACAGTCAAGATCTAACACTGATCAATCATATTATGGAGCTGCAGAGAGAAATTACAAATAACATAAACTTGAGAACCAGCTTTATGCTGGTGTGAGCTTGAGTGGGTAGGAGCCGATAGACATGGATTCTGCAAATCAAAAGAAGAAAGTGGCAGTAGTCTTATGTTCTACTTAACAAATATTACATTGAGAATATCCCCCAACAATACACTTAAATATCACTGGAAGCTAAATTCCTTTCTGTAGAAGATAACACACAGTTTTTGATGGAGCCCTCCGTTTACTTTGGACAGCTGCTTCTATACCATGCATATGCACATCATGAATCTGTCACTGAAAATCATCTTGAGAAATTCTGGTTTGCAGTAAACATTCAACATTTCCCCACTGAATTTATGTGAACACAATAGTCTTCCTGAGTCACTAATATTAAGTGTCTAAACCTCAGCTTAGTGTATGCACAAAAGATTTCCAAGCAGCTTTGTGGGCTGTCAAGAAGCTAAATATTTGCAGTAACTCTAGACTGCTGAAATTCTTGGTGCTTTCTGTGCAAAGGTTCAAGCCTTCAAAAGAATTTGTGCCCAGCTCCATACCCAAGCGATGATCTACAGTGTGTTTTACAACCAGTATCTATCAGATACCTACAGAGCATCCAGCTCGTAGCGGTGGCCAGCAGACTGTGATGGGCCATCGCCAAAGCCAGGTGACCCTATGTGACTTTCCACAGTATTGGAAGGTCGAAAATCAGCTGAGTAGTTCCTCATCCAGCAATCTTGTTCACAAGGAGTCCTACCTGGGCACAGCTGGAGGCAGGACAGACCAGGGATGTGCTGTATGAGGCTTCAGTAATTCTCAGTCACTCCCCCTCTGGAAGGAATAAAGTGAGGTTTGAGGAAGGCCAGGACTAGAGAGCTGTAAAGTAGCCCCTGTCCATTTATGGGGCACCCTGTGAGATGTGGGGAGTAGAGATGAGCTCTTTGTACTTTAGGTCACTTGTCTCCATTCAGATTCATTACTCCGACACCAAAATGACTTTGTGCAACACTCAGAGCAGACAAGAGACTCTGTGGTCTGCGACTCTTGCAAAGGTCAGAGGTTTTTTTCAGTTATAATTATCTGAATAAAACTTGACACTTTACAAAACGTGCAGGGAGTATCACATTCGCTTCTCCTGAGCGGCGAAAGAGCGACGTGTACCGAACGAGCAATTCATTTACCGTCACGTAGATCAGTGGCAGACTCATGAAAAGAACACGTGAATCCTGGCTCAAATTATCCTCCCTCCAACTGGCAGATGACACTGCCTCCCCCTCCGACACTCCTTTCACTCAACCGTGGATTTAGACCCGTTTCCATGATCCCCGCTGACCCCTCCCTAGAGTCACCTTACATTTCCTCTTAACCCCGCTGGCACAGTGCACATTCAGCAGATCCCCATCTCGCAGCCCCACCATCTCAAGCTGAAACGGCGTCAGGTGTTTGCCGTAGGGATAACTCTCAAGGCAAAAAGCAAACCCTCACGTGCACTGCTCTCCTTTGCTCTGGGAACCGTTTATTAGGAATTCTTCTTACCTTTAAAAACGGCCCTGATGAGGTTCTGTAGATTAAAGCATCTTTCCTGGCAGCAGCCCGGGCAGTTTTTCACAGCATCGTAAATCATCGATGTAAAGAAACAAAACCAAAATGCAATTCCTTCCTTTACAGGTGACATGAACCTTGAAGAGTATTTTGCGAGAACTGGCTATAAAGGTTCCCTTGAAAAACAGGATTTGGAAACACTCACCGATATATTCCAGCACCACATCCGTGCTGTTCCCTTCGAAAACCTCAGCATCCACTGCGGGGAGAAAATTACTTTGGAGTTGGAGCAGGTTTATAACAAAATCGTGCGGAGGAAGCGGGGTGGCTGGTGCATGGAGAACAACCAGCTGTTGGGCTGGGTCCTGAAACGCCTGGGGTATGATGCCAGCTTTCTGGGAGCGTACGTGTTCAATCCGCATCAAAACGCCTATGCCACCATCATGACTCACCTCCTTGTAAAGGTGGTCATCGATGGCAAAGCCTATATTGTTGACGGAGGCTTTGGTGTATCCTACCAGATGTGGCAACCGATGGAGCTCGTGTCAGGGAAAGACCAGCCCCAAGCTCCCGGTGTCTTTCGCTTCACGGAAAAAAATGCCATCTGGTACCTTGAGAAAATGAGACGGAAACAATACATCCCCAACCAAAGTTTCTCTAATTCTGATCTTCTGGAGAAAAAAGAGTGTCGGAAAGTTTATATGTTCAGCCTTGAGCCACGGACAGTGGAAGATTTCAGTTTCCAGTGCACGTACCTGCAGACGTCTCCCGATTCCCTCTTTACAAAGAAGTCCATCTGCACCCTCCAGACCACCGATGGCTTTCGAGCACTAATTGGGTGGACACTCACTGAGACCACATACAACTACAAAGAAAATATGGATCTGGTGGAATTTGTAACTCTGGAAGATGAAGAGGTGGAAAAAACCCTCAAAGAGAAATTCAACATAACCCTGGATAGAAAACTTGTCCCAATTAACGTCAAAGGATTTTACACGATCTAGATGGCCAGAAAAAACCTACAATAATGCTATGTATGTACAGTACCTTCCAGTCTGTGCAATCACTACTGTAAGATTATGGGATTCTTTTGCTGGCGATCGAAGGAAAAATACATTAGTACCAGATTAAAGTGAATTTCACTTTGGGAAAAAAAAATCAAGAAATTTAAGACTCTTTTGTCAGGTAGATAGAATTATTTGCTGTGAGATGACTGCAGTTCAATTTTTGGCACAAATGTAGGATCTGATTTGAATCCGGTTATAAACTTCGGTAATAAATATGTCTGGGGAATTTTGGAGTGCCTATAGCACATAAAAAGGAGTACAGATTATTAATTGTGATATGCTGCCAACACATTTTCTATGGTTATTATAGGGAGAAAAGTCATCTGTGAGCATTTAGACAATGAAGTACACATTTAAAACTTCATTTTTCACAAGATCTAACCACTTGCAGCTCATCTCATTTCTCTACCTTCAATATAAGTAAAACAATGTCATTTTTGAAAGGGGCATTAGGAGTCATAATTCTCTCACCATCATCCTTAGACAAAACAGTACAAAATGAAAATGATCATCATGTGCATCCCCTTTTGCCATTACTGCAGTAAAATGCCCAAAGTAATTTTTGGTATGAATGTATTTTTCCGGTGATGAAAACTCTCTATATTGCAGCAATATTGAGGCTGATGGGCTCTAAGGAGATACCTACAAGCTTTGCTTCTGACAAGTAATCACCCTATACAGGGTGAATGGTGCTTAAACATCACAACTGGCTTAGATTTACTTCTGTCCCAAAAGGGGTGGAAATGTTGTAGTATTAGCATTGTTAGTTATTTGTATAACAAAGGTAGAACAACGAAGCTAACCCCACTATACCCTTAATTTTGCTCTCTTTGTGTATAGCAAATACGGGAGCCCATATGGCTCTCCTGAATGAGCGCCACTTAGCACAGGAGCTTTAGTGTCACAAGTAAGTTCATTCCTCTGCATCAAAGTGCAAAAAATCAAGACTCCAAATAAATCAAAAGGAGTCCTTTCCTTTAGAATTATTTCACAATCACATTCCCCATTTTTTATTTTTTACTTTTTCAAAAAGCCCAAACCAGGAAACTGCTGAGAAAGGGGAAACATTCTCAAATGCATAAAAAAAAAATAGCAGTAACACTGAAAAACACCCTTTCTCCCCAATCTATGATAATCCTGAGTATTGGTCAAATGCTGATTCCTCCCGCTGATAGTGTATCTTTTTGCACAAAGGCATCATCTGATCATAAATCTCACAAATGCTGTAAGTGTATACCTGAAAATAAATAAAGGAAAATAAAAACATAAAGAGTTGCTGTAAATACAGCCTCCCTCCCCGCCCAACTGCATGACTCCTGCCCACACCATTTGTGGAGTAAACGAGGTCTGGCCAGCCACACAATCCATCTGCTGGCCAACCCTCCCCACCACAAACTTTTTGAACCAAACAAGCCGTATCAAACAAATCTGATGGCAGTGTTGGAGATGGCAAGTTCCTACAGGTTCCTGGAAGAAGAGGAAGGCTGAGGAGGAAGGTGATCACTGAAGAGGAGGCCCAGTAGTCCCCTCATTTGCTGGCCTCTGCAGCCAGCAGCTCTGGGCTGGCCATGGTGTGTGCCAGCTCTTCCCTGCTGACCAGCCGTGGTGGCAGCTGATGGCCTGGGTTCATGTCTACTTGCACGGGGATGAGGAACCAAGGGCCAAGCAGGAGGAGATAGGGGACACTGAAAGATCGTACTGAGGTGGGAAACAGTTTTTCTATAAATAATATAACCAAGGACTTTGTTGTCTAATTTGCGTTCATATTATTCCCTCATACTAAGGACTCATTAAGGGTTTTTACTGCTTTCTAAATGATTGATCAAACCGAGGTGTTCCCCGAGACCCCAGGGAACATTATGAGCTTCAAAACACTCACCACCTCCATCCTAGCTGACACAAATTCCCATCTGCATTCACCCAGGTCACCAAACCACATTTCTCTCTGCAGTGAACTACAGCTATTTTCTGGTGCTGCTGCTGCCTCTTGCCTTGAGGGCAGCCATTAACAGCCTGGTTATTTTCCCTCCATACTTTCTCTAGAGATGTTCCTGCTGTTGCTCCCAGGTGTTTGCTCAGGTTTCTTGGGTATAGGTCTATGGACTCATATCAGCATTTTTAGCGGCGTCTGCAATGATGGGACTCAACCCAGATACCCCCTCTTCCACTATTCAGTTACTAAAAAACTACAGGGCTGAAGCTCCAACCATCTCCCTGACTCCATCTGTTGATAACCACTCTCTGAGGGGGGGTTTTCCTCTCCATGTGACAATTATAACCAGGTCCTCACTGCGCAACATAAAAATCACATGAAGAAATGCCAACACCTACAGCTGAGGAACAGTTTCACAGTTTAACTAAGGCTCCCCGAAAGCTGACAAAAGCAGATTGTTGAGGTGTGAATGCCTCAAAGGTCTGAGATGAGAACGCTGTAAAAACAAACAAAACCAAACAAGCCCATAGGCCTCAAGCTGGGGCTCCATTAGCAAGGCATTGGTGCAAAAGGGAGATGCCTTCCCAGGCTGAAAATAAAAGAAACAACCAAATCCTTGAAGCATCAGCTCTTGCAGAAACTTGTGTTCACACACAGAGGGAAACAGGGGATGTCTGATATCCTTCACCACCACGTTGCTTTAACACTCTCTCTGAAAAAGCTTTAATGAGAACCTGAGCTATTGTGCAGTTTTAGTTGCTGACTGTTGCTGAAACGAAGCAGAACAAACGCTCGTAATCCCCCACCCAGGACTCGTCTAATTCCAAATACAATTTAAAAGTCTGGTTTTCCAATTAACAGAAAGACGAGACATTTCTTTTTAAGTCTGAATGCTGGATTAAGTCCCAGAACCCTAGCCCAGATGCCCACTACACACACACACACGCAATGCCCAGCGGCAGGTACGGCCATCCGCGATTGCGGAATTGTAGAACGGAGTGTCTAATGACAGAGGAAGACACACCACAGAAGAAACATGGTTCAAACTCCATGGCACTGCTGAACACTCTCCCCCCTCCCCAGAGAATCAAAGTTTAACACGCTCATGCATTACTAAAGGGAGGCCACAGGGTGGCTTGCTTCAGCTGGACTCTGGTCCTGGACTTCCTAAGATCCAGTACTAAGCGGAATAAGAGTAACAAAAAGGAGAAACATCAGCAAGAGGGAGGAAGTCGTTTGATACTGCCGTATTTCCAACATCAGCAGTTATTCCAGAAATAAACACCATCAGCCTGTCAAAGGGAGGGATGACGTTTCACCTGAGGAGAGACGTGCTTAAAACTTCACGCCGCGAGCTGTCGGCGAGCACGAACCCCGACGCACGCTTTGCTTTGTTGGCTTTAATAGGTACCCGAGCGTGCCAGGCACAAACCCTTCTGGCGTCTGATAGCTCTTTACAGGTAGCCATTTTCTTTAACAAAAACGCTTACTACTTACCCAACTCGCTTCTGTTCTCAGAGAAGAAACGCTTTTCGTTTTAGAAACACGACCACGTGGGAAAGTTCTCCAGCTCAGGCAGCTGCACATGAAAATGTGTCTGCATCTGAGACCGTGTCAGAGCCAAGAAAGCCTGAATTAATGCAGGTTCGCATTATGAATATTTCAGCGCTACTACTTCTCTGTCAAGAGTAGTTGAAGCACAGATTTTATATAGCAGAATGTTTCCACCCTGGCTAGGAAGCTAGAGCATGACTTAAAATACATACATACATATATATATATTTATAAGGCTAGAAATATAGACAGGTATTTCAGAAGATTTCATCATAAAATGCCTGCTTGTAACTCTGGGCACTTAATGTACATTTAAAAAGTCATGTAGGGTTGATTTTTAGTTTTGTCTTGCTCATAACAATGCACTATGAATCGTGCTTTTGAAGGTGCATTTTACAAACTCCCCATGAATAAGAGATTGTGCTAAAAATTCGCAGTTGGTCTTGCTGTAACATTTCAATAGCTCACCTCGCCACCAGCTAAACGTGAACAGCAGAGCACCCAGACTTGAAGACAATAAACCAAAATCTATCATTTCTTCACAGTAGGTGTCGGGCATGTTTAGGAAACAGAGGAACCACCTTTCCCCCCTCCCAAATTCCAAAATAACAGATTTTCTGGGAAGCTGTTCAGAGTTCACTCCTGCTCTTACCCACGCACTGTGACACTCGCATCTCCAGCCATTCCTCAGGAAGTGACATGAAATTAAGGACCAATGTATGGCAGAACACCCTTTAACTGTGCAAAATGAGCCCCCGTTGGACCCAACAGAACTCTGCAACGCAAGGGAGCTCTCTGCATAGAGCCTTGGCAAAGAAGGACTTCATACAGAGCTCATCTGAGCCACTAATCATTATCAAAATTACCCAAAAGCTCCTTTAAATGATACCACTGGAACCTTCTCCAATCCACTGTCTCTCAGGTGGTGTAATCGCAGTGACATCTCCTGGTTGCGGGTGGTTCACAAGAACACAATTTCCCCCCTCAACTATCTATCACAGCTATGTAGAAATTCTCTCTCCATTGAAGAAACGTGTTCAGATAGAGGGGAATCATTTTCCTACTAATAAGCAAGAAAGAATAATGGGGTATATTCTGAGTTTTTCTTGTGATGACCAACAATTAATCATTTCTTAGCTCAGGTCACATCTTCCATGGGAAGAAAAATGTCTTGCCATCATTAACTTCTTTTCAGCTAGCAATAATATATGATCAGGTTTTAAGTAATTGAACCAGTAGCATTTAATTAGCTCTGAAAAACTATTTCAGATCATGAATCACAGACTTTCCACCTGTATGAGGTCCCCTTACTAGGTTAAAAGTATATTTCTCTTTCCATGTGTGATCCATCTTGAATATCTAATGAGGTGCTTTTGATATATGGATTATAGTTCATATATCACATGCAAAATACAGCAGACACAGTGTCTCTTTCTTTATATAATCGAGTTTCATGTCTTGCTTCACTGCGTTATTTAAAAAAGACTAAAAAAAACCTCTTCTGTCCATGAGAAAATGGCCACTACTTGGTTCAATTTAACAAATTCCTATTTCTTCAGAGAGTCAGCATTAAGGATGAGTAACTTAGACATCTACTCGGGGAAATGAAGTAATAGAAAGAAATATTTCCTGTTGAAAGGCAGGATGCAGAGAACTGTTATGATTTTAGACAAGACCACATCGACATTTTTCAATAGGCCCAGAACACTGACTGACCAAGGGGCATCATGTTTCCGTCCTAACATTTCTTCAGATGGCTTCATTGCACACACTAAACAGAAAAAAGTCAGTGCAGTCAACTAATATTTGGGGACACCTGTGGCCAGCACAAAACAGGATCACTTCTTGTATCAGACTGTATTAAGCATCATTTTTTACATTAAATTAGCTAAACCACAATCATTAACCACAAAAAAACCCAGTTTTTATTCAGCTTTCAAATATGTTTCTGAAGCCGTTATTATGCTTTTATGACAAGACCTAGATAATTATAAGATTGGATTTTAATTTTTTTTTCTGAAAAAGACAAGATTAGCAAACTTCTTTTGGAAGCCAGAAATTAAGACTCACAATCTGCTCAAGTGTCAAACTGTAAACGTTGCCCAATATTTGGCTTGCTTTATAAAAAAAAGAAGTTTTACTACAAACCCCTCTATTTTTAAATAAGCTTTATAAAAAATAAAATTCAACCAAATTGATTTTCTCTCTTCTTTTCCCATCTAATTTTAGAACAGTAAAAAAACAGAATACATGTTTCTGCTGACTTTTTCAATTTGAAGACAGCAAAGGTTTTCATTTTCATAATTAAAAAAGCAGTGAAAGCTGAACTGTGTTACTGGATTGGACAAAGCTCGTCTTTACTCCAAATATGTCTTTCAGATGTTATCATAAATTGTAAATAATGTTGCTCTCGATTGCATGTGACACTTGATCTAATTATACCTAATATTTAAAAAGGCTGATGGGATTAGTGCCCCACACATTAAAAGCTGCTGAGAGAGGAAAGGATGTATGACATCCATTACACACACATCCACTTTGAAAAATGTTTGTCCTGTGGATGGTAGAAATTTCAATGAGAACAGACTCACATTTATAAATCTATCCTTTACATTAAACAGCAAGATCTCCAGTTGTGGTACTCTATTTGGTAGAGAACAATCGTATCAGCTCCAGTTGTGCAGCTGACATTAGTCCTGAGGTTTTAAGAACTTTTTCTTAGCTTTTTTGCTAGGTCTTGTGTTACTATCCCCATCTTCATCTTCATCCTGGAGTACACGCTGGTCTCTTTTTCTCAAGAATTTCTTCCCTATTGTTCCCACTAATGTTTCATATCTGTAAAGCGAATAAAAAATTTACAGCTTTTACTAAAATCAGAGAAAACTTCAATGGAGCAAATCATAAATCTAATCAACAATTTAAGTGGTGTAAAAAAGCTGGTCATCAGAAGCTTAAGAAGCACAACTACTACGTGATCACTTATACTGTTATTCATTCTGATAGTCTGGGTTTGTTAGGAATCTGGAACAAGGAGGGAATTAGTATGGAATACCTGGATATCAAAGGGCAGAAAAACCCTACAAGATATTTTACCCCCCAAAGTGATAGAGATTCCACTGAATACACACCAGAATTCCTGAAAAATCAGTTCTCTAAAGTACCATTTCTGTTGGGTTTTGTTTTTTTTGTTTTAATTTGTTTGCTTTTTGGGTTTATTTTCCCCCACACACTGCAGTAACATATCATATTCCTAGCTAATATTGATTATGTCATAAAATATAACTTACCTTCTGGCCATTTCTTCATCTGACACATCAGCCTCCATTTTATCATCCACTTCAATTTCTTCTTCCTTGCACTTAGAGTTCATTTGGATCATTAACTTCTGAAAATAAAGTAAGAAATAACTTAAACATGCAACCCTGACACAGTGGCAACTAAGCTGAAAATCATTGGTAGGAGAAGTGCGTAAAAGGTAAAGATCAAATTTACAAATTGTTTTGCTGTTCTCGGTCAGGTTAGAGCATACTGTTATGAAAACTCATGAAGAAAAGGCAATGTGCCTGTCTGTTGCTAAGCTAAGCTTAGAGTTTGCCTTTGGGAAAAGAGGCAACACAGAGACAGGGTTTTCAGTGAATTGTACTATTCAAACATCCTCAAGGGCACGCCAGACATCTTCAGGAGATCAGAGAATTAGATCATAATTAATTTTTCATTGTGATGTTAGCACATAGTCCTTGAAATGGTTTTGTTAAGAAGGAAAAATATCTGCAAGGATTTACAATAAACTACTAGTAAAAACCATGAAGCAATAATATGCCAAGTCACAGTGACAGTAAGTTGAAAATAACTAAAAGAATCCCCTGGTAAACCACCTTGCACAGCCTTTTGCATACCTCTCAGTCTTTACGCCTTCATCCTCAGACTTCAGTTCAGCAGTAACAGATTTATTACTATCTCAGTGTAGTTCTATCAGCATGAACCATGCCAAAAAGAAATTAAAGACTCCCTTGACCAGAATTTTTACTTTGGAACTTTATGCCCTCACTTACACAAGTAAGTGTTGAATATCAATAGGGTTGAATATTTGTAGGATTGGACTCTAAATTAAATGCCAGACGGAAAAGTAAGTTATTGGGACAATTTCCTCACCTGAGGCAAGGAAAATCTGCAGGAGTCATGCAATTACTGACCATCAACATAAGGAGAGAAAAAGCTTCTATTTACTAGATGCTGCATCGGTCAACATTTTGGTTTGAATCAGGGATTTCCTGTATGGGGGACGATTTATGGAAGGTGATACAAAGGCCAAACGTGCAGTGTGAACACTCAAATCCCCATCCCCAAGGGCTTCAACCCTAATGCGAGACCACCTCAAACCAGAATATTTAAATGGTACCTCAATTTCTGGATTGAATCCTTTGAAGGACATTCTCCCATAAAGTAGATCCTCACATGGCATAAAGCTCCTCTCTTCTATTATAAAGCTCCTGCATGAAACCCCAAAGCATTTGTCAGATGGTATGCTTCAAAATAATCAAATTAAACAAATGCAAAAAACATTTGTTGTCTTCCCCCCACACAAATAAACAAAACCACAGTGGATTTTAAATCATCATCTACTTTCTGAAGCGTAATTGCTTTGATAAATCTTTCAATACAAGGATCTTGGAGTGCAAAGGAATACTTTTTGCCAGTAAAGCTGTGCCAGTTCCACAAGCAAAATTAACTCTCCTGACAAAAAGCACTCTTTGCCGGTATGATTCCACCTACATTAATGCTTTTGCCAGAATAAAAATACCACATAAATATCACTCTCCAGGTGGCATTACTATAACAGCAAAAGCTTCTAATTAATTTTTCATTGTGATGTTAGACCTGGCATTAGTTGAGTCTGTCAGGATATAAACCACTGTGTAATTCTCTGTTCAGCATAGAAAGATTTCCCTTTCTCCCTCCTTTTTTCCTCTTTTAATGAGCATGGAGTGAGAAAAGATACATGACCCTGAGGCGTTCATAATACACGTGTTAGATAAAAGTACTTCCGTGAATTGTTCCATCCTTCTTTTCCTCGCACACATACGCACCTCTTCCCTCATCCTCTTCATCTCCATGTAAAACAAACTCCTACGATCATAGGAAGTTAGGCTGAAGAGAATAAGCTCATCCTCTCTTCTACCTCAAGGCAGGATCAGTTAAACGTGTACCATGAACAGCAGAGGTCCATCTAACCTGTCCTTAAAAGACTTCCAATGATGAAGAATCCAGTGTCTCCTTCGGAAACCTATTCCACTACTTCAATAGACTCACTGTTGAAAAATTCTCCCAACGTCCAGCCTGAACCTTCCTTGCTGCAACTGAAGCTCAAATACCTTTTTGTCATATCCACCAACAGTCATGGAAAATAGTTTATCAATGACCTTATTCAACTACAGTGAATTCCCAGGACCCCAGCTTTTAAACAATTATGTATGTTCTCCCTCAATGGAATTTTTGTCCTCTTTTGAAAGGACAAATATCAAGCAATTTTAAAAGTAGTTCTCTTGCTATTTAAAGCACCTTTCTAAATAGCAGGAATGGACATTTTCTTTCTTATTAGCTAGACTTTCCTTTATTTTTGCCATTATCTGTCCTATTTCAAAAATGGGATTTTAAATGAGCTGGACTCAAGAAGACAGTAACTGTCCTGAATGGACCTAATTGTTTGACTGGAGCTGAATTTACTAACACAAAGTTTCAAACTTCTTTTTTCAAAGGAAGGGGAAAAGCAGCAATGAATGAATTGGTCCCTGCCTGAAAGAAAGTAATGACATGCATCTAGAAGAACATGTGAGTGAAAGAAAACAACACACACAAGAAATGAAAGTAGGTCAAGCTGCACTAGGAAACCGTGAGAACGTCCCTGAAAATAAATAAATAAGCTGTAATGCCAGTCTGTCACTATTTTTGTTTCTGTTAATTAGTTATTAATAATAGTTTTTTAATAGGAAAAAATATGTATATTCTAGTCCCACTCCACAACAATGCAATAACGCTAAGAAGTACAAGAGGGTACAAGCTTACTCTTTCTCCTTTAGATCTGGCAAATCAAGATACCAGTGTTCTTCACTAATTATCTTCTTTTCTTCTTCTTCTAATAGTTTTTTAGTTTGTGAATCCAAACCCCTTTGCATGAACTAAAAAAAAACACAGAGTTTGTTTTTTGCATCATTAGTATGTGCTTAAAATGCAATAATTACATGACGACAATTATCCATTACATAATAGTTAACAGTTGATATAAAAGGTAAATGCTTTTTGTGATTTTTTTCTATGGCTTTAGTCTAAGTTTGGGCAAACAGACAATGGAAAAGTAAACAACTGGTGATTACAAACATCTACTGGAAGTCAACAGTCAGTCACATCTGTACTTCACACAAAGAAACAGAGCTTTCCTGGTTAGTTTTGACAGATCTGAGTTGTTACAACTCCCTTAACTTTGCTAAGATTTTTCTAACACTTCAGCAAAGGCCAGAGAGAATGTAATGGCGTTGAAGTTACTGCTGTATATGAGAAACCAACATCACCCATACCAACAGCACCGGAGCTCAGAGCTAGAGCTAGGTCATACCAGGTTGGCCATTGTTTGAAACATCTATACTTTCAACCATCCTCTTCTTTCCTCAGATTTCGTTTAATGAACTGGCTTGTGTTTGTAGCTCTGAAGGCTGGAACCTGCCTTTGGAAGTGGAAAAAAGTAACTGAGGCCACAAAAAGAAATCTTCTGTATCCAGCTGTGCTAAAGGAAGATGTTACCAGCTCTTAACTTCTCATCAATGAGCCACCAAAGTAGCAGTATCCGTACCTACCTGTAAACTCACTGCAAGAACAGTCTGCCCAGTTAGCTGAAACCAGTAATTTAGTTTAGGGTACGGTTACTAATTTTGCCTAATATAAGTACGTTCTTGTAAATTGTCCCCTCGGTGATAACCTTTGGCAGAGGATGGGAACAGGCAGACAGGAACAGGAACCTCTCTCACAGCTGGGAGCAGAAGAGGACATCTGTCATGGCGTATGAAAAAATGCCGAGAGTGCAAAACTACAGACCTGCTGTATGTGAAACATCCCTTTTCTTTCCATTTGTCTCATCAGGTGCCTGAATTTAGCAGCAATTTAAGTATCAACAATGTTAACCAAAGTTGCTGGATTCATGACTTTACAGTAGTAATCGTTATATTCTCTTATCCCTAGGAGCTGAGATCTCCCTTATGGTCTACAGAAAGTGTCTGAATGACTGTATCTGTCAGAGGTGTACATTTATACCAATGCAACTCCCAGCTAGAGGCAAGTCTACTAGTACAGTTTAGACACAGTCCTGCACCAAAAAAAATTGCTTTGAGGCTATCAAAGCACACCTGTATGTGCAACGCTACAGAGGAGTTTCATATCAACCAATTTTACCTCTCTCATTTAACACAGCATCAATTTTGTGTTTAGATAAGCCTGCAGGCTGACAGATAACGTGCCAGTGGGGCTCATTTGTCTCTCGAAGACTAGCAGAGCCATTTTCTAGGTCCCAGCTAAAATGGGGTTGGTTGCGAATAAAGCCCAAGAAGGCATCACAAAACACTTCCCTCCCAAAAAAGTCCCGCATTACTGAGCTTATTTAAAATATATAGGTAATATATATGTAATATGTATTATTTACAAACCTCCCCTTTTCAGTCTTTACAAAATGCCCAAGCAAAACATACCAAATCCTGAAGTAAAAGCCAATATAGTGCTAGTGCTTCATTTTCCATTTATATTTCTATTTGCATCCGTTTGTACAGATCTTTAATGAAAGAAAAATTGACTTTTGTTTTCTGAG
Organism: Limnodromus scolopaceus; assembly: GCA_028565335.1. Taxonomy (NCBI): domain Eukaryota; kingdom Metazoa; phylum Chordata; class Aves; order Charadriiformes; family Scolopacidae; genus Limnodromus; species Limnodromus scolopaceus. The sequence continues at coordinate 41,537,163 of JAOXNO010000063.1, forward strand.
TCAATTCAAAATATGTCAAAGCTTTCCAATTAAAATTACAGTATCTTCTTGAGGAAAATAAGGGAATCTATCATGTGGAAAACCTTATTGCTCAAGGAAATTGGTTAGCCAGTCAGAAATCTCAACAGGAAAAACTCTGCTACAAGCACCCAATTAAATAATCATTTCATGTTACATTTTAAAGATTATGTTCCTGAAGATTACTACAGGAATAACTAGATAAAAAATATGTCATTGCATTTATCTAAAATGTAAACACACGTCGATGAATTAAAAATATATCCATCGTGGTAGAGACAGAGTATGTAAGTCAATAAACTGAGTGGTGATTTGGATTAGTTTCCCCAAGCAATGAGACCTGGATCAAATGGTGCAAGATCTAAAAGCAGGAGCCATTCTTCGACATCCAGAGGTGAGCACACATGGTCTAGGGCTTAGCCCAAATGGTCTTCACAACGCTACCACTCACCATGTCACCTTTGGGTGCCACTCCACCCACCTGCTGAATCGTGATAATACATTTTATCAGTACCTGCAGAAGCAGCTGCTGAAGGATTAATTAAAACATTTGTAAACAAGAAAATCTGCAAAAGGGAAGTGCTAAATACAAAATCTGTATATGACCTTTTCAAAACCTACTCATCTCTTCAAAGCTGGTTACTACTGCCCAGACTGTAAACCTGCAAATGTCACAGCAGCATATTCACAGGCTGGTTCTCCTCAGCCTTCCAAGGAAGAAAATCTAAAAACTGGCTTTTGAAATCTCCAGGGGGTTAATAAACTGACAAAAAAAAAAAAATCAAAACCCACGAGTAGAAATTTCACTTTAAAGGAGAGTATTATATAAAAATAAGAAAAAATAATGGTGCTGCAATCCAGGTTAAGGGAATCATATGCTGGCTGGCTTAACTAAACTCAACATCTACTCCTTTTGGAGAGCAAGGCAAGATGTGTTCCTTTCCCTCTGTGGACAAGTTTTAGTCTTTCATTAGCAGCATCTGTTAATCGGGATAAATATTCCACCATCTTACTGTATCAGAGTACACTTTACATGAAAGATTGAACTGAAGTTTAGAGCTAAAATCCTTTCAGCCAGTGTCTGAAATATAGTCCCATATAAATATATGGGTAAAAATGTGGTTAAATAGAACACCACAAGCAAGACGCCACAAAGACCCCTTCATATTCAGTTATAAAAATGTAATGGATATTAACATTAAAAAAAAAAATTAATGACAACTCAACTTTTACTGGTTGCTTTCCAGCAATAAAGACCCATCAATCACAGGAGAATGTACTCTACTGAATTAGGTGTTGTACTACATGATGTGAAGCAGAATCCATCAGCCAGTAAGTGGAGACTAATTTCACACTGGTCTTGACATAAGAGTCACAATTCCAAGGGTAACAGACACGTCAGGATGTTACCAACAGTCCTTGCGGTTATGAGTTGGGAAAGGTGGTTAGCACTGACATTCAGGGCGGGTATTTTATTAGCCATCAGTGGAAACAGACAAAAAAAATGGACACAAAAAATGGTGCCCAGAAGTTGCCTCTTGCTAGGGTGAGGCTTTTGCTGCAACCATGAGGCTGGGTAAGGGTTGTGCTGCAAGCATGAGGCTGCTCTCCTGGACCAAGCCCTCCAGCACCCTGAGTTATAACCCCCCGAGGCCTCTTGCCAGCATTTAACCAGCCCAGTATTTGCTGACACCTCCCTGAAATCGCCTCTTGCGGGCCAAGCTGGAAGGAAGCAGCTCACAGAGCTGCAGGCCTGAGTGGAAGAGCGAGCAAGCCGAAGATAAATACATTATGTATTTTAAAAACGTGCGTTACGGAGGCAGGAGGCAGTCACGCCTGCCCGTCAGACCGGCACAGACGCCGCGTGGCCAGGTCTAGACACAGAAAATGCCCCGGACTGGGGAAGAGCCGCCCGAGACGGCCTGGTTTACCCGGGAGACCGCCCCCGGCCCCTCGCGGCCCAAGCACAGGCCACCTCAGGGCCCCAGGCCCGCGGCGAGCAGCTCCCCGGCAGCAGAGGGCCCGACCGCCCTCTCCTCACCCCACAGCGGACCGGGCTTCCAGCACCCCCCCCGTCCTCCTTCCCTCCCCGCTCCCCCCTCACCTTCATGCGCAGCAGGTTCTTGGACAGCTTCGTCTTCACCTCCCCGGCCATGGCGGCCGGCGCTGCCCGCTAGGCCGCAGCCGATCCCCACGCTCGCGTAGCGCCCAGGCCGCGCAGGCCGGGGGAGGAGCGGGAGGCGGTGGCGGCGGCGCGGCTCCACCCTCCGCGTCCAGGGCCCGGCCCACACCCCGAGCGGGGCCGCGGGGTGCGCCTTTGGTGCAAAACAATTTTGAAAACCTGCGACTTTGCGGTGCAGAGCCGGTTGTGTGGGGTGAGGGAGGGGTGGGGTGTGCGAGCAGAAGATAAATCTGGCGCGGTACGAAACGGTAAATTAGTAGGGGAACCTGAGATTTCTTATCAACGCTCATGCGTTCCGTAGTGCTGCCGGCTTATGGTTTCATCCATAGTTTTCTGATACTTCAAAGAGACAAGGAAAGGGAGTATAAAATCTATTTCATGTTGACATTTGCAGACAGCTTGACTTGTTGAGCTTTCATTTTTTAAAATCGGAACTGACTTTTACTTGCAAAAAAAATGCCAAACCACAAAATGATCAAATGTGATTAAAACTGGAAAGCACATAAATTCAAAGACAGAATCACAAAGTGATTTAGGTTGGATCTTAAAGACCATCCAGTTCCAACCCCCTGCCATGGGCAGGGACGCCTCCCACCAGACCAGGTTGCTCAAAGCCCCATCCAGCCTGGCCTTGAACCCCTCCAGGGATGGAGCAGCCACAGCTTCTCTTGGGCAACCTATGCCAGTGCCTCACCACCCTCATAGTGAAAAATTTCTTCCTGATATCCAATCTAAGTCTACCTTCTTCCAGTTTGAAGCCATTATCCCTCTCCTATCGCGTCACTCCCGGATAAAGAGTCTCCCCTCATCTCTCCTGTAGGCCACCTTCAGATACTGGAAGGGGCTATAAGGTCTTCCCAGAGCCTTTTCTTCTCCAGGCTGAACAACCCCAACACTCTCAGCCTGTCAGTATTACAAAAAAGCTTCAAAGCTTTGTTAGTCCTGAGTCACAACCTTTAAACTCAATCTTGGCAGTGCTGTCTTTGGGCTGCCAGGCTGGGCCCTGGTAGCTGAGGAGGAAATCCTGATAGGAGATTGCCAGCTGACTCCCAGTCACAAGCAGGTACCACAATTTCTGTATATATCCTCATAAATCAGATTTCTCACGCCTGTTTTGACATTCAGCACATAAGCCAGGCGATAAAGCAATGAGAGTGAGGGTTCAGTGTTCAAAACTTTAATGAACTGGCGTGCTCCGAAAGACAATCCAGGGAGAAAAGTTCCCCCATCTGCAAGATATAGGTCAAAGCTTGAAGAACTCTGTGAAGATTTATGCGCTAATACAATCCACAAAAACGTATAATGAAGGGCAAAACCTGATTGCAGTGGGAAAGGAGGAGGAGGAATTATCCACATCCAGGCATCCTTACTACACAGTTAAGCGCAGTGGGTTAAAATGACCACAAACGTGAATGAAACGTGGAGCCACAACCGCTTCAAGGCAAAGTCGTAACGCTGCATGGAAGTATTTAATTTTCATATAGGCAAAGCACCTCCCTTTCCAGGCTCCGCAAATGAGTTGAAGCTGCTCTGAAATTCAAGGCCCCGTTGAGAAAGTCTCTTTGTGAGCGTGGATGCTATTCTGCTTCATTTGGCCCCGTTGTGTTCAGCTCCTTCCCTGTTCACTTTCTCATTAACAGCTATCAGCCCTTCCCAACAAAAGAAGGCTGAGAAGAAATTTGCAGGTTTGTGAATACAAATGTTCATCAAAGAATGAATATGTTTGAATCTTAGTGAACAAACCAATAGGGGAAAGCTGTTAATTAATATAATGGCATAGTACAGCCATAATCTGACCATTTTTTGTGTTATTTTCTAGTTGTCATGAATTCTAATAATGTATTTGCTTTTTGTTGATCATTGCAAATCAGAGCTCTGCATTTAATTGCATGGCCTTCAGTGTCACTCAGGGCTTTTCCTGAGCAGTTTCAGTTAATTTACAGTCCAGGAACGTGCTTCAAACTATTCCTTCTAAATACATTACTGTGCAGCCATCAGCACTTCTCCAGCCACTGAGCTATGGCAGGGCCCAGCTTTGCTTGGTGCCCTTTACGAGAGCTCTTACTGTCCCTCCTGCCCCTGGAGCATCCTGGCTCATCAATTCCTGCAGCCCCCGCCTTCAGCAGACTCTGCTTAGAGCCTTTTTTGGATGCAGACACTTCACACAGGAGCTGCCCAGCACCTTTGATGTAAAGATGCACAATACCACCAACCCTTTAATCTCTGGGAGCCGAGTCTAATAATTTACAACGCCATGCGGTGTCTAACTGGGAGGGGGACCGTGCAAGGGGCTTTCAACTTCTTTAACCACGGGGATTATGCTCCCTGGTGAGCAAGAGCTGGGGATCCACACCCCATGTCTTGGTGCTGTATCACAGGCATGCACTGTTTGTATGTCGGCACATCAGCTAACAGGATACAGGCAGGGAGAAGTGTTTTGCAGTAAAGGCAGTACAGGCGGTGTGATGTTTATTTAGAAACGTGGAGATTGTAAAAAGGCTGCCACAGAATTTGATCTATTTTGGCAGTAAAAAAGTCCGAAGGAAATTTTTGGATTACATCTCCCATTGCATGAATTGGATGGGGAGGTTATAGATAACAATCAGCTGTCTCGTGGACCAGATTATACTGTCTGGTAAATGTGAAGACACTCCATTGATTATAGGAGAAATTTTGATGATTTACGGATGGTGGTGGAGGCAGCTCAGAGAAGAATCCAGCCCTGTAAATACTCCTGCCTGTGAGGTGGGGCGAGGAGACGAGGTAGAAGAGGTGCTCTATTTAGAGAAGAATCAAGGGTCATTGTAAATGACAATTAGACACCTCTCCCACAGCTCTGACAGCTGCATGGCAGCTCCGCTTTCAACCTGGAAATCCATTTCTTTTTCAAAACAAAACTGCTCAGGGAAATAACTCAGGGGAGAGGAGCTCCATCTCATCAAAGATTGTACATTAAACAAGCAGATAAAAGATTTTTCTTCCTAGGCAATGTGGTCCCTTCTCCCTCTAGTAATTACAGAAGTCAAATCAAAGTTGTCATTAACATTATTTAAGAAATAATCTCTCTTGGAGCAACACAAGTGACAGCTGTGAACTAATTTCATGCCAATGGGATCTAATTTGAGGGAACTTGTGGGTTACTTTTCCCATAACCTTTTATTTATTCATATTTGCGCAGTATTGTGATTTTAGCGCAAAATGCGTATTTCAAACCTTACACCAATCCATCCGTTGACTTGGTTTTTTATGAGCTGTCTTTGAATTCTGAAGCAGCTTTTTACATCTCCAAGAATACTTGAAGCATTTCCCCCCCACCCTCCTGCAAATATAAAAATCCTTAGAGTATGACAGGTGAGTCATTAATTTGTGTCAAACTCCTCCACTATATTTTAAGTAAGGATATTATGTGTTTGTGTCTATGAATGAGGAAAAGAAAATGAGAAGTAGAGCTGCCAGAGGTCTGTTTGCAAACCTGAAAGGAAGGTGTGAAGTGCTGTGTACGACTGGGTGGGATCAGAAAGGCAGTTTTGTACCCTGTGCTCCCTACAGAAATAGCGTGAAATTCTCCAAGTGGTAGCGAGGCGCTGTTTTGAAGTGGAAGACTCCCTTTTTTTTTTATCTCTCTTGCTCCCACCAAGCTCTGAGCCGCTAATGCATGCGGCGTATTGACAACTGCTGAGGTCCTGGGTGACCGGGGATTTGTTACAGTATTCATTACCCTTTGATTGCATGCGTGTTTAACCCGCTGGCCCGCCTGCATCACTCAGCCCGCTTTGTACCTAATCCACGGAGGATGCGGGTTAGATACAGCTCTCGGCTTCAGCACACGGCGTGTCAGCTCAGCCCGCACTGACTCATCCTCTGAGCTTTTGAAGTCCCCTTTTCCGGCGCTGGCACCGGTTTTAGGTGGCAGCCGACACACGTGGAGTGTTTTAAATCCCTGCCCCGTGGTTCCTCGGCTGACCCCAAGGTTTTCTGTGGATGGGGAATAAGGTGGAAAGAATGAAGCAGAAGCCAAACTCCTGTAATTTGGGTAACACAGACCCGTAAGCGCTGTTCGCGTTGTTGATGCTTTAAAAACAGCCTTATGTGGTTCACAATTTATGCAGTGTGAAAAGGTGTGCCTTAAAATTGTGCTTGTAGGAAAACAGAGTTACAAAACCCCAAGAAGAACCAAGACGTGTCTTTGTCTGCAGAAAGTGCCTGTTGTCAGTTTGGGAGAAGACAATTCATTTTGAGTGCTTCTGGCTGTCCCCGTGGCAGGGTGACCTTTATGTGAGAATAAATACAGTAATTCCTTTTTGATTACAGAAAGCAGCAGCTTCATAATGGTAGCTCCCTATCTTCTGCCATCACCTAAAGTGGCGGGGGGAACACACACCAGTCTGTCATTCCGCTGGCACATGGATAAGCTTAAAAATTTGATCCTGTGTTGAAATGATTTGTTGTATCCCGGTGCTAGGAGTCAGAGCAGAATGACTGAAGAATGGTGTGGCGCGTCCTGCTCTGTGCTTGCCTTTAAAAATCAAGAGGCTTTTAACTTTTGGGGTTTGACGGAATCACAATTAAAAAGAGAAAAGGAAAATATCACCTTGCGTTTGTTAACTATAAAAATGCAATCCAGCGGCGCTGCTGGTGCTTTGCTATTTCCCAGGTCAATAAATGGTTCCCCTGACTTTAATAAACATTGATGCTGCAGGCTTGTTCTACAGTGATTGAACCTTTTTATAGTTTCAACCACTCACATTGCATGAAAGCTTGAAGATTTTTTTTTCTTTTTTCTTCTTTTTCAGGAGGGTTGGTTCTGATTGATTAAATTGTCATTTTCTGAGTTAGTTGCTGAATTATAACTTGGCATTTTTAACCGTGTGATTTGTTTAAAGAGACAGCTTTTTGATATAGCAAACCAGCTGAGAATTTTTAAGCAGTAAAAGGAAATTTTACTCACTTTGTTCTCAGCCTTTCATCACTGCCTGACAAAAATGCTCCTGAAAACAATGTAGAGGCTATGATATGAGGAGAAGGTTTTTAGATTCATGCTCACTTCTTTTTTGTTCCATCATGGAGCTGATCTGTGCAGTATTATATTGCTTTCGATTGGTAGTTGGACACCTCGTTGTTGTTAACATGTTTATCTTTCCAAGGAGAAGGGAAGGGAGGGAGAATTAGAGACATAAATGTGAGTGCTATGCAAGGTGACATAAAGAGGAAGTGGCAGAACTGTAATTTGAGCCGACTGATTTACCTCTTAATACCCACAATGGGTTTCTTTGCACCAAAATGATGAGCCCTGAACACACCCAAGTCAAATAACTGCAAGGTTTTCACCTAAATCCAGACTGGGCCTGGTTCAAAGGGACAAAGAATTTGTAATTCTTTAGAATCTGGGAAAATCACATCCATGTGATGATGCATTAATTTTTTTATTTAACCAGCTGCCACATTCCTTCTCTGTGCATTGGTTTCAAGGTCTGATTTTCTTTTTCTTTCCTACTCTTCCCCCAACTTAAATCTGCATTTGAGACAGTAAAGCTGAAGTGAATGAGACTCATGTAAAAAACGTGTGTTCGGAATGTGTTTGGAAAGAAAGGCCAACAAAACTGTCTTGTAGCACGTAACAGGGTGTCTTTTGCTTTTGATTTACAGCACCTGCAGGGCAAACGGAATAATCTAATGGTCTGAATATGGGAGATCTTACATTTGTTCACTGCAGTGTTACCCTGGTTGGGATCTGAAACAGTGCTTAACAGTGAAAGTCTCAGGGTATCAGTATGAAATACTCAAGTCCAATTATACTTCTGCTTGTACACTTTCCCCTCTCTGGCCATTTCAGCTCCTGCTCTGAAATAATAACTTATGACAGCGCAAAGCTGAATTTCAGCAGTGAATTATATCCTTGGCCTCTAAATTTAATTGCATGATTCTGCAACTAAGCCTCTATCCATCTTGGTCCCTCAATTTCTTTTTGCTTCTTTTCCTTTATTTCTATACCATCTATTCAAAACCTTAAAAAAGTGAAAAATAAGTGCCTAGGAAGAGGGCAAATTGTGAAATGAACATTTAAACTTCTTACCTCCCACCAATTCTTGAAGGTCTTTCACTAAAAAGATGGGGGTAGAGTTCACCAACATTGGGGGTCAGGATGAAGTGTTGCAGGCTCTGGCTGTTTTCTTGCAGTGCTGCTAGTTCTGGCTACCCAAAAGAGCAGGCAGGAGGACCCTCTGCAAGCACCAGTTTGGATATGATCCATCCAGCCAGGTGTTTTATGGGATGTTGTGGGTGCTCCATCCCTGGAGGTGTTCAAGGCCAGGCTGGATGGGGCTTCGAACAACCTGCTCTAGTGGGAGGTGTCCCTGCCCAGGGCAGGGGGGTTGGAACTAGATAATCTTTAAGGTCCCTTCCAACTCTGACCATTCTATGATTCTATATCCTTTTTCCCCCTGTAGTGCTAAACAGAAGGTGACTGCTGGAAATGGAGCTGGGGCAGATGACAGATTAGTGCTGTGATTCAGCATGGCAAACCTGGTGTTCCTAACACCTTTGTTTTAATCAGCTGAAGATTTCACAGCAAGATGTTGATGCATGAGCAAACTTTTAATGACAAAAGCAAGAAGTAAGGTATTATTCTGCAATTATTAGTAAACACAATATGAGAATATTTTTAGGAGAGTTGTTCATGTTCATTTGAAAATCATCTTGAGGCCATTTTATAGGGTGGGAAATAAGCTGTAACATGAAAAAGAGTAAAATATTCATTAAATCTGTAATGATTTATATCATAACATTATGAGGTAGCACACTTTACCTTAGTACAGTTCCTCAATGACTGTTTTTCTAATTTCCATAAGTAATTGACCTCTCATTAGCAACTCATTAGAAAAATTGAGGTGATGTGACAAACGCAAACCCACTGCGACAGAAACTCTGCATGTGAATAAATTATTGAAAACTCTAATGGATTCAAAATGAAGGACCACAGGAGCCTTACTTTCTCTGACTGAAAAAGAAAGATGTTTCATTTACGCCCGTAAAGTGAAACACTTTTCTCTAAATATACGTAGCTGCGCACTCAACAGTCCTTCAATCCATACTTTGACTCATGGCTGATTTTCAAACACTGTGAACATTTGCATCATCCTCTTGCAAGTAACTGCACAGGAAAAGGAATTAGACAAACAGTAAGGCCTTGGTATAACTATAGACACCATAGTTGGAAAAAACTGAGTACAAGCACTGTAATATGGACTAAGTACTGCCTAATTTTTGAAGGAACTGAGCATCAGATGACACTTCTCAGTGACCCTAGCCTAGATGTGGGTACTTACCAAAAAAGACATAATGCTGAATTCTTGTCCATGAGCAGTTGTTTCAGGAGGGAGGTGTCTGCCTTGTCCTTTTTATAGTCATTGCTAACGAACATATGAATGTTAACAAGCTCAAATAATAGATTTTGCACACATTGAAGTGTTAACTTTAATAACCTTATATATCTGTCTTTTTAGAGATCAATAAATCAATTTTGAGCTAGTTCTTCATCACTGCAATATTGTGAAAAGCGAGGCTGATATTTAACGTGAAGTTTTATGAGTCCTGAATGCTCTGGACAAACCCAGAAAAAAAAAAATAATTTTTTTAATACGTCCCTTAAACTCCTGATGCCTATCTGAAACTTATTTCAAAGGAACTGGATTTATGGGTTCTAAGCGTTTCGTTACAAAGCTACACGAGGATGAGAAAGGGAAAAAAATCCGTGTCTGAAAGTCTCCTACAACAGAGAAAAGATGAATTGATGAACCTCGCTGACCTTTTGCAATACCAGCTAAGAAATTGCAGGGTCTAAAAAGAGGATAAAAGCAATGGAGTAATCATGTAAAACAATGGGAAAAATTGCTGGCTTAGGGCTGTTCTGGGAAAAAGGCCAGGGAGAACCTCACTTTCCCTCATTTGGGAAGTGTATCTGGTTACTTTTCGTACAAGCTGAGGTTTTTCTTTCTTTTCTTTCTGGATTCTCCTGTAATGGGCCATCGCATAGCATTGATTCAATATAGGTGAGTATCTTTTTGCTTCGCCAACTAAGCTGTAGAAGAAAGGCAGCACAGAAGCGATCGTGAGGAATTTCTTGTTATGGAAGAAAAATGTATTTTTAAAAGCTCACTGAGAAAAATCACACTGCTTAGCTTTCCGTGACATTTAGAAAGAAAAGAGAAGATGGGTAAACAGTGATGTTTCATGGCATATGGATTGCATCATGCCATGGGACTATACCAAGTGACTAGTTTTGTGACTTTGCTCCTGTCTTTTTTTCTGCATGGTTGTAGAAACCATGGCTGCATGGTTAAGCCCTGATGGTTTCAGTTCAAATTTAGAATAAAATTTGCTCTCTAATGGCTTTTAGCACCAGAGAGCACCTCTTCCTAGAGCCATGACTGAACTGAGTTGCAGGGCTAGTTGGGAAACCAAGCACAGTACAAAACCAGAAAGCTGAGACTATGTTACAGAATCACAGAATGATATGGGGTTGGAAGGGACCTCTGGAGGTCATCTAGTCCAACCCCCCAGTAAAGCAGGTCCACCTAGAACAGGTTGCACAGGAACTTGTCCAGGTGGGTTTTGAATGTCTCCAGAGAAGGAGACTCCACTACCTCTCTGGGCAGCCTGTTCCAGGGCTCTGCCATCCTCACAGAAGTTCCTCTTCATGTTTAGATGGAACTTCTTATGTTCGAGTTTGTGCCCATTACTTCTTGTCCTGTTACTGGGCACCACTGAAAAAAGACTGGCCCCATCCTCTTGACACCCTCCCTTTAAGTATCTATAAGCATTGATCAGATGCCCCCCTCAGTCTTCTCCAGACTAAAGTGACCCAAGGCCCTCAGCCTTTCCTCATAAGAGAGATGATCTAGAGAGATGTTACCCACACATCTGTCTTATATTCAACATCTCCGCTAGGATTTTCAGGACTTCTATAGAAACTAAGCTTTTTAAAGTCCTGGACAACCATTAGATCGGTGTAAACCATCAAAATTATTACCAGGTCTCTCTGTATAGCGCTTTATGCTCTCCATTAGAGTCCACCCTTTCCCACACAGTTACACACTCCTACACTGCACTGCCAGGATGACTCACGGGCAGAATTTCTTTGTGATTTAGGAATACATTTGGATTTCAGCCGGTTGTGGAAAATATACATACTTCCTCTTATACCCACACACATACTCAATATATTTCTTTACATATGGGATGTAAATCAGTAATACTAAAAGCCTGAAATTGAAGAATAAAATGCATTTAAAACCACCTTCCTTGATAAGGTGTTTTTTTTAAAAAATAATCATTTATTCAATCATTTTGTAAGAGGGAAATACCTGATTCATTGCAAGGTAAAAATACACACTGAAAATGAGATAATTCTCCTTATGTAGGTTGACCTTAAGGAAGTCATAGTGCTAGGCATAAAATTAATGATTTAATTAAAGTAATTAAAAACACTTCCCCTCCTTCCCTCAGAATGAAAGGATGAAGCTTACCTGTGGTAAATGTGTATTTTTATAAGATTTTGGGGTTACACCTCTCTTGCCCTTTGGTTGCCCTAAGACTAGCTATGTCTTGCTTCTTTATGCCAAAACCTGCTAATGGGAAAATCAGAGTGTTATGACTATGGGTCCAAACACAATTTCCAAACCTGCAACATCACATCAGTGTCCCTTGGGGCTAGCAAAACCACAGATATTCAGGAACAGACCAAAATAGCTGGGAAGGGCATTGTTAATGACACCAACAAAAGGAAACAGCTAGGTTTTTTGTTGCAGCATGTTTTTAGCTGTTGTATGCAAAATGGTTTAATATCACCTTAATCCCAGTTTGCCATGTGAAAAACAACCCTGTCAATTTGACACAGAAGTAGAATATTGAGAAGTGGAACATTTTGTCTAATAGGGAAGAGCTGACAAAGACAGACTGAATAATGCTTAATTGGATAAAACTGACCTGATTGTGAATTCCAAACAAAATTAAAAATATTGCACTAAGATTTATAGGCTTCGTTTTCTGTCTGCTTTTTTCCTGTCTGTGTATGCTGGGCTTAGCTTGTGTCATCAATATTTCAGTTTAGCAGCAGCATTATTTTCTTTATTGATAAAAGCCAAAGGCTAAATATTGCGAGACATTTGGAAGTGCCAATATAAATGGGAACTCTCTGTTGTATGCAGTCCAGTTATTGATGTTTTTATTAGAAATCCTTATAAGGGCATATTCTGTCTTACTTCTGACTGCCATAATGTGGAAATGAGGAAAATGGTAAAAGGCCTGTTGCACTTAGCTAACGATAAGACAGTTTTGAGTGAACACGCCTGTCCTGTGACTAGCCCTAAGCATAATGTAAATCAGTTGGAGCACAGTGGCAGGGCGTCTCAGCAACGTAGCTTTTTGCACCTTTGCCCATCGATGCTTCGTCTCCTGTCCTGGCTATGTGGATGGAGCAGACTGACCTTCACTGAAACAGCCTCAACGAACAAGATTTGATGTGGGAACTACCATCCCATATTTCTCCAGCTGCTTAAAATAGATCTCCAGTTCTCCAAGTATGTGAACCCCCAACCCCACCGATTTCCTGCAGTATGTGTTATATCTATTCAGGGCAAGCCTTGTGCGTGAGGACACTATAGGGAAATTCTTTGAGAAAATTATTTTCTTAGAATTTTCAGTAGCCACTATAAAATCTCTGAACTTTTATCTGTGTTATTTTTTTCTCCCGCTCTGCTTTATAAACAAACATGACACTTTATTCTACAAAGTGATTTCTTTCTGAGTTATAGACCCACAGAAAAAGCATATAAAACCCACAAACCTTATTATTTTTGGATTCTTGAAACTCAAAATTGATTTAAACCGAGTTCAGCCAGCAATATTTCCTCCCCGTCTGAGAAACTATATCCTGGGTTTCAGACTAAAGTAAATTTTTATAGGCATGTTGTAATTATAAACCCTTGAGAAACGGATTTTGTAACGGGGACACTGGCACAAACACAGCTTCGCTGTAGTTACTCTGCCGAGCGCTGATGCGAAGAGGCTGAAAATCCATTCTCCCAAGAAGGAGCTTATTAAAAGACTGCAGTAGTTTTAATGACATTTCTCGTGACATCAAAATTATTTCATTTGGAGTCACGGAGCATCTCTGCTTCTGCATTTTTGAAGGTCCAAGGAGAAAATACTGCTGCAGCCTCACAGCTATGAGCAGTGACTGAGGGAAGCAATCCAGAGAGATAAATCTGCACTGGTACTCATATCCTCTCATGATGGGAGATGTAAATTAATCTGTTTAATTAGAGCAGCATATAATCACCAGGAAGGCAGGAGAAATGTTTGAAAATACCATACAGGTTTTGCAGGCAATCTGGGTTCAGCTTTTCCTCCTAAATTGATGAATAATAGCTGAAACGTCAGTGATAACTGAACTCAAGATAAGGAGGCTTGGCTCACATCAGGTGTGTTTGGTGACTTACGGTCTCATTCAGTTCTGTAGAGATCCTGGATTGATTTTCTTGCAATATTTCAAGCAAAATGGGTATTTTCGAGCAATATCCATTTCTGATTGGGCTGATCTTTGTGCTATTTATCTCATGTCATTTGTACACATGAATTCAAATTAAATGATGGCAAGGTGCTCAGCCCAGATGTATCGCACCCAAGAGATTAAGTCCTGCTCACTTGATCAACCTTAAATTACACTTCTCAGCTATACAGGTATAGGTACTTTACAAAGATGGATAAATAGCTTTATCCTAATTTTAGAGGTGTTCAAAGACAACAGTTAGCCCCAAAGCACATACTAGCTCAGAGGCAGAGGTCCAAACTGCCTCCACTGTAATGCGTAGCCTCATCCTACATCCCCTGAAGCCAACAGGAAAATTTTCACCTACATCAAAGCAGAATATCCAGCCTCTGGCAGCAGGTTTGCTTGGCTTTCTTCTGATGTCCCTGGGTTTACTCACAGGAGGAAGGGGCTAAAATCTTACACGGTCTCAAATGAGATGTAGAAGACAACAAGTGGTGGCAACAGCATACGGGGAAGGGAGGAGAGTTTGGTAAAGCAGACAGACTGCTGCAGGCTGTTGAATGTGAAACAGCACAGTTTGTATTACAGCCTTTGATTTTTTAGGGAGCTTTGGCATTGGTTATTTAATCAGTCAGACAACGGAGTGGGAAATGGAAAACCACAGAAAACTCAACCTCTCCCGCAGGGCATGTGGGCAGCCAAAAATAGCTGCACGAGTTGAATAGTGGGGCTGGGGAAGTTTTCCAAAGTTTTTCAGGATCTCCAAGGAATTTTTGGCCTGTATTCCAAGAGAAAAAAATCGCATTGGTCTCACTTTCTCTGAGCCAGTTCACTCATACGTGCACAGCAAATGCAGGCACCTGGGACTGAACCCAGCTCCTTCTGAAGTCAATGGCAAAGCTCCTTCTGGCTCCAGCGGAGGCAGGATTCGTCCCTTTGTGAGGTGATCATATTTATATTCAATACCCTGCAACTTAAAATGAGGATTAGCAGAATTAAACTCTCCTAATTTGTATATCTCAGCCTGCCAAACCGCAATTAACTTTTGTGCATTTGAATTAACAGGGAAAATTATTAACCACCCTTTCCTTGTGCAATTATCATTTTACACTTCTGGAAAATTTCTCCTAAATACAAAAAGTAGTCCACACCCCTGTGAACCTATCCCTCTTAATATCCTTTAGTTATTAGAGCAGGAAACAATTTTTCACCCCATTGCTTCCATATGCAAGTGATGGTTGCCCAACATCACTGCCGTGCTGTGCGCTCCGCCAACTCGCTTTGCTTTGGCCACTTTTCACAGGGGGACGGGACTCAAAGCTTCAAATTCACCCAAGGATAACACCTGGGTGCGTAGCCCTTGGCAAATATTACAGCCAGCTGCTAATTGGTGCTGTTTTTAACCATGCAATGCACAGGCTCAGAGTTCCCCCCCTTTCCTTCTCTGGTGCAAAGCTGAGGATGCTCCGGTTTTCCCTGGGCACAGAGCTACAGGGTGGCACAGCGGAATAAAGGCAGCGGAAAGCAACTGGAGTTTTCTGCCTTATTTTCTGCTCTTCTTTTCTTGCATGTGCCCAGCCAGGCTCTGCCCTTGCATAGGGCTAGCGAGGGTCCAGCTGGTGCCAAAAACTTGCAGAGCATCCGTTTTCCCATGGCAGCTTTCCCTGTGCTGTAGCACACCCTGTCCACTATGTGAAAATGATGGTCATCTTTTCTTAAAATTTTAGTTTCCTGGAAAAAGTAGAATCTTAGGTCTTTTTTTTTTTTTTTTTTTAATTTGAAGTGAGGGGAGATATGTAAGAACAGATAGCTTTTGATTTATGTATCACCCTTTTATAATAAATACATTTGTAACAACATAATGAAATTGTTGAACAAAAGTTCTTTTCCAGAAGACTAATCTTTAACTGGTGTGAAATGCCTCACTGGGATTTTGTCAGGTTTTAATTTCAGTTTGAATAAATAGTGTGAGACACCAGGCTGGAGAAGATAAAGGTGAATTTCATCTGCTTCCAGCTTGTCATAATAGAAATAATAACTACTTTAGCCAAAAACAAGTTTCCAATTAGTTTCTCTAAAATTATATTATCCCCTTTTTTATAGATACTGCAGCTCATTTTGGAACCTAATTTTGATAATATACAAACATTTTTAAACAGCTATTCCCACTGAAAGAATGACAAGTACAGACTTTGACAGCACATGTTGGGAGCCTGTCTGTACAGAAAAGCGGTCTTCGCTTTTCTTGAACTGAGTCTTAAACAATAAAAAATAGAAAAATCAATTTAAAATCTTCTTTAGGATGAAGACATCTTTCCTGAAAGACTTAGTTTTAAAAGGCTGGATAATGATCTTTAAACAAGACATTCTGTAGTTAGAAAAGACTTTTCTTCTGGTTAGATAGGCTTTTTTTTTTTTAAGAAGAATTAGCATGCTTTATAGGGGGCTTCAAGACATAGGAAAAGTGAAACAGTGCTGGCTCTTCAATGGAGCTGAAATTGGCTGATTTATGTAACACATTAAATTCAGAAACCAACACTAATGTGGCTCAAAAAAATAATCTCAGGACTAGGTTAATGTGTTTGAAAGGATCCTTTGAAGGCGTGTAACAGGACTATAGTGTGTTCGGTCCCACCCACTGATCTTTTCTGTGACAACTATCATCTAATATGCCTGTACAGTGTAAAAATATAGACTTCTACTATTTAGGAAGATGCTTTTCTACACAAGAAGAAAAAGCCAAGCTGTGGTATCCTATACACTATACTATACACACTGAAATAGTGCTCATGCAATGGCACCATTTATTTCAGGTCTGATCTGGCACCCTCTCTAAGCCTCTCCAGAGCTTCCAACTGATAAGTTCAATGGTCAGACATGTCCCTGAAAAGACCAAGTTGGTGCTGAGCAAAGTCCCAGGGTCTGGCCTGGATCTTACCTGGCTGAACATCTTCCCCAGACATCCCATACCTCTGACCTTCTGTCTCTGACCTACAACTGCATTTTATTAGAGCCAAGCTCACCCCTAAGACAAGTCTTTAAAGGCCCTGGAAAGAAGAGCGACTTAGTCAAAAGCAGAGCAGCTGTGGGGCTCACCAAGGGCTTTCAGCTGCTTAATGCCATGGGGCCTGAGGCACATGCCATTAGCTGTTGAAGTGAGTGTAGCATCATGGCACAGCATCACTTCCTTAGCCGTTATAAGCAATGCAAAGTCAGTGTGGTTGTTTTTGCCCCCACAGTGGCTAATAATAGCAGCAGCACCTGGGGTATCACAAACATGGCTTGAGCTGTGACCCTATGTCAAGGTAGCCAACGTGTGGCCCCATTGCTTTGTCCATCCCTGCCTAAGCAAAGAAAAAAGGGATAATGGTACACAGAATTTCAAAGCGCAACAAGACAGCATGAAATAAAACACGTGTTAAACCCACCCCCCGTTTAATTTGAAAACTCTGTTTCATAATCCATAAACCTCCCATCATCACACATATGAGTGTGTGCAAAACTACAGGGGAACAGAACTTCTGTGAGGCACTGATAGTTCCAGTGATGTTTTCCTAAATTTTGACGCTTTAAAGTGTGCTCTAGCTGTAATTATGGAGCTGCATATAGAGA
The DNA here is from genome assembly GCA_028565335.1 of Limnodromus scolopaceus. Classification (NCBI taxonomy): domain Eukaryota; kingdom Metazoa; phylum Chordata; class Aves; order Charadriiformes; family Scolopacidae; genus Limnodromus; species Limnodromus scolopaceus. The sequence continues at coordinate 41,554,526 of JAOXNO010000063.1, forward strand.
ATAATGGAAAATTATCTCATGATGGAAGACCAGACTAATAGCTGGTATCTCTTTTAGGGATGTGGATCGGTCGGCTGTCATACTGGCTTGGATGGGAGGTCTTTCTAACCCAGTAGGTTGTCTCTGCCAGCAGCCAACATGAAGTGCCGCAGATGAAAGTGTAAAGGAAGCGACTGTAAAATAATTCACCTTTCACTCTAGGTCTCAGCCTTCCTTTGTTTTGTAAATTCTTGCTATCCAAGTTTTATCAGAGTAAATGATTACAGCAAGTAAACCTCAGGCTTCTGGTGTGACGTGGTGTTAACAACAGACTCTTTCAGCTTTTGTGGTGATACAAAAAAAGTCTGTCATAAACTGCCACAAAAGAGCTGCTTGTCAACAACCAGGCTGGCGTTTGCCCGTGAAGCTGTTCAGACAATTCTGAAATAAAACATTTGCAAACAACATGTGCTGTTTGGAGATGTAGATCTCTGGAAAAAAAAAACCTCACCACCACACAAATTACACTAGGTAATCAGACCAGCACAGGTAGTTTTTCATGAGGAGACAATAAGAAAACTACAGCAAAGCAGGGCAGATTGGAAGCAGCAGTTGCTCTTTGTATAATATGCAAAGTGTACCAGTTAACCTACAGCAAAAAACACATTTGCATTTGCTTCGTCCTCTGTTGTAAAAGGAAAAGATATTATACCTGTGATTTACAGAAGTATGGTTTTATATAAATTAAAATGCGGCACTAATTTGGCAAACCTAAGCATGGTAATTTTTGCAGTAAGGAAGAAAAGGTGGAATAGACCCTACTTACAGTGCGTAAGATTTTGTGAAACCTTCTCTGCAATGCCCAATCCTTCATCATTAAGCCAGATGTGTACCTTATTGTAGCTGTTTTGATTTTTACTACCTGAGTAAATGGACATTATAGGGGAATTATATAATGCAGTTAGCAGAAGTTGATGTAGAGTGGTGGTGCAAGGGACACGCAGGAGGACTGTATGGAGACTTTTGGCACCTAATCAGCTCTTTAATCACAGACCTGAACTTCTTGCCTGGAAATGCAATGGGACCAAACTCAGCAAGAGCAGCAGCATTCCTCAGATGGGATTAGCTTGTAGGTGTGGTATGTTGAAATCTCCCTTTGCCCAGCAGAAAGAGAAGGTATTTGTTACAGACCTGTGTATTACTCGGTGGAAGGTAAAAGGAATCCTTTACTTGAGAGCTGAGAGGAATATGAAGTTTATATTCCATGAAAACTGTCTCATGAAACTGTGCATTAAATGGATTCTTAGGAATGTGCAGCCCAATAAATAAAACTAGTAACTCTACCCATACAGTAAGGAAATGAGCCAGTGACAGTGTGAAAAAATAAAGGAACGACAGGGAAGCTTCATCACGAGCATGCTGAGGGTCTTCCCCACTTTGGGCAGGAAGGAGAGTCTGTCATTTTGTCAAGCTTGCAAGTAGAAGTCATTGGCTGGAGAAACAGTAAAACTTACGCTTGATGAAATGAGAACTTAAAACCAGCATAAACAGAACCACTCAAAAATAATGAAATGAAGTTTTAAAAGGCTTTATCGCATTCCAGGTTCAGCACCAGCAGCTGAATTTACATACTGCAGAAAAGCAGCTGCAGAGGTGGAAACTAAGAGAATGCTGTTGGAGATGGGAGCGCAGAGCCAAAGGGGTCCCAGGGGAGCGATAGCAAATTCAGAGTTGCTGAATGTTTCAGGGTAATCTTGAAGACTTTGTTTCTCTCAGTCCCTTCCATGCAGAAAGAAAAGAGTTAATAAATATTGTTAGTGCCTGGGGAATTGTTCACAGGGGATCTTTTTGGAAGAATAATCTTCGTATTTGGAAGTATTTTCTCATTATGGGTAATAGGATGATGAACTGAGAAATGATCTCAGCCACTTATGATTCTAAAAGCCCCTAGCCTGAATAATCTATGCTGATTTAGAGATAATAGCATCAAAGACATAACTCATTTAGCACGATGTCCATTTACTTACTCTGAAGACTTTTACTATCCTACACCTATTTTATAGATGCTTATAAAAAGTTGATAGTGATATAAAAAGAATAACGTAATAATGAAAAAAAAAGAAAGACAAGTATGCAGTGAGAACGACTCTGTCCAGGACCGTACTACAGACATACCAAACCTGCCCCTAATGAAGTGCAATACAAATGCTAAGAGAGAGAAAAAATAGAAATCCCTCCTGATCTGCACTCATTAAAGTAAAACAAACTGACGGAGAGTGATTTTGTGTGCAAGACGCTGCAGCAGCACTTAGAAGTTGAGAGTTACACACTCGCTGTGCCAACAAGAGCGCTTGCTGCTTCTCTGCTGGGTTTCTCTTTGGTAAGGAAGTGATGATAAGCCTTGATTTCACCACTGCACCTGCTTAGACTCTACATATCTGGAGGCAGAAGACATCTTTTATCACATTTCTGTGCAAGGTCTAGAAGAACTGCATCTTTGCTGTGGGCTCTACATTCTCCTACAACACACGTGCTAGCTCACCAACAGAGGCAGCTGTCCCTAATTGCTGAGGATCACAGCCAACAGTTTCCCCCTTTTGCTTCCAAGTCCTCATGACTGTAACATCTTATTTTCAGTGAAAGTGTTTTCCCACGCATGGGACAATAAATGTCAGGCTGACCTGGAGAAAACTCTTCTCCTATGTTTCCCTTGGGTTGTCTTCTCTTCAAAAGACAATGAGCTCTTTCAAATGCCAATTAGATCATAATAAATCATCTTTCCCCCCCCCGGCTTTTTTTTTTCATGTCATAGCATGTGCTTCCATGGTTCCCATTGGATTTAGGCAGTTTTTGGATCTCCTGAGATGATCACTGCAGGGGTTACTCATAAACCGCATCATCCTGGGTGACTTGGGTTCAGGCACATGGACAATGGGGTCAACACTTGTGGCACTGCAGTAACCAGGGACAAGTGTTTGATTTATGAAAGGAGGGACATAAAGAAAGTGGACTGTGTTTAACCTTGCCTCTGCATTTTTAGGACAGAGCTGGTGATATAGTAGAGCCAATACAATGCTGGTTGCCTCTCAAAAGGGGCAGTCCTCATCCCTTCTCTCCTCCACTCCCAAATACACATTCCCAGTGGAAATACTAATTTTCGACGTCATGCTTGAAAAATGTCGGTCTCCCTTCTAACTGATTCTTTCAACGTGGATTTTTGGCATATTATTTTCTCTAACCAGCTCTTCTTCCCTATCAACACATGAGGCTTATCCTTGCAGATCAGAGGTGAGGAGCAGGCTGGCGATGCCGTGTGTGGACAAGCAGCTGTCGATCTCCCCCTCACTTAATACCTTGCGGTTTTGCAGTCTTTCACTTCATTTTTTCCTTTGCTGTTTCCTCCTGTGCTGAGGCCTCTTGCAGTCAGATTCCCGTTTGATTATGTAATAAACCCATGAATTATTAACAGTGTATAAAATATTGACATACTGTTCCCTGAGATAGAACAGCTTTAAAGTATTGATTATGAATCTAGAGAATTATAATTAGTTTCTGTGTAAGAGATAATTAAGTTATTATTGTTTCTCTTTCTTCTAATATGGTGATGGATAGAAGGTATTTATACCAAACTAGATGAAATCTTATTAAAATTAAGGCAACAGGTTTATGACCACTCAAGATAATAGGAAAATAAAGCATGATGGGTAGGGGTTTGCATTTTCAAAGAGCGCAGCTGTGAATGTCCCCTTGTGGAAAGAAAACATTTTGGATTTGCTCTGAGGAAACTCCTGGGCTCAGTGACATGATCAACTTCAGCAGAGTCAGAATCTTGTTTCAGTTTGGTTTTACCAGAAATCAAACGAACACCACTGTGCTTTGTGTACACGTGCACATTGTGAATCCAAGGGCTGACTTCAGTTGAATTTGGCTGGGGGGAATGGTCTAAAAGATATTTAGTTTCTACAGGTTTTATACACGCTTGCTGGCAAAACCACTGCAGTGTTAGTTTAGCTCTCATTAGGCGCCAGAAAATTCATGCCAGGGCTCAATTTCAAGACAGCACGACACTGATAACTAGTTTTAATGGGTTCTGCTGCTCCGAAGTGATTTGTGCATCCTTAAAGTTAAATGTTTTTGCCATGAGGCTATGCCTTATGAAAACTTCATTTTATTCAGTGGAACTTATCATACGGCCAGAACATTCCCAGGCAGAACTGGGCAGCAGGGACTCATCCTGTCTGACCGAGTGTGTCTTCAGTGCTCTGCCATGGAGCCCTTGGCTGTACTCCTTCCACAGTAAACTCGGAGGAGAGTTTTCTGCTAAGGTAGAATTCATCTGAGCAACTTTGGGTAGAAACAAATCACCGTAAGCATTTGAAGTTAGGCAAGGTGAATGCTGTCTTTGGAGTGTGGCGTTGCAGTGGAGCTAATATAAAGTGAGGTATGAGAAGCAGCGGGCTCTGCCGGAGGAGTGTCTGCCTCTTGATTGATCCCATTCTGCTCACCTGTCTGCTGCTACTCTCTCTGCCTTTTCCTCTGCTGTTTGTAAGGAAAGAACAAACGCCAATGATACGCAGAAGAACATGAATCCAAGAATCTGAAATCCAAGAACTGGATGAGAACAAATACAACAGTTCCTGGGACATATTCTCTTTACTGAGGATCTCCTGGTGCTCTTTAAATACATGTTACCTATTCCTGGGAAGTCCCCTCTCAGGCTGGAACATGGTTGGCCACTGGGAGAAAACAGGGCAGAAAGAGAATTCAAGAAGATGACTCCTCCACCCATGTGCACCCGGGGAGGATCAGTGATGCCAAAAACCTTCCTCATTAGACCATTTCTTTCTGAGACCCTCAGAGATGGTGGTTCCTCAACTTCCCCTAAATCATGAATTTCGAGAGTTATCCTTATGATTACATTTCCTAATGAATAACCTTTTACAGCCAGGAACCTGAAGCAAAGAGAACTTAAGGACAAGTTAAATTCACAGGGTGAATTAGCGCTACATGGGAGGAAGCACGGAGGATTGTATAACGTACTGGGATACCTGCCACTTGCTTGGGACAACACTTGCAAATTCAGGAACTTTTGTACATTTTCAGTTGCTTTTCATCATTTGTGGTTATGAGCTACTTGGCATTTCTATATTTCGTGTAGCACTGGTGGACCGTTCCCATCACCCATGAAGGCCTAAAGGCAGAGCCGAAGTGAATTCCTTCAAGGCACAACTTTTTTTCCAGAAAAAAGAAAGAAATGGCAGACAGCAACAGGTGCTGCCCTGACCTGGCATGGCGCTGGGTGCAGAGACTGGAACTGGAGCTTGGTTTTGCTGAACAGCAACTTTCCAGTGCCTCTCACCCCACCAGCCCTTCCAGCTCCCTCCAGCAGCTGCCTGACCTTCTCCCCTGCTGGGCTGGAGTTCTGAACCATGCTCAAAGAGCTGCTTTTAACAGTTCCTTATCTTCAAGCCTTTCCTCCTGGCACCTGGTGGGGATAAATTGCCACCTTTGACTTCTGTGATCCAGAAGGAGATTCACTGCCAAAACGATGTGAGTGACAAAGTGAGCATATCCCAACAAACTGTTCAACCACAGTGTCTGTGGACATCCCACGGTAGAAATTTAATCCAAAGAAATACTGTATTAAAGAAACCGTGGATAGAAGCCCATAAGGAGTACATTTGCATGTCTCAAGAGCTGTCTTCAACAACTCAGAAAATACATGAAGTCTGTGAGGGAACATGGTGTTAGGATTTCCACCCAGTCTGTAAGAACAGACTCTTAAATCCCACCTTCTAGGCCAAATCCACTCTAAATCTCTGAAAACTGCCTGATTATGGCAAACAAGCCTCGGATCCAGGTCGTGCTAATGCAAGAGGAGTCCGGGGGAATGGCTGAGACATGCATGCGATGAACGTCTCCCGTATTGTGGAACGAAGTTGAAAGCGCAGCTATCTGTCAGTAAAGTGGATGTGACGGTGCTCCATCAGCCGTTAATAGGCGTGTGTGGCTGCTTTCATTGTTTAACATTTGTTTGAAAGTACCTCTCTCTTTCGCTTTCGTGCGGAGATGTGAGCATCCTCGCAGAAGGCACTGGTCCTGCGCAATCACCGTCCGCCTACAAAACAGTTTAGATTGAAATGTCTCCCCACCCCTGCGAACAAAATAGGGCACCTAATTGAAAGCCACGCTACGAGTGCTGCTCCATCCCCTCCCTCCCCAGCACTGCATCTTCACCGCATCTTTTGTCAGCTCTACATCAGATGCACCTTTCTTTCTTGCTCTGAAGAAAAAACAATCCCCGCTTCCCCGCAGCGAGCATGAAAACCACTTCACAGAGCGCGAGCGCTAAATGAGAGCCGGGCTGGCTCTGTCTACTTTGGAAGGCAGGAATATTTCGAGGGACTAAACCAATCCCTCACATTTTCAGAGTGCACGGCACAGATTTGAACAACCAGCTCCCGCAGTGGTTGAAGCAAGGGAGAGGCGATGGGGTCCCCTGGGCTGAATGCCCACCGAGCCCTGGTGCGACGCTCTGCCGTGTTCGGCGCCGCGGGCAGGGGCTGGCGGCCGTCCATCCTGCGGGATCCCTCCTCCTGCTGCCACTTTGGGGAAGGCTTTTTTTCGACCTCCCCCCCCCAACTGGAAACATCCGAGCTGTTGGGAAGAAGGGTTAGAGGGGGGGAAAAAAAAAACCACAAAAAAGTGTGCAATGTGACATTTTTGGAGGACACGCTGCCTCTCGCTCCTCCGAAATGTGTTGCGTGGGCAAAGGGTGCAGCTGTGCTGGGTTGAAAACTGCCTCTCGGTGCTCTTGCCTTCGAGCCAGCGGCGTTTGCGGGCTCTCAGGACCGAGGAGGCAGGGTCTGCCGTGGCTCTGGGAGAGCAGCGGCCAAGAGAAAGAGAAATGACTGCAAAAAGCAGCTGCGTCCAGGCTTTGCCAGGGGGTGGGTGCCCTTGCTGAGGATGGGAGCGAGCTGGAAAGCCACCGATTCAGCAGAGCAGGGCTTGCCAGGCTGCCTCTTACCCAGGCGCCCTTTGCAGGTGTGCCAGCCTGGCTCCCACCCTCCCGGCCACCAGCGGAGCCAGAAGCCCTCGCCCACGGTTTGGTGCCATCTGAATCTGCATGGCCACCGATTGCGGTGCCTGGCTCGAACACGCAGCCCCAAGGAGACCCCGTTTTTAGAGTGCCTCCTTGGCTTTGCTTTCTCCGGCAACTTTTTCTTAACTGACATTCCCCGCCCCTTCTTTCGCAGCAGAGAAATGTCAAACCTCTGGCCACGTAATTAGACTGAGAAATTCCAGCTCCTCACTCCCAAGCAGGTTGAGGGTAATGAATCCATTGAAAATCAATGCCCCCTATCAGCAGCAAAATTGTTGTTGCAGGAAGAAAGTCACTCACAGCTGCTGGGTTTGATGAGTCCCTCTTTCCTGGCCGCTCACCTGCCGGGCTCAGCCTCTCACTGTGGGGGGATGATTTTATCCGAAGTGGAGGTGAGAGCACAAAGTGACGGTTCAGAAGAAGGTTACCTTGAAAAAGAGAGGGAGAACCTCCTTCTCCAAAGACAAAGAGGGAGTTTTTGATCTGATGCAGGCTTCTCCCTGGGCTGTCACAACAAGCTGCTTCTAATCGAGGTTGCCCTCGCAGAGTGCAATGTCTCTCGATAGCAAAAAGGCAGAGAGATGTGCTGCTTCAGAACAGCTGTTATGTGAACAAGTAACTACGTATCTTGCTGCATTTTTCCCAGTTTGGATACAAGTACGGTGTTTCCTGCGTCTATAGGCAGAGGACACACTTGAACAGAAACTCTACAACCCACAGTGGTGCACGATACACTTGACATCATCGTTAGGCCCCCCAGCTCTCATACTAATCACAATTGTCTATCTGGGTGATGAAGATGGGATCAGGAAACATATACATCAGTAGTATTTGCACACTGAATGAGGGGTACGCTTACTCACTTTAATTTCAGAATTGAAATTCCAGTGTGCCACTCGCACTTTGGTCCAGAAAAAAAATTGTCGCTATTGAAGAGAGGGTGGGATTTGCTACATTGGTATAAAAAAAGTTTTGGCCACACTTCTTTCTGACACATTATGGATATTAATTTCTCCCTATCTTCCCCTTCCTTTTCAAAGATACACAGATGCATTTGTCTTGATGCTGTAAAGCCAAAGCTCAGTTAATCACTGTGCCTAGCATATCATGCATTTTTGATGGACTGATTTTTATTAGATTACTCACCTTGTAGAGCTTCACCATGTCTAAATTTTTAAAAAATGCCTCCCGTACTCTTCCTTAAAGCAAAATTCAACAGCAACGGTTGCCACCTGCTTTCTACCACCCAGTCTTTTTCCTCTCTTCTTTTCAAATGCTTGACACAACTGGGCAGAGTCGACTTCCCATTTTCTCCATGTGTGACATTGCTCAGTGGCAGCTGCTAAAAGAAAAGCCCCATCATAATCAGTGTGTTTTGCCTGTAGCATAAGGCATTTCAGAAACATTGAAAAGCTGAAAGGAAATAGAAGATAAGTTGGAAATCATGAGCTGAAATGTGCACTTCCATTTTAGAGATTAAATTAGAAAAATATATTATCGTGAATTTAAAACATTATCATCAGCCAGCTTGACAGCTCATCTGGGCTCACACTGGGATGTTATTGAGGGAACTCGGGCTAACGTCCAGCCTTAGATCCTCGTATCTCTCATATTCAAAGGCTGGATCAAGCTTTGGGGCGGTGCTGCTCGGTGGGGAGCAGAAGTTTCTGCTGGAGCAATGCTGACTGCAGCACTTTGTAGACTCTTAGACCCTGTGACCGGCCAGCATTGCCATGGTGCAGCGCTGCGGACCCATCGACAGCGAGGAGGAAAAGGAAGAGGATGGTGAAAAATTTGCACAGCCGGAAAAAAGGTGATCAAATAAAACAGTTCCATGGAGAATATCACAGGCAGGTAGGGGTAAACGAGCTACCATTTCCTGGTGATCAGGAGCACTTCAGTCCCATTGCGTAGGTGACCCAGCTGCAGTTTCATGGTTTTAGATGACATTCAGACAATCCCCAAGTGACAGCATACAGGAAGAAAACTGGAGGGTATCTTAGATATCTCAGATGATGTATCCTCAGAATTAGACCAGGCATCCAACCCAAGACTCCCTGGGGAACACATGCACCCCTGAAGTGGGTTTGGACCTCTCTGATCTGTGACTTTTTTTCCTTCAGTGACCTCATGGAATGCGGGGACTCCCAAAACAGCTTTGCAGAAAAGATAATAAAATTTGGGAAACTTTCTGTGCTCCTTCATGCTAGTGGTAAAGATGCGGGGTGAATTTGTTTCTCATTGTCACTGTAGGCTATTCCACTGCTGACGCTAGACCAGGAGTTCCTCCGTGGATTATCTTTTCTGCATTTTCTCCCTTTTGACCATTTTCTCCATGTAGACAATGGAATAGGTGGATAGGCTTCTGTATGATACCAAGATCAGCCCCTCTTTTTGGTGAAGGCAGAAGAAAATGGAAGCAGAACATCTCTTTTATGAGCCAGATTAGGGAGATGTCTTCATTTCATCTTCTCTAAAATGTGGAAAAGGGCCTGGCCTTGACTGATAGGGTGTCTCACCTGTGCATAGCTGTTTCACTGGACCTTTCAAGCTGCCCAGTGTTCATGTGGGGAGCTGAAAGTCCTCAGGAAAAGTTCATTTATAGACTGATGAAACAGTCAAGTTGCAAGGCTGTGCATGGAAGGAAGACTGCTCCTTCTAAGGCAGTTGAAGCACCAGACCGAGAAGTTAGAAACATAATTAATTTACCATGGCTTAACAGGTTGCTACTGTGCACCAGGAGAAAGAGCTGGGACAACTATACTCTTTGGCTACTGTATGTGTAAGGTAAAATATGTAAATTTAAACCTCTTCATTTCTCAGAGTCTTTTCCTCCAAGTAGAGAATTAGCGTATGCAGGATATGAAAATAACTTCTAGAAGTTGAGCCAGACCAAAGAAGTGTTACCCTGGGAAGAGGCTGCTTCACAGCTTTCTTGGAATGAGACAGATGCTGTTCAAGATGGTTTAATGAAGAGACAAAAAGAGAGGAGATATCAGCAGGCTGTGCATATGGGATAGGGTTAGTTGCTGTGAGAAAAATTAAAAATAGGTAGCTTATTGTGCCAAATTTTCCTGGCTTCCATCATAAATGGTCTCAATATCTAGATAGGAAACCACTGGGAACATAATCAAACCGTAGGAGCAAAGCAGCACAAAATGTACAAACAGGATCACTGAGTAAAGGCTATATCAAAGATCTGAACCTCTGACTACTAGTGGGGACTAGGCCAGGTCCTTCCTCCTCAAGAAAAACTATGGGAAGTCCAGACAACATTCAATCGGTAGCAGAACCCACAGAAAGAAACCCCTAGGAGAAGATTTTTGAGCTTGCCAGCCCTCCAGTCAGGAGCCTGTATTGACTGGCTCCATTACTAAATGTGATGACAGACTGTTGGGGATCATGAGTTTACATCTGGAAAATATCACCGATTCTTGCCCATTTGTACTCTGTCCGGGACGCATGCTTTTGGGCACTGTTAGAATCAAGATAATGGGGGAGGTAGAGCTTAGATGAACTTTCCTCCTATGTCAGAATAAAGACACAGCTTGAATTAATATGTGCTGATCTCTACATGTCTCCATTATATGGTTGCATACATCTGTAATGATTTTGTATATAAATGAATGAAAGCCTATTTATTTCAGAATTGCATGTTGCTTGCCGTCAAGACAAGCTCGGCTGGAACCACCTACAGAGCCCAGAAACGAAGCGTTTTCTCCTATCAACTGTCTCCTAAATAAAACTAAAACAATGCCTTTGGAGGTACTGATCCAAGTTGGAGGTCTGTCATTCAAAAGAGAGAAGAAGAAAGCAAGGGATTGGCTATAGGCTTAATTTCACCAATTCTGTTTGTCTGGAGCAAGGAAGCCGGTCCCTGTGGTCCTCTCTGATGGGCTGCCGAGCGAGACAGCACGGGGAGAGTGAGCAGAGCTGGCACCAGCTCAATACTATGTACACCAAGAGTACAGCATGGTCCTTCTTGCAAGGAGCTCACACTGACTAATTACAGCTTTCATCTGATTGATTTTTTTCTTTGTCCATATCATATTTTTCCAGCAGTGCTTTTCATATTATAAAGCCCCCTAGCTCTTTGACTTTCCCATTTCAGATGAATCTTGGGCTCCATTCAAAATTATGATACAATTCCAAGGCCCTGAACGTAAGCCAGGCTCTCTCTTTCCCAAACTGGCAGGCTGCATGGGAAGCAATGAACATATTTTTCACAGTTATGCATCTTGCATCTGACTCAGGTTGTTGTTATTATGCAGTAAGTGTTTCAGTCTGAACATTAAAGAAAAGAAAAAATGTTCAGGTCCTAAGGGGGGAATAAAATCCACTAATCCAACATAGGCTTTATTTGCTTGTTGACTACCAACCAGTGTTGAGAACGGTGGGACTCCCAGAGCTTCAAACAAGATTAGAGAGTAGGAAATAGGACATTTATTTCAACTCAGATTCTTATTTAAGTCTTCATTCTAGCTATACAGCTAGGTATTTGGACATCTGGTGAAAACTCTTGGCCGTACACAAGCTCTGAAAATGTTTTTAATCTTTAAAATCAATATTGCATTTAGGAAATTTCTCACCTACCTGTATGTTTGTGACTGCTAATTCATCCATATGCCATTTCATGAGTCATTAACTACGTAGGAAAAGGCATTACTTTCTCTTTATCACTCTTGGACAACTTATACCACCCCTATATTCGTTAATGTGTAAAATACATTATTGCTATTTACTCATGTCAACTGAAAGGTTTAAAAAACTTTTTGTAAGTGATTTCCATAACTGGGACCCAAGTGCTGGTTAAAAAGTACTTGAACACACCTAACGTTATGTGAGGGTATGCTGGGCATTGGCAAGCTGCAGCATAGTCCCTCTGACCTCAAAAGCTCTGTTGTCCCACCCGTAATTGATGCTCTGAATCTCATACTGTTAAAAAACTAAGCTGAATTTTGCTTTGCTTAAGAGTTGGAAGGCTTGAAATAGAGACTTTGGAAGTCTAACAATGGGGTGGTTGCTGTAATTTCCTAAAGCTGCTGTATTTGATTTGTCTTTAACTCAGTTAAGCATCTTGGCAAACCTTTAATTTGAAATCTGTAGAGGCTGAGCATCACACCCTGCTAGACCTATCAACTGATGGAGGAATTACTAGGGGCAAAAGGTATATCTTTATGCTACTTTGGTTTTTATTTGTTTCCCCATCATTTTACTAATTATGCATTAAAATTATTAGTAACCTCAGAGACTGACAGATTTATTTGCAGTGGAGGATGCCCCTGGAAAAAGCGTGGGACTACCAGGTGGTAGGGGTTCTCCCAGCATCGACTGACTTTTGTTGTGGGAAACTTAAAAGCTGATGGTAAACAAGGAAATCAGGTTTGTGTCCCAGAGAGCTGAGAGTCTGGAAAGTATGAAGGTGTTTGGATTGCAAATAAGCAGTTATGCATACAGCATGAGGGGCGACCTGAGTTCTCCCCTGTCTCTTGAGTTCAGGTAAGAGCAGTCAGCCCCGTGTGCTGGGTGTGGAGAGTGAGGTAGGGAAGCTGCAGGGACATCCTGCACAGTCCCTTTCTGGAGGAGGTGAAGCCTGTCGTTATCCTTGTGATGCTCTGACACTGAGCGGTCCAAGCCTGGACCTCTGCAGCAGCCCGTTCCTGTCACACTGCTGCACTTCGTTCTTAATCCTGAATACACCAGGCTCCATTCAAGGTCTGGCAAGACAAAGGGAAATACCCCTTAAATTCAGAGTGCTTGCCTGCTGTGTGCACACACTGCCCAAATGAACTGGAAGGAACTTAAATAAAGAAATCCATCCATTTTTTCTTTACTTAGCTTGCTAACCTTTTCTTCATTAATCATTAAACTTGGAGCTAACTAAGTTACTACGGAAGCGAGCTAGTATTATTTATTCCCCCCAAAATAATGCTGTTTTATGCAGGTACCCATAAACTGCTGCAGTATCCAGTGATGGCACTAGCTGAGGTTTGCTTCTGCACCCTCAGGACTGCAGACCACTTACATCCCACAGCAAACTTCGCTGGCTTACCTCTCACATGGTTCATTTCATCCATCTTCCCAAAAAGGACAATTCTCTTTACAAGCAAAGCTCTTTAACAGGAGGCATGTCCCAGAGAACTGTTTGCTTCAGTTGCCCTCTGTGCTGGTACTGTTTTATTTTTAAAAAAACTTCCCAAAATAGCCTGTGGGCTAACAAAAAAAAAATATATATATACAAGTGCAGGTGAACCTTAATATACAGCATAGATATGAAATGAAATTCAATCATGCAGAAAGCACCAATGACTTATTATAGATGAATGGGGTGGGAAGTACATTTTGTCTAATCCCAAGGCACTTTAAAATAACTATTCAGCATCTTCTCACCTGAAATGTATCATCTTATTGATTTTAAGATGACTGTTGCAGATTGACTCCCTCTGCCTATTTGGCTGTCATGCTTTGGGGTCCTCAACTGCCCAGAAAATGGTGCCACTGCTATTCTAAAGATGTTTTTAGTGTAACTGGTTTAAGGTGAGCTAGAACAATGGGAACAGCCCAATAATAACGGCAGCCAGCTGGGAATAAAGAGCACACAGCTACAGCTGAGCTTTTCTGCTATGGGATGGAAAGTCTGAGTCTTTTTAAGGATTAACCAGCTACACAACCAGGAGAAAATATTTTCAATTGGAACAGGGTTTTGTCAATTTTCACGGTGCAACATGGTCAAACACGAAAGAAATGTCAGGTCACTTATTACAACGATTTATCTGCCAGCTAAATTGTTCCTCCTCAGGCCTTCTGGCAACATTCAAGACTTTCTAAGATATCTTTCTGATTGCCCCCAGATTTTCATTTATCAAGTATATAATTCTTTGCAATGAACAGGAAGCCCCATCAGGGCAACACAGCAGGGCAGAAGAAGAAAAAAAACCACAAACAAGTAAAACTCTGCAGATGTGGGAGTAAAATGAGAGCATCTCTCACTTTCAGGACTGGAATTGCATTCCAGGGCTGGTTCACTGAATCATGAACTTGGGCTGAAAGGGTTCCTCGTCTGTGCACACAGCGAGTCTGTTCGAGTGTGCATGGGGGAGGGAAGGCTGGCTGCGTGATTTCCCTGTGCGAGTTTATGTTTAATAAAATCTTCAGCCCTGACAAATTTATGCAGAGTGAGAACATTTCAACATAGCAAACTCGGATGCTATCCAAATACCTCGCTGTTCGACAAACACGGTGGACAGAGTTCAAATATATCTTGGAGACACACAGAAGTTCGAGCATTGCAGACACCTGGGGTCCCCGGTGCACGCCTGCACCGGCGTGGGAAGCTTCGGTGCAGGGCTTATTCTGTGACTGCTTGGAGTGTCCAAGTACCATAAAAACGTGGTTGAAGAGCAGGATGCAAAAGCTCGTGCTCCTTCCAGCAACCCCCTGTTGCTGAGGCACTTACTGGGGTACCCGCGGGAAAGCACTCTCAGCAAAAGGCCAGATTTCATTTTCAGTCTGAAAGGTGCACATTCACCCCAAATGCCTGCTGATCCGGAAATATCCAGAGCAGGATTTTACACTACTAAAGCTAGGTTAGGGCAAGGTCTCTGCAAAATTTGGTGTAGCTGGGATTGGAATTGATATTCCAGCCCTATTGGCCAAATACGCAAGGGGTTCAGATTTGTGACTCCAATATGCTGCAAATGCTTGGGCATAAAGACGCAAGACATGGCAGCTCGGATTTGTAAACAAATGCTGACATTACCCCAATTGTTTTTTTTAGGTATTTTTTTTTCTAATTAGGCAGAAAAAACATTCAAAGACCTTCAACATTCATTTTCCACTCAGTAAACAATTTCTGAATTTCTGGGGCGGGGGCATTACAAACTGCAGGTACATGGGCTGGAAGGAGGACACTTCTCAGCATAGCTGGTGAGGGGGGTTTCAAAGCTGAATGAAGGACTCTGCATCCAGCTACTCTGGTTTGGGATGCTTTTAGTTATTTCTTCTACTTTTATTCTAGAAGGCATTATACCGGCGGAAATCCTGAGTCCTCAACACAGGAAGAACATGGACCTGTTGGAACGGGTCCAGCAGAGGCCCACAAGGATGATCAGAGGGATGGAGCACTTCCCCTATGAGGACAGGCTGAGAGAGCTGGGGTTGTTCAGCCTGGAGAAGAG
>JAOXNO010000063.1:41569883-41624005 GCA_028565335.1 Limnodromus scolopaceus
TGATCTGTGATCTTTAAGGTCCCTTCCAACTCAAACGATTCTATGATTCTATGAAATTCACATTTCCCCACCCAGCACCAGGATGCCTTCCTCATGCTGCTGTGCTATTGCACTCATCCATTTCTGCGGCGCGCGCTCGCGATCCGCACGCAGGATCGAAAGCTCAAGCACAGATACCCCAATTCTAGCTCGCCCGATACTTCCTTTCATCTCTGCTGGAGCCGATCCAGCGCTGCCCAGCAGCTCCTGCAGCTCAGCAAAACGAGCAGAACAGCATGCCAGTAATTCTGACATAACAAGAATGACACATTAATCTCACAGCTGGCCATAACTAGCGATGGCCAAAACGCTGCGCGGGCAGAAATCAAAGGAGCGTTTTTGCGCCGTTTATAGGTCGTGCCGTTCAAGGGAACCCAATGTACCAGTCCCCCCAAAGGGGACCGGTGGTTTTGAACACAATGTGGTTCATGTGATGCAGAGAGGAGAAAAAAAAACAACAGAGCGTTTCTTTAGTCTAAATTGTAGCTTTGGTTTTCGAAAATTAAACACAGCAGGTTAGAGGGCCCAACACATTTTTAGAAAGATACAAAAGTGTGGTAATCTTTCTCAAAAAAAAAGAAAATAGCGTGTGGTAACACTAACACTGCCAGCACTACATCTAATGTGGAACAACAGGGGCTCTGCTAAGCAGGCATCACTTCACCTTAAGTATTAAGCTAATTCCCCCGTACCGTCAGGAGACAGCTTTCCTGTCAATCACGTCTGGGTGCATGACAGCTTATGGCTTAACTGCTCCTATCTTGTATCATTTAACCAGATAGTATCTGTTTTGACATTCATGACTGAGATACTTGGCTTGTAATTGGGAATGAGTACAACAGAGCAGAACAGAGTGATTTCCTTTCCCAAGGATGGTTGTTAGGGTGATGTGACACTCGGGTGCTTAACTCGCTGCACGACAGAAACCCTCCTAGTAATGCTGCAGAACAGGGCAAGTAGAGACTTAGGAGTGACTGTAAACTCCTTGGAAAAAAGGGACATGCCCTAGAGGTACACAAGGCAGGTGATGCTGGGTGGGTGCCAGCGGCCTCATCCATACTCGCGTGATGGGCTCCGCATCAGCAGCATCCAGAAATTTACACAAAGCTGGGGAACACATGGGTGCTGTGGGGCAGGCGAGGTCCCCCACTGCAGAGATAAAGCCCTAAGCATCAGCACACCGTGGGTCTGAGCTGCATCCTCTGCTTGCACAGTATGCTGTTTTGGGTTTTGGTGTGTGTGGGTTTTTTATTTATATTTATTTATAATATTTTAGGACAATTTCTGGATTATGAAAGTATGTTGCCTCCTGCCTTGGTTGTTATATGACCTCCATTTACTTAATGGAGGGTAACGTGCAGACACCATGATGAAATCGGCCACAGTGGTTTCTGCTTTCATCTGAAGGGGAGAAGTGGCTGGTGTCTGAACAAGGTGAGCCAAAACTGCCCTATTTCACACCAAACAGACCTCTGGCTTTTTCCGTAATTTAAATAAACCAACACAAAAACCTGATGCTGAGTATTTGATTGTCACT
The DNA here is from genome assembly GCA_028565335.1 of Limnodromus scolopaceus. Lineage (NCBI taxonomy): Eukaryota > Metazoa > Chordata > Aves > Charadriiformes > Scolopacidae > Limnodromus > Limnodromus scolopaceus. The sequence continues at coordinate 41,571,460 of JAOXNO010000063.1, forward strand.
TACATCAGAATGAAGATGGAGAGAGGATTTTACACTCGCGTGTCAGAACACCACTGTTATTCTTCCTGAATATGTATGATATAAGAAAACCGACAAAGCTATTGACAGCACAAAGCAGGAAGAATTATGAGACCAGAGGAGGAGATCGAGTTCCTTGTGCTGTTTGATGTAACCATTACTGTCAGGTGAGCATCCTAATTAATGCAGGTATCTCATTCTAATTGCATGGATCAGGCCGCTTTGTCTTTTCAATAATCTATAGAGCTGTACCTGGCATTAATCTTATTAATGGAACTATTACACTGCCTACAAATTAATTTCCAGCGTGAGATTATCTACTGGATGTGCTTGTGTGCAGAGGGATTTCTTTCCGCTGAACTGTAAGAATAGGAATCCCCCCAAAGTTCTCTAGATTTGAAGATTTACACTTTCAAAGAAGACCCCTGATGTTGAGGCTTTTTAATATAGATTTTGAATGTCCAGGCACAGGAATTTTAGTCTTTCATTTCTGCTCTTTGGAACAGTGCTGCCGCTCGGATCACACAGTGCCATGTTGGGAGCAATCCTGTTGATTACAGTGTGATTATTTCAGATTAAATGAAATAGTGCTGCTCACTGGAAAGATCTTGTGGCTTGGTGTCTCTGCGAAGGGGAGAGCAGCCTGTGAGACCATTCATTGAAGCCAAAACAGGGGGTTGTTTTTTAGTCCAAGAAGAGCGAGTCCAAATGGGAGTGAAAATTTAGGCTTCAACCCTGATTTAGTCACCTCCATGAACGGGCTGCACTGTCGGTCTCCATGAAGTCCCCAGCTGTCAAAATTGTTGCCCTTGGTGAGGTTTCCTCCCTTCTCAAAAGAAGATTCTTGCAGTGTAAGTTATAAGTGACTCTACCAAGGTGCCAGGAAGCAGAAGGAGAAGCAGCTCTGGAGTTGAATGTCACAGCCAGGAAGAAATGAACACATGAAAATTAAATGAAGAATGTGAAGGAGAACTCAGTAAGATGACTGATGGTGCTTCCTTAGCCTGTTTGGATGTATGCAGCCAGTTTATCTTCTTTTAAAAAAACAAACAAAAAAGAGAAAATTGAGTTCTACTATGCATTTATTATTGAAAAAGAAAAAAAACCTAGCAGCTGTCAAGTCCATTCTTGTATTTTTTTCCAATGTGTTTAGATAGGCCACATCTTTTTTCAGGATTTATTAAAAATTTTCTATGTGAATGTCATGTGGAAGAAAATGATTGTTCTGGAGGTGATTACGCTTCAGATGCTTGTTTTCTCTGTAGATACATGGGTGTTGTGCACACCTGGTTGCCCCGTGTTCCCAGAGCAGTGAAGCAGCCCAGGCAACCGCAAGGTTTTCACCTCCATCTCCCCACTGCCTGGAAATAAAGACTGCAATGGGCTGTCCTTCATGTAACTTGGGGGGTTAAGTTTAAGAAGCCCCTTTTCTTATAAATTCTGTACTCACAAGCCTGTGAGATGGATAACAAAGCAGGTGTCAGGACATAAACTCACTCAGAGGCTTAGCTTAGCTTTGCTGACAGCAATGGTCTTGGCTGGGATGCGCAAGGGCACACAGCTACAGCGCTGCCACAACCCGAGTGTTCACCCATAAACCAAATAATAATCCATCCTCCGCTCTCTGGAGGTAGTCTGCCCAGTGAATGGGAGGCCCCTCTCACCCAGGAGAGAGAAATAAAGTAAAACCCAACAGCTGAAAGAAAATCCCTTGTCTAAACCCACCATTTCCAGAGTGCTAGACCTTAATACAGGCAGTTGTATTTTTTCTGCCTTGCATTGATGGGGCGTGAAAGTTAAACACCTAATCATTTAGATTTCTATTAGAAACACAAGCAAAAATTGAAGTGACAATAATATAATAGTACTGTATTTCAGCCACCGTTGCCACCGATGTCTGAAGCTTGGAGCTGTCAGGAAGTCTAATAGAATGAAATTGAAGTGACAAAAAGAAACAATTCCTTGTTAAAGCTTTAATTTCTGTACATCTCCGTGGCTGTAGCTGCTGTATATCCAAAGAAGCGGAGATGGGAAACACACCATCCTGGCCACGCTGGGACCCTTGTGCTCGGGGCGACTCACGCCTCTGCTTGAGCAGAAGATGTGGAGCCTGGCTGCTGTACAACCCTCCGAGCAAACCCATACGTCTCCGTGCCACGAAGCGGAGGTGGACACAACCTGAGTAAGTGAAGGCACTTAATTTCAGCCTGAAAGTCGCTGTGCGTTTAAGACACGTATTGATTTCCGTACTGTGCCGGTACTTTATGAGTGATTTCTTATGTAAGTGTCAGGTGAGAGACATGAATGGAGACCTAATTAAAGTGTATACAAAGTACACGCAGTAAATCTCTTTGGCAATGTCAGCCTGCTTTAGAGCAGCCCAGGAGAGCAAACAAGATGGCATAAATGAAAGATAAAGAAATACTAATAGTCTGCGACGTTCCCAGAACAACAGATTAGCTTGTGAGACGCTAATGCAAAGTGGCTAGGGATACTGAAGGAGAAAAAGTGCTATTCCTGGGACACACTCCACAGCCCTAAAACACAAAACAATGGGAATATTGCTCTTAACTTAAATAACAGCCCTGAGTTTCTCCCCTGTGTCGCAGTCATTATTCTATCACTGTTTTAAATTATTGCTGTCCCTCCATCTGTGATCCATCCCAGCAGATTTTTATACCCACAAGAATATCGCAGAGACAAAGAGAGTGCAGCAAATACTAGGGAAGTGAAAAAATAATTACTATTTTGGTATTAGAGATCTGTCAGTATTAGGACAATGATCTATTGTTTGTTTTATGACAGTCCCCAGCAAAGCTGGTGCTATCAACCTTCAAGGAGGAGTGGACCCTGCTCACAATGAGCTGGGCAAGACACCAGGATCCTCACATTCAGCTTTTGGATGGGTTGAAAGGCTCACGGCTACAATGAATTAACAGTTTTGTGGCAACATTTTCAAAAGCAAAATGATTTTGGATGCGTCTATCAGGGTGGATGAAAACAGATGCAAGTTTTCTCTGCCTTCAGTCCCAGCTAGTTGGAAATTCTGGTCTGGAAGTTATACACAGCTGCTTTCTGCTTTTGGGAAACACCACGGCCAAGGTAATAAATACTGCTGGAAATAAATACCACGGTATATTGGCTTGGGCATAGCACTGCACTAACTTATCTCTACAGCTTTTTGGAATGGAGCCGGCTTGTGTTTCTGCACAAAGGAGCTAAGGTCCAGGTCAAGGTATTAAACACCCGATCCCCCAGAATGACTACCCAGAGCTGAATTCCAGCAGGTTTCCTTAGCTCCCCTTGAAGGTGTGACTTGAGAATTTTTCAAGATGTTAGCACTGCTCTCTTATAAAAGACTGGTCCAGAATCTATACTGTAGTCTCTCTAAACTCCCGCAGTGGTCCTTGGACAAGGAGAAAGCTATTCCCTACCTTTTATCTTGGCTGTGTGGCCTGGGACCTATTTAAATTTTACTCATCCATTCTCTTCATTAAGCCTGCACTGGGGTGAACGTCTTCTCTTTTAACCTCTGGGTTTCCTTACATTGTGTCCGTGCCCCTCCTGGATAATGTGATGGAGCGGTGTACGCTAAGAAAATCTGCTCATTTGTAAAGCCAGTCATTAATAAGAAGCAAGATGGCTTTACCACAGGGATGCCAGCATTACTTGGCTGACAATGTCCCTTACGATCCTGGAGAGATTTTAATGGATTGAACAGGTTGATGTTGTCACTTTCAATTTGCTGAACCATCTGACAGTGTTCCCAACAATTAGCATGTACAAAATATGGAAATATGTTACCTTTTACATTAAAAACAGAATATGTGAAGCTGCCTGGTCTCTGGAGTTGTATAACAACTTGTTATTCTGAAGTGCTTGCTTTGACTTTAAATAGATTTCAGTACAGCAGAGTCACCCTAACCTTGGGATAAATTTAGCTGTCGCCTGAGTCAGTAGAGGGGTTTGGGATCATTAAAAGCTGATCAGGAATTAGCACGTGCCTCCTGCGGTTGGGGCTGTGGGATGCGATGGTTGAGCTTGTGCAGCCCGGTGGTGGGCAGCGCTGGCAGACGTGAGGGGACAGGGGGCATGGAGGGATCACCGCCGAAACCCCCGTGCATGGTGCCCATTGCTTCACCTCCTCCACCTCTGCGCCTCCCACCCCACTGGTAAACAGCAAAGCGTGGGAGGGAGCAAAGTGACTCACCCAAGGTCACGCAGAGGGATGGACTCAAGCTCTGGTCACCTTGGCCCCTGGCTCCTGAGCTGTAGCTGAAAGAGAAAAGGGAAACCAGGGCAAATTAACACTCATGAATCAGGACATGCTGCAAGAGAGGTCATTCATTCTGGCTTGCTGGGATAAAAAGGTTGCTTTTGTTTCTGGAGTGGACATGAGACCATGAAATGCAGCTGTCAGCTAAGAAGAGACTGAAAGGAACATCTAATGTCAAAAACCTGAAGGCAACAGACATATATTTTTTAATGCAATGGCAGCTGCAGTCATTTTAGACCCTCCACATCTTATATTAAAAAGAAATACATCTTCTGGCTCCTGACAGTGGGGCTGTTGCTTGCACTGCCTGTGACATGGGGTGACCTTCTCTGAGAGAGGGGCGAGTTGAGGAGGCATCTGAGCTCTCTGACAAGCTGAGGGTTTCACGTTGAATTTCTAGTGGAAAGGGGCAGGAGGACGAACTTACGAGAGGCAGAGTTCAGTCCCAGGTTTTTTTCTTCCTGACCCTCAGCCGTGTGTTGGGGTGCAGCTGTGATTCCGGGCACATCCTCTCCTCTCCTTCCACCCTGCTTTTTTCTTTGCAACACCAGCTGAGAAGGAGAAGGGATTTGGGGAGTAACAAGAGATTCATTCAGAGTGCCTGTGGCTTTTGCGGCAACTGAAGGCAGAAATCGTCCTTTAAATAAAGCAGCCAGGCCAGACTGGGTGACATGTCCCCATCTAGGACAAGGGCAGGAGTAAGGCCTTCTCTTGCAAACCCCTGTCAGCAGGGAAGTGACCCCTATTTTTCACTGTATAGCAACAGATGATGAATAACGGCTCAGGTTGCTGCCTGTGGTGAGACAGGTCCTGTAACCTGGGAGGTGGAAGCTGTGCTTTGCAGGCTGTGTCCATCTCGGTGCTGAGAGCAGCACTCAGAAACCACCAGCCAAATACTTCTTCCCCTGGCCGTGCCCTGCCACCCTGGCTTGCAACCAGGAGAGGGGGACAGAAAGGGCAGAGGGGAGCCCCAGAACTGGTACCTGACCTCCATGGGCGGATTCAGCGATGCTCTGGTGGCTGCAGCTTTCCATGCTTCAGATTTCTGTATTTTTAACCTCCGGGGACTCCTCCAGGACTTTGGTACAACCACCCGTCGCTTGTAGGAAAAGACAAGCACAGTCAGAAGGGCTGCATTGTGGTGGCCAAACATTTGAGCCTTCGAGCATCAGCCTCGTGTGCATTTAGGAAATAAAAGTCTCCTCCTCAAGCATCCAAACCCCGAGCCAGAAGTGTAGGAAGCTTTTTGTTTCTTTGCAGGCTTTCGTGCTGCTTTTCCTAGAGACAGTTTTGAGAAAGACTGTCAGAATATCTTCAACAAAATACTAAAGAAACACACTGGGAACTGTGAAAGCTCAGATTTGAATATAAATATGAACTGACAAGCTGCTTCGTGTGGTATCATTAAACTTCACAGTTAGACTTTTTTTGAAAACCGAATTATCATGTAAAAATATGCCTGTAATGTTAAACTTGAGATGAAAACTGCTTATTTTTGTGTTTGGTGTAATAACTAGTAGAAGGAAAAGTTTCTGTTATTTAATGTTTAATAGGGTTTTGATTTATTTTTACATTTATAGCAGCTTAATTATGAATAATATTAATGATGCTTCAAACACATGGGGGTTATAAAATTGGGGAAAATCAGGATGATTTTAAGATTATTTTATACTCTGAGGTTTAAAACAGAAGCTGAAGGCACCCTCTAACGTCGCTGTCAGCCAGGAGGAGCTGAGATTGCGTTAGGGCATCCCGAGCAAGAGGGAACAGCCCGTATCCACGCCAGCTCCTGCTGATGCCCAAATATATGCACATTTGAAATAAGAAAAGAGACTTTGGGAGTTTTCCCGGGCAGGGCGATGTCAGAGGGACCTCGGTGACCGCTGGATGTCACTGTTAAGTCACACAAAGGCAGCCCCGAGCAGTGCCCCTGTGCCCGGGCTCTCTGCGCCCCTCGCCCCGGGGCTCTGCAGCAGCAAGGACTGCGGCTGGCCTGGGGACAAGAAAACTGCTCTTTTTCTTTGTTGTTTTCTCATTACTTCTAAGAGTGATGCGAAGTTCAAAGTGCTGAGGCAAAGCCATTCAAAGGCAGGGTGAAATTTAGGACAGCAGGGAAACAAAGCGAGATTTGGCTTTATCCTTTATTTCAAACAAATCTCTGTACCCAAATCACCGTAGCAGAGCAGTGCCTAGGATGCGAATTTGTTTGGATATACAAGGTGTGGGGATTTGGAGGTGACTTGGTTTTGCTGCTATTTATGCCACAGGAGTGAAAAAGAAAAGCGCTGTAATTCATTGGCACAAACAAACGGGCTTAATACTAAATCAGAGCATTGAATCCTGCTGTGACCTGGGTCTAGTCCTCAGGACTTTTCTTCCCCGGTGCATGGATATGTGGATTAGTTCCTTCCATATCTTAAACACACACTCAATATTACGCAGATGTTTAGGTAATGCTCTCCTAAAGGAGGGTAGAAATGCCTTTCTCCAGGTGTCTCCTATTTCTGTTCATCCACAGCTTTGACAATGTCTGGTTTTTGTGCAAACTTTGAACCGAGTGCACTTCTCTGTAGTTTTAATGCCAAGGCCATGGAAAATGGGCTCATATTATCAAAGCCTCACACCAGAGCAGGCCTGCTTGTCTGGCCATTTTTACTAGAAAGTGGCCTGTTTTTTTCTTAATACGCCATCACAAAAATTTCCTTTGAAAGAAGGCCTGTTCTTGAATTCACAATGGGCTGTGACAAACTGTGAATTTCAAACAGGTCCACATTTTGTTGCAAAAATTTCTTGCCTTTTTTCACATGAGCAAGTCGGCGTAGATGTTTGCCCCAGCCCCATTATACGCCCCCGTTGGTGCTGTGGCTCTGGTTCCTGTGCTGTTCCCACCAATGCTGACCCAGGGCAATGGCTTTGCTGCCATATAACCGAGTTCAGCCTCCAGCCCATCACATCTTGCTTTAAAAATCCCCTGCCTGGTAACCCCTTGATGGCTGAGGACTGGTGTGTGATTACCTCCTTCTGGTTGTCCATTGAGGTCGATCACTAACGCCTTTTAATGTCTTCCTCTTGGTTAATGCCCCATGAGGATATTCAGAGGGAATGTAGAGCTGTAAGGGCTGGGATCGGAGCCACTGAAAGGACAGGGGTTTCTCTTAACTTTGTATAGCATTTTTGTGACAGCTCTCTCGTTGTATACCAGTCAGTACAAGGGTGTAATGACTTGCTGTGGACCACAGGTACCACCTCAGAACAAACATACAGTAATTTAATCCTTTTGGGACCAGACTCATAATTGCTCAATCTTTTATGATGGACAAGGTCATGGTTTCTTTTTCTTTTTTTCCCCCTAACACCAGTTTCCCATGACCTTGGCTGTGTCATGGAATGGAGAAGGTACCAAGCACTCATCCCAGCACAATAGCTTTGCAGAGGCTGCAGAAACCCTTGTAAAACAGCCTGTTCCTCCCAAAGCATAAGGTGTTGATAAGATAAACCTTTTCTTGGGACTTACTTACCCTTTCCTTTGAACTGTGAGTCCAAATTTGCTTCACTTATTCCCTTCGTTTCATGGATCCCAAATCAAAATTCTCACTTTTGTCTATTTGCTTTGATTGGTGTCAGCTGTAATAAAACATCACTGTGCTTCAACCTAAGGAGAACTTAGCAAGGTGTTTGAGGCTAACCAAAGTGTTTCATTCTCCCCAATGGCTGTCAGCTGAAGTAATGACAAAATAGATCTCCAGAAAGGAGGAAGCACTCTCAAGCCCTGAAATATGTTTTGAGTGTATGTAGAAAAACACAAGGTATGAGGAGGGCTTAGATAGCAGCTCATCTTGCTGTCATCTCACCAATTTCTTTTATCACAAGCCTCCTTCCCAGTGCCCTGGTTCTGCTCCTCTGGTCGTTTCAGCCTTCTCCTTCTCCCTCTGATCTCTGTCTGACGTTGCCATGAATGGTTCAGTCCATCATGCCGAGGAAAAAAATAATATCATCTTGTGCTCTTCAGGCACTGAAAGCAGCGGAGTTACTAATGTACTGAGAAATGTCTCATTTTACATGTAGGATACAAGTATCTGATCCGATGTGTTTTCCAGATTTGTTTGAGAAACTGGGGAGACATCAGCTGCAGTAATTGTTTCTGACTTCATCTGAATTTCATGCCATTAACCCGAACTGAATGTGTGATGAACTGGGGAGTGAGCTGAGTTAATTGCACTGGCTGGCCTCCCTTGAAAACCTGGGTGAGGTGGGAAAGCAGGGTGGTTTGCTTGGGAGACATCAGGCAGGGAGCAGGCAAAGCCCCGTGCTCCGTGGGGTCAGAGTGGGCAGTCACACCAGGAGAGCCAAGTGGAAGGAGCAGTTTCATGGTAAAAGAGCAGGCAACATGGTAAGCAAGGATGTCAAAGCTTCCCAACAGATGAAGAGGAGATTGAGAACAGAAATTGCACTGTGTTTGTAAATAACTGAAAGCTGCACCGTGATGAGAAAGAAGACAGAGGTGGTTGTGGTCACTAGCAGGAGATATTCAAGGGGAAGTCCAGGTACCCCCATACAGAGAAAATAAAGGAAGAACAGAAAAGCACCATTAATGGGAACCAGGCAGAGAACAAAAGACATCCAGAATAGCCCAGTGATGGTAAAACATAAGCGAATCAAACTGAGAAAAGGCAGAAACACAAGAGTGGGAGAGATCAGAGCAATCCAGCAGTCCAGCTTGCCACGACTGCAGGTGATTGTGAGCTCAGTGTTCAATTCAGAGGAGTCCATGCAACGTATACCCTGTACCTCCAGCTGAGAGTTCCTCCTTACCATATAACAAATGCAAACTTGCAGTGAAAGATGAAAAGACACAACTGTAAAGTGCCACAGACAGGGCAGGAAAGATCACTTGTCTGGATGCTAAGACCGTGCAACATCAGAAAGAGAATGCACAGTTTTCTTAAGGAGTAGACAAGAAAATAAACCAGAACAAAATCCTGCCACCCTGGTCTGAAGGACATCTTTCCTCTTGGCTCCAAATCTAGCACTCAGCTTTCTCCTGAGTGCCCAAATACACACCAACTGGGGACCAGCTCACCCGTCACCTGTATTGGGTGCAAACACTAAGAAAGATAAAGATATTTTTCAAGGGAGGATTTCGCAGACTGGCATAATTCAAAGTAAAGGGGCTACACAGCTGGCTCTGGGGTGCCAAGATGAAAGTTGAGGAGAGTGTTAGAAGCATTCAGCATGGGAACAACATAGTGAAAGACAACCTAATAGTAGTAATTTTTATGAAGAGAGCAGATTAACAATGGAGAGGAAATCAGATGCAGGAGTCTGCATAGATAGAGACTATTCAGAGGTCATGCTGCTGCTGTAAAGGTTTGGGGAGGGACTTGCTGCCAGGTGGGTTTGTGTGTATTGCCCCTGGGGAGCGGGGAGAAAAGCTGTGGATCCTTTAAGCACTCAAATGCTTTCAACCATACAATGTTTGGATTAGGATCCACTTGAAGGTGCAGAGTGCACACTTGCTGAGTTTAAAACCGGCAGAGATTTGCTGGTGCTTATTATAAGGTGAGAAGGAGAGAGGGAATGTCCTTATTGCTCAATCAGTTGCGCACAGGTAGAAGAAAAGAGGAGATTCTGAATGGGGAAATGAAAATTATTATTATCTGGACAAAGCCATTCCTCCCAAAATGATAGTAATGGGCATAAGATACGGAGGGCTGCCAGCAGGAGGAAAACAGACCATGATTTTGCATTAGGAGGTGGCAGGGGGGGCAAGTGGGGGCAGCAACTGGAAAATGTGACACCCTGGGGTCGGGTGTTAAGGATCCCTCCTGGCACGATGCTGCTCCTCCCGCGAGGCTCCCGGCACTTGGTCCTGCTCGTTAGCAGCACAGGGACTGCAGGGAGCTCCCAGCAGAGCTGCTGCACTGCACTGATTAGGGGGCAGGAGAGATTGATTTATGATGAATGAATAAATAGGTAAGATTAAAGCGTGGCTAAATGGCAAGGAAGGGGGAAGAGTCTAGAAGTATTTGAAGGGTGTTAACAGAGAGAAGGGATAAATTAAGGTGGAACAAGGGTTTTTAGCTATAAGCAACATGATGAAATTTAAAGGCAATACTCAGATTTTATGCACGTGGGCTTACCTGAATAAGGGGGCAGCCCAGAAGAGCTACTCCTCACTTGCTTCCCAGAGGATAACTTGTGCTGCACAAAGACTGCTTTGAGCAGTCTGGATGTGATGCTAGCCCTGTGAAATAAGAGGCATTTCTACAGAACTGACAGTGCCCTTCACACTCACTTCAGCTTATTCCTCACTAGCCTCCCCGTGTAGACAACAAGTATTTGTCAATGTAACTTTCTTTTTGTAGTAGTGAGATTTAAGCCTGTGAAATAATCTCCTCATTGGATATGCAGAAGGAGTTGCAATACTTGGCAGATGTGAAAACAAATCAGATGACAGAGAAGGGGATTTAAGCAAGAGATCCTAAAGAATGTTGGCTCCTGGGGTGGCAGCCCCATATTTACCACCCTGCAGCACACGATCCCCCAAAGCAACCTCGTGCCCGCACACGTGTGGGCACTGCCTACACAACTGCCCACCAGGCTGGGCAGCTGCCCCCAGAGAAGTTCGTGGCATTTCCCCCAGCATTCTTCCACCCTGGTGAGATCTTCCCGTGAGAGGACTTTTACACATTTACAGGAGTCGCAGAGAACAATCTTGTTACGAATACACGGACTTAACTCCAACTCATCCATCTTAATAGGACTTATATCATTTTCCTTGATGGTTCTGATTTTCTATCCCATTAATAATAAAAAAGCTTCTCTGCTTATATATAATGCAATTCAACACTAAGTCTCAAAGGAGGATCAAGATCACTTTGGCATTCCATCAATTTGATACTGATGCCTCTACAGTTAAATAACTCGAGTGCGAGAACAGTGAAAGGGACCAGAGATTCATCCTGGCACACACAGCTTTGAACCTCAACTTCTCTGAAGACAACAGGAATCTTCCGACCGGTGACGGTAGACTTTGCATCACCTCCTGAAGAGCGTATCAGGGAGATTAAAGCCTCTGTTTTCACCTGGCGTGAATCAATTTGCCACACTGACTTTGGTGGAGCGAGGCAGATCTCGACTGCCTGAGAATTGGGCCCAGGAGATACCACGTGAAGGGTCTGCGATCATTTTTCTGATGCACACGTTTCAAATTGGTGTCTGGAAAAGGGCTTGTTAGTCAGTGTTTGCCGAACAGAATACTTCATGACAGCACTAATTAAAATAAATGAAACTTGACTTTTCGAGATGACTTTTTTTTATAGCAAAGTACAGTAGTTTGGAAACATCTTTAATTTAATTGCAAAATACTTTCTCCGGTTATTTACTTAAAATTGTCTCCCATTGCAGAGCTGCACCAGTATTTCTGGATGCACACTCTTGATTTCGACATTTTACATTACATTATCAAGTTAATCTACCCAAATCGTTAACCCCCAGCAGGAAAGATTTTTAATTATGTAGATTCACCAAGTGTTTTTCAAGAACTGTTTTATTTCTATGAGTTCAACCATAACGTGCTGTGGGGAGAGGGAGGGCGCCGTCCAACACTTGATTTCATTGAACCAGCATCTTGTAAGAGTCCTCTGAACACGCAGCAAGTTTCAGCAAATATATCTTACCCACAACAGAAAACGGCTGATGTCCTGGAGAATCTCTGACCTCCTGGAAAGGAGTACAGGTGGGTGCTTCAGCCAGTAGGAGGGTAATTTAGACTAAACTGAGCCTGTTTTTTCCCTCTAACATAAGCCAGTTTTATTTTGGTGTATCTCAGTTCTGATTTACATCTCAGGATGTGGTATCTGAATCAGGCTGGAGCTAACAAAAAAGTGGTCACAAGCTTAAAGCCATGGTTAGTCCTGCTTTTTCATAGGTTAGAAACCACATCAAAATTGAAAAAAACATCAAATCCCATTTCTTATCGTGATGGAGAAACCAAAGCTTTGGGAAGAGGATGGAGGAAGGACACTGTATTAGCTTTTAATAATTAGCACATTAATAAGTGTTGGTTTGAGTCCTTACCCCACACCTTACCTCTCTCTTACGGCCCCCCATGGTGGGCACGGCAGAGTGGGGAGCCTTGCTTGGGGTGCCAATAGGGACTCAGCTGCTCTCTCCGGGCTTGTGATGATGCTGGGAAAGACTTCTCACTGGGGGACAAAAACATTGGTATCATAAGTGCTGGAAAAATCAGTGAGTCACAACTGGCAGAACTCCATAAAATTGTGCTGATTTACTCATCCGAATCACTATCAAAAGCTGAGCAGTAGTTGAGAGGAAAGGATTGCACAGAAGTGTGGTGTTGTCTCTATTAATGTCATTGGTGGGGTCAGGAGCAAGGATTCATGCCATCAAATGTACTGCATATACAGGATGATAAATGATGACAATAAACCTACAGGAAGGGAAACATTTGAAGTGTCAGGGTTCATCCTCCAAAAAAGACGATACCAAATTCTTCTGACTTGTGCAGCCAAGCCCCAAACACAAAACAGAAATGAAGTGCTTCAGAAAGCTGAGTGCATTTTAATTGAATCTGGGAGAAGTGTCCTGTTCCTGGAGACTCGCAATGATGAAGATATCAAAGCACAACTGGGAGAAGTGAAGCATTTTGTGGGTAACTGACTTTACAACTTTGAGAGTGCCAGAGTACAGAAGTGATTCCCTCCATGGGATATCATTATGTGGAAGTCCCAAAAATGTATTGGCAGGTGTCTTAGTATTTAATCCAGTATAATGTATCACCGAAGTTTATGCAAACACTCCTCTAGTTTTCTTGTACCTGCCTCACTGTGTCTCTCCCCCTTCTGTCCTTGCAGAGAGGTGCTCCGTGGGAAGGCAGATGGGGAGGGACTAAACAACTGATAGTTCAGACCCGAATGAACAAGTCTGACTTTTTTTGCGGGTACCTATGGCCAGTATGGTACAGTATAGATCACAGGTTATGTCTCTGAATGCAGTGAGTCAGTGCAAAACCAACCATTAGGCACTTACCCTCTGGAAAAGCTCGCATGGTCTATATTCTGGAGTGTTCCAGATCCATAAAAGCCCAAGTTTATAAAAAATTTATTGAAGAACTGCAGCTCAGTTGCCACATATTTCTTCATTGAAGTACTGGGTGCAGTCAACAGTGGGAACCATGTAGTAGTTTTACTGGTGTTTGGAAGCTTTCTTCATGGCTACTTTTATCAAAGAAAGTTCATTTCAAGTTTTATTTTCTTTATTCTTGTACCTGAAGCCTATGAAATCTTTAATCTGTCAGCCTGTGTGATGTTTCACCCAGTGTTTCACATTGCTGTATCAAAGTTAGTAACAGCATCTCTATCTACTGCTACAGACATCATTATTTATTTGCCCTGTGCTGCACTCAGAAGTCCCAGGTGCAATCAGAGTTATCATCGAGTCTGTACCTAATTTAAACGTCAGTCTAATATCAGACTGTATTGCCAGTATAAATATGTGATCTCTGATCATGGGAATGGACTTGCAACCAGCAGCCCTTCAATACATTTCTTTCTTGGTTCACATCTTTCTCTCACATTTCAAATTGACCAGGATCTTACCAAAGACAAATTTGACACCACCAAGAAGAAACACGCTGTCTCCATCCTCTTCACTTTTGTTACCTGCCTTTTGCTGTCCCCAGAGCTGTGAATGCTGGCTACTGCCAGCAGACACGTGGCTATTGAACGCAGGAATGAAGAAGGGAGAGAGGACAACAAAACACAGCTACTTCATTGTGGGACCCGCCAGGTGCAATGGCCGAGGACATGTTGTCTCTGTTGGGTTGTGGCAGAGATGTGCTGAAGCATCCATGAACTTTCCGGCTGGGAGATCTCTGGAGACAGTATAGTCTAGCCATGGCAATATCTCATTGCATGTCTGCATATGGGAAGACAACATCTAATTTAGAGAACACAAAAAAATGCAATGTCTGTGGTGTTACGAGGTAACTATGCCAGATAGTTTGGCCTGACCCTCCTGAGGGCCTTTAGGGAGATCGGTGGATGCTTTCAGGAGCCACTGGGTGTCTGAGCTTTACAACAGGGTCAGCAGGAATGGAGAGAGATCAAGGCCTCGAGAAATGAGTGGTTGCTTGGATGTACTTTGTGTATTGCTTGACATAAATGAGGTGAAGAGTGTGTATCTAATGGCAAAAAAAAAAAAGAAAAAAGGCAAAAAAGCTTGAACCCATTATCCTTTTGAACTGGCATAAATCAGGAATAGCTTGGAAATCAACAGCCCAAATCTTCAGCTATTACCAATCTTCCTGGGGTTTAAATGAAGTTGAAAGAGCTAGTTTACAGGAGCTGAGGATACGGCCTGATGGAATTACACAAGCATGAATATACTGTAAGCCAAAAGAGAATTAGATCCATTATTTTTAAAAAAGCGAGCCTTGATTAAGGATGTTCAGTATAGGTTTAGAAAAAAGAGCACTGTCACGCCTCACTACCTTCGCTGTTCTGTTGAAACATGACTACCAGGGAGATACTACACTGCACTGGGATTTTCTAAAAAACCAATCAAGGAAGCGTGGTCTCGGGGAGTGGGGGGAACAGCACTTTTGTCAGTGCTAATTGCAGGCGTTAATGGGAGCCCTAGCACAGCTAACTGCCTGGTACTCTGTGGAAGTTGGATGCACAAGTGCACTCCACTTTATGGGTGCAGGCGTACAGAGATAATTTCACTTGCAGAACGGAGAGGCAGGATCTGAGCTCGAGAGGAGATACGCTGATCACTCCCAACATCATCAGTCAGAGGTTCAAAGCTGCAATGGACGGGGGGGGGTTTCGAAAGACATTTCTTAAGATTGAAACATAATTAATGTGGATGCTTTCGATGCTTGGTTCTAACATTTGTGAAAGACAGAGCAAGAGCTTTACTATTTTTGAATGTATTGCATAAACCACAAAGACTAAGGTCTCAGCAGAGGTGCATCAGCAGATGTTTAACAGTAAAAGCCTATGTTGGCATTGCAAATTGGGCATATCTTGGGAAAAAAGCTGGGTTTGGCCCCATTAAAAAAAAACAAAACAAAACAAAGCAAAACACATTAAAAACTATGGAAGATGGCAGCCTGCTGAGATTTGGGTCCAGACCTGCCAGCAGCCACCACCACCGTGCACAGGGACCCTAACAGGAGAGTCACTGGGATGGGCTGGGTCAGATGAATTCAGTGAAGGTTCACCGTTAGTGTTTATGTACCAACGGAAGTACCAAACCTATCACATATCCTACACCAGGCCTTTACTTCAAAAGTCTTTGAGTTATTTTCTGAGTCGTATCGCACATCAGAGAGCTTCGCAGATCAACTTCACACAATCCAAAGCACCACTGTGTTATCAGAGTTATTTAACCAGTTCAAATTGATTCTTTTTTTTTTGGGTTGGTTTGGGATTTTTTTGGTATGTTTTTGCCTTTTGTTTCAGTGACAGTTCCCACATTAAATATTGGACAATGTAGGATTTGACCACTGACATTAGCAGGACCTCTATTACAATTTCCTTTTTTAGCAGCATAATGCAAAAAGATCAAACAGTCTTTTAGATATGGTATTTCACGTTACTTAACCACATCTCCTCTTATTCTTGTTTCTATCAAATCATCCTTAATATTGAAAGATTCTCCTCCGATGGAAAAGTTCATTAGAGGCCAATGCCTCATTGCACCCTTGCATCCGCCTTCCCCTCCGCTGACGCAGCTCCTCTGGGCACTACCTGCTCTGTCTCCCTTCATCATTTCTAGATCCAGAAAACACAGTCAGAATATCACAGGTCCCCGTCTTGGGGAAGTCAAGCACTGCAGCTGCCAGAGATTTCAGCTAACACCGCAGAGCTCTTGAAAAGTCAAGTGTCTCCAGGAGGGGCAGACATCTCCTGCCATCCCTCCCGCCACACACCCATGTTTTTTCCCTCTGTTCAGATTAACTGTCTCTGTCCCTCTGCACAACTTGTTTGCTAGAAAGAAAGCCGGAACTTAAAGGTGTTTGTACTTTCCTACTCTTTCAAAGAGGGGAAAAAAAAAAAAAAAAGGCTTAATATAGCCCACGAAACAAAGACAACAGCATGGGTAAGTAAGAAAGCACAGGTGTAATTTCTGGGCACAGTAAGAAGTCTTTTAAAAGCTCTTAAATGAGTAGTGTGTACATGTTTACCACTACTGCAGCTGACATCTAACCGCAGGAGCCCTGCACTACGGGCATAAAATGAGAACTAGTGGAGGGCTATTGAACACCAGGAATTTTCACAGTGAGGCAGAACAAAATTATTTAGCACTAGGGGGTTCTCTAATTTTGGTACACTGGGAAAATAAAGCAGTGCCTTTGTCCAGGACTAATATTTGCTCGCCAATGGCCAAACCCATCTGCTGCCTTTCTCAGATGTGACCCGGGATATGAAGGCTAGCATCTCTCATGGGGGCTGTTCAAGAAAACATGCGGAGATGTCCACCCAAGGCTTACTAAAGGCCATTTTTGATTCTATTTTGGTTGCTTTGCCTACCTAACGTCTCTTAATTGTCCCAGAGCTTACGCTTTGGCATATATTTAAAAATGTAAACAGATTTTCAAGGCTAGCTTTGAGCCTCTGGGAGTCTCCAGTATTATAAACAACCGAGCTGGTGAAACACTTGAAACGTTTGCTGTGAGAGCAGATGAAAAGCCCCCTGAGACGCGAGCAGCTTTGGCCATGATAGCAAGGCCATCGTGCCTTGCAGCCGCGTTTCACTGCACTCGCTTATGAATGGGGGTCATGCAACACGTTTGCAGCCAAAGCACAGATCTCGTGGAGGACAAAGGCCCCCTCACTCATCCAAGTTGCTCATCTGGCTAAAAGTTATAAGACCCACCAGGTGCATTTTGCAGTGGGTTAGGGCTTTTGCCCGACACCTTGCAGGGCTTCGCCCTGCAACCACTGAGGCTGCTGCCAGCCGCACCATCGATTTGAACGGCCGCAGCAAGAAGCCTCACAAGATGATCCCATTTTGATGGCTGAAATTACACTATCTACAGCCATTAAGTACCTTTTTTCCCTCATTAAATTTTGATCATTTTCTCTGATAAAATATGGCTTGGGAAGATTGCTGTTCCAGGTTCCAGCTTTTGCCTTGCTCCTGAGGCCAAGGTTTTAAAGGGGCAAATTACTCCCCGAGTAAGGATTTTTATGCAAATAGTCCTGTTAACTTTACACAAGAAAGAGTTTGCTGGATCACGCCATTATCCCTAGGCTTACAATGGAAACACAACTGACCTTTAGCTGTAATGAGCACCAGTAAAAAAATAAGTGTGACAAAATTGCCTGGATCTTTGCAAGCTGATACAAGCTGCGCGGTGTGCTGGTAGGGGATGGATCTCCGAACAGGCTGAAGGAGTTAAGTCATTTCACGGTGTTAGATAACAGCTAATTGACGGCAGATATAATGCGTGTTGATAAACCAAATGTAATTCGGGAGCTAAGAATGAAAGAGCCCAAATATCTGCTAAACCAAGCTGTATAGGAGTTATTATAGGAATGTTCCCAAAGCTTTTGCAGCTGCAGCAAAAAAAAAAAAAAGGAAAAAAAAAAGAAAAACGCGGCGCTGCGATGTAATACAAAAGAAAGAGGGATCAAAACAGATGGTGCAGTGGGTATGTACGGCGCCAGCGCGATTGCACCTAAAGTGTGGCACGTTGAGTGCTGCGATCGCTGCGCGGTGTAAATATGCAGCGGGCTATGGGAAATGCGGCTGAGCACAAGGGTTGTGACACTCTGCTTATGAGATTACAGGCAGGATGAACTACCTGGGTGAACCTGCGTATAAAAACGGGGCGGAAACATCTCTGATGTTATATCAGATTAAAGGCGGGTAGCCGGAGGTGAGGGGCAGGGAGCCAAATGGCCTCCGGCAGCTGGGCAGGTTACCAGCGCTGAAGGAAAAACTGCAATCTATGGGTGGGTTTTCAGACCTATGGGTCTTAGCCCAAACCTTGGCATCATTTACCTCTTAGCGCTTTTCCTCCCCTTTTAGTCCAAGAAGGCTGTGAAAAACGCTCAGCATAGCTGAACCCATAGGGCTGACCAAACAGCGGCCCTAACACCAGCTAGCCAGGGCTCCCGCTCCCCTCAGGTAACCAAGCATTAGCATTATTAATGCAAACACTTGCCATCACTCTGCAGCTAAAAGAAAAACAGGTGAGCAGCATCACCGCCGCTCCACACTTCCCTTTGCTTCATTTCCACTCCATTTCTCCTCCCTGCTTGTGCCTGCCCGTGACCCTGCTCTGTCATTCACCGAGTGCCTCTTCTTCATTTTTCTTGCACCGCTCTCCCTCTGCCTTCCCTTCGTCTCCTCTTTGTCCTTTGCCACCCCATTATACAAGTGGCTTTTTTTCTTCATTTCCTTGCTTTTAGCTTTTCTCCCTGTCTTCTTTCTTTCCTTCCACTCTCTGACGGTATTTCTGATGCCTTCCCCTTGCCTCTCTTTTTATTGCCCAGCTGCATTGTCTATTGTATTACTTGCCATTATCTCCAAATATATTTTGATATATTTCCCCCCTTTTTCCAGTCCAGCGTTTTGTTCCCTTTAAGGCACCAGAAAGCACTAAAGGTTAGAGGGGGGAAACTGAAAAGCATTCCAGTAGCTTTCCATCAGCCTGTGTATAAAGCACTTCTTTTTCCACTTGATGAGAAAGCAGTAATCAGTTTCCCCCTGCATCAAGCTCTTTTACACAAAGAGGTTGCTGCAAAAAGAAACCAAATAGATTTCTAACTGGCCGCCCCCTTATCTCTGCCCCGGAGCCCGGTGAACCCGCAGCCTTTTCGTTTGCTGCGGCCGCTGGTGCCTCGTGAAGCAGAAGACACAAGGTCCAGGGGGATGAGCAGCATCACGGCTCCTCGGTGCGGGGGCCCAGCTGGTCTCGGCAGGGCTGGAGGATCGGGCAAGGAGATTTATTGCCCACCTGGAAAACTTAAAGCCTCGGTGCCATAGCAGGGAGAGGAGATCTCCTTTGCAACACATGAAATGGTGGCAGAATGGAAGGTAAAGGAGGATGTGCTTCAGTACTAAAATTAAGCTTTGATCTTCAGACTAAACATCACCCTGTCCCTTAGGTACCCACCCTCCTAACTGTAACTATGGGGGTCCAAAAATGGCAATACGTGTGGAGAGAATGGGTCCACTTTAAGCCGGTACGGGCTGAAATGGAGTTTCCAACCTGTTAAATACAATGTGCTCCCCTCCTCAGCGTTGCCTTTCCCAGAAGAGACCAGAGCACCATCTGGAGACCACTTGCTGCTCCTAACATGTGTGCTATCAGCTCCCTTACCCTTCTGCATCAGCAGCCACGGAGCCAGCTGGGCCAAATTGCCCCCAGCAGAGCCCTTCCTTGCACCACAGAGACCCTGAGTCGGTGGGGCTGGCTCTGTCAGAGCCCACCAGGTTTGCCCCAGGCCAGCGTATCCCTCAGGTAGAGGGGCCAGGACCAGAGACAGCCCTGGTAGGGGTCTTCCTAGCCCCTGCAATAAATGGGTCAGAGTCCCGGGGCTGGTCAGTCGCACATTTCCCCTTCACCACAAGCCATCCCACGCGGTGGGGAGGTGCGGGGGCTGCAGTGGCCCCCAGCAAGTCGGGCATGGCGTCGGCGCCGTGAGCACTTCTGCAAGTTTAGGAGATGAAACAAAATGCAATCCTGAAATTATGCCTAATAAGGCGAAGGGAAAATGAGAACATACAGCCAGAAGGTGAAAGCCCCATTATGAAAAATTTGGTCTCCTGTTTTCCTTTAAAATATAATTTCAGTCAAATGGATCTTATTTGCAGAGTTGCATTTGTCATTCTGTCTCTTTTCTGCAACCACACAATACTTTTATCTCTGATGAGGAAATATTGTAACTGCTTTTGTCTCATTCTCTACCTTTGCTACGGTTTTCTGCTTTCTTCCTCATCACCAAAAAAAAAAAAAAAAAAAAATATGAGTCCCTCATCTAAGGCACAGTACCAGAGGTTTAACGGTGACAGTGTGCTTTGTCACTTTGGCTCTGGAAAAGGCTTACAAAAGCTTTATTAACAGGCTCATTAGCACGGCCTGATTTACTTCTGCAGACTTTACTCTTTTACTAGTTTCCAGGAGCATCAGCATCAGTTGCAGGGCTAATGAATTCACTCAGATTTGCATGCTAATGAAGCTCCCATGACTCTCTGTGCTCTCTACTTCAAATCGATCTTTGCTGTTGCTTGAGGAATATTAATAGAAATAAAAGTAAAGGGGAGCACCAGGCATTTCAGTTGGACTCGCTGTAATCCAAGGCTTCTGTGCAATTCATATTTCATACATTACAGTGTTTCAGATCTTATTTCTTTCATGCCTTATTGACTCTAACTGTACAGGAGACATCACCTTTAGGAAATTCCTAGTATAGCGGTTGGCCAGAGACTCAAGGGACTACTTACCTGAAATCGTACTTGAGCTCTCAATAAATAGGTCAGTCACCTAAAAGCGCTTCCATGCAGCAATGCGGTTCCAGGTATTTTTCCCCAAACATATGAATTTCATTTCCCTTTGACAGAAACAGAGAACCTTTTGACTTAAGTTGCCTCTGCTGCCTGTGCAGTGCATCACACAAAAATGTGGTGAGAAAGCTCTCCTTAACTAGACCTTAAATTCAGCCAGGGTGAGAGATCTGATCTCTCTGGCTCCAGACAAGGGCTGCAGCCATGCAGGGAGCAGAGACATCTCTGGGGAGGTGACAACAGGCCACCCCCCTTGAAGCAACCAGGGTGTCAGTACCAAGCTTGTTCCTCAGCTTTGGAAAACCTTTGGGAACCATCTTCCCTATCGATTCATCACACTGCAGCTGCCAATATTTAAATTAATATATTTATGTTATCCTGGAACATAGCATTTGCCACTTCATAGGCTGAAAACTCTGTGCCTGAATGCCTTTTTAACAGGGACTGCTTTGTTTTGCTCTATTGTAAGAAATGCAAAAGGAATTTGGAAGTGCAAGGAAGGATTCAGAGCCCCAAATCCTCTGCTCTTCTAGATCTGTAAGCTACCTACCCCACAGGATCAAACTAACAGACCCAACCAAAACAAACAGATAAGTGATGTGACTCTGTTAATTGGAGATGTTACTCTTTCAGTCCCTCTTTAATTTTAGCAATGATGAATGCTGGTCGATGACTGAAGCCCTAGAAAGAAATCCCACTGCACAGTCTTGTTTTTACAAGAATATTTTTGGCTTCTGAAAGTGCACTTAACACATCCAAATTAATGGAAAAGAGGATTCTTCACTGAGAAGCCTCCTGTGCCTGCTCTTCTTAATTTGATACAATAGCAGAGCATACATTGAGATTAAAATGCTCTTTTGGATGCTCAATTGCAAGAAATCATTCCACAAAAACCGGGGCACCATTTTCGCGATATCTCTTGTAAGTGAGGATAAATCAAACAGCTCCATTTTGCTTGCTGCAAAAATAACACAGTCCCTACATACTTTGTGTTTTTTCCCTTTTTTTTTTTTTTCCCAAACAGAAGTAAAGAAAATTAAATAAAACGAAAAGCAAGCTGTGGACTAATTATCCTTTTCTAAATGACTTCATATTGTAAAATAGCCTATTGAATGCATAATGAGCATCATTACCACCAACTGCTTGCAAGTGGAGGAAAGCAGAGCGGTCATCCCATCATTATCAGCACTTGTTTCCCGAGTGATACGGAGTGCCAAGGTGAAGCGGATGCTTCAAACCCTGGCCACTGAAAAAGCAAGCCAAGCTGACAGCCTCAAACTTCTATTTACATTCGGTAGTACCTCACCCTGCCTCCAACTCTGATCACTTGCTGTCCTCTAGTGAGGTTTGAGGGCTCCTGGATGTTGGGCGCAGCAAAGACACGCGTTTTGGGGATTGGCAGCTCTTCTCCCAGCTTCCCAGCAGCGAGAAGGAAATGAAGGGCTGGGTTGTATCTTCTGCTGTGGGAGGTTTGGAGGGCAAATGCGCATCAGGGCACTCACCAGGGTGGAGGTGAGGATTCCCACCCATGACCCGGTGAGCATTTTTTAGTATTTATAGCAGCATTCCTTGCTAAGTGGAATGATTTCCCAGGAGAGGCTGGAGGAACCCAGCCTAAAGCCTTTTTCTACTCCTGGGCCCCAACCAGGCAGCTCCCACAGGCTGTGAGTGACCGTCCCCACGTTCAGTGAGACCCCCCTCACACACACACACGCTGCTGCCCCTGACCTTGGGTGTTGCAGGCAAAATTCCTATTTCCCCTCCTTTCCCATCTTTCCAGCCAAACAGAAACAAATGCCAAGCACGAAGCCCATGGAATACG
This sequence comes from Limnodromus scolopaceus, assembly GCA_028565335.1. Lineage (NCBI taxonomy): Eukaryota > Metazoa > Chordata > Aves > Charadriiformes > Scolopacidae > Limnodromus > Limnodromus scolopaceus. Next base: position 41,594,121 of record JAOXNO010000063.1, read on the forward strand.
CTTCCACAGAGATGAAAATACTCGGAGAGATTAAAATACTCCTCCTAAGTTAGGAATGTTCCTGAATTGTACACGCTGGATAGTTTCCCTGCTTTCAAGCGTTTTCAAGTCCCGGTTGCTCTGCCCTCGCAGGTGCTGTGCTACAGAGGTGCATGGCCACGAGAGATGGCCGCTCCTGTTGTCTTCCTTCCATCTCACCCTCGATTTAGCAAATCCGTTTGATGCTCTAAGGCTAAGAGGTCATTTGTAACAGTTTGGCCTGGATCGCCCTGAATGAAAACATCCAATCAAGCCCTAATTGTGACAAATTATATTAGTCTGTATTTGCGCAACTTGCATTGCAGCAACTTAATTCAGGCAGTGCTTAGGTTGTGGAAACCAGGCGAGGCTAAAGAGGTCCTTTCCATGTGCAGGGAGGTGTGTGTAGGAGACTTGAGCTTCCCTGCTGGCTCTATCTTGCCCCACCTCCCTGGATGCTCTCCATGAGCTTCCTCTCATCCCAAAGTGCTTATGTGCTGTTGTCCAGTACTACCTAAGGTTTTTGATAAATTTAGAAGGTTAGTCCCGCTCCGTGTTCAAAGCTGGCTGAAAGTCCTGAGAAGAAAGGACATCTGGCCTGTGATACAGAAAAATGTTAAAATGAGGTGCAAGGAAGAGGAACGTAATGGGATTGCGTATCATTGCCCCACTTCCCCCCATCCCTATGGGGAAGGTTCACTGGACCTTCAAATGCTTCTCTCTAGCCCAAGATGTGACAGTGAAGCTAGAAAAAAAAAAAAAAAGGAAAGAAATCCCAAAATTAATTTTCCTACATGACATATTTTAAAGGGCACTGTCAATTGGCTTTATAATTACATTTCTAAATCACTGGAAGATTACACTGAAGGGTGAACTTTACAAAACCTGAATATTTTTATTTTTTTTTAAATTGAAAACCTTTTTGGGGATTTAAAGACAATCTTTCAGTGCTGTAACCCCATGTAACAGCAACAGCAAGGAAATGGATAGAATATGCTACCCTTGTTCCTGCTCACTTGTACCTCTCATTTCCCGCTGAGGCCTCTAAACCTGGTGGGATTCAGCAGCTCCTTCTCTAGGGATAAGCACCACGGTTAATTACAAGTGCTCAGGGCTCCCCAAAATTGTGACACCGCCCTCATTCCTCAGGATCGTGAGAAAAGGCTTGAAGTGTTAATATTTGAGGCAAGAGGTTTATTCTGCTATCCGACTTTTGAGCCTCCCAGATATCCCCACTTCATGCCTCCGGGCTTTTCTCTGCAATGAGGAAAGCTCCAAGTATCTTAACGGAGAGCTGAGCTTCTCACCTTATCAAATTGCTCCAGGTCTGAGAGAGAAATCGGGCGTCAAGAGACTGAGCAGAGATATCTCCAGGTGTGCCTTTGGGGAAAAATTTGTTCTGGAAACATTGAAATGAGCTGAAGGGATGAGATCCTGCACGGGTGGGCACCCTCCCAGTGCCCCCAGACTAAATTCCACCTTGTTTCTCACGCCCTGTGAAAATACAGCGAATCTGGGCTAAATTTGTGCCCTAGCCATTCAGGGGACACTCAGGAAAAGTAACTGGGTTAAACAGAGATGTGATTTAAAAGCACCCTGGCTAAACCGCATTAAATTTTAACATCACTTCTCTACATGGAAATCAGTCTGCTTTCACTCGAGCTCCCGTCGCTGCGAGGTGAAATCCGGTTTAACTAGTTAACTTTTCCATGTGAGCAACCTTGCTGCCTAGTCTTAACAAGGCAGAAAAATAAAAGCACAAAGCAGCTTGGCTTTGTGGTGGTCGGGTTTGCCAAACGCACGTAGGAAACGGTGGAGCTCCCCGTGCTCATCCACTACAGGAATCTATATTAGGTTTTACAAAGTCTTACAAGCACAATAAGCTAATGCAGTCTCGCAGCGCAGGTAAGATTTATTTCTCTCTTTCTCTAATATATATGGACCCAGACTCTCTGCTTGTATAATCCATTGGCTTACGTGGATTTACAGCAGATATTGGCATTTGATCTATGACTGGTCTTGGTCTTTTGGCTCTAGTTTGAGTGAAGGAATACAGTTCAGAGGACAATTAATAGAGAAAAACTAGTCTTACATGTACTAAAGACAACAAAATTGCAGCCTGATATCAAATAGTCGTCTAAATAAATAACCTTGAGAAAACCAATTACTGACATATGAGGAAGCTATTGGCAGAGGTGTGAGTATGCTCCCGCTGCGTCAGACCAAAAAGCCAATATTTATCTATAAAATGGATATCTGGTCACTGAAACAGTATTGCAATTCACCTATGGTAATTAAAAAAATAACAATCAAACCTCAGGATAATACTTCAGATAATCAGAAGCTGCACCAGGAGCGAGGGCTAGTGACGAGCTGTGGCTTTGCTGGATGGCTCCCAAAGATGACACAAAGCTGTGACTGCTGAAGATGGGAGGTGTCAGTGTGAAGACTGACAGGGTAGTTTAGCCTAAAGGAGCAGGAGGAGAACTTGGGGAGGGGGAGGGAAAGCGACCCTCCATCTACAACAGAGCACCTCACATAAACTCTGTGTGTATACAATACCTTTGCATGAATTTATAGGCCACATTGAAAATTTAGGTTTCACGGCTCTGATCAGAGAAAGAGCATCAAATGATTTTGCTTCTAATGTGAGCACGTTGGTGATTTTAACAGCATTTGGTCTACTGAAACAAGGCACAGCCTGGAATAATAAGCAGCAGTTCAAAGATTTATCTAAATATGTTTGGCAGTTCCCCCACCCTTTGCCTCTCAATATGTACATACCACAATTGAGACTATCCCCTGTAAATTACCACCCTCCATGGGGTTCTCATGTTAAATTATTTCAAATAAGCAAGGCCAAATGCTCTCAATTTAGCCAGAGATAATCAACTAATGTAAAGTAATTTCCAACAGTTATATTTTTCTGCTTCAGGCTCCTAAAAAAAAAAAACAACTTACACACACAGAAAAACAGGGTGGAAAGAAATAAGAAATGTCATCTATTGGTTGCTGGTGCTGGACCAACTATCATGTGTGTTCCTAAATATTGAAGTTAACAGTGCTGGGTACCAAGCCCAAGCCATCCTTTGTGATTCAACAGCAACAAGACGGGTCTCAAAGCCCCCCTGTACTTGACATCGCTGGATGGGATGGGAGACTGGGTGGGTGAGATCTTTCTCATTAGTCAGGCGATCCATCTCCTAGTATAAAGCTGCAGGAATTAGTTTCACTTCCAGGGCTTTTTAATTACGCTCAAATACAAGTGCACCAGTCCCACAAAGAAGTTGCATTACCTCCAAAATTTCAGATCATGATGACACTTTCTCCTTAAGGCACTGTATTTGCTCTTTGCATTGACTTTCAATTTACAGCAGCCATTCCTTGTTGTAGCATAACACAACAAATTTCATTGTATATTCAGAAACTCCCTGGCAGAGAGATGAAATTTCATAGTTTACATAATCAAATTCTGAGCTGAAACTTCTGATTTTAGATATATCCCTGAAATAAAATGGGGTTTTCTTTGTGTTTTGTAAGATATGACCCATCATTTTTTAAATAATTGCGTAATTCTGCCTTGCTATTGCCAGCATGCCCCATTATCAGTCAAACTAATAGGCCTGGAGAATGAAACCCCCAAAAGAAATCCTCCAAATTAGTGAAATAAATACAGTTAATGATGATAATTAAGTCACTGGGGATAATTGAGAGATTATCCAATTACTATCTATAATTCTTTGGCTTGCAAACAAGATAAGAGTGTGTAGAGCTAATCCATTCTAATAATAATAATAATAATTTAAAAAAGTAAGGGAAAAAAGCACAAAAAGCCCCCAACCTAGGAATTATTAGATTTCTTCATGACTGGAGGTATTTTGCTAGTTTAACTGCCTAGTTTGAGGTTTTTCTAGTCTGGAATAATTTTTTAGGCAGCGGTTGCAACACTGGGCTTTTGAGGAGGTGGAGATGTTCTGAGTCAGGAGTGAATTCCCTGCCACAGGTCCTGAGGAAACCCTGCTGTCCCCTGGACCCAGACTAAGATGGGTGCATGTACTCCTAGCAAAGGTCTTAGAGTAACTACAGGTGAACTACTTAAAAATAAGAAGAGATGGGTTCAATCTAGAGTTCCTGAATTCTGATAATAGATTTAAGATCTGCTGTACAAAAAGATGCCCAAATCCTTCAGAATCTCCCAATGACACTTTTTTTTTTCTTTTGTGGTTGATTTTTCAGACATTCACTGCCATACATTTACATTGTCACTGATCTGAGGAGAAGTGGTTGACCTCCTGTGACCAGGGCAGATGCAGAGGGGAGGTTTTGGTCCCAAATATTTCCCAGACTGAGACAGTTTATGTCATAGGGGCTAGAGTTTTCCAGTTTAGCAAGTGGATTAAGGACATCAGCCAAACCCCAGGAAGACACAACAACGCACTGGGTAAGTTTATATGTTCAGAGTTAGGCACTTTTTTTTGGGAGCTCACTGCATTTTTGTTCTTTGGTTATAAATATTTGTAGGGTTCTGTTTGGCACAGGTGATTTAAGGAGATCTAAATATGGTCCCTAGCAAGTCAATTAAGGGTGTGTTTAATTTTAACATGTGTATAGTTCCTTTGGATCTCATCCATGGAAATCAATGGCAAGGCTGCTGATGGTTTGATTGGCTTCGGATCAGAGCCAGCGATTTTGATTGTAGAGATCAAATGCTTAAAATTAAGCATATGACTAATGCTTCACTGGATTAGGGAATCAATTAATGGAAGTGGGGTGCTTGTTATAAGATTTCCATTAACTTTCATGTAGGTTTTTTTTTCCTAAACACAAACTGTGTACTCATTGCCCTTAAATGCATCTAGGTAATCTGGGAAAAAGAGGGTTGATATAACCAGAATCTTCTAATGAAGCTATTGCAAGGAGTATGTGATTCTGCACAGGAAATTAAATCCTTGCATTGAAAGACCTCATGCCAAGACCTCATACCAAAAAGGTAAGTACCAGAAAGCTGTTCCAATCCTTTTCATGCCAAAAGCTCTTCAGAACAATCTGGGATTGTGAGAGCTGGAAGGCCTTCACAAGCAAATCAAAAGGATCAGAAATGATGTAGCAGAGTGCAACCCCTTCTCCGCACATCTTTTTTTCATCTTTGAGCAGCTGCTGGAAGTAAAGCATCCCTCAGCAGTTCAGTTCCTCAACACAGGCGTCTACAAGAGCATCCCCTTTCCCACCCCTGTTCAGTCCTACCAGCCCAGTAAAACTCCATTTCCAGCTCAAAGCTCCCTATGCTCTCTGAAAAAAATCCCTGAAATCAGGTGCTGGCAGGGCTACACATGCTCTGCTGAGGTCCAGAAGCTGCTGTAGGAAAGGGTGGCTCCTCGGGAAGGTCTCAGCCTAGCCAGCTAGCACAGGCTTTGGTGGGTTTCACTTTATAACAGTATGTTTTTATTCTTTGGCCACAAAGGGAGCCCCAGGGCCTCAGCTCTGAGGAAATTCCACTCCTAATGCTCCTCAGACACCAGCCTGGAGCCGTGGACGGGGACCTGCCTTTGGCCAGGAGAGCCGGTCTGTGTGTCCATGCCCGTGCAGACGCTGCAACGTCAGAGCAGCATATTAAACCACAAAATGTTTCTGTAAATATTGTTTCACACTTGGGTGAGCAAAGCATGCTTTCATCTGAGAGACAGCGCAGGGTGTAAATTACATTTTAATTGAGAAATTGCAAATGCCAGCTTTTGCTTTTTATTGTTTTTGTTTTGTTACTAAAAAGGCCTGATTGTTAGTGGGACTAGCTGAGAGTGAAGCTCCCTGCAATGAGCACACTCTGATTTTTGCAGACTTTCCCTCCTTCCTTCTGGTTTTGCTTGCCCGGATTCTCCTCCTCCTTCCTAATAAAGATGTCTCCAGGCCCGTGAGCAATCCTGAGCCTTGCTTGCTCGCAGCTTGGCAGTCTTCCCCTGCAACATTTGCCGGCGGAGAGCGGGTGGTCTGGCTCTCCCTTTGCCCTGCTGCCCCTTCCCTCCTCACCTAACGGCGAGTGCCAGTGAGGCTGACAGTCTGCTGAGACCCAGCCTCATCGCCTGGGGGTGGGAATCAGAAAAAAAAGCTCTCTTGAGAGCCTCGGCATGAAGTGGTTTTTGCCGTGCAGTCTGTGAGTGTGATTTCCCCTTCCCCAGAGCTGCTGACAGCATTGCACCCATCGAGGGGCTCACAGGAACATCTCTCAGGTCCGACACCCAACCGCTACCATCCATTTGGGCCACGGTGTGGTGCAGGTGTTCTTTCGCCTCCACCCTAAAATGCCATTGGGAAAGTTGGGAAGTTGCAGTTGTAGCTGGGAGCACAAGGAGCATCTTAAGATTTTGTGCATCTTCTCAGGTCTTTGCATTATCCTCATTTCTGACATGTCACCGTTGTGCCCCAAAGGACCACCTTTCATCTAAGACTTGGCAGGAGTGTGAGATCCTGCAGGATCTCTCTTCTTCCCGCTGATGGAAAAAACCAATATTTTGTAGCCCGAGCAGAAAACATCCTGATTTCTGGAGTCTCAGACGTCCCTGCTTGCTGGGAAGCTCCCCTGTAGGAAGGCGAGCGGAGCACAACCTCATTCCTCAGGGCAGTCGATGAGCTGTCAAGCACAGGAGTTAGAAGCGGCCAGACAGGAGGTGAGGGCAGGAAAGGGAGCGGAGGACAGAGCCAGCTGTACTAAATCACTGCTCCTCCTGGGCAGCTTTTGCTGGCAGGGCTCCGAGAGAGCCCAGGCTGGAGGCGCAGAACCGCACCCCCCCGCTGGGAGATGCAATGGGAGCATGAAGAACTTCCAGCTGGGAGCTCAAAACCGCAATTGCAAATTGCACCCTCGGTGCTCAGGGGGGTGAGTCAAGCCCATTAGCCAGCTAATCCTCACAACAGGCTTTTGTGAGGCTACTATTTTGTTCTGAGGAAATGTATGATCTACTGATTACACAGTATCCCAACATGCCAAATGTATGCTTGAAACCAGTAAACAATAAATATTTAATTAGCCGGTCATTTTGACAATAACAACAGGCAACAATTAAACTGGCTTTTCATTTCCCGTTCATTTAGTTGTCAGTCTTGTATAGTTACAGTTAAAAGCCAGCTCCTGCCTTGACCACAACCTTTATTAAGATTGTGAAGAGAATATTTAGGTTTGATCTGAGCTTTTGATCTATGTCTCTGATTTCTCCTGCCGTTACGCAGACTGTGAGCATGACTCAAATAACCATTAATATAATGTGGGTGAATTTGAAACTTAGAATACTATTCTTTTTAGTTTAGCAGCGCCAACCAAGATTTCAGAGAGCAGTCACACTTGGCAATACAGTTGTGATTCAACCTGAAACTGCTGATCTACTCCATTCCCATCAGGACTTTGCTCACCTCACCTGTCCGTGTATGCTCTACTTTTCCACATTGAGCCCTTCTTCCGTCCTCACCCCTCTGTGTATTCCTCTTTACTCCTCCACTCCTGTTTGTCTGCAGCCCTTCTGCTGAATCCCAAAGTTGTGTGCCAATGGGGTGTCAAATTTCTAAATGCAAAAGGGAAAAAAAAAAAGCCATTTTCAAGCACCAAATTGAATTTCCATCCCACCGATATCTGCATCTACAGCCTCTACGTTCCAGCTCGTCTCTCCATTCTTTGTCTTTGCACGGATCACCAAACTTTGCAGGTGGACTGCCTTCTTGGCAGGTCTACTGAAGAAGCCTGGGGTTGGAAACCAAACTATTCTTACGTATCAAACCTGCCCCCTCCCATGTTAAACACCTCACTCCAGAGCAGACGCTTAGTGGTGTGGGAGTAGGATTAGGTGGGACCTTCCCCCACTGCAGATGAAGCCCCTCCTGCCACTGACAGTGATGCATCTACTCTTACAAATTAAGCAGGGCTTCTCTTACACAGCTGTCAGTCAGGGCACGCAGGTATGAGAAGGAAAAGAATGACGATTTCGGCTGGTTGAATTCAGAGCACCAGACTGTAAATGAGGAGACTTGGTTGTAATCACAGTTCTCCTGCGGAATGGCTGTCTGACTGCAGACAAGTCGTTTCGCATCTGTTTCCCTTTCCATCCTTTTCTCTGCTGTCTATATGAATGCGAGATCTTTACAGCACATTAATGTCTCCCTGATGTACCCAAATGGCATTTAACACTGTGCAGCCATGGCACTGTCTGAGACATGTAAGCACTACTGTAATGGATGCCGTATACACTAGACATACATTCACTTATAAATATTGCCCCTTTTTACACATTTCCCTTTCAGTACCACACTGCCACATCCTGCCCAAATTCCTCATATAATGGCAAACTTCTAATTCAACAACTTGACCAAGTCTTGTTAGATTTCAGTGAAAGTCAAAGCTGGTTCCAATTTAATTTTGGCTTTGACGAGAAATGAAAACGGAGCCCTGAGGCCCTCCCCCCCCCCCTAAATACAGTAATGTCCTGCAAAATAAATGGAATTAATTGTAAAAGTCAGCTTTGAATGAAGTCTGCTGCGTTTAGACCTACTAATCAGAAAGCATTTACAGAGTCACGAGGAGCTGATAAAACGTGTACACAGTTTTAAATATCCCATTGTAATGCATTGTAAACCTTAATTTAAAACAAGACAGCTTAAAAGCTTTATGGATTTGATTGATGATATACCCTCTATATTGATGGCTGAACCCAGAATACTGTTATTTCTGCTTTGTCTTGCTAACAACAAAGTTCAGAATGATAATATATTTTATAAAAAGCTTTACTATTACGCTGCTGCAAAAATGACATTAAATAATGATAATAGGCCTGAGCCACAACTTCACGTAGAAACAGTTCTGGAGACGACAAATTTACATACCGCAGGCACAGAGGCTGCTGGCAGTGCAGGGGTAATGCTCCAGTGCTCCAAAATATGAGCATGAGAACACCTCACAAAGCAAAGGGTGAAAGAAGGGCAAATTTTGGAGGCTGAGAGGTTCAAACCCTTCTGTTCTGGCAGTGCTGGGGGGGTTCTCCAGCCGGGCTGGCAGAGGTCACATCCCAAGGGACCTCCAAAAACCCTGCTAGAAATGCTGAGTCTTCTCCCTGTGAAAAATTCCAGTTCTACAGGGGGAACAGCAAACCCAGCAGTTTGCTTTAATAACACAGCATTAGTATTTCATTTTCCTCTGCTGATCCTGGCTTTGTACCGCGGATATACGAGAGCCAACAGCCGGCAGAGCGGAGCAGCAGCTTATCCACAGGAGCAGCACGAGGTGCTGCGTTGCCTGTCCATGCAGAGGGAGCAGGGGCTCGGTAAAGCACCTTGGGAGCTTATGCTTCTTCTTCTCAGACTTGTACTCGTGGCATCAGACAAGTGTGATTTGGCTGAACTTAGAGCTGACGATGGCAGTGCCTTTGGCACCGTAGTGCATAGTGCGGAGATGCACTTTGCCACCGTAATGCATTAATTCCTACATGCTTGAGGGCACCTAAACTGCTTTGAGATTATCTGAAGAAAGGCTATCTAAAATAGATCTTTAGTTTCTAGCAACAAACTCTGGCTGGCTCCCACAGATATATGAAATACGCACAAAGAAGAGCAGGGAACTCTCAACTTCGAACGGCAACAGCTTTTCCAGCTCCAAGGGATGGGATTTCCAGCTCATAGGTCTCACTTCACTCTTCAGCGGTGAAGAGCAGGTGGGACAGTCACCTTCACTCCTCTGAGCGGCACATTTGCGTTGCCACGTGATTCGGAGGTGCACAAATCCTCACTCCTCTGTTGCACTGATACGTCAAATGCAACCTCGTCGTACAGATCAGCAATGAAACATTTAAAAGCTGTACTGATGGGCAGCCATTTCTGTGCAAAACACAGTGGCAGCTAATCACATTCAATTAGAAATAATTGCGGCAGGAGAAAAAATCCATCCTGAAAAATAACCAGATTAAACAAGAAGTTGCAATGGACCACTGGCAGCAAAAGGCATTGTTACGTTTGAAAAACTGTATGATTTATTCAAGCAGAGCTGAATGGTGAATTGCAAATTTGGAAATGACACAGGTTTACAGTTTGTATAAATTAATGTTATGATTCCACAAGGCAATATAGTTCAAAAGTCAACAATGATTCTTGAAATACTGTTCAAAGACTTAAATTAAACAAAAAAGCATCTACAGTCGAAAAGACTTGTTCTAAGCTTTATGTGAAATACTGTCCAACAATAAAATAATATGTGCAGCCTGCTGAACAGGCAACAATTTAAAATTCTATCTTCAGTCTTACATTTACAGTGGATCAAATTTATGCCTATTATGTTATCACCAGAAAACACAATATGTAAAAAAAATACATTACATCAACAGCAGCTCAAATTGTTAGGCAGCCTCAAAAGTGGGACTTTCCAAATCTACCTCTTGAGTTTGTAAATTAAGAAATTAATTGGTTATCTTTAAAGACCATGTAATTAACATTTACGTGTCTTTACATTTAAAATGTAAGCAAACATTTATTTTCAAATTTACCTTACAAACCCTGTAATTATAATACTTGCATGTGTGAAGGGAGTAGTTGCTAGTTTCACTGGCTGGCACAATTTTAGAAGTCAGATTTTATGATCTTATGAACTTCCACATCGTAGCCCAGATTCCCTGCTTGAAACGAAGTCAAAACAATTCAGCGGTGCAAAATGATGCAGTTTTGCGTATGCTATTAGGGGTGGATTTTGTGGAACTAAAATGAGATTGAGGTTGAAAGGAATCTACATTTCCTATTTCATATACACACAAAGAAATGCAGATTTTTTTCAATAGGTATATACACATACATGCATGTATAAACAGCTGGAAGACTATCAATACCAAAAGTGTGTTTGTGCGCAATGATGTAGAAGGCTCCCATTGCATGGAAAGGATGGACACCTCGCTCTTCCCTGGAAAATAGAAGATTTGGGGTTCGGACAGAGGGGAGTGGAAATCTTATCTCTTTCACACAGGAGGGGTGCTGTATTATAGAAAAGCACTTAGAAATGAGGTGAAGGGAAGCAGTCACAGATACTGGGGTGTGTTTGGACCCCAAAGGGGACACTCTGAAAACATTTACTGGGTTGAGTCTCAGCAGAAAATTGACAGGTTTCTGGCTCTTAATGTGGGTTTGGTATTGGATAAGTTTTGAGTATTTTTAGCACCTTTAAGGTTGAAAACTACCCCCCGGGCTTCTTGCAGGGTCTTCAAGATCTAAAGCGTGGATTGAAGCAGCTAAGACCAACGTTAGGCACCAAAGTAATTTTATGCCTGGAGAACTTATTTCAGAAGTGTGATTATTATCATTACTGTGCTAAAAATGTGCTAGGCAGTTCACGGAGGAGCAGACATGCCTCCTGTCCCGACAAGCTTGCAATCAAAGGCGCCAATCTTGCAATTTTTTGTACACAGGCAGACTGCGGTGGGAACACAGTGGTGCTGCCAGAGGGCACGGTGGGCTGCGAGACCCCGGAAAAATGCAAAATCCAAACGTGGGGAGAAAACCATAGAGATGGGAAAGGCACAGCAGGACCCTTGTATGGAAATAAGCTCCCTTCAGATACTGCTCCAAGTCAGAAAAAAATGATCATAATAGTCTCTTCCTGTATTAAAACCTATGAATTTGGGAGAGAGGGAAGATGAGGGAGATAAGAATTTATGATTCAGGCTTTTGATTTTACACACGCATGCAGACTCCAGGAAAGCTCTACTGCTGCTTTTTAACTATTCCTCAAATGGACACTAAATATTTCAATCCCAGTAGTTCGTCATTATTTTCCATCGTAAGAGAAATGCTATTACCACCTTTTGCATGAATGTTCTTTATTGAACCATGCAATTCGGAGAAGATTTTCCTTTTTTTCTTCCTCCTCCTCTGGGTCTTTCATTTATGAATCCTGACAGTTTGGGTTTTTGCTCCATTTCCCTAAGTGTCGCTTCAATTTGAGTGCATCTGTTGTCCCAGGACACACTGCATTTTAGAGAACTGACCATTAGCAAGTAGGTTCCCCCCCCCCTTCCCCCTCTCTGATGGAGAACAGAAAGTCATTTTTCAGGCAGCAGCCGACAGATCTGTAGGCACCTCTGGATCACTCCATTTTGCTAGATTCAACGAACCACTTGACAAAAGTTAATTAGAGTGTTGCTGTCTGGGATGGGAAGGCCCACTGAGAGATGGTGGAAGCATCCCGTTTCTCACAGCAGTTCAGCCAGAAAGCTACCCACCATGACTTTTATTATTAATAAACACACCATACAATAATTATACCTTTTACAAGCAGCGTGGATTTGAATCCCATGTTGTTAAGCCTCCTGCATTGTTCTGAAAACAAGTTGCAGAGTGCCCCAAATGCTTAGTTGGGAGGTGTTGTATACATAAAACTACTACTGGTGTCAATAATAATGCCAGCAATCAACAGAGATGAGAGTCCACTGCAAAAGCTCCCTCATGCTGGCTATTCCTACATGCACAGCTTCATAACACATCGGTTGCTTCATTTGGAAAGCAAAGAGGACTGTGAGGAGAAGCAGGACTGGTTCCTCATCTCACACATTTTGTGTTTTTTTCTGATATTTACTCTTTTCCTCTCCACTGTTCAAATTGGCCTGTGAGCCAACTGATCAGAAGAACAGGAAAATAAACTTCAGCCTAAAAATCTTAACAAAACCAGTAGATAAACAACTCAGAACTGCCCAAATAAATAAAACCCTAATTCTTGTATATGTTGGATGGTCATTTTCCCTGGGGAGCTATTTTCAGGTAATGGGAGACAGCTCGACCCCCCAGGCTGGTCTGGGGGTCCTTCAAAAAAGCAAAGGCAATCCTGACACCAAGTTCCTGGTAAACAGATACATCTTATTAAGTGTGCTTAGTAATTCACTTCGACGAGGAACCGCAGGCTGGATTACAGTATCTCCCGGTGACCGGTTAGTTTTTATGAATATCACTGCTCTGACTTTACTAAAGCTCTGGGTTTCTTCCCTGACCTTTAATAGATGGTCATTAGATGACCCAGTTTTTCCCATGCAGAAACTCTTTTACAGCTCCCATGTGCTACCAAAGGCTCTATCAGGATTTGCAGTCTCGGGGCTTTGCCGTGCACGGAGGAAGGATGGGTCACAGCTGCATACTTGCAACGTCATTGGTGCAAATGGTCTTCACCCATATTCTGCCCTGGCTCCAGCTGTCTACTTCTGGACCATGCAAGGGGTTCTCCATGTTGCCTCCTGTACTTTTAAATGACACTGAGGAAAGCTGTCTTATTATCTTCTTGCACAGGTAAAATCTGGGCCCTTCGCTGAGCCCTCTCTTTTGGAGGAACACTATTTAGCTCCACGAGCCAGCACTCTGCTTAGCTGTAGAGTTCAGAACAGCAGGACGGGGCCTCAGACCAGAGGATAACATTTTGCAGAGGCAGCTAACATTGGGATCTGGCCCTGGGAGTGTGTTTGCAGACATCTGGATACGATGCACAGCAGCAACGTTTTTGCGGATCAGCAGCAGAATTGCAATAAATAATTCAAGAAATGGCAAATGATGCTAAAAGTGGACCCTCCGGCTTCGCGAAGCAGCTGATCGCGCTCTCCCCCGCAGCGGGGATGCCTGCCAGGGTGGGCAGCAGGCGCTGGGGAGCGCAGTGTGTCCCCACGGGACTGACAGCGATCAAATGGGGCTGCAGATGGACAGCCAGTCCCTCCAGCAGCCTGGCTTTAGCCCATAAATATTTGATTGTAGTCTTTGGGTCCCAGATGGGCTCTCCAACTCCCCTAAGACCCAATTTTTTCTCCAAACTAAGGAATATCTAGAAATACAGAGTTGCTCCTGCACCACCTCTGCCTCCAGCCTCTTCCTGATAAGTCCACTGATAGGTGGTCCCTAAAACACCACCAACCATAACTCCTAGCACCACTCTAAGGCAGTGCAGATGAGCTGTGAGATCAGATGTTAAACGTAACTTAGCAGGATGGAAGGATGTTGTTCTCCTTTTAATTGCTTTTCTGGTTCTTCCCAATCATTTCTGGCCCTGCTTCATGGCAGACAGCACCTTGCGGGTGCCTATAACCAGCTCCCGTCTACCTTCTCGCATTTTACACAGTTGGCCATTTGATATTACGCAAAAGTATGTGAAAATACAGAAGTAATACATAAAGCAGCAGTGAGGCTGCTACACCGGCTCTCTGCAGGTTTCAAGTTTTGCCACTACTGAGTTGTGTGACCTTGGTGAATCACATCCCTTTTCCCTTTATGCTACGTCTGTCTCATTTATAGAATTTTTCAGGGCACAAACTGCTCATAACTGGTGTGTGTGGCATGGAGCTCCTGATATCAAGAGGGGCTTTCAGGTCTGATGGTGACACAAGTGACAGCAGTGGTAACTTCACTGGGAAGAGGGTTGGGAAGAGTAAGGTGGCTTTGCAGAATTGCACCATATGGGATTAAGAGATGAATGTATGTAGCTAATTAAGCCCTATGCTCAGTTCTCTCATGCACACCTTGGGTGGAAGTTTTGAAATAGCCACCTTCCAGATCCCAGGATGAAGTCAGATAGGAATTTTCCCTTATGCCCATTACTCTTTTCTCGTGCAATCAAGACCTTGGCCAGGAAAATATGCAATAACTCACAGATACAAGGCGTAAATACAGAGGGAGTGGTGAGGAGAATTTCTCTCTGTACGAGTGACACTCTGCTATACATCACAAACCCCAACACTTCAGCACTGGCAGCTTCTGATCTAGTAGAGGAATTCAGCTTCGCTTCTGGTTATAAAATGTCTGAACACAAGGCTGTGAGGAAGAGACTCCTTCCTCTGGGAATGCAAGACCTTCAGTCATATAAGTGGAGCAGCAATGGCTCTTGCTTGCTTAGAATTCAAACAAGCAGAAAGCTCTTTATTTAAATTGTTTAATCAACTAAGGAAAAAAAAAAGATATAAACAGGTCAGATGACACCACCTCCAACCATAGCAGGTGGAGAAGGCACTGTCAGACTAAACATCAACCAAACCTAATTCTACCTCCCCCCACTGCAACACAGTCACCTTCCATATGGGAGGGCTTAGAAAAAATGAGGTCTTAGTCCCTCCTTTTCCACCTCCTTACCTGTGGCAGACCAGAGCACACTGTTGTGGCAAGGTGTGAGCTGAATCCACCACCCCAAACTCTGGCCTTTTTTAATGATTAACAGATTAACATAAAGTCATTTGTCCCACTGATGTATTACAATCTTAGTTTCATAAAAGTCTGTAATTGTGGTTCATTCCTTGGAGCACTCAAAATTCTGACTCACATTTGAATTACAGTTTTGCAAAGACCCCTGATACATATAATGGGCAAAACCAAATCTGTCTCCTTCCTTCCCCACCTCACAACCTAGATGATTAAAAATCTATATACAAAATGTGGCAGGTGAAACACATTTGCAGTGAAGTACAATTATATCCAGAATAATGAACATATGTGAAAGATTCCGTCTTGATCCAGTGCCTACCTTTTGCGCGTCTCTGAGTCCTACTGGCCTCACTTTCTTTGCAGCATTTTTATTTTTTTTTAATTACTACTATTGCTGTTAGGGAGCATAACTCTGGAAAGAAGGTTAGGTTTTACTTTGCATCCCCCGTTACCATCAGCGACATCATCAGCTAATCTGCTCTTGGCAATGACCTATTTCAAGAAGCAGAAGGAATGCTAGGTGTTCTCAAATCTCGAGTTGCATTTGTTACGATTTGCTCTTGGAAATATTGTATTTGCCTTGTAAAAGGATATAATTTCATCCTCAAACCATTGAGAGACACAAGAAATGGGAGCTTAGAGTTTGTAGAATTCCTTCCCCATGCCTTGAAGAGAAAGGCATCAGAGATAGCTTAAAAGACTAGAAATTAAATGTGTTTTTTCCCTATCTAGAAAAAATATTACAGTACAAATATATAAAACATCCGATAAATTTTACCATTACTGGTCCTAACCTTTCTCCTCAAACTCTTTGCTCATTCCAGCAACTGTGATCTTTTCCCAAAGCGCTAACCACGTTAAGACACTTCCTCCATGAAAACACAGAGGGGATGTAGTGGCAATTTCAGCAAAAGGATCTCAGAGAAGCAGCAGACAAGAATATTACTGATCAATGGCAAAAAAGATTAAAGGTAGTAACATCCTTATGGCACTCTGCCGAGCAATGAGTGAAGAAGATCAAAGGGATTATCAAACACGAAAAGAGAGCTTGTGGCTATTAAGCTGACCAAAAAAAAATAAAAATCCTATGGGGAATAGGAACAAAACTCTTAGCAAAAGATAAGAATCAGATTTTCTTGTTTCACAAAAGCGGAGGTGTTGGAGGGCCAGGTATCAGGAACTTCTTCTAACAGGGCTTTAAGGATGGGGAGCTGGTGCTTAAAGAGCAAAGAAATGTAAATCACAGAGGAGACATCACAGGGAATGGACAGAAGAACTTCTGCAGACACTGAAATGCAAGGGCCTCCAGCAGGTGCACAGCTCAGGTCCAGCAAAGGAGGAGGAGAACAACCAAGATGTAGACAGTTTTAAATGTGGAAATTGTATTTTATGCATTTAGACCTGACCTGGCTAAGAATGGGCATAATAGCACCTACCTAAGTTTAAGGTCTTTTTGCTGAAGAGGATTTAACAGGTTTAAAGTTCAACATATTTTAAGTGTTTTTGTGGATAACTTGAAGCAGGAAGAAAGGGTGAGCTGGATTATGAATCTTCTTATACCCTTTTATAGCATTTATAATTAACTCTAAGTCTATTTTTTTTTTTGCTACTGAGAAGCAGTCTTGCTGTAATCTTCTAATTAATAAATGGCTCAATAAATCACGAGATCTTTTGTCCATGGAGAAACTTACACACACTGTCAGAAATATTGCACTCTAAAATGGGTAGGAGACAACCAACCATTTTTTTTTCCTCCTTCTTCACCTTTTTTTTTTAAATAAAAAAATTATACTTAATTTGAAAACGTTAAATGACTAAATTAGTCAAATAAATTATCCATTGAGGGCTGAATATAGTGCCAGTTAAAATCTGTGTGGAAGCTCTCATTGGCACCAAAGGCCTTTGGTGATCCAAAGTCCTAAGAATGGTTCAGCCTCCTGGGTGATACAGTAGCACAGCAGTGTCGATGGCTGGACCCCCTCACTGGTGGCTGGTGGACCAGGAGGCTGTGGGAGGGCATTCCCACAGCACACAACTCTGCAGGTGCTTCTCGGGCTACATTCCCACCAGAAATCCAAGAAAAACTCCTTAGATAAATATCTAAGCCTTGCAGTAGGGTTTTGCTACACCCTGTCACACATAGTTGTCCATTTTATGCACCACTCTCAATGCACTGACAAGGATCACCCCACATTACGTGTTTCTGGCCATCGCTTCATTCATACAACGTGTTTCTGAGGAAGACCCTGGTCCAGCACACAGACCAGCAGAGAAAAATACAGGAGATATGGGCTTGCCCCCTCAGTTTGTGCTGCGGGCATCCTGCTCCACCTGGGCCAGCCTCTGCCTTCTTTTTCTCCTTGGCTTTTTCATGCCTTGCTCAGTTAAACAGAAAGTTCTCTCAGATGTGGGCCGTCTCCTACTCTGTCATGCGGTGCTCTGATTGCTGGAACATGAAATAAAAGAGCAACAAAACTTGCTGCGGAGCAGCAGGGACTGACAGGGACCTGGACTTTGTCATTCATTAGCCAGACTTTCCTTGTCACCATCTTAAGTCCTCTCCCTTCCTCCAGAGCAACATTAAAAACATAAACATTTGAAATTCTGTGTTTCCTGGTACTTGATGCACATAAATAAACACCTTTCACTGTTCTCTCAGGAGGGAATTGAGGATCCTTATCTTTGTTTTCTGAGTGGGGATATGAAAGTGGAGACAGACTGGGCAAGACTTTTCTGCTAAAGACATGCATCCTGTATTTATCTCGGCAATGGCTGTGATTTGACAGATCAGGGTGCATCAGTGCATGTAAAGTAGTCCAGCGTTTAGTAGCTGATGTGGAGGCTAATGTGCTTGCAGCCCTTTCTCCTACTCTCGTTGCACCAGATGCAAGGAACCACAGAGTGATGCACAGCTGGGTGGTTTGAACCAGGTCAAAGGGATCATAACTGTGGGAAGACCCTGAGCATGACAGGGAAGAGCAACTTCTTGGAGGAGGTGTGCTACAGGAGCTCACATCTGGAGGGTTCCTAGCTTCATCTGGTGACAGCTACTGCCAGAGCAGTTTTGATGGACCCCTGAGCTGTCCCCATGTGGTGTTTCCTTATGTTTTACCATCCACAAAAAGAGAAGTCTTTATTATGAGCTGTGAGGATTGAAGACTCTACCACAGCTGTGTCTGAGAGCTGCAGCTGGCTGTGACTCCTGGGGGAAGGTGGTTACAGTGCCTGTGGAGATGGCAAGGTACGCAAGGCATAGCAAAAAAAAAAATATATTTTTGTTGTGTAAAATAAAAAGTCTCTCCGAAAAGTTGCTGTATGGAGAAAGTTATAGCACTGCATTTAAGACAGCCCCTAAACGTCAAGGGAGCATCAATCATTCTCTTTGTTTACACTAGTGAAAAACATAGCCTCCTCTATACCTGTTGATGAAAAAAAAAAGGGGGGGATGTGCAACTGTTTTTGTTTGAAATCTTAATTATTCCAGAAATCTTTTAAATACAGCCCATCAGCTGGATATAAACATTATCCTAGTTGCAAGCATAGGTGTGAAAAGGGAAGAATTCCCATTACCAAAGTAATCTGCATCTCTGAAGGCTGCCGTTTCCTTCAGCAGCAAATTTCTAACTGTTCCTTGTGAATGGTGCTAGTGATAGTTTAGGAAAGTGAATGAATTCCTAATGCAGGATGTAAGTTATTCATTAAAGACCAGGTAGAAGAATATTAATTTACCTTTTAAAACATATCAGGAGACAAATAAGGCAATGAATTCATTAGTATGCATGTATTGCCTCTGCTGGATGAAGTCAGACAAGCTCAGCTGTGCCTCCTAATGCTTGCACTGCAAAACACTGCTTGATAGTCTTAACATTTTTAATAATAATAATAATAATGATAATAACAATATTTACTGATAGGCAAAGGCAGGATGTGATTTACTGTAATCAGAATTCTTGGGTTTTCTATCTAGCTTGCACACAGGTTCACATCGCCTCTATGAATAAAAGCACTTAACTCCTTTTGCCTACTATGGCCAGCAGCAAAACAGGTAAACCAACAACCACCTGCCTAGAAACAGTCTAAAAACATCCCAGGGAGTCTTAACAAGTCAATATTGCAAATATCCTGCACTAACAGGAAAGCAGCACAATGGACATGAATAAAAAATGGGGATAAGCTCTTTTGTTTGGTATGTGCAAGAAATAAATAAACTCTAATCTGCCCCAAATAAAAAAGAGTATACTTGCTATAATTTATATTTTACTGCAATCCTTCCTTCTAAGCTTCAGCAGAGATTCCTGTTGGGAGACCCTTCCCTTGGCCACACAGCCACCCACAGGCAGTGATAAATCACTGCTTCACATGCTGAATTATGCTCTGTTTTGGGGTCTCCAAACACAGGGTGAGATCTTCCTTCACATGCTGGCCCACTGCCGCATTAGTGCCAAAGACAAAACAATACTTGAGCACCCTTTGATCTGGGTATTGTCATGTGGGAAGCTATGTCCTATGTCAGAAAAGCTGCTGTGGAAAGGGCTGGGTAGTAATTACCTGAAGATACTTTAAAGTGAAGTTGCCTGCTGAGATTAAGCAAGGAAATGCAACAATATCTGCATATATTTATTCTGAAAAGAATAATCAGGAAATGTGAGAAGTTTAAGAAGTGTGATCCTAGTCCACTGAGCCTAAGCACGCAGAATATGAGTTTTCAAAGAAGCTACTTCAAAGATAAAATTCTGGGGAACAGAAGGAAGAGGCATCGCTGTGAACCCGACTATATAGGGGAACTAGGCTTTAACAGCTATTAATTAAGTGCATTCCTTCACTGTATTTCCGACACAGCAGCTCACAACAACACAGGGCAGCCTGCTGCAAGACAGAGGATGGAGCCATCTCCGTGGCTGGCTGCTGTCAAGCCTCTCTGCAATCCAGCAGCCACTCTTACACATCATTAAGAGCCAAGCTCCCCACGGGGAACACCATCGGTTTCATCAACATGGATAGCAGCCCTCTTGCTTTGCATCACTGAAGTCTTGAATATTCCCACAAAGCCTCTATCTGAAACACCACAGCTTTTTAAGGCAGCTCTGGGATTTTCCTGACCAAAATAATACATCCAGAAAGGGTCAAATCAAGGAGATTCCTGATGTTCAGGGCAGCCTGGAAGCCAGATGAAAGCCCAGTCTGGTCCATTCAGAGGAGGTTCATCAAGGATTTGTCATAAATGATTGTGGGGCGCTCAGAGGGACCCCTATAGATATAAGTTTTAATTGAAAAGGGATTGCAGGGGATATAAACCAACATAAATGTCAGGGCACTGTTGCTTCCCCTAAAGGTCAGGACAAGCATACTGAAACCATGCCTGAAACCGATACCTCTGACAGTGCTGTTCCACCCATCAGTGGTTACATCGCAATGTTCATCTATTCCAGCCTGGAAACTGGCAGGGAAAGATGGGAAAACAGCCTCACAGAGGGCTGGGGACTGGAGAGACCTTTTTGGATACAGCTGCAATAGAAGAGTATTCCTATGCCTTCCAAAGGCACAGCCCAAGTTATTACAACAGCACTAATTTGCCATTAGGGCTTGCCAGAATCAGAGGGAAAGATTTTGATATTTAAAAAAAACAGAGTCAAAGGAAGGCATCAGTGAAAAAAATATATTCAGCCCTTTTAAAGTCTGACCTAAAAAACCTTGCAGTGTAAAATACGCACTAAAATATTTATGTCAGGTTTCTATGGTTATATGTGTGTATGTATGTATGTGATATAGAGCAAACTCAACTTTGCTCCTACTGGCCTTACATGCCATGAAACTCAAAGAGCTCTTCCCAGTGGAAGGGCAAAGCCCGACTGTGGCCAGCAGAGACGGCTGCAGATGAGCCGAACGGGGCAGTACAGCCACCAATCGTTGCCCCCTGCCTCGGCAAGATTTTCCTTGCATGGAGAAGAGAGCTCAGGGCATCTCTTTTGCTCTCCAGCACACTCTGGGGATGCTGGGAAGGTCTCCCACAGGCTGCCTGAGCGCCTGAGCCACAGAGGCATCGCACACTAGCACCTCTTAGGATGGGCTGGTTCAGAGTGCTCCCTTCCCCTTCAGCAGCCCACGTTTCTAGAGGCCCGTGCTAACATTATGAACCTGGTGATATGGGCTTGACTCCAAAACAGGTGTAGAGGTCACTTGTTCAGAGTTAACTGATCTTCCCCAGGTCACAGAATCAGAAAATCACATGGGGTTGGAAGGGACCTCTGGAGATCATCTAGTCCAACCCCCCTGCCAAAGCAGGTCCACCTAGAGCAGGCTGCACAGGAACGTGTCCAGGTGGGTTTTGAATGTCTCCAGAGAAGGAGACTCCACCACCTCTCTGGGCAGCCTGTTCCAGGGCTCTGCCACCCTCAAAGTAAAGAAGTTTCTCCTCATGTTTAGGTGGAACTTCTTACACTTGTGCCCATTTCCTCTTGTCCTATCTCTGGGCAAGGTCCTGATGAAAGTCATCCCACTGACCTCCACAAGCAGCCCCCGATTCCTGCGTGGGAAGGGCCCTATGCACAGCACCTCATATCAGAGCAGTGTCAGCGTGAAAAGGGTGGATCTGTTGGGTGAAACTTCAACAGGGGCAAGAAAGTTTCTTTGCTTTTATACCCAGAGAAAATACCAGCCCCCCCCCGGCCCCAGAGAAAGGATTCAAGTCTCCAGAAAAACAGCAAATACTTAGTTCTACATGGAAACAAAGGGCCAGATTCAGACCTTATCCCTGGAAAAAAAAGTCAGAGTAAAGCTTCAATGTTAATGAGTCGGTTTGCATTTCAAGCAGCGTAACGGAGCTGAGCCTCTGTATGAGTGTGCCTCTTGGTTTCTAAGGAGCCGGCTGTTATTTATGCAGTCTATTTACACGTTCTCTTGGCTCTTTACGCAGAGGAAACATTTTATAGTGTAAGCTCCCTCTTTCCCCCCCGCCCCCCCTTACATATACACACACGCACGCAGTACAGAGAAGGAAGGACAAAGATGTTTAGAAGAACCACACGTAGGTATGTTTTAAAGAAAGAAGATATTTCAGGTTGTCACTATGAAATTGTCATAGAACGTAAATTATTATTGTCTGTGCATTTCTCCCTCCTAAGAGGATTGTGCTAATTAAACAAGAAGAGATTATCAAACTTTGTCTACAGCTGATAAAATCCAACTACAAATTAAAATGCATGTTAAAGCTAATCCATCACAAACTAAAAAATTAAGCTAGTGCATTTGTAATGTTTTTAGCATCCTTTGTCCTTCAGTCGGTGCCCAAATACTAGAATTCGGTTGAGTTTAATGTTTTGCACTTTTGTAGAGATTTAGAATTGTACATTCCATACAGTTTCTAAAAGCTCATCTTCTTTGCATGTTTAAGATTATGTCAGTAATTTGCATTCCCTTTTACAAATGGAATTGTAAAAGAGAGGGGAAATGTAAGCAAGCTGGATTAAAATAAACATTTGCCTCCTTCTAGTGCCAATAAGTTTTGAAAAGTTTCCTCTCGTTGTTACATACCTCTTGATGATTCACAGCAGCAGAAATGCCAAAATGCCACCAAAGAAAGGCTTTTCCTTTTTTATTATTGGAACAAGCAAGAACAAGAAGTTCTAGAAATTCAGAGGGAGACACATACTGCTTGGGTCCCAGCCCTGTTTGCACGTATGAGCCTGAGTCATTTTAGCCATGATTAACCAGATCAAAATGATGAGGGAGTTGGTCCAAAGTGGCACACCCAAACCCAAGCACTGCTGAAATAAGAGTTTAAAGCTTGGGGGGTGCTAAACCAAAGCACCCAGTCTTCAGATATCCACCTGACACTTGATAACTAAAGGGCGCCTCCTGGCACAAGCCCACTGCACTCCAAAATGGTTCTGGGCTTGAGAGTGACAATAGGTAAAGGGTGAAGAAACAGAGCTGAGTACAAAAGATAACTGAGAGGCCATGTCATCTGGAAGAAAAATCACAGCTACCAGCCACAGGACCCAAGGTCTGTTCCTCGGTCTGCTGCCTGCTTGCTGTGTAACCCTGGGACAAGTCAAGTCACCTTTTTCCTTCTAATTCTTTTCTCATTCTCATCACTTGACATTTCAGACCCCATTTGAGCAGGGTCTTTGTTTCACTAGAGTTTGGTGATACCGAATACTAATCTTGCTAGTGACCTTTAGGACCTACGATGATTCAAATAATAATAGTACAGTGAAGAAAAAATAAAATATGTGTGGTGTCTTTCAGCATAACAATCTACTACCTTTTAAAGTAACTGTTTAAATGGCTTACTCATTGCTAAATTATTTATTATGTTAGGTTTTGTTCTGGCTTTGAAGGATATGATGACTCTGATGCAGTCAAAATTATGAAAAGCACAGGCTCCTCCTCCTTAGCAGAGGACACACAAAGCAAACTTCTTGCAAAATCTGAGTCTGAGAGAAAAAGGAGGACATGGGCTAAATATTTTTGCCCACAAGTCACCCTCTTCATTTGCCAGATGGCATTTGAGCACCACTTTTGTATTTGCCCACATCTCATCTCCTTGACTCAACACGCACGCTGTGACCACATCCTCCCCACCAGGTGAGAAACCTGCCCGAGAGGTGCCTTCATGCTGCAGCTCAGCTCCTGGGGTCCCCTCTCTTCTGCCTCCAAGACTTCAGACACTCCTGCACCTTCCCAAAAGCACCAGCAAACCCATGCTTCTAAACAAACCTGCCTATGCCCTGAAAGCTCGGGCTGGGTTTAAGCTACTCTTACACAGAAACCTTTCTAAACCACCACTGTTCATCCAACATCACCGGGAATCCTCCAATCAGCCATACGAAGGGAGCCAACCTCTCCACACCGGTTCTGTGCTCACCCGGACCCCCTGGTGACCCAGCACGGCCAAGATACAGGTTAGCACTAGCAGCTAGATACCTTTTCTCAAAAACTCATGTCTTCAGGTCAGTTGGTTTGTTGAAACCTTCCCCAGCTTCTCGTGTCGTGTCCCTCCAGGCAGAAATTAACATTCTGTTCTATGTGGAAAAGAATAGTTGCAGGTCTGTGGCTTTTCTCTGGTTTAAAGCAGAGTTAATTCCCATAGTTCTAGGAATCAGAATAACAAATTCCATGCATCCCTGCAATTGCTTTGACCTTGCGCTATGATTTGTGCTGGAGTAAGGTCCATTTAGACTACAAAACACAAGGGTAGTATTTATTTAACTGATTATGCTGCATTCTTGTCTTATGAATCACTCTCCACAGATGGTACTTATGCCATGTCCTACTTTCTCGTTTGACAAACGACTGCTCTAAGATTCTCTTATATTGGCTTTCGCATGAATGTAACTGCGTTGAATGCAACAGATTTATTTTTTATTTATATTGGTGTCAACGAAGTTGGACACAGGGCCTCTAAAAGTAAAAAAGTGCCCCAAATACCTGTAGAACTCAATATGCCACATTCATTATTTATAAAATGATTGTTTCTGTTGCAGAACATTATTGATATTGTTATTTTGTGAGCTTTCCACATGTACAACTGGTACATACAACTGTACATAGTCAATACTGCTTGAGATTAATAAGACTGGTAGAAGGTTTTTCAATCAATATATTCTCTCCAAAGAATATGCAACAGTGTGTATGGGGGAATTGATTCTGTTTTCACAGAGGTGTAAATAAAAAACAATTCCTAGAAGTGAAAGGAATTGTAAAGGCAGGATACTAGAAGTCCATATGTGATGTAAAGATTAACATACGTTTTAAATACAACTTTGTGGCACTTTGGAGACCATTTCGGGATTACATTCATTTTATATTCAGTAAAAAGCAGCTTTCGAATACAGACCCACAAATTACTTCAAGTGAGGAAAAAAATAATAAAAGATTATTTTTTTTTCCTGTGAAATGGTTTTTCAACTTACTCTTGCAAACCCTTACTCTGTTAAAGAGCACCTTCTTATACGAATAGTACCACCAGAATCAGTGAGAACAAGCTGCCTAATGCCCTATGTATGTAAACCAGCCTACAGTTCAAGGAATAATTTCTTATTGCAGAACCCCTTTCATTCTCTAAGAAAAGGAGGCACAACTGCCTTTCTCCAGGGAGAGATGAGAAGGGCTTTGGACCTACTGCAGGTTACCCTGCAGCTTCTGTACGATGAACGGAATGTGCAATAGCTGTAAAGCCCTGAAATTCACTACCTTCCTTCCTGCCCCCTCTCTTGGTGATTTCCTTCACTCATCCTGCTCTGATTACAGTTCATGGCTTCAGCACTGGTTCTTTGACTAAAGCAAGATCTACCTAACAAATCCCCAAATAGATGAGTTCCTCTGTCCCAGCATTGCCGGGGGGGAGAGGAAAGCCTAGGCACTGCCTGTGAGGCACTTCTTTAAATCAATGCATGCACATCACTACCACTCATTTCTTCTGCCTAATCCATCCAAGGACCATGTTTCCATCCCATGGAAAAAGTGAGGATTTAAAACCCATAAGTGTTACACGAGTTAAATAATGTCATGGATCCCTGCAGCCACACTGTTTTGGGCAGCTTTTACAAGCTAATAGGTTTGGGTTTCGACAGCTTTGGAAAAGGAGGCTATTCAGCAAGACAGAAAGTGTTGCATGAAATGGGCTGAGCAATTGAGCTGATTATACCTGTCCTTCGATGGAGAATTAGCCATGCTGGGGGAGGTGCCATCTCTTGGGGAGCTGTTAGATACATGTCCTGGACACTGAAAGGAATCGACAACTGGGTGGCATTTTATACTAGATATTTTTGGTGTCCTGGCCAAACTACAATTTGAGTAATTACATCCTGCTCACCTCTGCTGCTGTTATACTTTCAATCAGATGTAATATTCTTCATATCCTGTCCAAAACAACTGTGTGCTGTAAAAATAGCTATTTCATTATTTCACAGAAGTGACTGGTTTTCAGCTGCGGCTTAGGGCTCCTTGCAGATGTATAAAATAAATAAATAGGACTTCTGGGTGGAAATATTCTGTGCAGGCTGTATTCTCTTTTACATCAGCTGTAATACCTGATCTTCATGCATTAACCCCAGACCTTATTAGTTATTTTCTACCAAGTGCCCAGAAATGCAGAATCACTCAGGACCTTTCCTGTTGGCACCGTACGAACCCACAGTGACAGTCCCAGCTGGGAAGAGTTTGCAGCCTGAATACCTAAGACAGTCCAGGTAAAACATAAGCCCAGCAAAAGCAAAGAGACTTGGCCAAGGTCATCCATGTCTCTTTGTCTCCGTGGCAGCCTGGGGACCTCGCCTGCTGTTCAGATTCCTGCAACTTTTGAACAAAGTCTCTGTTCAGGGTCTCTGTTCCGTTACCTTTCCCCCTCAATTGGCTTATATCTTTATAAGCTGAATTTGTTTTTGCCTTTTAATGATTTTTAATTGCCTCTTGCTTTCTTCAAACAAAAGCATGAAGTCACTGATGTCTATTTTTTACCTATTTGATGCATTTTTAAAGTGCACATTTCTTGAGTTGATGCACAGAGCGGCTGCTGTAACAGCATTGCCATTTAAAGTTGGATTGCTCCGAGTCTTCTCCCGGCGCCTGTCTGGAACGAGCTCCTTTGCTAGGGGTTAAGGCTGCAGCTCGTTTATTAACAAACTAAAAAGTCTTGGAAGTCCCTCCGGAGGCAGGATGCCATCTGGAATTTGTATTGCTTCTTGCTGCGAGCCTGCCTGGTGGGATGGACCAGGGAGGGAAACCGAGTCCCTGCCCAAAGCACCTTCAGCACAAGGAGGCAAACATCACAAACCAGAGGCAAAACACCCCAGGGCTCCCAAAGATGATGTGATACATAACTCTGCCTTGTTTCCTTTCCTTTGTCTCTCTTTTTTTCCCCCTCAATCTGAAAGGGTGGGTTAGAGCTGGTGAGCTTCCTGGAAGCAGTGTGAGCTGAGAAAGGACTGAGAAGATGGGGTAGCTGGTGAGGATGCCAGGATGGCACATTACAGCGGGCGGATGAGAGGGAGGGAAGAGGAAAATCCTTACGAGCAAGATCCTCAAGTTTTGACAAAGCTCCAGCAGAGCTCAGGGAGAGCTTTGCCTGACTCAAGACTAAACAAAAATCTCAAGATCTGACTCATTAAGAGTGCTAAACTGTAAAGATAAAGTTTATGGCTCCATTGAAGCCTTTTGCTATATGCCTCAGACACCAGCATCCAGGCCGGAATCAGCTAGGGCAGTAATGCATAAGCTTCACTTTTAAATCTGAAAGTAGTTTTAAAAATGCTATTATTATTGTTATTATTATAATATTTCAGTTGAAATAGTCACATGGTTGAATCCAAATATATGCTAATATCTTCCTGAAAACAAAGCGTGAAACTCTTGTGAAAACAAAGGAGAGAAACCTGAGGGACAGTCAGGATTAACGATTTAACACTGAACTGGTTCCAATTAGCAAATGGGAGAGCACAGCCTGTGTAACCCACAGCTCCAGATGGCAACACTGCTGGGTTAGAGGGAAGGCATTACAGGCTCGAGGACCTGTCCCAGAAACTGTCCCGAGACCAATTTTTGATACAGATGCATTTCACAAACCTACAGACAATCCCCAGGCAGGCAGAGAGGCAAAATTGCCACCCTAAAACCCACTGGCTGCAGCACAGCCATGGACAGCCCTAACTCTGCTAAAACTGTGCTGCAATGACTGGTGTTCAAAATAAATTGTCATCTCTTTTCTCCAGCCACGATTACCATTTCTGTGCATGAAAAGTAAATGGATGCGTCATTTCATCTGCTGCTCATGGAAGTGAAGTGCTCTTGTACGTGCCATACTCCCAGTCTAAGGAGTATATGGTAAAATACAACTTGCATTCTTAAGCTTGCTTTATATTTGAATTTTTGCTAGCCCAGCTCTGACACACAGGAGTGTGAAGGAAAAAAAAAATAAAAAAAATAAAATCACACCCTCTGACTGACATAACAGTAATGTACAAAAAATCCTCATATATCCTTTGCCAAAATCACTCGGAAATCTGGTTTAATTTATCAGTAAAGAACTTTTTTGTACAATCTATTTCTTGCTGGGAAAGATTGCTAGGTCGGTGCTGGCTTTGTCAATATTGCTGTGAAGCCAAACTTAAATTCTGAAGCAGTCAGCAGCTCTTAGAGCTTTGGGACCCAACATCTGCTAAATGACGGGCTGGTTTTCACCTGTGCCCAGGCTGCACAAGCTAACGTCACACAACAGCGGCTGCCACCGAAGCGAGATGAGGACACAGCATCTCAGCCCAGCTAACGCCCACGTTTTCTTGCTAGAGAGGCAAAGGTGGAAACATCAGCATCAGCTTCTATTAGACCAGCTGTTACAGTGGGAAGAAATGGATCCTGTATGGACACACTCTTCAACGTTTCTTGTTTTTCTCCCAAGCTACTTATCAGTTTGCTGGCTGTTGTGCTGCTGGGCATTACAGAAAACCATGAACTGTGCTCCTAGCTTTGTTACCTCCTTCTTCCAATTGCTTTCCCCAAAATCCCAACTTGCCTTCCCTAGCTGCATCCCAGCTGCACAACCCAAACCAGTGCTTTATACCATAAGTTATATATGGACTTCCGAATAAAACCTGAGCTAAGCACACATAGAGGTTCCCCCTGCACTGCTGCTGTGGCTTGTTGGGCTGTCCATGCCTTGAGAAAAATTCACATTTCTCCATCTGGGCTGTGCTGAGAGGAGCATCGTGTCACAGTCCCCAGGGCAGCCCTGTGCCAGTGCCTGGCACTGCTGCTTGGGGAACGCTGGTGAGCATTGAGTCAAAAAACAATGTAAATGGACAAATTAGCGCGATCACCAGACAGGATAACATCCCCATATGTTTTCTTCAGAAAGTCCACGGTTTCTTTAGCACTGTACATGATTTGTAAGCAGAACGGAGCTGCTCGTTGCTGCCTGACTCCAGCTGCAAAGGCTTTGGCTGAGCACGGAGGTTCAGCAAGGACACATTCATCTGCGCTTACCATGAAAAGGGCTTTCCAAAGCACACAGTCAATTCACTGGTGCACCACAGTGCTGCTAGAGTTTGCACTTTCTGGGTAAAACCTCTAAAAATAACTTTCTATTTAATATTAAGCTCAGAGCATGGATTCTGCTTTTGGCAATTTGTTCACTGTGTTACAGCTGGAAGAATACTACCAAGAAAAAGTTTCCCACGGTCTGTTCTCCCGATTTGCTTTACACATAACACAACGGTAACAACATAACACTCTAAAACAAGTGACAGGAAAACATTTCAGTTCTGCAGCTCTTTTCTTAACTGATGCTATTGTGTTTAGATATTACACTTCACGTGGTACCTCATGTGAGACAGGCTCTTCTTAAAGAAGATCAGAACAGCCACAATAGCTACCAGGAAGGCAAGGGGGAAGGTTGCAGTGAAAGGTACTTCTGGCTGTATGTTATAGATAGAAGTTAAGCATTGAAGCTAGAAGTAGCTTCTAAGATGAATGATATAGGAAAAACTTGAATAATCTGCCCTTATTTTAAAAAACTGCAGCTCTCCAAGGCCACACAACTTGAATCGTGGGTACAATCAGTCATATCCAGCAGAAGACATCAATAATGGATGAATCTCCGCAGGTGGGGGTGGATGGGCTACAATTGTCCGTCCTTATGAGAAATGAAGTAGTTTTAGTCATTCATTTACAGCTGCTACAGTCAAATGGATGGA